>BCNH02000011.1:11314109-11361177 GCA_001662345.2 Metrosideros polymorpha var. glaberrima | reverse complement strand
TTCTCTCTCCACCCCCTTCCCTCTCTTCTCCTTCATTGCCAGCTCTCTCTCTCTCTCTCTCTCTCTCTCTCATCGGCGTCGTCGTGATCATCATCCGGAGAGATCCGTCAGGTACGTCCAGCTTCTGCGATCAATTCAATTCCCTCGCCTTTCTTTCGTTCCGATCAGCTCGAGGATTTCCGGAGCGTGTCTACGGTCGATTGAATTAGATCTTCGCCGGCGGGTTGATCCCCTGTTTTCTTCGTGATCCCGTGGCTTGGCGATTCGCGTTAGTGTTGCGCGGTTTGCTGAGTGCTCTCTCTCCCTCTCCCTCTCTCGTTTCGAGTGTCTTCGGTTTTCGCCTTGGTCGGTCGAGGTGGCGATCATATCCTCGTGCGGATTATGTGCATTTGCCACCGGAGAACGTTGCCATGTCCTCTAATGAATTGCGTGAACTAAGATCACGAGACGATTTGCGTTCGTGTTCGTGAATCGAAGTGATGTCTTCTTATTGATCGGGCAACTGCCCGATCGGACTCAATTGATCGGGGTCATTAATTGCGGTACTAGTGTTAGTTTCCTGCTTGAAGTCTCAGCTTGGATAAGAACTTTCTATCTGCTCGGCTCACAGTTAGAGTCTTTCACCGGTATCGGCGAACATATCTGGAATTGTCTCCGTTTTGTTGGGTTAGTTTTGATGGCGATGTGCTGAAGAGCTCGGCTTGTTTTGCCCACCTTGCTTTGGACAATAGTGGACAATTAACTGCTAATTGAGTTTTATATATTCGGATGATTGATTCTAATGCATTTTTGAAACTGTCTTGGGAGGGAATGTGTGTGGTGAGTTGGGTGCAGTTGTGAGGCAAGAGACTCGGTGATTTTGATGGAAAAAGAATGGTTGGGCCAAAAGTTTGAAATGCTACATATTTAAATTGATTGTGTGTTTGGCAGTACAAATTTAGAAAATGGAAAGATTGTCAGTCTGGACAAATGACGGCTATTTAGATGAAATAATGAACCACATGCTCTCAAGAAGTGTTTCTACAGTCGAATAATTCTTAGGTGATACGTTAGTGACAAGAGGATACTCTTCTGATGGTCAAATGTTTATCAATTGAAGCTTATGTCAGCGAACATGATTGTGAAAGCAGGAATTAATCTGGCCATTGAATGAGGTATCGTGGAACTCTTAATGTGCTCAGTCTCTCCGTATTTGGACCAGTACCTGCATAACATTCCTAAGAGAGAGCCATAATGTTTATGCTAAAGTTCCTGTTTTGAGAAGACTGATGCCATCAAGATGAAAAGCAAGGTTAATTAGATTCTAAAGATAGATGTACATAAGTGTGTCATTATTTTTCAGGACATCCTGTGACACGTAAGTGAACTTTGGTGAAAGAGTTAGTTTAAGAAATTTGGAGAATGAAAGCCAAAAAAAGAAAGGCAGTAGCTTTGGAAAATCCAATTAGACATAGACATTAATCCTGTCAGAAGGTAACCGCCAAAATATATGTCAAGAGGGGGAGAAGCAATTGTTGGTTGGGACTTAAATTTGTTACCTTGCGTTTAGTTGTTATTAGGGCTTTTGCATGTTTATGCTTGTTCTCGCTGTGGGGGTTTGTAATTTGGGTGTACTGGATTGGAGTTTGGAAATGCTCCATGTTTTTGTGTACTCATATCGATTATAATGAATTTCTCTTCTCCTTCTTTAGTGCATCTTTACTCTTCTGTGATAGTGTTTATTTTTCATAGCTTTTTATTGAAGCGGTTGTTAACATTGGAAATTGGAAGAACTAAAGCTCGCATTAAAATTGATCTTAGAAGGCATTCATTGAAGTTAAAAGCAACATAAATGCTAAATTACCAAAGAGGTTCGAGAAAGGCAGCAGGTGGAGAAGTACCACATGAGTCATTCACGTCCAAGGCCGACAAAACATACTCTTTATTGCATCCTATTGAAGCACAAGCATCGGTAGCATATATAATTTATCATTGAGAACCACGCTTGAGATCGATTGTCAACATGTTTCTTGACAATTTAAGCTCAAGGTTTCAGGAGCAACTGTTCTTCAGTTTGATATCGGAGCTTCATGTCAAGAATTCAATCCTTGATTCTCCTATTGTTGCCATTTTGTCTATTACTCATGTTCTCCTTGTGATTGTTGTTTGATGTAGTTAAGTCCACATCCTATGTTTTACATGTAAGGTCCAACTCACACGCGAAGTGGGTTGATTTAACATTTATGTTTAATATACATTGTCGGTATTTTTGCTAGCATCTTGAGTTTAAGTTTTGGGGAAAACAGTTGTTCAACATTTATCAAACACTTTGCAGGAGCCTTCTCTTTTTGCTTGTATTGTGGGGTAGGTTGGCAGTGCAAATTGAGATATTGATTCATAGGAGTTTTGTTCCAATATGGATATTTTATGATATTGACATACATTTTCCTACAAATGTATAGATTTGGTATGGGGAACCTTATATATACATGTGTACGTGTACATCAACTTTTGAAGTGAAAAAATGCATGAAAAAAGTTGTGATTATGCTTTAGCTTATCTACTTGATAAGGTTAGTGGGTGATGCAGTTATTTGAAGTAGGTGGAGTGGCTAACTCATATTCTTACACAGGCTTGACTGGCTAGAAATTGTGAAGCTCTCAAATGGGATAACAACACCTAGGATCCATTAAGTTTGATTGCTTTTGCAGTTTGGTCCTTGATCTTTTAAAACTGAGGTTTTTATTCCTTGAAGTCTTTTTGAGCAGTTTTGGTCCCTGACCATCATTTGCATGGAATGTAGATCACAATTGTTGAACATATGATCTAGTAAACTCACACATATTTACAAATACAACGAAAATCCATAAATGACCAAGAAGAGCCTTGGAAGTCTAAGTGTGTGATAGAATCACGACCCAATCTCAAAGCAAATGATAGTCAGAGGTCATAATTTTTACCGTTTCCTTTTAGATTGCATTTTTTAGCAGATTCTCTACAAGATCATTTTCTGCTTCTGCAGTGGATTCTTGCTGAATTATTAGACGCCAGAATCTGGTGCTTGAAGGATATCTACCATCCAGAAGAAAGTAAGAACATAAATTTCAGGTGATGTCTAGCACAGCAAAGGTTTTGGATCCTGCGTTTCAGGGTGCCGGTCAGAGGATGTATCCTGGATATAAGAAATAACTTGCTATTGATTTACTGCATTATTTATCTTTTGATTTCTTAATTAACTTTCAATTCCCTAGTTTGTGGATGTTTGCAAAGGTATACCTAGAAGAAAGATAATATATTTGTATTATCAAAGTATTAGTCTCCATGCTGCTACTTTTAATCTTAAGCATGTTTGAGCTTAACAGCTTGTAGTGGGACTGAGATTTGGCGTATTGAGAATTTTCAGCCAGTTCCACTGCCTAAGTCAGAACATGGAAAATTCTACATGGGCGATTCCTACATTGTATTACAGGTGAAAATAGTTCTTATTCCTCTATATAACAGTAAAACTGCAAGGCGAGTACTTCTGTTGATTTATTTAATAAAAATATTGCAGACGATCATCAATTTTTCTTTATTTTGCAATACGTAAGTATTTGGTAGTGACAAATCATCCCTTTAGATTTTTGGTTCTAATTAAGGCCTCTTTGGTGTTATTTATGCTTTCAGATCATCATTACATGTACGGGCAATTGCATTTTATAGTATGATGAGCACCGCATATTGTGCTGTTTGTACTTTTGGTTTATCATCTGCTGTTAATTTGAGTAATGCTATATTAACTTCATTTCACAATTTTCGAGTTATTACTGGACTTAATTTGGATGTCTAATGCATTGTCCCTTGCTTGAATGAAACACTACTGACAGGATCTACTATTACCATCCTCATATGACCAAATGTTGTTTTGACTTGGTATGGTAATTCATCTTATAGGAATAAAAAGGATATTCAGTGTTGATATATCTAGGGTACACTATTGTAAAAAATTTGTCGACTCTTAAATTATGATGGTCAAATTTATAGTCAAATTCAAATCAATGGAGTTTATGATTATTTAGTGAGAGTTAAATGCTAAATTAACTATATAAAACATATATAGTGATGGTGTCAAAGAGCAATGTATAAAGATAAAAAATAGAACTTTTTTTTATCAATATAATATGTGTGAATTACAAGGCTATCTGTCATCTGTGAGTTTATGTTTATAATGTTTATCTCTGCTGATTATTAAGCAATTAAACTTCTGTAGACAACGCCTGGCAAGGGAGGTGCTTATTTGTATGACATACACTTTTGGATTGGAAAAGACACAAGTCAGGTATTCTTTGATGGATATGTTCTATCTTTGAGTTATTGGAGTTGCCTTACCTATGCTTCAAGTCATGGCATGGTCTTACCCAACATAAGCCTTTTCACAGGATGAAGCTGGAACAGCAGCAATTAAGACTGTTGAACTTGATGCGGCCCTTGGAGGACGTGCTGTACAGCACAGGGAACTTCAAGGCCACGAATCTGACAAATTCTTATCCTACTTCAAACCTTGTATAATACCGTTGGAAGGCGGTGTAGCATCTGGATTTAAAAAACCCGAGGAAGAGGAGTTTGAGACTCGTTTATATGTCTGTCGTGGAAAAAGAGTTGTTAGGTTGAAGCAGGTACTGGAGATTTCTTCTTTTGAGTGTTATTGTTTGATCCTTGTGTTCCTTGGCATGTCAGTCTTCTGCTAGGCATGTAATACCATTTTTCTTTTTAACTCTTGCAGGTCCCTTTTGCTCGGTCTTCATTGAATCATGATGATGTATTTATCCTAGACACTCAGCAGAAAATCTATCAGTTCAATGGTGCAAATTCAAATATCCAGGAAAGGGCCAAGGCTTTGGAGGTCATTCAGTTTTTGAAAGAGAAGTATCATGAAGGAAAGTGTGATGTTGCAATTGTTGGTAGGCTCTTGCCTCATGCTTTAATGTTTTGCATATATTATATGTATCATTTACTCCTTCTAAATCATTTATGCTGCTAGCTCTGTTTATTCATGCGTATGTGGCTGTTCATGCCAGATGATGGGAAGTTAGATACTGAATCAGACTCGGGTGAGTTCTGGGTCCTCCTTGGTGGTTTTGCTCCCATTGGCAAGAAAGTTTCAAGTGAGGATGATGCAATTCCAGAAGCAACTCCTGCCAAGCTCTATAGGTACCATTACTTTCTAGGAGGTTGGGTTTTCTACTATTTTAAACTAATGGAGGAGTGCCAGTGCTTCTGGTTCGCAGTGTGCATCTTGTACATATGAAATTTGGTAGCTTCTGTTATGTTCTGATCAAATAACAACTTTGGTCGGAAAGAAGATCTTTCTCTTTGAATGAAGAGAAATTAGCGCACATGACACTTATAGATGCGAAAAGAGGGCAAAGAGAATTGCATGCTAACTCCTAAGACTTCTTAGAAGGAAACATACATATTACTCTGCCAAAAGTTTGCCAGCAGCTTGAGACATGCTTATTTTTTATTGGGCCTTGAAGTATTTTTCGTCGTAATCTCATAATATGAACAATTAATATTTATGAAAAAGGAATATGTGTATATGGAGAATTACATGAATATTCCGACAGATTAGTCAAATTTTGAAAAAATGGACTTGACTTGTGTATGGCTTTCCCATATCATGTATGTTGCTATTGTCATGGCAATAAATGGTATAGAAACTATGTTGAGTTCTTGGGATGCATGTAGTGACTGCAAGCTGAGAGAATTGCTTTGGCAAGCATGTCTACCTGACTCTTAATTTTCATACTTTTCCCTATAAATTTTAATATTTAAATATGTAGAGGTACTCCTAAGATATGACCCTATAATGCCTGGAACAGCTGCTAGTGGTTATTTGCTTGTCTGTTCTTATTGTCTTCACACTTGCCATTTCTTGTGAACTATAGTGCTTCTGGGGCTTATACAATCTTTATCTATAGTGGTAAATTTCTTTCATTTCTTAAGCTATAAGATAAATATAGGCAACCGTCACTGCTATTCATGGGGTAACCATCACTGTTCAAGAAAATGGGCCTTTGGCCTTTATCTGTTCTGGGTGCTTATTCAAGTTGCTTCTCTTTGTAGCATTGTTGCTGGTCAGCTGAAGCTTGTGGAAGGTGAATTATGCAAGGGCATGTTAGAAAACAATACGTGTTACTTACTGGATTGTGGCGCTGAGGTTTTTGTTTGGGTTGGCCGAGTTACACAAGTGGATGAAAGAAAAGTGGCCATCCAAGCAGCTGAGGTAGAGTGTAGAGGTTCATCTTTCTATGTCATAACTGAGTAAATTATATCTAAAACCTAACTTGTCTGCAGGACTTTTTCAGTAGCGAGAACAGACCAAAATCAACACGCATAACCAGAGTTATCCAGGGTTATGAGACTCATGCATTTAAATCCAAATTTGACACATGGCCATCTGGTTCTGCAACTCCTGCTTCTGAGGAAGGGAGAGGAAAAGTGGCAGGTGATGTTTCACGTTCTCATTTGTACACTGAATGGGTGGAGTTTTTCACTTAGCATTATCACTATTGATCATTGGTTCATACTTTTTGCCAGCTTTACTTAAGCAACAAGGAATGGGTGTGAAGGGAATGGCAAAAGGTCCTTCTGTGAACGAAGAAGTCCCACCTTTACTGGAAGGAGGTGGAAAATTGGAGGTCTATCTTTTATTTCCATCTCGTATGTCCTCTTTTAAAAATAACTGTCACTCTATTTCTCAGAGTACCGATTGAATTGGATTTTAGGTGTGGCGCATTAATGGCAGTGCCAAGACTCCATTGTCCAAAGAGGATATTGGTAAGTTTTATAGTGGAGATTGCTACATCATTCTTTATACCTACCACTCTGGTGAAAGGAAAGAAGATTATTTCCTGAGCTGCTGGATTGGAAAGAATAGCATTGAGGTAAATTATCTCTTAAGTGCAGGATGTGTTTGAATGATTGCGGAATGACTTCGTTGTATATTAGCTAATTGAATTCAGGCTAAAGCTAGATATTTTATAGCGTAGGAAGACAGTTAAATTGCTTATTTAAAAGGGCTCACGTCTATGAAATAATTTTACCAATTTTTAGGAGACATTGACTATTGCCACATATGCCTTATTGGTTATAGAGCATGCTCTCGTGGCAAAAAAATGTTTCTATGGATCTTGCCTTTAGTTAGTCATAGAAATTATGTTAAGAGGAAGAGAAAGTAGAAAATGAGGAAGTGGATGGCCGAAAGAGTTCAAAATCCTGTAGTTCCTCTTCCAGCCCTATAGTAGATAAACATCTGTTTATGATTAGCCAATGTTCGAGAAAGTGGACTGGACTGGCTGATTCAACAGGTTGGACCCGGAATCAGTCTGTTGTCTGGTTTGGTCAGTCCTCTGAAACTGGAACTGGATTGGATTGGTGTTGATCATGGTTGAACCACATAAAATATTGGACTGCTCCCATCGTGTTGCGAAAATGCGTGAGGAGACATGTGCATTGTGTTTTGAATCTGGCTCTTTCAGGCACCAGCATGCATGCAATACCATTCCACCACAATGCTTCATTTGTCATTATTGTCCAAACTATATATTCTAAAAGTGCTAGAAGCTTTGGCTGTAAACAAGGCAATGAGACACCAGGCCAAGTAATCCACGCGCGAAAATGTGTAAGGAGACATGTGCATTGTGTTTTGAATCTGGCTCTTTCAGGCACCAGCATGCATGCAACGCCAGTACACCACAATGCTTCATTCATTATTGTCCAAACTATATATTTTAAAAGTTGTAGAAGCCTTGGCTCTAAACAAAGCAATGGAGACACCAGGCCAAGTAATCCACGCTAGACTTCACATGTATGTAAATAGAGTTTAGTCACTACTGCCATTAGTGTAGATGCAATATTCATTGAAAAATAAGATACTAGCCTGGCGAGATTGCGATCTGATCATGGAATTTTTAATTATGAAAAAATGATAAAACACCGAGCCAAAATCTTCATTATATGAGATAATATCAGTAACCATACATAACATATTCTGAACAGGGGTTCCATCGATTGAACTGGTTGAACCAAGAACCTGTCAGTTAGCTGGTTTTTAACTGTTTGGTCATTAAGGCACTGTGATTACCAGATTAAAATAGAAGAGAAGACTTACAACTTGAATGTATTCTTCATTTCAGGAAGAACAAAAGATGGCTGCTCGGTTGGCTAACGCAATATTCAACTCGTTAAAGGGGAGAGCTGTTCAGGTATGCTTTTTTGGCTCTTCTCCAGTTGGGCAAGGGAGATGACATATCACATATTTTAATCGATTTTCCTTATAGGGTCGTATTTTTCAAGGGAAAGAGCCAGCGCAATTCATTGCACTTTTTCAGCCTATGGTGATCCTCAAGGTATCTTCTGTGCTTCTTCAAGATGATGCAATGGTTCAAAATGCAGCAGGATTGGAATATGTGGTTTGGATTATGAGGCTCATTTGCTATCTGAAATATTCCCTAGGGAGGTTTAAGCTCAGGTCACAAGAAGCTAATAGCGGAAAAAGGTATAACGGATGATTCTTACACTCAAGAATCTGTGGCACTTATCCGTATATCTGGGACATCCATTCACAACAACAAGGCAGTCCAAGTAGATGCGGTATGTGCTATTGAGTCTCATCTTGTTTTGCCGACTACTAATATATAAGTGGCTTGCTATTAACTTTTGCCACCGGATGGATATCTGACGCTTAATCTATTTTTGAACATGTGCCTACTTTCATGGAACTAACATGCCTAAATCAATTGGAAAATTATGGAGCAATTGTTCATGGTTTGACAAGAGTGTTTCTTGTTCCTCTTCTGTTGTTAATTTGCCATTTAGATTTTCTGAATACTTCTCTCCTCGTTTTGATGGGTTCCACAACTTGTTTGAGCTGTGGTGATAGTTTGATCAGTACGAAACTTAAACATATGTTTGTTTTTTGTTTAAGTCAACATTTCCAGAAGTGAATAGTATGTTAGCAAATGAGAGGATTTCATACCTGTAATGCTTCTTAATTGTGAATAACAGGGATCATATCCATATTTTTGCATGAAGAATGTTGCCCAAGCATTCATTGTTGAATCTTCACCATAAAATAGTTTAATTCTTTGTTGGTTGTTAGCCATTAAGCTGATTGTTAGTTAGATGGTTGTCCCTGTCATTCTCGTTGTTGTGCATAGTTAGCCATTTGAGCAATGAGGTGTGCTGTCATTTGTATCTTTTCATGATAGGGGAGGGTTGAAAATTTTGACATTCTTAATGAAAACTGTAAGCATAGAGCATGATACTCTTAAGAATAATCCATTTACACATTTCTGATCCTTAATCTAGAACAAGATCGAGTTTCAGGTTTTGACATAGCTTGTTGAGAGAAAATTCAGATAGGGATGAAAAGTTCATTTAGAGTTTATTGAATGTGGAAAGCCAAAATGCAAAGCAATGCCCATGTTAAAGATTTAATGAGCCAAAACAATTGGAAGGGATTACTGTCCCACAAAATGCTAGGGAGCTTGTGTCTGATAATCTTATTATTTGGACTTTGTCTCTGTGCAATTGGGTATGTGACAAAGTTCAATCACAGTAATTGCTTCTAAAAGTGAGAACAACATAAGATCTGATTGTATCTATTGTTTATTTGATGTCCCAATTGTGGCTCCAAGTTTGGGGTTTCAATATTTGCCCTGCGTCCTCTTGTTCTTGTTTTTGTAGAAAATCTGATTGTCATTCTCCTTCCCCAAATTTTCGTTTATTGAATGTGGAAAGCCAAGATGCAAAGCAATGCCCATGTTGAAGATATAATGAGCCAAAACAATTGAAAGGGATTATTGTCCCACAAAATGCTAGGGAGCTTGTGTCAGCTATCTTATCATTTGGACTTTGTCTATGAGCAATTGGGTATGTGACAAAGCTCAATCACAGTAATTGCTCCTCAAAGTGAGAACAGCATAAGATCTGATTGTATCTATGGTTTATTTGATGTCCCAATTGCGCCTCCAAGTTTGGGGTGTCAACATTTGCCCTGCGTCCTTTTGTTCTTGTTTTTGTAGAAAATCTGATTGTCATTCTACTTCCCCCAATTTTCGTTTATTGATTCATTGTGTAGGTGCTTCTATTGTCTTATTAACTGCTAAGTTCTATTGCTGATGAGGACTGTGACGTTTTCGTCACAGAAAAGAATTAGATTTTGAACATGGCTGATTTTAAATCAACTATTAATTGATTCAGAAGAGACTGTGTTTGCTATTGACATGGGCAGCACATACAGTTTGTCACTGAAATGCTCTGGGAAGAATATTGGTAAAAAATATGAGAATAGTATACTCTTGAGAATATTTCGGAAATAGCTAAATCATGGGTGACCTGTATCTGGAACGGATGTTCCATATTGTGGATAGCTGGCAATCTAGAACGCCAAATCAGGTGCTCCAAGTGATTGACAAAAATCAAGTCAGAATGAAAGAAATTTGACACGCCATTAAATTCCTTATGTTTGATTAAGCCTATTTACTTACCAAATATCAATTGCTTAAAACCATTTTGCTGAATATGAAAATACGTGGAAGTTTTTTCAATCTATTAAACCTGTAAAATGGCTGAAGCACGTGTGGAATGCAATGATCCTGGTCTTTTCAGGTGAAAATGCAGAGTTCATCTAATGTAGCAATTGATTTTATTAAAGAAAAAGAAAAAAATAGAATTATGCACGTGGTCAACAACAGAGTTCTGTTTATAAGCAAACTCGGTGGCATTGTTATTACCTCTGATGACACCTTTTCTCGAGTATATCCTCAATAATCAATAGCCACATTGAAGATGATGCAGAAGTGGCTATACTAAATAATCCTCCCTCAGCGTACATGGCTAGATGAGAGAAGAGTCCTATTTAAAAAAGATATCATTTGGAAACTCCCTCCTCTAGAAAGTAACCAGTCCTCTATTCTTTTTGAGTAAATTGGTTGGTAAGTCCTAATCTCCTGGACTGCAAAGTGTGGTCTCAGTTGAAAGTAGGTTGCAAAAATCCCTAGGGAATTATATGGGATACACCAAAAGTGACTATGAACAGATGATGAGTAGCCCAATTTACTCTATACTGTGGACCAAAGGAATTGTTAGCTTAGAAAATGACTTTTGTGTACTTCACGAGAGCCAACGGTCCAGGCAAAGGCCTTTCATTTAGGTGCCTACAGCCTTTCAAGTCAATTTAGCAAGAACAGAAGAATTCCAGTCAACAGGAGGCCACTGCTAATTCTCAGTATAACAAAATAGGAGGCTGATAACTGAAGAGTGAAGTTACATGGTATTGCAGAAGCAGTTCTTATGTTTTCTGACTGTTACTGAATCTCTTTCATTCCTGCCTATATTATTACCAGTTAACTTAAAGGTAAAATAAATCTGCTATTGCTGTAGTTTTTACCTCTTTTCTGACCATGTTACGTCTTATTCATCCTCAGATCTTCTGTATATATGGCAATAGATTTTAACTAATCGTAATCCGGTGATTATTTGTTACTAAAAATTGCCTGCGCCAGTCATTGCTAAAATCATGCCAATATGTGTTAACTCTTTATTGTTCAGGTGGCAACATCACTGAATTCTGCCGAGTGTTTCCTTCTGCAATCTGGAGCTTCTGTTTTCACCTGGCATGGAAACCAGAGTACCTTTGAGCAGCAACAGCTGGCTGCAAAAGTTGCTGAGTTTTTGAAGGTGTGATGCGACCTGTTTGAAATTACACCAAGATCAAATTTATCCATGATGACAGCATAATTTTGATTTCTAGCTTCTCATAATTATCTGCGGATAGCTAAACTAAGCTCAGGTCTTTAAAGTTCAGAAGTAATTCTTCCTTCTTATTAACAACTGTTATTAGATGTACCATCTTGGTTATTCGAATCCAAAGATGTATATTGACGATTTTGGTACGTCTTCTTGTGAAGAGCATCCTCATTTGGTAGGAGGATCAATATGTGTGCATATCATTTTCATTACAGCACTAAGACCACGATAATGAGTATTGAAAGAAAAACGCTGGATACAATAAACTTAAATTCTGTTTGGTTAAATATGCAAAATTTCCGTCATTGTCACTGATTGAACTTCTCAGTTGAGATTTTACTTGATCCATGGTATATGATAAGCTGATAGAGGCAAGTTAAACTCAGTGCTCTAGTTGTCTTCTGTGCACGTTTTAGGTACATGCAGAAGTTCACCAAGAATGGTACTTGTGATTACTTAAGTGCAGGCTGCTCTCAATGACAGCTGTTTGTTCAGTTGTTGCAGCATTGTCACTGCTGCTAGCACAGTACTGCTTGTCGTATATGTTCTCTGGGCATAACATTGTCATACATTCTGAGCATAGTTTACTTACAAGTGCATATGCATTATCCTTCCAATAAATGTGGAAGCTTGGAACCTAATTTATTTAAAGTGCATCCTTTTGTCTTTGTTACTTAACATTGTGAGCTGCTTAGACTATACTTGAAGTTGGTTACTACTGGGACAAATTGTGTTGTGCCTTGTCATTGCAGCCTGGCGTAGCTTTAAAACATGCTAAAGAAGGAACTGAAAGCTCAAGTTTCTGGTCCGCACTGGGAGGAAAACAAAGTTACACCAGCAAAAAAGTTTCTTCCGAGACTGCCAGAGATCCACACTTGTTCACATTTTCATTCAATAAAGGTTAAACTTCATATTTAGTTTAGCAGAAGCTAAATTTTTTTCTTGTATTATGTTCTCTTATCGAGATATGATGGCTTCTGGAGTGGAGATGCTTTGTGAATTTTCTATGTTGTTCTTGTGGCCATGAGTGCTGACATTATTTCTTTTTTCGTTTTACCGTGTGGATGATGCAGGAAAGTTTGAGGTAAGTTGCATCTATGAATATCAGCATTTCTTGACATGTTTTAACATTAGCATGCTATATCTAACAATGAGTACTCGTTGTAGGTCGAGGAGGTCTATAATTTCTCACAAGATGATCTTTTGACTGAGGATATCATAGTACTCGATACACAAGCAGAGGTGTTTGTTTGGGTTGGTCAGTCTGTAGACTCCAAAGAAAAGCAAAATGCTTTTGAAATTGGTCAGGTACGGATTGAATTTGTTTTTTCGTGTTGGTTCCTTTGTTGAGAATGATTATATTATTCACTGTAAAAATTGTTGGCAGAAATACATAGAAATGGCGGCATCTCTAGAAAATCTGGACCCTACTGTTCCACTTTACAGAGTCACTGAAGGAAATGAACCATGCTTCTTCACCACTTATTTCTCATGGGATCCTGCAAAAGCCAATGTACGTCCTGTGGTGACAGGCACTGCCTTTTCTGCCTTGGAGTAAAATCCCTATTTCTGCTATAATTGAATAAATCTATTTCATGGCCAGTTATCCTTAGTGAAATATACCTCTATCTGACGTTTAGAAGACGTGCTGAAATCTATTTAAGACACTATCAGTTGAACAGGTTTGTGTGAAGAAGTAACGTTGCATCCTGTCATGAGCCATGAATTTATTGTGATGGAGGATGTCCGTAGTGATTAAGATTCGTCAAATGCACGACAGTAAGATTGTGGAGTGAAAAAGTGGTTCTGTCATCAACTTATGAACATAGAGTGTGTATTTTGTCATCTGTCATCTTCCTCTTTGTCTTCGTTATTAATGCTTATCTTGGAGTGCAAGGCCACTTCAACTTCCTGCTGCCTTTTTATGGATTGTCCATGGATATTGTCATTCTGCTTCTGTGCTCCAATTTTGTCAATCAATATCTTTGGAAGCTTTATGTTGGTCCTCTGTTTAGGGCATTTGACATTCATATGATACCCATTCTCAACATTTAGTTATTCATTTTATTGAAAATTCAGAAAAGCTTAATGAAGTTATGCTAAAGAGCAATGAGTCAGTATCCTTTATCATTGGTTATCATATCTCTTCATTCAACCAGGTCCAGGGAAATTCGTTCCAGAAGAAGGTGGCATTCTTGTTTGGCGGAGGTCATGCTGTAGAGGTAAGTGCTTCGTCTGGTTTATAATGCTGCAGCTTAACCTGTTGTTGTAGGTATCTGTGACAGACAAGTTGTCATTGTCTTCTTATATGGGAAACTTAATATTGCTCGTGTTCCTTTTGATTCACATTTTGCGTTGTTGACATATAATCTGCCATATTTTGTGTTAAAAGTACATCTCACATCTGCCATAAGTCTTATATTCATGTCGTCGCTTTCCACTTACTAGTTAAAGGCTTAAGTTTTTCAGTTGGACATTCTAATCGTTCTATGTCTCTATGAACTGGTCCCATGGTAGAAGTTCTATTGGGAATAGATGTTCTTCACATGGATGCTTGATTGGGTTGACTTGTGGAGACCAATTGGGAAATAACTGGAGTATAAATTGTTTTTCCTTATTTTGGAAATCAGTCTTATTGCAACTGATCTATCTCTTTCTTTTTGTTTTCTTTCTCAAGAGCAGCTGTACTTTTGCTGGCCAAATTTCAGAGAATTGTTTTGAGAGGCATCTTGTGTTTCGGGATGTTTATTATATATTCGCGATTTATTGGCACTAATTTGCTTTAAGAATTTTATCTAGACCAATGAGCTTAGTGAGGTATTTGGGCTTGCCATCATCATCATCATCATCATCATCATCATGGTGGTAGTGGTGGTGGTGTTGGTGATAATAATGATGATGATGTGCTTAGGCATCTCGTTCTTGTGGAACTCATAACTTGACCAAGGAGTATCTTTATCAAATGATGTATTGAATAAAAAGAAAGGACAGCTATGTTCATGACAGATGCGTTTGATTTTTGACATTATTTTCGCGAAAATTGGTTATTGCCATGTCAATTATCTTTGTTAATTGACGGTAATTATTACTTGATTTAATGAAGACCTTTCTGAGCTTATGATTTATCTTTGCCCTGTGGTGTTGCTGCATGGCAATTTATTCTGTTGCAGAACCAGGATAGGTCCAATGGCAATCAAGGAGGACCAACACAGAGGGCTTCAGCTTTGGCTGCATTATCTTCTGCATTTAATCCATCCTCTGGGAAGTCATCCTATTCAGTAAGTCTTTTCATCCACACTAGTTTTGTCTATTTCATCTTATTTTTCAGCTTTCTAATGTCATCGTGATCACTTGTTATTAGTAAAGTGGCAACTGGTGTTAGTGCAGTACAAAAAAGCACAGCTATAGGCACTTTTATACTCCTAAATTGTGCAAGGTTTTCTGTCTGCATAAGTATGCCCCTGGTAACTCAGATGAGCTTTGCGTTGGTTAACTTCTAGTATTCAATGAAGTCTTTAATTGTTGACTTGCATTTAACTCAGCCTCCCCTGTTTGAGAGCCGTGAACACCCTGCTTAACATATACACTTTCAAATAGGGACACAGACCTACCAGGGCTGGTCTTCCACAATAGTTTTGCAGAAGTTGCTTGCATTTCTAAGAATCAAGGACAGCAGTAGTAATTGTTGATAATCTTGGTCTTAGTGAACGTAGGGAATTCCACGTGCCACAACTAAGAGCTTGATGCAACAGGCTACATCGATCTACTAACCTTAAGTTACACATTAATGCTGGTCTTTTTATCAGTTGATTCTGTATCAGAGAAATGATTTTCACTACTCTGAAAGAGGGAAAATAGTCGTCACATTGAGTATGGAGACCTCCATGGACTCAGTCGAGAAAGTATATCTAGTGCTATCGGTTTAGTTTATTCCATCTATTAAATACTAAGCATATCCAGTCTAGAGAAGATTGAGACAGAGTTGCTACAGTTGTAGAACTGATTTTGTTCTTCTGTTTTTATTTTATGAAAGCAGGAGAAAGTTTCATAGGTAGGGCTTCGGTTGGAGATGTTCTAAAACCTGTTGAGTCCAAAACTTTTAACCCAACATTTTATTACGATTCTTCGAGGTCCAACATATCCTTTGGGCAAAAGTATTTCTTACAAATTTGTTTCAGGCTTTAGTTTTCTAGACTTTAGAAAATAAGAAACAAATTTATAAATAGTATGGTTGAGCTGGGTGCAGCTCTGCATACTTCTCCCTTCCATAATGAAAACCTCACGGCTTTCGCCCATCCTATGACAAGTTCTCACGATCTCAAGCTTTGCACTCTCAACCCTCTGGCTTTTGTTTCTCGTTTTTTATTTTATTTTAGCCAGTTGCTTTTAGTGCTCAGATTGTCATTGATTATTATATAAGCTTACCTTCAGCTTATGTTGTATCCAGAAAATAGCAAGATAAGCTTAACTGATGACCCAGGCCAAACAGATTGTCATTGATTCTTATATAAGCTTACCTTTTCTTTTATTGCTGTGTTCAAATTCTTGATTTTCAGTTGGTTTCTTTTATTCAGTATGAAAAAAGTTCAGACCAAAGTTCGCAAGTGAAACCAAACCCAATTGGTCTATGTTTACCTGGTGATGGGGGAATTCACTACAGAGAATCCTTATGCTAATACTATATCAAACTATGAACAAGTATAAATAATTTCTGTAACCAGAAACATAGTAATCTCCAATAAAATAATTTATTGTGTTCCTTTAATTCATTGCATTCCTTTTCTCTAAAAATCCAAGGTCCTAACCCTCCAATCTAGCCAAAGAATTGCTGAGAAATCGAGTAAAGCCAAAGCTGTTGTCTTTTGTTTCTGCAAATGCTCATTCCTGCCCAGGTCCAAAGTTCTTCATTGACTGCGGCTCCCTCAAGACATTGCAACAAAAAACTGCCAATGGTCTATCCATAAATGTCTCTAATAGAACTTATTATTAACATTATTAGCTGCACTTCTTGTATAGAAGCATCCATAGACATGACTCAGTGTCATTGGTAAACTTCTCTAAAGTTGGAATAGTTGCTTGTATTGCTTGTCAAGTGAGAGAATGTGCCTTTGCTGGAAATGTAAATTCCCAAATTAGCCTCCAATTGAAGTTGGCACCTTCCTATCTGCAGTTTTAGATAACAGAGTTCAAAAGTAGTCTTGACCAGTGGCTCTCTGCCCATCACCTAGTTCTATTTTATCTTGTTTTCAATGTGCCACAAAGAGCCAACTATTTATAGAAAACCAAAATTATCTTAAAGGTGCTCTACCTCCCAGTCCCAGTTCCTTAGTCCCCTCCCACCCCATTAAAGCAAAAGATAGACATTTCAATCAGTTGAAAATTCATTTGTCATAAAAAAGGAAGGGACCACCTTCCCAATTTGTTGCCATTTGACATTTAAAAAAAAAAAAAAGATCCTGAAGATCATATAAATGTGCCTCTGTACATCATTTATCACCACTACTGGAGGAGATGAATTTTTCAGTGTCCTTGTTAGATTTGATTGCATAAGATCCAGGAGATCATTCAAAGGTGCCTTTTCACATTATTTATCACCACTGGAGGTGAAGAAATTCTCACTCTACTTAGATTCGGCATTAGAAAGTTTATTTTATCCCATAGTAAACATTGTTTCTTCATCTATTTTCTATGCATGGATTCAGATTATTCAAGCTTATTGATGTTTTAATGTGATTTTATGTTTCCTAGTTTTGGTCTTAAATTAACCAAATTATGAAATCGAAATTGAATTCATGATGCTGCTTTTAATATGTATGTTTGTCTTAGGGTGTTGACAAGTCCAATGGCTCAGACAATAGTGGACCCAGGCAACGAGCTGAAGCATTAGCTGCCTTATCCTCTGCTTTTAATTCCTCTTCACTGTCAAAACCCTCTGCCCAAAGGACATCAGGGAGTGGTCAGGGATCACAAAGAGCAGCAGCCGTAGCAGCTCTTTCTTCTGTTCTAACCGCTGAGAAGTCGCCAGATAACTCCCCCACTCGGTCCAGTGGAGCTGGTCCAGAAAGTAGCCTGCCGGGTAAAACTTCTCAAACTTAGTATGAATTTTCTCCACATTAGATCTATTTATTTAGCATGTGCTTACTATGATAAGTTGATTCCTCATGTAAGGTTTAACTGCAATTTGCGATCATGACAGAGACAAACTGGACCTTTGTCTTTTCCTCCTTCCTGCTTGTCAGTTAGTTTTACCACTCTTGAGCCTTGCAGTGCTTTGACAAACCTTTTTATGGTTGAAACCTATCTTTGATTGTTAGAAAGAAATTTTAACTCACTTTGTTATGAGTATTTAGCACTTTTTTGCGTCCATTTTCTTCATGAACAACTGTGGACACAAAGTATGTTGAAATTAACTGTCTGCAGTGGACACAAAAGGTGAAAAACCCCTTTTCGGAGCGGAAGAGCTGGTGGAAGTCTCAGAGGACAATGAGACAGGGGGATCTGCGCCCATCTCAGAAAATAATGAGGAGCAATCAGAAGCCAAGCAAGAGCCGCTCCAGGATGTTGCCGCCAGTGAAAATGTGGTAGCAGTGTTCAGTTATGATCAACTGAAGGCTAAATCGGACAATCCAGTGACTGGAATCGACTTTAAAAGAAGAGAGGTCAGTAAACATTGTGAGCCTCGGTCTATTTTTAGCTAATTAATGTTTTGGATGGTTATTCATGTTGCTCTTTTTTACATGCTAGGCTTATCTGTCAGACGAGGAATTTCAGGCTGTCCTAGGGATGACAAAGGATGCATTTCTCAAGTTGCCAAAATGGAAGCAGGACATGCACAAGAAGAAAGTCGATTTGTTTTAGTAAAAATTGATCCTCTGCTGCTGCTGTGTTGCATTTTTTAGAGTTCCTTGTTCACAACATCGAATGTGTTCTCTGCCAGAAAGTTGTGAGTTCATTGGTGCTCTTCGATGTGGACTGCTGTGTCTGGCATTTTGCCCTATGATGAGTTTGTAGCTGTCGGTAGACCGGTATGGGTTGTGCCGCTATTGGAAGAGTGTTATTTTTTCAAATGCTCCTTTCTAGAAGCTGCTGCCTCCTGTCGGTTGGGGATCATAGTTTGAAATATGGTAGGCGAGCTACAATTCTTTGATTTGGTTGTGTATCCCCGACCGTGATTTGTTCATTTTTTTGCCTCTTTCCATTTGATTTGTGTAAATGGGGTGTATATGTAATGCATGAATGTTATAGAGTCTCAATGTAAGACATGAAGATCAGTATTTTGTTTGTACCGCCGTGCTTGCTGTTATCGATCGATGTTGCGGCTTTGCCTGTTCCTTTTCTTCTGTTAGGGTGGCAAATAATGCTCGATCTATGTCACTGAATTTCGGTCCTTATGTGAACAGATTTATGCATATCTGATCTCTCAGAAGTGAAGTAGTTTGAATTTGATATCTTTGAATCATTTTCAGAGAGCTATCCCTTTTGTGGTCCTGCCTTTCGTTCACTGATGATATTCAAGTATTTTCCCAGCTCCTCTCTCTCTTTTCTTGGGCAGCATTATCCCACGGCTTGCCCAGCTGAGCCAAATTGTTGCGGCAACTTGCCCAGCTGAGCAGCGATTTCGGCTCGATTTGGAGCAAAGTAGGGCGCGACTTCAGCGCTTCCCTTTTTTCTCCTTTGAACTGATTGCAATGGTTTTTTTATTTGGTCGACCGAAAAAAGAAATCGACTCTTCTTGTGGGAATTCAGATGTAAATGAGGCTAAACCGCTCGAGCAAAAAAGGAATGTTCATTGTAACTAAAACTACAACTCCATTCAAGGTTTCTACTCCAATTACAAATTAGAGAGAGAGAGAGAGAGAAAAGAAGCTTCGAATGGCATTCACACTATAATTGTCATTTATCGTCAAAAGAAGCTTCGAATGGCATTCACACTATAATTGTCATTTATCGTGATGTCATTTCTTATCACGACAATAACCCCATCTCCATATCATTAGAATTCCTTTTGAGAATACTTTAGCATATTTATGATGAAATTGAAATAGGAAGACTTACCCTTGAAATCTTAACTCGTTCTAATTATAAAAGGAGAAATTAATAATGAATGAAAGGAAAAGATCAAAAGTACTCCTGCTCCATAAATTTGATTTGCTCATACCCCAGATCTCTCATATCGATAAAATAAAATAAAATAAAATAAAACAAGAAATACTTCTATATTGTATTTTTTTTTTAAAGTTAAGTGACATGACAAAAATCATGGGCAAGTCAGACCGAATCAACATATTAAAAAATGTTCTTTGTGAGGCAAAATATAAGATTAAATGTGAAGAAACTAACGAACCCCGAGTTTTAGTTTTCGTAAAAATACGAAAAACATCGATGAAGCATCAAAGATGAATTTCTTACACATAAACCCTACAAAATTATTTTAGCCATAAGTCAAGATATAACTGATAAAAATGTAGTTTTTTTTAGCTTTTAACCTTGCTTTTTACTTCAAAATCCGCAAACAAAGAAATATCATGTCATTCATTGTGATCGGGCAGATGAAACCATGGACAAGCGCTCGGTAAAAGGGAAGAGAAGGTAGTATGGATGGAATTGAGAAGATAGGGGCACTTTGGTCAATTCACGAGGCGTGGTTTTAGCCAAAAGGGATCTGTAAATAGCCTCTTCTTAGTTTAAAGAGAGAGGATAAATAAATAAAACCAAAAAATAAAAGTTTCTTAAACCCTTCTCTTCTCTGCGCTCCTTCCATAAACCCCGAATCATTCTCCTAGTCTGAAGAAGCCACCGCAAACGGCGGCGATCGGAAGCCGCCGCCGCCATGAAGCCACAGAAGCACAAACAACGAAAGCAGGAAGAACAACCCTTATTGCTTCAACAGGATCAGCGAATGGAGCACGACCACACCGAAGAACCGTTACGAGACGGAGCCGACATCTGCCAACAGCTCATGGACCGCTACGCCAAATCCTCCGCCCCTCAGCACCGCCACCTCCTCGCCACTGCCGCCGCCATGCGCGCCATCCTCGACGCCGAGTCCCTCCCCCTCGTGCCCTCCTCTTACTTCGGCGCCGCCATGTCCGCCGTCGAGACCACATCCTCGTTGCAGGCCCTGGACTCCACGGAGATCGCGGCGCTCATGTCGTTCCTTGCAATCGTCCTGCCTGCAGTGCCGCCGCAGGAGGTCGGGCCTGCAAAGGCGAGGGAGGCAGTGGAGGTGTTGGCGGAGGTATTGGCGAGGGAGGAGGAGAAGCTGGCTGTGTCCAGCGTGAGGTCCACGGTGAAGTGTTTGGGGATATTGCTCGGGTTTTGCGACTTGGAGGATTGGAGTTCGGTGAAATTGGGGTTGAAGACGCTTTTGAAATTCTCCGTGGACAAGCGTCCTAAGGTATTGTCGCAAATCTCACATTGCTGTATCCTGTTCCGCTCTTGGAAGCACTTTGGATTTTATTTGTTAGACTTTTCAACCTATAATTGTCACCATTTTAGGTCAGTATTCTTCTCCTTATGGCCTTAATGACATTTGTAAGAAATGACTAGCAATTGCTTAGATGTTGATCTTGACTGTAGACTTGAAGATATGTGTTGTTCTTTTCTCAGGTTCGGCGATGTGCACAAGAATGTCTTGAAAAGGTTTTTAAGTGCTTTAAGTCCTCTAGTGTTGTTAGGAAAGCAAGCAAGCTGGTACTGTCTTCTTTTGAAAGTTGCAGTTCTTCAGCAGATTGGTCAAGGACTACTAGTCCTCAGGATGGCACTAAAGATGATAAACTGTTGAAATCCCAAAATATAGGATTCTTACATATGCTTAATGTGCTGATATCTGTTTGTCCGTATCTATCTGCCAAAGTGAGCATTCAGATACTTTCAGAATTAGACAAGCTTATGAGTCCCAGGTTCTCAGCGCTTGCAACACAGATTCTTAAGATCATTGAGGCATTATTGGAAACTCTAGCAGTGGGAGATACTGTTCAAGAGATAGAAAATGTCATCACTTCTCTTGCTTCATATGTTTCTTCGAAAGAGAACCCAGTGGAATCTGTCATGACTGCTGCAAACTTGTTAAGAGTTGCTCTGAAAAAATTTCACACTGGAGAATCAAGCTCGTGGATTAAGAACCTTCCTGTAGTTTGGGAGTCTTTAGCAGGTATGCTTCGTGACTTCCTTGGTGCAGGGGTGCTCCGACTGCTTTGTTTTGGTAGTTTCTTAGCTAATTTTGTGATCTAGGTTCTACAATCAAGCCATGTTTACCCATACTTGTCTACATTTCAAATGAGCAATGCTCCTAGTCTTTGCCTTACATGGTGCATTTGGAAAAGAATGGAATAAGGGACAATTCATCTCTTGATTCTTTTTTTTCTGATTTTAAGCATCTGGTGGGGTTCATGCTCTAATCATTTCTTGAATTACTGTTCCTTTTGTTAGTTTATTTTCTCAGTCTTTCATCTTCGTGATTTATCTGAGCATATTTCTCAATTAATGAACGTTTTTCTTATAAAATACTGTCCTGTATCTGAGGTGGATTCCTTAGTTGGTGAGGATTTCCGTGTCACATTTTGTGTTGCCTTCTAAATCTCCAATGCTACCGGTATCAATCTTTATCTTTGATTAACTTTGTTGATTGAAGTTACCTTCTGTTGTGTAAAGTGGTGCATGGAAGGAGGTGCATCAAATTTAAATTGTGTATTTTGCTTGTCACTGTACTCTACAAAGTTATCTAAATGCCAGTGATGTTCTGTAAGTATGACAACACACTTGGAAGATTTGTAAAGGGCAGTGGTTGATAGCCATGACGCAAATTAAAGTTCGATGGTAGAACAGACAATACAGCATAGTTAAACCATCTGTATATTACCAAAAAAATGTGATCTCTATGTTAATCAAAAGATGTACTTCCTTTAGATTAATTTAAGGCGCCTTGTTCATTGATTAACTTTCCTAAATATAGTCAAACCTGTGTTGCATTTTTTTTTTCATTTTACTGTTTCTTTTCTCTGCTGTTGATGTTTTTCATTATTTCACCCTGTTATTTCTTAAATCATTACAACAATCTTATTTGTCTTGGTGGAACAAAGGAGTTATGATAGAAAAAATAGTGGCTCAAAAGGGTATCATCCCTCTTACAAGAAATTACATGCAAGGGTGGAATATCAAAGAGTCTAAGACATCATTTTTGAGAAATTGGAAGTATGGGATTACCCCTTGCCCGATAAACAAATGCAACTCTACCACCCAAGAGGCTAGGTTGATGTACTTGGAAGCTTACTCCCATGGACTCCACTTTTATCTTTTGTTAATTTTCAGTTACTGGAGATGAGATTGATGGTTTGCTTGATTTTATGATATTGTGAATGCCGGTGTTTGTTTTCTGATGCACTTGATTATACTAATTTAGGAATTCTTGCTGGTGAGGCTGATGCTGCATCGCAGGCCTCAAGAATTTTGAAGGACTTGATTAATGAACAAGTAAATGAAAAGACTTTCCTTATGGAGAGCCAACCAAGTGATGATGTAAGTGAGGAGAGTCTGGAAACAATTGCAATAAGGAGAATATGTATTGCTTTGGAAAGTGCCCTCAGTGCCCCTGGTGAAACTCCAAATCAGCATGCACTTTCCGTAATCTCTCTTTTGTACCTGAAACTAGGTATGCATACATCTTGATTTCTTGTATGCTATAGAAGATCTTTGTTTCTTGCCATTCGTCAATTGCAAATAAATGTATTATTAACCCTTTGGTTTGTCATGAAATGACTCAGACACAATATGTTTAATGTTCTCTGTTTCTTGTGATCTGTATGATTGGCATGATTAAGTTCTACCAGAAATTGATCAACTACTGCTATATGTCAATTTCTGAATTTGATTGCAAAAGAATTGGCTTATAATTGCGTCTGAACCCATTTTAATTCCCTCTGTTTCTCCATCTTGACTTCTTGGCAACTACTTTCTGTAGTTGTTACAATCAATTCTATTTACGTGTGGGCTTGCTGACAATGTTCAACATTGTAGAGGAATATGAACTCTGCTGTGGCTGTACTTTTGGTTTGTTTTTCAACTACTAAATAAGCTGGAAGGCATTCTTCCTTTTTTATTAGGACTTTATATGTGTTTAACATTAACCGAAAAGAAATATCAAACTTTAGCAAAGATTAATATAGTAGTGCCATACCTTGCAATAAATTATGCAGTAGAAGTTTACTTCTACTTGAATTGAGTTTTGACCTTGCTTGCATGAGGTTTATAGTTTGAACTTCTCAAAAGTACGTTGTCTTGCATGTTGGAAGTCAAACGGGATATGATCAGCAATATTGATGAGTTTTCACTGTAAAAAGTTCTAAAGTCCTGGGTGTTGCTACTTGATCTTCATAATATGTCAGTTTAAATTCAACTGTAGTGATGAAGCTGCAATTTTTTAGAGGTTTTTCCTGTACAGACATGTTATGAATTATTTAAAGTTTAGTCTTCGAATGTCCTGAATCATGAGTACTGGTTTTACTGTGGATTTTGCCCTTTTCATTCATCTGTCTGTTCTTTTGAACTAGCTAGGTGTACATACCTCCTTCATGATCCCGTTCCATGAAAAAGGAGATTGTTGTCTCTTGGAAGTTGATTTGAATTATGGAATGATAATAAATAAAAAAAATAGTGCCACATTGGTTGTAAGTGACAGTGTTTTTCTCTATTAGTATGGAATGAGTTGTGAGATTGTTCCGGATTTATTTCACATGCACTCTTCTTGAAGTGTTGAAAGATAATTTTTTCTGATTTTATTATCTTTGTTAATATAACTATGAACTGATTTATACAGTCCTCTCATCTCTGTAAATGTTGTGTAGGAAAAACTTCTTACATCTATATGAGGAGTATCCTACTCAAACTTGTTCACTTAATGACCACAGCTGGAAGGGACCCATCTATCACAGGCCATGTACGTATTTGTATGCTTTAGAAATTTATTGGCATGAGAAATGTCCTTGGTGTGAAATAGCTGTTATTTCTGTGGGATCACCTTTAGCTTCTTCTTAAGTTCTTGCAAGTGTGCAAGTTTGCCATACTGTATTCTTGTCATATTATGGTAAAAGAGCATCTGACAATGTCTATTATCACCTGTAGTTAAGAGTGTAATGGCCCAAATTGCCTTGGGTTCCTACAGTTGAGCTATCTACATGGCATGTCGGTGCAGTGGTGTTCCTTCTGTAATTATAATTGCTGCTGAAATTATGAGTGTGTTATGAATGGACAAAGATCTTGAATTAAGTCACGGTATTGCTTTTTGAAGCAGCAAAAGTACTTCATTATGTGATGATGTTTTCGTTCATTGCAAGGCTGGTTACTCATGGAAGAAGGCAAGATTCCTTTTCCTTGTTTTTGGTCAATGTTCTTATGGAAGTGGAAATGCAACTTGAAAACATGCTGTGGATGTAAATGCATTTATTGTCATCATCGATGAATTGAGCTCTTTTTGGGCTTCTTGATCTCATTCGGTACTTGGGTTTGCACCCCCTTGCTGCCCTGTACTTGATTTAATTTCATGTATAAAGGAAAAAGAGAATGACGTTGGTGTTAATTTGTCTTGCTCTCGAAATTGATTTCCAAGAGAATGATGTAAAGGCTATTACTTAGTCTTGCTCTCCAAAATTTGATTTTTTAAATCTTGTTTCATACGTTTATCCTGTTAAAGTGTGCAACGAAGAAGATGGGGGTCATAGCAAACTCCAAATCGCCTTGTCGTCATGAATTTTGTTAGAGTTAGATTGAATTGTTGATTGGAGCGTTAACAAAAGGTTATTTTTGTTCCTCACGTATAACGATTAACAAAAGCTTCTTTTACTCAGTTTGGTAGATGACATGTTAACAGAGCTTTGAGCATAGTACATTGCCATTATCTGATGAAAGAAATAATTTAATGTCTAGTTTATCAAACTAATTCTTGTGTAGTTTGAAGATCGTTTGAATGGTAACTCATTAATGTTTAATTTACTGTGATTCACAGCTTCAGAGATGTATTGGTTCTGCTGTAATTGCTATGGGCCCAGAAAAGATGCTTTCTGTTGTGCCTATTTCACTGCATCCTGACGACTTTAGTTGCAGTAATGTTTGGTTGGTGCCCATTCTAAAAGATTATGTGGTTGGTTCATCACTTGAGTATTACATGGATTATATTGTGCCCCTTGCAAAATCTTTCAAGCGTGCTAGTTCTGGAGGTATGTCATCATTCTACATGACTTTTGTTTCCATGATTTTCATTTTTCAGATATCATATACGATGTCATAGTAAGTGTGGAGATCCTTGGCTGTTTGGCACAGATTCACCGCTTGTTGTGCATTACGTAAGACTTATCAATTAAAACAACCTAGAATCTCCATCTTTAATTCCATATTCAGATTCAAATCAGTTTAAGCAGGGTAAAAGTCCTGCTTTTTGCGAAGGCACTACTAAATGATCTTTGGCTGGAGACACATCTTATAATGTCTTCCAAGTAATAAGTGCACCAAATTCTGTGCATTTAATCAATAACTCAATACAAATTCTTTTTTGTCCATCAGAAACTCCTGTGAAAGACCATCGTCACATGAGATCATTTTCGCGTGTTCATAAGCTATGTTAGAAAGAGCTACAGTCTCCAATAAGAGACTCCATAGCCTTATCAAGCTGGGTGGTTCAACCTGCTTATAAGCTGTGCTGAAAGCTTGTTTGAAACATTCTAACAGAATTGTCACCTTTTTTATTTTCTTTATTTGTTGTTCCATCTGATAGTTACCATCCCAAAGCATTCACCTCTCCTTTCTTGGCTTATGATACCGATTGAATGATACATATAAATGTTAGTCGTTATTGCAATTGTTCACCTCAAGAGTTTTTGGCATTCTATGGAAATTATACGATAGCGAAGACAAAGGTATGGGGAACAATATATTGTTTTCTATGCAATTTTATCCTTCATCTGCCTCTGTGACATTAACTTTTCCTTCCTTGATGCATAATTTTTAGTGTTAGCTTTGGTTGAATGCCAATTATTCATGAATCTAGTGTAGTCCTTGATCAGCATTACTTGATTTGAGTTTTGTTCATATCATCATTATCATTTTAGCGACATCGAGGATTTAATTCTGCTTCTGTTTATCTTTTCTCCAGTTAAGAAATCCATACTTGGTAAAGAGCTGCTGGGTCATGCTCATGACCTTTGGAAACTGCTACCGGCCTTTTGCCGGGGTTCAAGTGATACAGACAAACAGTTTAGACGTTTGGCAGTATTATTGACTGATTTTCTTAAAAAAGATTCCTTTATGCATGAAAGTGTGGCTCTTGCTTTAAAGGTGATCTTTCTTCCCACTTTGATGACATTTGGCTTACTCTTGTTCTTTAGCTGGGAAGAGGTTGTTATACCGTTTTCAATCTCCTCATAGCACTGTTTTAATTCTGCAGATCCTTGTGAATCAGAATACAAGTGTGCTTGGTTCTAGAGTAGTTAAAGATTTGGACACCTGTACTGTGCAAGCATCTGGATTAGAATTTCAAACTCTACCGATTTACTCCAAGAAAACTGCAAGCAGAAATATCAAGGCTTTAAGTTCATGCTCTACTGAGTTGCTCCTACTTTTATCGGACTTATTTGTCGATTCCACTCCCGCAACAAGGTCATACTTGCAGGTTCTCCGTCAATCACTAAATTAAGTCATTTTTGGCTCTATACTAGTTTCTTACTAATTATTGTACAGTTGTTTTCTCCTCTCCCTTTTCATATTAATAGTTTTTCACTTTGGTTGTCTGAAGTTTTTCTCCAATTTTTGAGGTATATGCCTCATCTCAAAGATGCTATTAGGACTCACATGCACTGTAACATATAATAGAGTACTAATACTCTATGACAATTATGTTTATCCAATCTCCATCTCCCTCCTCAGTCCTATCCAGATTGAAAATAGTATAACTAGTAGGGGCTCTTTCTGTCAATGTTAATTGCTGGAGGAAGGAATTCAAAGGTTTCTGTTTTCGCTATGAGGCAGTTGACATGCTAAATTTGATTGTTTGGTTGGTCAGATCTAGATGGGGTTGGCTACATGGATATACATTATGCGCTATTTGATACCCTAACCTATGGAAGCTTCACAAATTTTGGGATTCTAGCTAGAAGTTTCTGTCATGTGTTCTTAGACCTCCCTCCAGCCCTTTTGACATGTAAATTTGCCTTAAATACGTAAATTAATACTTGTGATTGCATGATTCAAGTCACTTTTCCAATTGCACACACTAGTGGTTGCCATGGGGAGGAACGGGCCAGGAATTGTGTTCCCAGTCCCCGCCCTATTGGGGAAATATTGTTCCATCCCTGCTCTGCATGAGAGAAGAGTTCCCAAGTGTGCCCCACGACAACAGCAGTTTTTAAAAAAAATCATAAAATCAAGAGAAAAATCTTCTCTGTCAGAATAGTTATGTACTTTTGACTCCCTAGAGTAAAATGTGAATTCAAGATGCAGTGATCCTAAAATTGAACACCTCAATTGGAATCTTCTACTCAGCATGATTTTCTTTTGTTTTCTCACGCCATTGACCATGTCGAATCTTCAGATTAAAGAGTACGTATATGGAGAAAAGCATTAGGTGGAGAATAGGCCAAATAGGTTTAAAAATAATGACCAGATTTTCTATGCTTATGTTCGAAACATTCCATGACTGTTGAAAGTAAGTTATGGTTGTTATAAAGAAGTGAATGCAACTTTTGTTGGCATGATAAATTAGGGCAATTCTATGGACTTGTGGTCCTGTCACTTCAAGAAGCTATAGTTGAACTGACTTGAAAATGTATATTTTTAACTATCAATTCAAGATTCAACTCGAAATTTTTTGTGTCCTTTTTTTAGTATTGTAAAATTTTATAAGTAAGTTGAAATTAATGTTCAACATGCTCAAAAATAAGTTTATATCATTAAACTTTGGATTATATATTATTATTTTACTTGATTAATTATTTTTCTATATTTGTTGGTTTTAATTTTCTATTTTAGTGTAAAATGGTAAAGAAAAACAATGGTATTGTTTTTTGTATGGTAGAAACATTTGTTAGAAGCATGGTAGCCACACATAAAGCTAGAAATTCTTTGGTTTTTTATTAAATTCTTACTGACAACAGATTATTCTTTAGAAATGTAAAAAAGAGAAAAAACTAAAAAAAAAATGTCAAAGTTATGTGATGTTGGGGCAGCATTGAAACGATGGATCACATACTTGTTATTAGAAAACCTAAAAGGAAAAGTTAAAAAGAATTAAAGCTATGGGAGGCGAAGTGGCATCAATATAGTGTACCAAGTGTCTACTCTCCATGAACTCACCGTGGAACACCAAAATACTTTGAAGTTCTAGCTTTGGTTAGATAGATTAGGTTAGCTATCGTGGAAGGGATCGTCATGTGTGTGAGTTATAGAACTTCGTGGCTGCTTTTTTTAATTGGATGAAATTTATGAGCGCTATAAGCATTCAATGATTTTGTGAATGAACTTCTCGAAAGAGAGGATTGAGCCCTGTGGATTGGCATCGAATTAGCGAAAGGAAGCTGTATTGAGTGATCGTCTTAAGGAAATTTAACTCTAAGATATATGTTCAGTCAATGCTCATGGATTACCTTTTACTTTTCCCGTGAAGTTTAGTAATTGACATACATAATATGAGTTAGATTATCATGCTCAGTTTGATTTCTCAGGGTGCTATTGGTTGCTTAGCTTCTATTACGGATTCTTCTGCAACCAGAGAAATTTTTGTGTCATTTCTCAAAAGATATGGCATTCTAAATAATAGAGATGAATTCAAGAGGGGAAGAGATGAAATGGATGCATCAACAGACAGAGAACCAGGAAATGAGCACCCTATCAATGAAAATGCGAAAAGGTAACAGAGAGAGAATGCCTTGTGGATAGAATTGTAGCAAATTATATTGATGATTACAATTGAAGATTCATTTATGTTCACATACGCATATACACTTGACTGCTGACAATCACTTGATAAAGGGGGAGTCCTTTAGGCGCATATTTGACAGTTCATTGTAACAGATGTCTGATTATCGACAGACCAACTCTGTTGTGTGAGCATCCGGAACTTTTTTCTACCATTAGCAATTGCAGAGATTACCATGTCGTATCCATATGCATAGATTCTATATTCTGCTTGCAGAATTTTGAGCAACCATTTTATGGAAATTGGGCACTGCTGTTTCCTCTTCTTGATGACATTGTGTCATGTTCTATGCAAGTACAATACTGTCGTGAGAATGCATCCATAATGGTGCTGAATAAGGAGATTTTGGGGAGTGTTCCCAAAAAAAAAAAAAAAACACGCACATACACACAAAAAAAAGAGAGCAGACCCTCACGCCCACTCATACAGAGTGATAAATCCATTCCTGTTATGATATTAAGAGAATGCAGTTTCACCCAGGTGCTTGTTACTGGAGCTAGCATCTTTTCTTATTGAAGGAGCTCAGAAGGATCTCATTGATTTGGTGTTTAGCTTTGTTAAAGACACTTTTCAGGTGTGCATTGACTTTAAGAACAGAAGCTTTATTTTCTTGATTTACTGGATGAGTTTAGTGATTTCTATAGCCTAAAATCATTCATGAATTTTCTTCTACAAGGAAAGCAATGACAATGGCCATGCTGAAGCATACAATGCCTTGCGCAAAATTTTGGAGGTATGTTTGTGGTATCTTCATTCAAAGATGTATTCTTACTGGAAGTGAATGTTTTTCTGTCATTTCTATTATGCAGGAGCATCCCTGGTTTTGTTCAACTCAGTATTCGCAGTTGATTGATTTAATAATTGGCCTAAAGACTCCATCTGATACTGCAACTCTGAGAAGCCGCTTTACCTGTTTTCACGTTCTGATGGTTCATGCATTAAAGGTCAGAATGATTATTGTGGCAATGCAGTATTTGCTTTGACATGTGTATGTTTGGTGTCTACTGTTCTTGTGAAAGAAGTGCAGAATTTTATGACCTTCAGTTTTAGTGTATCTCAGGTATTGACATAAGTAGAAGCCATTTCTTGTTCTTTTCATAAACTAAATAAGAGCTATGTCCTGGGCTGGTTGTCTTGGAATCAGAGTGCAATGAGCCTTTAAGAAATGTCTTAATCCTGTGGTAGTAAAACACCTCGAGATTATTCCAACTAAAAAGAAAAGTATACAACACTTATTGAAGAAGAAATTGCTTTTCTTTTTCATGATAAATTGCTTTTGATTATAAACCTGACAGATCAGTTTCTGCCAATCTCAGAATTTTATCAATTCTTAATAAATTGATCCAATTATTGCCATTCACCCATCTTCCCTCTATTCGTTGTAAAATAATATCAAATGTCATGAATGGCTTTTCCACTTTTAAAGCCAAAGACCTTTTCTTTCTTTTGGCTCAGGTCTTAACATGGAAGGAGTCATGTATGCACTTCTTGCAAACACATTGTTAAGCTTTGGGTTATGGTGTATTTGCAATTGGAGTTCAAAATTAAGTAATATGAGCACCTCTATGGTTGATGTCATATGCTGTTCTATTTGACATGTCAAGTTGATTCTTTTATGCAGATAAACTCTGAGGAGGAGCAGGAGGAGGAGAAAGAAGATTCAAAAGCTTTTTTCATCCTCAATGAGATTATACTTGTCTTGAAGGATGTAAGAACCTCCTTTACAAGGTGGGGGTGATGATCCACTTTTGGCACTAATCACAGTCGTGACATATGAAATTTGCAGGCTAAGGAGGAATTGAGGAAGGAAGCTTATGATATTCTCATCCACATAAGTTCCAGCTTGAGAAGCATTGTGCCTGTTAGTTCAGTTGCACCTTATCGGAAACTGATTAACATGGTATGGTATTCCTCATTATGGGACATATTTGTGTAGTTTTGGCAGAAATTACAGCTTATATAACATGTTTGAGACTACATGCAATCTATTTTCAATGGTAAAACGAATCCATTAAAGAGCAAAGTGTTCAAGAACATCAGAAACATAAAAGGAAAACGAAAATAGAACCTTAGAAGAATGGTACATGAGGCCATAGGCAGTTGAAAGTAAGAACAATGGAAGAGGTTGAAGCAGATCCTTCTAATTATCTTGTCTGACATACGTACTTTACAATGGTAGATCTTATGTAAGTTGTCTTCTGGAAGGGCCTTCATGTAGTGAATCAATTCCTCCTCTTATTTGACCATGTGTTGTTCCTGACTTCAGAATTGTGAAACAGTGAACTGAAGTCCTCATGGTCTTGTGCATACTGCTTATCCACCTGATAATGGTTAAAAATCTTTACCGGGTTAGTAATAAGTATGTGCATTGTATTCAAAAATCATAAGCCTGGTATGGCTACAAATTGATTCTGAGGCCTCAAAACATACTTCTCTGCACTAATTTCGTGGCTGCAGTATGGTAGAGTGTCACAACATATTCCTTCAGTTATTCATGTCTAGTTGCTTCTGCCAAGGGGTTAGGCTTTGCAGTTGCAGCAAGAGGAGAATATCAATAATTCCCTCTAGCCAGTTGAAAGACAGAGAACCGAAATACAAGTTTCCGAATTCAAAATCGTGTGGTAATCTTGTGGATGCCTTGTTCGCCCCTAAGCAAAATCACAGTAGAATTCTAAAAAAACCAAAAGTTAAAAATAAAAAAAAATCCCCACTTTTGGATGTATCAAACTCTTGACTTAAATCACGATATGTTGATGAAATCTCATGCATTCATTCACTAGTTATGGCAGAACAATAATATTTTTACAAATTCCTAAGGGAGAGAAAAGATGATTTGACTGAAAATTAGTATCAATGTACCCATTAACTGCAACACAATTGAGAAAGTAAGTTAACATAAAGTTGTAGTGTCGACATTATTGAACAGGAGAGATTATTATGGTTAAGAGCAAACAAAAGTTTGGTCATTTACAAACTACATGCCACCTTTTGTGATGTAGACTTGTCCTGTTGTTGATATTTCGTGCACCTTTTCTAGTCATGTCTTTCTTTATATCCTAAGCTTCTAGAGTTGGGCAAGGCAGCCCTCTCGGTATGTGGCCATACCCAATTGTTGCACCTGGGTCTGAGTAGCATATTTTTTAGCTTAGTTTGGACTAGGTTTTATCCTGCTACCACTTGTAAAGAAATGTCCAGTTAATTTCTTGATCAAATATTACTAGGGTTTCCATGCAACATGTTCTGTCTCGATCAGTTCTACTTAATATTACAAAGTCAAGTCTACATTCACCTTTCATCAGATGCTTCACACCGCATGCAATTTAATTCTCTAGTGCTGTGGCATTACTAACTAGTTTGTCATGGGAAAATTCTAGCCTATCTGACAGAGGTCATGACTGTTGGCAGCTAATTTATTATGTGTGGTCCATCTAATTTTCGTAGGATTGGTATATGTACCATATGGTTTGCGAGATGTAATTGGTTAATCTAGTAGACTACACCCATGCTAGGATCTCTTCTGCTTAGGTATATTTGACTACCTCAAGTAGCCTATTCAATCGAAATTCTGCATATGTTTCATCTGATGAAAAATGGAAAAATCTTAAGAAGTCAAATTGCTCTAAAATCATTTTAAAGTAAAGCCTACATTCACCTTTCTGCTTCACTCCCCATGCAATTCAGTTAGTGCCATGGCATTCCTGACCAGTTTGTCATAGGAAAATTCTAGTCTATCTTACATAGAGGACATGACAGTTGGCCGCTAATTAATAATGTGGGACCATATAGTTTCTGTAGGATTGGTATATGTACCATATAGTTTGTGAGATATAATTGGTTATTTAGTAGACTACACCCACGCTAGGATCTCTTCTGCTTAGGTATATCTTGACTACCTCAAGTAGCCTATTCAATCAAAGTTTTGCATTGGTTTATCCAACAAAAAATGCAGAAATTTTAAGAAGCCAAATTGGTTTATCAAGGGGTAGTGTAGTCCCTTTCTCATGTGTTATTCTTGCAGCTTGGACTTATTGCATAAATGGTTGCCCAAAGAAGTTTTATATGCACTGCACCGATGTACACTGACCTTACATTCCACTTAGATGATCGGGAGAACATCCTTGTGTATCATACGAATATTGTCTAACCTAACCTGTGAACATCCTTGTGTATCATACGAATATTGTCTAACCTAACCTGTGATTTTCCTTTCTGCTTATAGTTCTTAACAGTGGTTTATTACTGGACAATCGCAACTCTCAGGATTGAGTTGTTTTTCAAGCAATAGTGTTATGACACTAAATAACGTGCTTTCAGATAGTGGGCTATCTTTCTGGTTCATCACCTCAAATTACAAGTGGAGCTGTTTCTGCATTGTCCGTGCTACTTTACAAGGATACAGATATCTGTCTATCAATTCCTGATCTTATTCCTCCTGTTCTTTCTCTGCTACAAAGCAAAGCAGTGGAAGTGATAAAAGTGAGTATACCATTAGCGAAATAGATTCTTGCCCCAATTGGCGCTGCTTAAGAGTTACTTCCTACACATTTTGCAGGCTGTTCTAGGTTTTGTGAAAGTATTAGTGTCTTGCTTAGGAAATGAAGACCTTCAGAGTTTACTTTCGGACGTTGTTGATGGTGTTATTTCATGGTCATCTGTCTCCAGACATCACTTCAGATCAAAGGCATGTGAAATTTTATTGGGAGTTTACTGAGATGTTTTTGATAATTCCATGCACGCATCCTTCCAAGGGCCTCTTAATTCGCAAGCTCGTAATGAATGTCCACTATCACTGTATATGCAGGTCACAGTCATTCTTGAGATAATAATTAGGAAGTGTGGTTTTGCTGCTGTTCAGCTTGTTACCCCAGAAAAGTACAAGGGTTTTCTTAAGACAGTTAAGGAGGTAATGATTTTCCCTTTTCACTATAGGACATGAGAATGAATCCAATGCTTGGATGTGTTTCCTATAGAAAGATTAGCAGTGCATGATTTCTGGAGGTTGGAATATTGTTTTGTGTGACAATCATGTTTTACCTTTCAGAATCGACGAAACAAAACCTCAAATGAAGGCAGCATAGCAAACAAGGAAGCTTCTGCAAGTCAGAAAGATGTCAGGGGACGAGGATATAAACGGAGATTGGAGAACAAAGACGGTTCCCCCCACTCACGAGAATATGAAACTTCTCTTAGTGCTGATGGCAGATTAGAAAGTTCTAAAAAGCATGGTGATTCAGCTTCACGGAAATTTTCTAAGATTCAATCCAATGAATCTGGAAAGAAAAGGAAGAGGACCTTTCACCAACTCAGAAGCGGGGAAAAGAGAAAGGTGGAACTGAAAAGTAGTATGAACGCGGAAACCACAAATCATAAAGCATCCAGAGCACGCAATGGCAATAATGCTGGGCGGAAAAAACCAAAGAAGTAGGAAGGACGAGGATACTGGTTTTTTCTGCAGAGCATCTGAAAGTTATGATGATTTTGTTTCTCCTGGGCACGTCAAAAGTTGTGCATCCGGGGACGAAGTACACTTTCTTGGCTTTTGCATGTTTGGCCCTTTCGGTTTGGGGGAAAACAAAGATCCGAATATCCCACCTGGGTCTGCTTCACAGCCAAGGATTACATTTGGAGGTCATGGGTTTGATAAGCTCGTTGTCCTAATTTTTGGTGCATCATAAGGGGGCAGAGAGGCTGTTCAAAGGGTGATTTGGCATAAATTACTGACAGTGTACACTTACCTTCCTTTTTTTCTTGTAAATGAGTGCAAGCTATATCTGACTCTTGTGCAACCCTTGAATTGCTTAATCTTTACTCTCAATTTATTTGGGAGTTGTAACTCATTGCGTGACGTATGTTTTGCTTGTAATCGATGTACTCTATTATCCACTACATCGAATCTTGCAATAGCCTGTAATTGCTGGCCGTTTTTTGAGCAAGATGTAAACATGCCCTACTTATATAGGAAAAGAATCCACATGAACAGGCTCTGGTGCATCAGAAACGGAAAAAAGAGACTAAAAGGAAGAGAGAGAGAGAGACTTAGGCAAGGGCGCCGACCCTTGTTGAGAGCAACAGCTGGAATTTCAGCAAACAGTGAATAACAGGAAATGAGGTTCTTGTTGGTGCTTCATATCGATTACCATACCCACGGATAAGCACTAATACGGTTGTTGACACAAGTGTTATTCAGGAAGGTGTCTTGACAGATGATTCTTGTACCAAATAGAAGCTAGCATCCATGATGTTCCCAGAATATGCCTACTTTATCGGCACCTAATGCACCAAGGTTATGTAAATGATGCATATGTTCCTAGTTGTCACAAGTTCCAAATACAATCCACCTTTTCAGCTTAATGTTAACGACAAATTCGATTTTGGAAATTTACATATATTAGAGAGAATGTGCCAAAATTTAGACCAAGTTCTCGGCCTGAGGTCCACCCTTTCCTCTTTCTAATTAATGTAGTTTATAAACCTCTTACTGAGCATAAACTTTAGACATATAGCCCATTTAACCTAGGCGCTATTCTCTTCTTGTACCTAAGCATCAAGAAGAGTAGTAGTTTGTAAACAAATAGTTGAAAGAGAAGCACAGTTACGTCCCACCACTTGGAATGATCCGTTGATATGCCGAAAGTCGTTTTGAGGATTATTTCGCCTTTCAGTTTTGGTTCTCCTGGCTCTGCTGAATCGAACTCAAGACCAGTCATGACATTCTTGTATTGACCCTGCAAGGCATGTGAATAATTTGTATGAGTGAGTTGTAATTCATGAGATTTTTTTGAGCACTCTTAGTCACTGATCCAAAACATATGTTTGTATTGTTGACTGACATTCTTGTATTGACCCTGCTAGTCGCAGAACTATTACGCGAATAATGCATGAACTGTTAAAGCACAAAGCCAGCTGATGACCGGGGAACATGGGGCTGGATTGAGGGTCTCTTCTTATGAATAATGATGTTCCTCAAGCTTCAATGGCAATGAACTCCTCTTAAGAGCTTGGGCAATAAGCTAATGTTAAATACAGGGATATAGAAGCTTCCAAGAAGCCCTGTTTATCTGAAGCTCTTGTTTGAGTAAAGAGACGAAGTGAAGCATGTGGTGAAGCCTGGTGGTTCTGATCAATCTATGTAAGAGACTGAAAGCAGAATCTACGTGGTATTACATCATTACATTGGTTAACACAATCTCTAGCCAATGGAAGAGAAGGCCAACAATCCAAAAAGGAAGAAGGGAATGACGAATGTCAGTCATTCAACCCATTTCTTCACAGCAAAGTAAAAGGCATCTTAATTAATTTTTGTTGATTTGAGATGTCTTTCTCATAAATGTACTGCGGGTGGAAGATGAGAATCAAACTTCAATGAGTTTGAATATGCAATGCCAAGCACTAGCGCTTTCTTGAGGTGGAGTTTTGCTAGTCACACAGCAATTTTGAAACTGAAGACAAATAATTTCCATGTCATGGCTCTACGCAAATTATATGCTGATAAATTTTCAAGCTTGATCTCAGAAAAATAGTGAATCACTGTATACTACCTACCTCAACTGCCCATTTGGCAAAGCTGATGTAGGACATGGGGTACTGCCAAAAGAACTTGGGAAGATCAGGGAGAAGTCTAAAAATCTGTGATGCCATCATCATTAGAACCTGAATCCACAAAAATTAGCTATGATTGTCAACATACTTTATTAGAATTGCACGAAGGAAAGTTTAGGAGAGAAAATTTGCTTACGATGACACCGGCTCCCGTTCCTATGGCCATCAAGGCGTTGGGGACAAATGAGGTTACAACCATCATGCAACTCTCAATAACGGTGATGCAGCAGAAGAGATTAATGCAGAAATAACCGTAGTGAGAGAAACCTGGATGAAGCTTCACCATGTAGAATATCGTCGTTCCTGAAAGCAGAGAAATTGCCACCAAGAAAGGGAGCGAAGAAAGGAAATTTGCAAGCACGAACACTGTCTCGCCATAATGCCCATTGAGTTTCTCGGCATAAAATACCTAATTTAGACAGGGAAAGGATGTCATACACTGACGGGATTTCTCCTTTGTTATGTAATAAATGTATATTCTTGCTTTGATGATGAGATCGATCCCATATGAATAATCTTAAGAAGCCCTTGCAAAAACTCTCAGTTGATTTAGCTTTAATCCCTCTAACTGATTGTGCAAAACTGACATTCCTCTGTGACTATGAGTCGAAGTAGGCCATCGAATAAAAGTTCATCAGTTAGATTTATGTTACTAACAGCGTGATAGGCTACGGCATGCAACTTCACACCTATCATGGTGGAGCTTGTCTGTACTGCAGAGGAAACTTACTTCTAGTCCTAGCGACAGATCATTTTAATATCACCTCAAGTATGAAGATACTGCTGACATATAATAGAGGATATTAAATCAGCCTCAGACACATTGCTATACCTTCAGTTCTTCATCGAAGAAAGGGACACCACCACAAGACAAACAAATCATGAAGCCGTAGATGAATGAAACACACTTTCCTCTGTTGATAATCGCACCATTGTCATATCCAATGTCAAAATATAGAGTTCCGGTACTTATTGATGCTAAAACGTAGAACATGATCCTCAACCAGGAGTATCCAATGTCTCTATACATGTTGATGAACGACCGATGAGACAAAACCCTGAGCTGCTTCCACTTGCTGGAATTAGTAATCTTATTCAACTGGCAGACCTGATAATCCTTCAGTTTTAAACGGAAGAGATTCAGTTTTGAAAGCATCAGTTCTGGAAAGTGCTACATCAATATGGATGTAACTCCATTAGTTTCAAAAATCACAGTTGGAGACATTGTTCATTAACTACGGAAAGTGGGACAGACGAGAAAAATGACTGCATAAGCATGATCTGGATTTTTATGTCTTCTGAGTTGAAGTGCTTACAGTAGCTGCAATTTCCTGCATTTTCTTCCTAACTTTGCATGAGTACTCTGAGGATTTGTAACTTTGGATGAGTGTGGCTTTAATCTCTGCTTTTCTCATGTTCATTGAAAAACCAGATGATGCTGGAGTTTGCTGCAAGATAAGATAGCAAGCCCGGATAATATATTTGGAAGTCACTTTACATATCACGAGAACTGATGCAGAGTATAGAAGTGCTCGAGTTAAAACTCACACAGTTTCTATGAGAAAGCAATTGAGTGGCAGTCACAGAATCGAAGTCCAAGCTAATACACTGCAGAAAGTGATCAGCGGGATTTCTCCTCCTCGGACAAGCAAATCCAGCATCTGCAAAGAACTGCACCGGGAGTTAAAATTACATGATCTTGCTTCTGCACAGCCGAAATGTCTCTGTTAGAATCGAAGGGTCAACTCTTTATTACCTTAATGGCCATTTTGGCTTCTCCTAGAAACACAGTTTCTCCGCTTGACAGAAGGAGTAAATCATCAAAAAGATCAAAAACTTCACTGCTCGGCTGGTGGATTGAGCAAATAACTATTCTTCCTTTATCTGCAATATTTCTTAGAGCTCTTGCCACGAAAAAAGCCGAGGCACTGTCTAAGCCTGTGGTAGGCTCATCAAGGAGCAAGATCAGTGGGTCTGTCACCATTGCAACACTGATGCTGAGTCTCTTCTTTTCTCCACTGCTTATGCCCCTCAAGTGCCAGTTACCAATCTTGTTCTCTGCACAGTCTCCAAGTCCCATCTCCTTTATGGTTGTTTCTACCACCTCGTCGATCTCGGCTTTCGTCAATTCGGAAGAAAGCCTCAGATGAGCTGTGTAAGCTATTGTCTCTTTGACAGTGAGAGTACCCAAGAAAAGATTTTCTTGGGTCACATAGGACTGAAAAAATGCCCAAAATGAGAAGATTCAAGCATGAGACCCAGGTTGAAACATCAATCATCAGATAGAAATTTATTTGTCATTTTGCAAGCTCACATGTCAGAGAGGAGAAACATGGCCAAACCAGCCGAATTTTGATCATAAGAATGACGTTCCAGTCATACACATAAACCGCCAGATTGAATCAGAAGAAGTTCAAAATATGATTTATTCTTTTGAGGGCTCAAAGAATGCTTCATGAAACACAATTGACAGAAGAGTGGCCTAGTGATGCTTCATTTTAGAGGTCACTGGTCAAAGTATCAGTATGCGAAACCGAAGCTATTGCCAGAAAGCGCCGATTAAGCTGATGGAAGCAATCTTGTTATTCCAATGATGATCTAACAATTACTAGACTAAAGTTTTCTTTTAGTTGCTAGAAAAGTTTGGATTTTTCGTGAGACAAAAACTATTTTGGGATAGATATGTCATGGGATACCACTTTGGAATTTTTAATGGCATTAATGCTGAAAACGAAGAGAATTATCTTCCAGAAGATTTAAGATACTTGTCTCATAATCTAATTTTCCTCTGTTATATAAAGTCTGCCCACAACAATTAATTTCCAACAAAAGCTAACCTTTAGACCTGATGACTTGATATGCTTACCAGATCCTTGTGGTTTATGGACCCCTTCTTTTTCCCACTTAGGGAAATCTTTCCCCCTTTTCTGACGTCAGAAGATATCCGACCTGCTGAAAAATTAAAACATACTAAGTAGTCAATTGAAGTGGGTGCCAAGTGGTTGAAATACGTATTTCTTGGTGTATACGTACTTATGCAGTAGTTGTAATTATGTACCTAAATTATGCAATGCGTAAGTCATAAATATCTCTCTCTATCTACACTATTCTTGTCCGGTATCGGCTGTGAAGCAACCGATAGTCCCCTTAAGAAGAAGTTCAGGTGTACAACGTTGTCATGCCACTGGATGAAGCGGACGGGTCGGACCCAGGAAAGTCCCCAGGCCATTCGAAGCCCGACTTTCTGTCGCCCAATCAGCGATGACGCAGACACACATGCGGAGCCTCCATGGACTCTTGCCCCGGAAGTCGCATTGGCCGGTTCTCACAGTGATTCGCTTGGTCCTTACCAACCTTGTATGGATTAATAGAACGGGGCCTTACACTCCAATGGCTTCCCTTTTTAAGTTGTAATTACTGGAGCATGTATATTTAGCAATATGAATCACTCCAAACCCAGGTGAAGAAAGGAAAGGAAGTATGCGATTTTACCAAAAGAAGAACGCTCGATTCTTTTAAAAAGCACCTAACTTTTATCTTAGAATTTCAATTTTGGCCCAAAGCTTATCTTCTCATCTATTCCAGCCAAAACTTTTTTGTCTCATAATGAAATATCAACAGCTTGCTGCACTTTGGTTAGTCACAAACAGCATATTCAAACTCCGCGTTTAACTTCGTTTCTACACTACTAAATTTGGCTATGGAAAGGAGTAACCATCGTAGCCTTCTGCAATAATTTCCATCCCTGTTAATGAGTTTGGTAACTATATCAAGCTGCTATGTTTTCCATATCCATCTATGGGCAGTCCTTGTTTGTCTTGATCTTTCGGTAATTATATCAGTGTCGCCGGAGTTTTCCGTACGTTGTGCTTCGAAGGTGGAATTCAGATTTCACCGGCGGTCGACGTTATGATAACTCAAATAAAAATGCAATAAAGCAAGGCTAAGTTAATGGATATATTGCTGCAAGAAAACGTTCCGAAATGAGGAGGTTGGCAGAGAGGAGAGAAATCTGCCCATACCTGCCAATGAGTCGAGGAAAGTGGATTTTCCGGAGCCGGAAGGACCCATGACTGCCAAGATCCGACCCGTCTGAGCGTACCCGCTGAGCCGGTTCAGCAGTTGCCTCTTGGAACGGGCCAACACCGACACCGTCAAGTCATCCCACACCAGGTACGACGCGGACGATTGGCCGCTGTCGCTATCTTTCTCTGCAAAGTCATTGTTCATCACATCCTTCATCGCCTCCATCATTTTCATCTCTCTCTCTCTCTCTCGCTCGCTCTCTCTGTAGGTGGTCTCGTTTTCTAGCTCACAGTCACGGACACACACACAGCGCGCAGCGCAGTTGGCGACCACCACCTTGGGTTCATGCGCGAGTTTAACGTACATTTGAGCTGCACACACTCGGTACTCGATTACGCAAACGCGTACACTTGTGGCATTTTGACGAAGAAAGAACAAAGAAAGCGGTTTGTGTCGCTTGGCTTTGTTCTCTGCAGTCTCTGACGTGTGTATGGCGATTGCTTGTAACCCCTGCATGTCCTTTACGGGCACTGTGGAAGCTGACTTTCAGTCTTAGATCTTTGTACTCTCTCTCTCTCTCTCTCTCTCTCTCTCTCTTCACGTGATGTTTTAGCATCGTCTTTCTCCCCTCAAGCCCTCACCATCGTTGAGCAACTGAAATAAGTTAGAGCAAAATTTGTTTATCTAATCTAATAATGTAAGGAGAAGGTGGGCAGATACTGATACAATTCCATCACAAAACTCCTTGTCACTGTTCCACATTAATCACAACAGGAGAAAAGATAGATTAGTTGTCCTACTGCCATTGACATAAATGAACCCATAACGTAATATGAGTTCCGTGTTTTAGTAATTTAGTTCCGATTAAGATATTTCCACACTTATATTTTCATTATTGCTGACACCAAAAAATGACTAAATTTTTTGTTATTATTGACAAGACAGACTGGTTGATGAGAGCAGGGTCGTTAAAAACAGAAGTCATCAATAAAACAGAACTGTTGACGATTTGAAGGGAATCGATAACTTGCCAATAAAGTCATTGATAACATGACGTGAAAGTTGTAGGTGAAAGCCTCCATCAAGACTTGAGACGTTGATCGACAAAGTCATCAACATGAAGCACTCAACACATAAACGTAATTGCTTGGTAAATTATGTCTATCGCCGCTAATTTAGGATCTTCATAACTTCTTGTTGATAATTATTATTAGATAATATGAGATTTCTTATAATCGCATACCGGATTAGGAAGTTATTTGTTTATTCAAATTCAATAACCGCCTGTAGCCGTTGATTGTGGAATATAACTACCAATATTGTGCTCTTTGAAAAGGACCCAAATCAATTACAAAACTCAACGTTAATCTACAAATTAATTTTTATCTTCACTATCCAATAGCTAATCTTTCCTACGATCTCATTCCTAGCAACGATTGTTCCCAATGTTCGCAACTTCAAATTCTTGTCATTTACTTTCGGGTTCAAAATCAACAAAGGACCCTACATATCCTTTTTCGATTTCACTCATCATCCATTACACTTGAAGGATATATCATCTTTTTTAGTGAAATATCTTTTTGCAAAGCCTAGTGGGACACATTTTGTTGATTTGAGGAGAATACAACGGCAAGTACCAAAAATCAACAAGAGTTCGATAATATTGTCGGCAACAACAATCCAACGCTACAAACTGGTGACGAGATTGTTGCACATTTCGAATCTTGAGCCGGGAGAGCGACCGAAGGGCATCAATGAGAAGAAGTTGTTCGTCCAAGGCATTTTATTGAAGAGGAGAAGATATGTTGCTCCAAATTCCTAGATGGTGTCTACCATGAGAAGATTGCTAAAAAAACAACAGAGTCATATGGCTAATTACATCGTGAGCCACATGATGGATGTGATCTAGCCAATGGTCATTAATGCTGTGAGTGATGCTTTGTTGAAGCTAGGATCGCCCAATCAACCACCACCATTTTAAGTCAATCTATTGATACTATCCTAGTCTGTCTTCAATAATGTTATAATATAGGTCAAACTAGTCAATCCCCTATAAGAATAATGCAAAAGGCCCGAACCTTCGAATCAACGCCAAAATAATGGAAATAATATTGGTCAAATAATCAAATGGGTAACAAGTTGACAAACTAAACTGGAGCGAATTGGTTGAATTCCAGATGCGGAAAGGCTAGAGCGTTTGCTCTGGGATTGAAGAAATGTAGGACTGTGGAAGTACAGGGCCTTTCTTTCTTTGACACTGTGAAAGTTAAGTGTCATGATGCACATGCAATTGCTAATGCTGCTTACAAGAAAGAGATGAACTTAAGGGTTCTGGACAAAAATAGCAAGCAAGTGAAATGTGGAAGTAATTGGTGCTATCATTGCATTTTAGGCATATTTTGTAATCTTTCGTACACCATCTAGATAGGTCACCACAAGCTAGAAAATCATCGATGATTCAAAGCACCACGACATGCATCCAAAAATTATGTTGTTCAACGTAACAGAAGGTCTCACATCCTCCTCATAAGGTCTTTAACTTAACTATCAACGGTTGAAGGTAGATTCAGGATGGGTTTGGTTCAACATTTTAAAAAAGTTTTGGGGAAATGCAAAACAGTTTAACCTAAAGGGCTTTGGAAAAATGTAAAGACTAGTTGGTAAACTCTGCATTTTCAAAGGGTTTTGAGAGAAAAACTGTTTGATAGAAACACATTTGAAAAGTTCCTTTAGGTGATTAATTTAAGCTTTTTAATTTTTTAATTGAAATTGAAAAACAGATGTCAGCAACTTTTTTAATTTAAATATCGACAACAAAACCCACCCTCAATCTCTCTTCCAGGAGTGCGTGACTTGGGGAATCAATAACGAAAGCAAATTAAAAGACGACTTCCATCTAGAAAAATGACTGTTTGGGCAAATACTTACTCTTTCCAAAACGAGACAATCTTGCGGGCAAGCATGTAATTTTTTCACAGGCAAGAGGTCTTTCATGAATCTGCTGAAAATGTCTCTACTTTCTTATTAATTATCTGTTGAAGAAAAAGAAAATACTAATGTATCTTTTTCTTATATCCACAAAAGTTACAATATGTCTCTATTTATACACGATAGGAACTAATTAGAGATAAAACCTATTTAATAGGTAGTTGGTAACTAATAGATAATAGATAATAGATAGCAGGTGGTAGATAGCTAATAGGTAATAGATAGCAAGATGACAACTAACACTAACTAATAACTATGACAACTAACTCTACAGCTAGCAACTAACACGTTCCAACATTATTGACTTGGAACTAGAAAGTACCAAGGAAATGAATGCACAGGAATGCATGAATTCAAATGAATCCGACCTAATATTTGAAGATAATAGAAGGCAACAGAAAACACAACCTTAAATTTAAATAAGAAGACCAAAGGAATCAATGCTCAGTCGGGTGTTCAGATTAAATTTTACAGTTAATGGATCTGTATACTAGACCTTCAACTGGAAGAAACTGAACATCACTATTTCCATTTTATGGGACAAAGGGACAACTATTACGTAATTCAGAGACCAAATATTACTCTTCCAAAGACCTACTTCACATTAGGTCACATTGCACGGAACTCCTGCAGATCCTAAGAACTTTTCATGATGCAGTATTGACTTCAGGGACATCATCAAGGATGAAGGGACCAAGTTTGCCTGTTCTAAACAAAGTAAGAAACTTCTTGGATATCATAATTCGAGCTTCTGATGCCTTGTGGGGTATCTTCAGAGCCTTTTGCAGTGCCTCAAACTGCTGTTCGATGAGGCACTCCAAGTCATTCTCATTTTCCACATTACCATCGAATTCAGACAAAGAAAAGTACAATGCACGTTGAACTTCGGTCACCATATCCTGCAAGCAATGCATCACTACGCATGAGCAAATTGTAGTTAACTTTTGATAATTGTAATCCATTTTTGGATCAGTAAAAAACTATAAGCTTCATTGTAGAGGCACCAACGAGGTGCAAACCCAAACACAAAGCAAGCTGAAACTCCAAAAAGATACCAGTTAGTCATTCACAAGAAAGGAGCTAAGTCCATCAACAAGACCAGTAACAGCAATTTTACAAGGTGTGAAGTGGGGGAATCAACTATGAAGAAACACAAGGAGCTAACACTGTTCCAATGACCATTAAATGCAGTCCAACAAATCATCTATTGTGAATAGCTTCTAGAAACAAAAACTCTTAGTATACAACCTTCTCATTCTGCAATTTCACCCTCTTGACTATATCATAACTACTGGCTTATTTGCAATAACTTTTTTTTGGGTTACGTACAGATTTAGTCCTCTAAGTTTCAACCTCCCTCTAACTTCTATTTTGTGCAATCAAGTCCACTAACTTTCTGGATTTGCGCAATATGGTCCTCTAAGTTTTATTTTCTGCAATAAAATCCTCTAATTATCTTGATTTGTGCAATCAAGTGTTTTGTTTACCTACCATAACTAATTCTGTAAAAGTAGGATTTCTTTTTTCTTTTTTTTTCCAATTTTTTTCTGCTCATTTGGCAGCAAATTAGCATCACATGTGATTTTCTGTCACGTAAGCAATGCCACGTTTTTAATTAAATTGATGGTCTTTTTTTTGTTTTTCCATTTGTTATCTGCACAGATTTTTTTTTATGTTAATCTAAAGGCAAAATTCATTACACCTGAAACCCAGTGAAAACTCCAAGTTTGAAGTGAATATTGAGTCAAGTTGATCGAGATTGTCAAGGCAACTTGTAGCTATCATCTACTGGAACTATTATTCAATGACATGGACTGTTAACCAATATAAGCTCATCATCATGACTACTTATGGAAGACTGTAATTGTATTTAGTATCTAACTATCCAAGGCCACAACTTCCAGATGCACGCTAGTGTTTTTACAAGAAATCTCTAGCCAACCTTCCTGCAGAAGATCTTTTTTAACACCAAATGGGTTGATACTAGATAAAAAAAATGGTAACTTCAACAATTTCTTTGTCCCCCACGCCCCTTAAATTCAAGGAATTCGTCACTTCAACAGTTTCGATGGTTATACGGGTATCCAAAATACAAAGGAGATGGATGTTTGTTGGCCCAACCATTCTTCTTAGTTCTGGTCTCGATAAGGAAGGAGTGTCATTTATAACATAACAAAGTTTTTGTGTTGTTGATTTCTATGCGTAGTGCTTCTTCTCCTATGCCGCCTATTGGTACTAATGGATTACGGTTGACCCCACAATACATAACCCATAGGTGTAACCTTTCACTCAATACTAGAATTGACAATTGAAGCATCTGAGGCTGCATTAATCGCTTACCAACAAATGCTACAAGTTTAAAACGATGCATTATAGACCTCATATATAGGTACATATTGAACATGATTAGTACCTCTATATACAGGACATCAGAGACATTAGGTGGCTTCTTCTTCTTTGGCCGAAGATCTTTAAGATAGTAATCATGCCTTTCCTCTGGTTCATATCGAATGCCCTCCATTCTTCTGTTATTTGAATGCTTCCAGTGAAGGGGAGTACCTCTAGTATTTAATACTGCCAACAAGTACTGGGCAATGCGCTCTTCACCAACCACTGAGTCTTTGACGGACCCTGCAGGTAAATTTGATGCATAAATTCTTTCATAATGAAGATACACAGATGGACTGATACTAAGCTATATTTCCTGGCATGGGGATGTGAAAA
>BCNH02000011.1:11249810-11313719 GCA_001662345.2 Metrosideros polymorpha var. glaberrima | reverse complement strand
TCTCTATGTCTGGGATGCTTGGAACTAATACACCAGGAGTGTCAAGAACATAGATGCTTGGATGATGAGCGATCTGTACATCAAACTCCAAAGTCAGAAAAGATTACATATATACGATGATATTAGGTGAGAGAATATTGGATCAATTGGCAAAATTTTATAATTACGTCTCTCTATGACGAGAAAAGAAGGATAGTACAGGATGTTAACAGATGGCAAGAAAGTTTGTCTATGATTGTAATCAAGCACATATAAGGGCAAGAGTGTCTGATGATACGTTATGAAAGTTTGTCGATGTCTTTTCACCGCATGTTAATACCAAAGCTATCAATCAATGAAGCCAAGATTATGCATCCATCAATCTAGAGAGTTCTGAGTTCATGCACAAAATGGCATAGCCAGATTACTTGAGAGAATCTGATAAAATATATATATGCCACGATAATGTTATAACAGCTGAAGAACACATGACCTTGAAACCAGCAATATCTTGTGTAACACCAGGCAAGGGGCCCACTGTTGCTCTCTTGATCTTCTCCTGCACTAAGAAAGCTCAACGCCATCTTCATAAAGCAATAGAAAGCAAGGCAAAGTTACCAGTTAACATTATGATATTTCCATGGTATTTGATTAAGCCTCCACCTCACTACATTTATTTGTTAAGGAAATTCTATTGTGCCAATCAAATTCTCAGGTTTGAAGGTATCTTTCTTCAAAGATGTGGTCAATTGCCAAAGAGGGAGGTTCATATCTCTTTATAATCACACATGGGAGAAAGAGGAAAATCTTACCAGGAAAACGAGAGGATGCGATTTGATGAATTGAATTAATTAGAGCTGATTTTCCCACATTAGGAACACCAACCACCATGACGAGGAGAGTAGGTTCTCTTATAATCGCTTCCTTCAATTTAACCTCCACAAGATCCAGAAGCTACGGTAAAAAATAACAAATATCCAATGTGTCACATCTCCAGGAAGAGAAAAAGTAAATCATGCAGGTATTCCAGTCACGGAATCAGCATTCCCCAACGGTATCACATATAATACAAAGTGTCTGCAATTACTATTAGGAGAAGCAAAATGCAGGTCAAAAGTAGCTAAGGAAACTACACACCTAGCAACGAAAGTAGCAAATCTTTGTTCGTAAATTCTAATCGTGGCTTTCGAAACTCAAAGTGCTAAAGCAGTTTCGACACTGCCACATTGAACAATAATGCGAAACAGCACTAACCGGTCTCAGCCTATGGGCAAGCTCGCGAACAGAAGCGCAAGCAGATCGATCATTGAGACCCAGGCGACAGCTCTATGCAAGAGAGCCAATGAACTGCCAAAGTCAATTCTTTTTTTTTCTTTTTTCCTCGTTCCTGACATATATCTGATGCTTGAGGAAACCAGAACGACCTCCAAAAACTTGTATGAGGACATTTTTCAAAGTTCTTCACAAGCAGATGCATTCACAGAAAAGCTGGTATAAAAAAGCAACGCATTTCGACGGACCTTCTTGACAGAGCTCTTGCTGTGAGCATTTATGGGGAGACAGTCTTGACTGCGGGAGTCGAAATGGTGGGTCCATTTCTGCACGGCGAAAAAAGAGAGAACGCGAGTGATCAGTGCCATGGAAGGCTTGAACAAGGGAATCATCACAGAAGTGGAAAGAAAGAAAACCAAAGTAAGGATTTTTTTACATGCATAATATTGGGGTTGGCCAGATCCTTCTTGTTCAGAGCAATCACTCGCCTCTTCTTGGAGAGGTGAGTCTGCAAGTCCGCATTTGCTGACGACAGCGGAATCTGATCGAAGACCACCAAGGCGAATCACCAATTTCATGCAACATACTGTCAGAATTCAAAGGCAAAAAACCAACAAGAAGAAGAAGAAGAAGAGAGAGAGTACGGACGCGGGAGTCGCGGACTTCGATGACGAGGTCGGAGACTTTGAGGCGGTCACGGATGGCGCGGGTGGCGGCGGCCATGTGGCCGGGGAACCAGTTGATGGCTCCGCCGCTGCTGTTGAAGTCCATCTCCCCCAGCGCCTTCTTCACCGCCGCCTTCGCATTGCTGCTGCTGCTCCTCCCCCCGATGCTCATCTCTCTCTCTCTCTCACTTCACCAGACCAGTACCTTCCTCAGCTGAAGCCGACGCCGCCCATGGCCGCCGGTGCAATGGTTGAAGGAAAGCTAACTAAGGCTACTAGGTCTGATGAACCGACACATTCCGGTCGGACCGAGAGGGAGTGAATTGGACCGGTTTCAGGCCGTTGATCCTAATCGCGGGGTCCCTCGTAATTCTTAGTTAACGACCTAAATAGTTCGATTATCAAAGTATTAATTATGCATATAAATAACTGTTCCTATATTGAAAAGGATTTTGTTAATGAGTAATCGCAGGCACTCGTTAAGTAAAGTTAGAAAAATTTTCCAGCTTCGCTCCAACTGTTTCGCAAAAAATAAATGAAATTGAAAAATATATTTTTCTAAAAATGATCGATTACATTGCTTAAAATAATTAGCCAACGAAAACTATTTTCATAATTGACGACAATTTATATTGAAACATTTTTATGGATGATGAAAGTATTTCATTCATTCATTTTTTTATAAGCAATATAAGTATCCGTTTTTAGGAAAATATATTTCAAATTGTCTATTTTTCAAGAAATAAATGGAGCTCTAATATACTGAATAGTCTTGAGTTATGTACAAGAAAAGTGCAATATTCCAATTCAACTATGCTTAGCTTGGAGGCAAAATTGCCCACTTGATTGCTCGATGGAAGTTTTGAAAGCACTCATTAGTAAAACATTGCTTCGGAATCGATATGTTTAAACTCGAGAAAATGACACCTAGAGTGTCAAAAGTTGTATACGACGCTCACTTGAGTGCCTAAAGTTTCAAAACGATCACTTAAGTACTAAATCGGAGAAATTTCTACCAAATTGCTCACGTGGCAATGTTTTTTTAAAACTGCAACCAAGTTGTTTTCCACGTGGACTTCTCAAACTTAAAAATAAGCTAAAATATTTAAAAACTTAAATTAAATTCAAATTGAGCTAAAAACAAAAAAGGGGGGTTTGAACCCATTGCCCCACCATCGCCAGCAATGGCCGGTGAGGGTGGGGGCCTGGCAACCCCCACCCTCGCTGCTTGGTTCTGAACCCTTGTTTTTTTAAATTTAGCTTATTTTTAAATTTAATTTTGTATTAAAAGTTGGATTTGAACAAACATGAGGTCGCTTTAGCCACGTTATTACCACGTAGAAGAGAGCAAATATTTTTTAAAAAAAACCACATTAGTATTTTCCATTGGTCTATATGAATCTAATTAACGGATGATTCGATTGCACAAATTTAATAAGTTTTAAAACTTGATTGCACTTTTTGTAGTTTTAGGACTCAATTGCATTTTCGTGACGAGTTTTAAGACTTCTAGTGCACATATCTTTTTTTTATAATTTATATCTTTTTTTAAATCTAATTAAGTTTGTGTTTTTTATTTTTTATTTTTGAATTTTTAGCTTTTTTAATGTTGACTGAACCTTCGGCGAGCCATATCGACTTTCAAGATTAATAAAAAAAAAGACCACGTTGGATTTCCAGTGAAGCATATCGGAATCGGCACTTAAGTGAGTGTTTTGAAACTTTTTTGGCACTTAAGTTATCGTTTTGAAACTTTTGGTACTAAAGTGTGCGTTGTACACAACTTTTGGCACTTTGCGTTGCTTGAAATAATTAGCCAACAAGAACAGTTTTCATTATCGACAACAATTTATATTCAAATATTTTTGTGGACGATGAAAGTATTTCATTCATTCATTTTCTTGTAAGCAATATAAGCGATCATTTTTAGAAAATATATTCCAAATCATTTATTTTTCACAAAATAAATGAAACCCTAATATACTAGATAGTCTCTCGTTATGTACAAGAAAAGTGCAATATTCCAATTCAACTAGAATTAGCTCGGAGGCAAAATTGCCCACTTGATTGCTTGGTGAAAGTTTTGAAAACACTCGTTAGTAAAATATTGCTTCGGAATGTATATGTTTGAACTCTCAGTATTTGTTTAGATTGACTTTTTATGTTCTACCTTTTACTTGATCGAAATTTATCGGCACAAGTAATTTGATTTTTTTAAGATCCGAAACATTTGAAATCCTCGCAAAATGCAAATACTGACATATAGATTCACATATAGTTCTTTGAAATTATTTGAAAATTTCAAATAATATTTTAAATTTTGACGGTAAAGTAATTAGGTATTCTTTGTTTTCACATTAGCGCCAATAGGGACCTTGAGGTTCTATGTTTCCCCTGGCGCTGAACATGGTTCTCCCATAGCCATAAGCCATTTTACTGATGTCAGCAGATGAAACCAAGTTCAGAGTACAACCAAAAGCAGATTTTTAAGCTCGACAGTTCTCAAACATGAATATACTACTTTTCAAAGAGCACTAGCTGTCCTAAATTATGAGCAAAACCATTAGTCTCCCGGGGAATCCAGTCGAACTTCCACAACTGATGTCAAGAAGACTCCCTCCCAGTTCAGACAAAAGAAAGATAAAAAGAACACTTTCAGAAGACGGTGTAGAAACTCATAGTAGCCGGCTTTTGTCCTGGGGAGTTTCGCAATGAATGTAACACGCGCGCAGAGACTCCAGCTGACCATTTCTTCAAAATTACAAGCAACATACATCAGCTTCCTATCTGAGATTTAATATTAAAACCGACAGCTGTGGTGACGATTGAGTAATCACTTCATAAGCAACAGACACCTAAAAAACTATTGAACCTCCATACTAAGAAATGATCCATCTTTTCACAGTTTTACATGCCAGAAGTTCCTCAGGACATAAAGTTTTGTTCATTGCCGGAATGAAGCTATGCAAAGTCAAAAGAGTAACCTGTTCAGATTTGGTAATACACTGTTTCAACTTTTCACTCTTGCTAGGCATATTGCGGACTAAGGAAGAGGGGCACATCATCACAGCAGTTTCCAGCATTTGAAACAACCATCAGCTTGGCTGCCCACTTGAGAATATAAATATACCTGCATGTTGACCGTCTTTTTCTCACAATGGTGGCGCTTACATCAAAGCTATATCATGTTCAATCAACACTAGCCCACGCAAAAGCAACCTGCACATTAGAGGATAACTAGGAACTGAGAGACCGCCACCTTGGATTCACAAGCTTTGGGCAACCTTCTCATAAAGATCTCGTGGCCAATTCCTCTTCAAATTGTTCGCAAGAAAATTTGCAATCTGCAGATGCAAAGAAGAGCATCATGTCATCATCCAAAAAAAGGAGCATATATGTTGACTTTTTTCATCAAACAACACAACCCATGAGGATATCCCAAAGTGGCTAGGAATTTACAATCGTCTGCTGTAGAGCATATAAAATACTGACAACTGTTTAAAAACCAAATGCCCACTTGCCTTGGCTCTTAGAGCACGGAGTGATCCATCGGAATCAGGCACATTATCCATACAACTAAGAGCAACCTTTAGGAGGTCAGGAACACAAGCTTGGACATATGGAGATAAGTTCTGCAATACATCTGTTGTAACATCTGGTGTTCGTGGATCCAATGGAAGAAATGGAAGTTTGGCAACTTCCCTCAAAGCATCCAGATAATGACCTGCTCTCGCCAATTTGTATATTGACAATATCGCCTCAAGCTGTCTTAACACTGTTTGTTGATCCATAACATTCTCTCTCTCCTGAGGACTGCGGAAATTATGCAACTGAGAAATAAATGCCTAACCATGGAACAAATAAGGGGGACAATTAACGTCATAATGATTAACATAGTTGACAAACCCCAAGGCCTCCCTAACATTTTTGTGTCGACAGTAACAGTCAAAGAATAAATTATTCTAGTCACAAAGCACAACCTTAGTGCCCTAATCAAAGCAAGCGATTTAAACTATGCAATAATTAGGCAGGGGGTAAGGAAATATTCTAAATAGGAGAAATCTAAATGATGGAACTGTCGTTTCCAATTTTCCAGGTTCATCAAGCTGCAGCACTAAATGATCTAGCATGACAGAAGCCTAAAAAGTTAATAAAAAAAGTCCACCAAGAAAAGGAACTGCTACTTAGAAGACAGACAGCAGCTACCAAGAGATTACCTGATTTCAGGACTATATTTGTAAGTCTCCAAAATCTCGTTTCCAGAATGAATCAAGCCAGCTGTTTGGCTTTCACCATCCAACCGTCCACGTGAAAGAGCACATATCGAGTCTGAAAGGCATTTATTAATGGTGTCCAGGGCCATTGAGAATGCCCCAATTCTCTTCAGAATCTCTATTGACTGATTTAATTTAAAAAAATCATAAGTAAAGGGAAGAATAAGCAAAGGAAAAAGGTATTAAGCCCATACTAGATTCAATACTATCCCAAGATGATATATCCACTAAAATTCTAGATTCAGCAATGCAGGATGATGTAAACGGAACAATAGTGAAGATGAAAATTCAGATGTCAATGAAAAGCTATACATGAAGTGTGAAATGAAGTAGTCAGGGAAACCAAGCAAGCAATAGAAAATAAGAAAATGAACTACCGCTAATTTATTTACACAAACGATTCTCTCTCTCTCTCTCTCTCTCTCTCTCTCTCTCTCTCTCTCTCTCTCTCTTTCTTCCCCCCTCCTCCACATATATATTTGTATAAAAATTCCAACTCAATAAATTATATCACAACACGTTACTTTTGTTATTGGGTAGCCAATGAAACACACAATGATCAGCAGAACATGAATCGCCTTGAAAAGAGATTTTCTGAACAAACAGAGTCAATCAAAGTACTTTAGCTCTCAAAGGTTCATTGAAAATTGATTCCACTTGTGACTCCATAAAAGCAATATTAGTGGTCACCGAACTTGAGTGGATTTTGCTATCAGTTTGCTGAACTTTAGTTTTAATAATCTCATGTAGAAAACTTTTATTTCTTTACAATTTATGCACTTCGACCAAAATCTGGCCAATTTTCAAGCAAAAAACCAATGGGATATAAACATGGCCACGTGGCCACCACGTCAGCAATTAGCTAGAAAATTGACCAAATTCCACGCATAGCGCATCAATTGCCAACAAATGAAAGTATAACACATTGGGTGATTGAAGTCAAAGTTCAGTGACATGATTGGAAAACACCACAGTCCAATATTAAGTAAATTTTACACAACGAGGAAAACAGGGAGAAAGACTGTACTTTATCATATATCCCAGCTTCCAAGCACTGCTGAGCAGCTTCAAGCAGAAATTGTTGTCTTGTTTTTACGTCCGGTACAAACCTTCTCAATTCACCTTCTTCCCCAGAACCTCTTGGACCAAGTAAAAAGTAAATCCCACCATCTCGCAATAACAGCTCTGTGAGGAGTTGTTTCAGCATCAAACTTCTCTGTCTCTGCTGATCCGCATTTCCCCTCCCAGTCCAAGATAGTCGTCCACCACCCACTGCAGCAGCAGCTTGTGCATAATATTCCAATGCCATTGAAAGATCTCCAAGACGTAAATATGAAGATCCATGCTGTCGAATCATGCTAGATGCTTCTGCATAAGCATCCATTACACCAAACTTTGATCCTGCCCCTGTACCTTCCGTAAGGACGCCATGGTCGGCAAGCACGATAGCTATGTGAGTGGCATCAATGTTGTATCCTTCATCTCCTGCTTCCTTAGACAAATACAGGATAGCTGGTAGGAACTGGATGCTTAGGAGCAGTATATATGGGTATACAAGAGGGTCCTTCCCATTTTTGGTATAGTATGATGCTTCAAACTTATTTAGGTAAGCCTGCAAATCCTCTAAACTATAGGGGACTGAACTCTCACTAAGGATAGCAGATGAGCCTCCGAGGGGGAACTCCCTGATGGCTGACAGTTTAAACCACAAGAAATCCTCTATGGTGGTGAATAGTGTCGATAGATCTCTCAGCAGCCTTTCAACAAGCCTTCGAGAACCAGATATCATGGCATATAGTAACAACCTTTTCTTATCATATGCAGCTCGACCCACCCGATCACCCATTCTTAACAACTTTTCACATTCTTCTGAAGCAGTTGCAGCTGTCTCAGCAGAAACCATACCTCCAGTATTTATCCATTCTGTAAGCTGCCAATAATAAGTAACCATTAGGGAAGAACAAAATCAGTAAAATTGGGCAGTAAACAAATAGTACCAGAGGTGCAAACTGATGTGCACTACGGGATGACAAGGCAACATCTCTTGCTTCATTGTAATACCCAGATCTCAAGCAAAAGTATATCTGTCAAAACAAGAAATATATAAAATAAGTCAGTTACAGGCATAGGTGTTCCGTGCTTATAAAGCAACTGCAATAAGCAATATCCCCAAGAAAATAGGACAGAGCCCAAAAACACCCTCTTAACATAAAAAACAAAACAATATACTTCTTAGTGTAAATATTTTTCTTCCTGTAATTGTTCATATACCGAAAGACAGGATAGCTGAAACATAAGTCACTGTCATGTCAACCAAAAGACTCTGAATCTCAAGATTAAAACTTCAGCAGTTTTTATTTACTGCAGGGCCCCAGCAAAAATGAGGATTTCATCATGAATGGACCAAATTTTTATATTATTATGGTATTGACTTCACTACCAAAATAGAAAATGAAATAAAAAAAAAAGCATTCATAACCTGCTGCCACGTGGTGTCAACAGGTGGCTGCCTTCGAGCGTCACCAGCATCAAAGTCGAGAACACCATAATCGCGCAAACGAATCTGCAACGTGAAATTAAAGATAATCAAAGATCTAACGCAAAATAAAGCATTAAAAATGTGCTACACCAGATAATTGAATAATAAAAAGAAAACTGACCCGAAGGAAGGCGCGAATCCTTTGCAAATTCCCAACACCGCCACCAAGAGCAGCCTAGAAAGAGCGGAAGGACAAAATAATGAGCACTAAACTCAGTAAATACATTTTCGTATGTTAATGCCTTGAAATTTGTTAGAGACAAGCTGGACAAAGAGAGGTCCAGCTCCTTAAATACTGCTTCAAAAAGGACAAGTTTGATTACTATATAACGCGAGTAAGAGCTATCTCAAAATATGGCCGAAGCAGCAATTTTACTTTGAGTCTAAACATAAACAAGAAGTTTTTGCCATAGATGTTTCATGGAACCAAAATGTCAAAAAAGGTAAAAACAAGGACTTCACACTTGTGCAGGATGACTTTGTATCATGTCCATAATGAACTTCTCATGTCCCCACTCAAGGTGCCGCCTTGCACCAATTACCAATGACATCTTCTTTGAAACGTTCCACCGAATAACTGAATCCTCATCCATAAGCGCCTAGCAAATTATTGCACAAACCATGTTTACTTCTCTATGGCATAAGAAGAAAAAGGGAGCTATTGATTGGCATGGAGAAGTACTAAGAAGACTTATAGAGCCACACCTGAATGAGAAGCCATATTTTCTGCATACTGACTGATTTTCCCCCAGATGTATTAATACCCAAACTTTCATAAGAACCCTTGAATGCAGTAGCGGGCTGAAATTCGAACAATAACAGAAAACAGATTATGCCCATATCATGCAAAAGAAGGATAGAGTTAGTGAAACAACATCAACACAAATGTATCCACAGCATCATAATTCTAACAAATGCATTCATGAAACAACCAATAGAAGGCAGAGAACAAGAAATACTTATAATGACTAACAGTAAGTTTCTCAAATACATATGCTGGTGGTGCCAGCTGGCAGGCAAATAACAATAAACTCTGATTGAGATATGCTTCTATGTTAGAGTCTTAGAACTGGCCCAGCACAAATTCAATGCCTTGTAAACAAAAAGCCATAATGAGCTGCAATAACTACTAAAGATAAATAAAAACCAAAATTTTCATTACTTTAAACGGCAAGCCACGCTCTCTAGCACTGTTGAGATCCTTCACAACACCACCATAGACAAAAGCTTTTTTCTCAAGAATCGACTTGTTTGCTACAGCTACAATCTCCATGCCTGAATGACCAGATGAAACTTGAGGGCCTGAAGCTACGGAGGCTATTTGGGGGAGACGAGCACCTCCACGGCCTGAATCAACGATGTTAGTCTTGGGTAATAATGATATCTGGCTTAAGCTCTGAAGAAAATCACGCTTTTCCTTTTGCCAATCATCCTGTCAGCCACAACAGCAAAGCACACATTAGAAACCAGGGCTGGAAAGAGTGGATATAGCAATTTGAAATATTCTATAATTGAGTTACGAGTTACAACCTCCAATACTTTCAGCATATAATCATTAAAACTTCTAACATTGTCCTTCTGTGCTTCCTGAATAGCTGAGACCATTGCCATTTCATGAACCTACATTAAGAAGCAGCAAAAGAATTATCTCATCATTGCTACCGACGTAACCACAAATTACATAAAGCAAGAGAAACAAATCATTGAACCTTATAGCACCAATAGCAAACATTTTGAATGTATTTAGGACATAAGACTAAAAATATCAGAAATATAAAATTAAATGCACAGTTCCACGTAAACACCTAAAGGAGCCAACTATGGAGAACATTTACATATATGCATGTTGAGAGGGGAACAATTATTGAACAGACAAAAGCTAGCAGATGAAAAGGCAGATCAGAAGCCAGAAGGCATGAACCTATTTGTGATACTGACTCCAAGGCTGCAGGGAAGCAGATTCAGCAACAAACAATGATGTGTTTGGATTACACTTTCAGCTCAGAGAGGGACTGACAAATGCAACACCCACCCAAAGAAAAGGAGCATAACAGGATAGAAGAACAGTTAGGAATGCATGTGAAACAAATATGAAGCAGATTTACTGATTTGAATTCGTTAGCATGAATCGAGTCAAGGGATCACACTAACAGCTATGAAAAACACAATTTGAGAGACCTAAAATAGTTGGCCAGATTCAGGAAATGAAGAGAAAAACATCAACAACAAAGAATAGAACAGGAATAAATAAAAAAACAGAAAAAAGAAACACTACATAAATTGTAGCCAAAACTTAAAGAGGCCCATCTGCATCACATTTATGAATATATGTATGTAAGCACAACCACTCCCCAAAAGAAAAAACGAAAATCAAATTTTTACACTAGAAATGACATGACAGAAGAGGGTGAGGAAAAGATAGAAGTGATTTAAAAAGATGCCATTAGTGGAAGAAAAATATTTGCAAACCTAGTACAGAACGCCTATAGCGGCAGTCTCGGGCAATCTATGCATTTGACCATTTGAAAGTAAGATTTGAGAGATCATATTGACTTTCTTGAGGCCAGTAGAACAGTGCACTGATTATTCTAACCCTAGAAAAACTACCTTTCTTATTCATCATGTACTAAAAACAACAAAAGCTTCAGCATTGAAGCAAGAAAAGCCAACAGTGAGCAACACCTCACAGGACAAGCAAAACTCAGTTCAGAAAATATAACATTAGCATGTTCTAGGATGCAGCCATATCCAACAAAAGAAGAGGGAGAAAGAAGAGCAGAAAGGAATTTTACAATACAATGCATCTTCATCAACTCCACCCTTCATAAATACTATATAGACCAAGTTTAGAGATTAGCGTTAGCTTCTCACCCTCTCACTATATTTTGAATGAAAGGATAAAGCTCCGCAGCATGCACAATGGGATTCCAAATTACCAACCAATGTGACATGTGGTTATACTAAGGATAGACCAAGCACTAAAACAAAGGGTATATAAAGTGAGAAAGTGACACATTTGAAAATGCCAATGTCCTGTTCAAGTATAATTGCACAAGAAAAGGCTAAATCAATATCTTATTGGGGAAAAATGTCAATACCTTGCCTGAACCGTTGAAAATTATGCTGTTGTAATCAAATTTATTTGGTTGAAGAAATCGAAATTCATGATATGCATCCTTGAATCCTCAAGATGAAAATGGAATGTAACAACAAAAGAAAACAGTCCCATATGCCTTTATATACAAGGCGCAGATGACATACCAAAAAGACAGACAAACAGCATTGAAAGAACCATAAAAAATTGATGAAATAGAAAGTACCTGCTGCAAATACTCCTCAACAGTTGTTGCCTCAGCAGGGAACACATCCTCAAATGTCGTCTACAAACAGAAAAATCATTAGAATAATGTCCTATACTTCAGGTTATGGCAATGAAAATCCCATTAACATTGTTGAACAACATGTTAAGATAAGTACATTGTGAGCCCGTAACACAGTACTTTAAGATGATATCAGAGCTTGATGTCTAGAGTTCAGATCAATAGTTCAAACTCCTGCACTCCTTGATATTACTCTGTCAAGTTGTTTAAATTACAATTAGACTCCAAACATCACCGCCTCAGTGGTTGCATTAGCATCTTGTGTTTCACATGTAAGGACTGATTTACACACAGGAAGGACTGTCAGAAATATCCCAGATGTAAATTGTGGTTGCATTTGCTGATACTTAATCTTAAGGAAAAAACAAATGTCCAATGATAATAATCTGCATTAAAGTCACATATTAAATTCTAATGTACTTTTAAGACACCCATAAACAACCCTACCCTAGCTAGACAAGTCTCCACCAACCAAGAAGATTAATACAATAACTACAAGATTACCCGAAAGTAGATTGATCATGCCAAAGTCAAATGTAAGAATATATCAGTGGTAATGAGTAATTAGTATGTCGAGCGAATCAAAACAGTAGGGTACCTTCAACTCAAAGGACTTCAGATCTCGTGCAAGCTGTTCTGCATTTATCCCTTCACGTGCAAGAAGCCTGAAAACAACACGTTTATAAAAATGCATTCACCCAACATAATTGCCATGTAGTCAGGCTTAATGCAGTGAGGATAAGTGATAGCAATGAATTACAGACAGATACAAGACCTGGTGGCAGCGATGGATTGAGATGGAGCTTCAGTTCTATGAGTTTTTGACTTGAGCTTCTTGGATAATGCTTCCAACTGATCAAGGTTCCTCTGAGACATACATAAATAGCAAAAACAAAATCACTATCAGAAACTTAGTGGAATAATATATGCACAAACTTTCAATTTTCTGATGACGAGTACACTCTTCACGATTAATCCAGCATGCATACTTAAATTTAGTGGAGTGATGACCAAAAGCAAAATGGAATATGCAATATGAACAAAGTAGACAGCCTCAAAACAAACCTTGCATTCACTCTATACTATCCCATGAGTGGGAATTGTTCTAACCTGTCTTCTTTAAGTTCAAGTAACCGATTCTTATGACCTTATATTCTGAAAAAGAAATTCAATATGGAATATTCTTCTTTAAAAACTATTCCAAAGAGAACCTAGAGACTTGTTCTTTCCTTCACTAAATATATTTCAGCTAGATGAAGGTGCTGCTGAGACTTTCCTCATACTGATATATAAAGCCACAAGTTTTCAGTGTTTAGCGCTTGCAACTTTTTTAGCTAATCAGCTTCCAGAGTTCTATATGACGACATGAGATAGAGATGTGTGGAAAATTCAAATTAATGGAGAGACAATGACACAACTAACATAAGTGTGGTGGAAACCGCAACCATAGTTGATTATGTGAGGTTTGGCAATGACCACGAGCTACTAAAATTGGTGACTGCAATAAGCGATAGCATTTACAGAGGTTGCATGCACAGCCTTAACAGCGTGACACCATCCAACAACTACTAATAAAATGGAAGAGCAGTCGGAGTAGTGTCTTGGCAGCTAACTGGTTAGAGATGATGACTGTGAACTATGGTTATAGAACCAAACTAGCAACTTAAGTAGCAACAGCCTGTGAGATTTCAGTGGGGAAAAGAATCTATCAATGAGATTTCTCTTCGTATACCAAATTGGAGAACTGGGTTTTATCTTTCCTTTCCTTTTCTTTTGCCAGAAAATATTATCTCAGCGCAACTTATCTGGCTAGCTGATCCAAACCATTAGATATTATAACTTTTTCCCCAAAAATATCTGCAGGAAATGATTTGCAGCAGCAGAAAGCAAAACCGATAACGTTAAGCTGAAGATAGCTGGGATAGCGGACTAAGCTACAAATGACAATGCATATGGTTATGATTCAACTTTGAACAGCTAAAGATCCGACTACTAAACTAGAAGCCCTTCAACTCCAACATTGTCATGAGAAACAAGAACAAGGCAACGCAAGGAAAAGGGGCGCGAACTCTACTAGACGTTTCCGCCACCTCGGGCAACCGGCCCATGGAATGCATCTACTCAATGATCTAGGAAAACCCAACGCCTTCTACTCTGATTCCAGACTAACCCCCAATAAGTTGGAAACACATGCCTAAGCGCGAGCTAAAAACAAAAGGGTGTCCACTCATTTGATCCCGCAGGACTCCGTCATTCTCGAAACTGAGATTTCAGACTCGAAACCACCGCTTTCTCTCGACCGCAAGGCTTTTCTCGGTAACACTTCCAGTAAACACGCGCAAAGCAGAGAGAGAGAGAGCGCGAGGAGCGAGAACCTGGAGAGGAGGGAATTGAGCGGAAGGGGCGGCTTGCTCGAGAAGCTTGGTGGAGGAATGGAGCAGATCGGTCCAGCTGCCCATGTCTCCCTCGTTCGCCATTGCTGAAGCTCGCTCTCACGCACGCTCTGAGAAAGAGAGGGAAAGGGTTTTAGCCTCTCAAAGCCCTAACTCTCAAACGTAATTAATTTGAAAGCTTTGCGCCTCAATTTAATTGACTACTTTGTTTATTCTGACTAAATTAAAGAAAAAGAAAATTAATTTCTATCTCAATACTTTTCCTAACAATTAGAAAATTTAGTGTTTGATATTAAATTTAATTCGGCATTTGAGGAAAGCCTTTGGGGGAAATGTAAAGACTTTAGATTGAAGGGTTTTTTCTAGATGCAACTAATGTTTGGTGAGCGTTATTGAAAAGTGTCTTGAGAATCAAATTTGGTTTAAGGCTTTGTTTATTTCGCGAAAAATAGATAATTTGAAAAGTGTCGTCCTAAAATCGTTTGAAATAATTATTCAATAAAAAAATATTTTAATTATCGATAGCAATTTATTTTTAGGTATTTTCGTGCATGGTGAAAATATTTCTCGTTTACTCATTTTTTATAAATGAAATAAATAATCATTTTTAGAAAAACATTTTTCACATTATTCATTTTTCGCACACCCTAAATGTTATTTGGAAAAAACTACACCTATAAGGGACTTTAGTTAATTTGAACAAATCAATAGAGACAATTGAACTAGCGCACATTCAAGCAACGGTCGAATGCCAGCGAGCCAAATCTAGCACTGACGGCCCTAGCCTAAGGTTGCACGACCTCCAGCAAGTCACATTTGACAAGGACAATGAGCATTGGGTCTCAAACTCGGCCACACTCGACTAGGGCTCACTCAACTCCGTTGATTAGGGCAAGAAATTGAGCACAAGCATCATGCATCCCTTGGCCGGAGTTGTGCGAGCCTCGGCGACCCCCAATTCTCTCTAGATCTCACATTGACCCTCCAGATCCGGCCTGACCTGTCCAATGCTGGTGGGTAGTGTGGCATTGAGGTAAAAGCCTTTGGAAAACGTTGGCAATTTTTAATGTGGGCTCTCACAATATAGTGATCAAACAGTTTTAACATTTGGTCAAGCGTGTTCCCATAATAATCATGTGAATACAACGAGGCACTTACATGGGAGAAACATGAATAAGGATATGCGAGTCCCCGGAAGTCCAACGGCGTCGCATGTTGTTCGCTAATCACTATCGAGCCGAAAGGGCGCAGTGTTACCCTGTTCCTGTTGCGTCGTGCTTGCGGACGATAGAAGAAGATGCAGAGACTGAACTCTGTCCTCCGCCAGGGCCAAAAAGCTATCGTGGATCTTGGGTTGCTCACGATCTTGCGCTCTGAGATCGCCCACGAGCTCTCGTCTAATCGCTTTCAGGTTCTCCCTCTCCCTCTCTCTCTTCAGCCGAGTCATTCTCGAGTTCGTTTACTGAATTGGTGTTCATACTTGTTACCCGATAGTTGTTCTTCGATTTGCTTTTGGTGGGTGGCTTCGATTCGGCTGCCGATTGTACATAGGAGAGTCTAGCTGTCCCGAGTCATAGGTTGAGCAAGGCGCAGTTATTTTTTTGGATTTTGTTCGTCATTCAGGATCAGTTTTGCTTGCGGGGTAGCTAAGGTTGATATCAGCCAATCAATGACAGGAAGATCGTTAGTAGTATACTGGTCGGAAGATTGTCGCGGTGAAAGACCCACTTTTGAGCCCATCATAGGGTTTGTACTGGTTCTTCATGTGGAGCTAAATGATGGGATAGCCTTGGCATTACAAGTACCTGAGAAAAGCTACTACTAGTGCTGTTTGCGACATGTTGGGAGCACGTGTAGGACAGAAGCTTAGAATTGACTATCTAATTCCACGCGAAAGCTATCTTCTTCTTCATTTCAGTTGCCATGGAAAACTTTATGATTCTGTGCTGGTTGCGCTCCTTGGGGCCTAAACATTGCAAAAGCTTTTTCTTATCTCGTAATAACGTGATCGATGTCTCAGAATGACCAAATTGGTGATCTTGGGGATTTTGTGGTTGACTGGGATGCACCGGAATCTGAAGATATGCTTTTGAGGAGAAAATGTGAATCCGGTGAGGAAGTTGCTGTTTCGGCATTGTTGGGTCCACCAATCTATGGCGGAGAGGGCATGTTTCCTAGGGAAGTTCTGATGAAGGTCTGCATCAAAAAGCCGGGCATCAACTCCATCTTACAGTTTGATTGCGGTGTATGCAATGGAACTGATAGTGGGTCTGAATTTCACTTACGCAGTGCCTACTATCTTCCATCACCTGCATTATTGCATCGTTCAGTCTACAAAGGCCCTTTGTTCAGGTAAAATGGTTCAGTCTTCAGCTTTCAGCTGTTCTTTGCATTCTTGCAACAAATGGGTTGGTCTTACATAATAGCTTGGCTGTAGGAGACTGGAATTAAATGGGAGTAGAAAGGAATGAAAAAAATCAATACGAACTCCATAGGTTTTTTGCTGGGAGGATTTTATATACCTAAGAATGTAGTGACTGCTGCTTCTAGAGAGAATAGTTAGTTGTCCTCTTCGAATTTAAGGCGTATGAGAGAGACTTGTTGGAATGTGATGCATGCAGTATGGAAAACAAGAAAACTTATGTTCTCTGAACCATAGTGCAAATTGGAAACTGGAGTTCTGGTTGGTCTTTGTTTTAGAAGTGGTTTCTTTTGCACGTTTTTTTAAGATTTCTAAACAGTAAGAGACTCTTGCAGTCTTGCTTGTTGAAATGCCTTTATGGCCATTTCTTGTTTGTAACAATCCCGCAGTTTCCTCTTGGCTTAAGGATGTTGTTGCTCTTGGATTTTGCCAATTCCAAAATTCTCTGTCTATTTCTGTTGGGACTAGCTTCTGCTACACTAGTTTTCTAAGACAACTTGAACATAGGTAATATCTTGCCAAGTTCATGTTTATCTTTATACAGTTGGAATCTTTATATGAAGCCTGCTTAACAATGATGTTTCCTACTAAAATATTTTAACTTGACTTTCCCTTGATGGGGTTGTGGATTTTGCATTCTTTAGATGTGTGTAACCACGAAGCTTTGTTTGACTAGATAACTGTTATATTTCAAGGTATAGTTGTGTAGAGAAAAATGGTTCATCTTACTTATAAGGTGAGAAAAGAATTAGCTTTTGAAAGAAAAATGTGAAAGTGAAACCCCAACTCCCATATAGTTGGAATAAGACTGAGATGTAGAATCTAGTGAAAAGAAAACTCGTCTTCAATTCTGAAATACTTCTGAGTCCATTATGTTACACATGGTTTTGGAGGCATATGGACTTATGTGGTATCGAGGTCTCTTGTAGCGTGCATCTCTCGCACCATGGTCTTGAGGGGCCGTGACTTTAGAGCACTTGGGCTATACATGTAGCACGTTGACTGATGCTGATGATGAGCAATGAAAGGCGGTTGTGATTATCAAATTCCAAGATAGGGTGAATAGGAGTTTTACATGTGATACTTAGTAAGGACTTGCTTACGAATAATTGAATGCTCTATTGGGGCAATTGGCTTATTGGATCGGGACCAGTTATTAAAAAACTGAAAATAATTATATACAATATTTGGAAGCAATAGATTCTCTGTAACAAGTGTGCTTGTGCTAGTGTTATTGTGTTTTGTTGTCTCTCTAAGGCGCTATGTGAGACAGTTAGTTTGTGGCTTCAGTAGGAGACCTGTTTTTTGACCGCCATAAGTTTCAAGACTGGAACTCTTTATCTCTTTCATTGCCAAGCATGGAGAATGTCCCACTTGTTCTAGGATCTTTCTGAGATAGGTGCTTGCAGGAACCTCAGCTGTCTTTTGCAAAATGGAAACTTCTTAGTGGAATGTCTATGCCAGACTGGATTGGTGAAAATTCATTAGTCTGATCTTTTGATATGTCATATTACCATGGAAAGCGAAGTTGTGACTGTGTGAAAATTCTATTGCCTAATTTTTCTACTTTAGGTTATTATCTTCCCAGATTAATCGAGTTAGAAACCCTTATCGTACATTTTAACTTGACTGGATTCGCTTAATTCTGTTTTGATATCTGTTGTTCCCTCTTATTGCTCTTAATGTGATTATTCTACTAATATCATATTTGCGGTCCGCAGCACATTGGACCATCATTTGCAGTACAAACTCAAGGAGTACCTCGTTGCAAAGGGAATTGGAAGAGGCCTTACTGACTTCCTTCTCTTATACTTGCATAGGAAGGAGCAAAATCAGTATGTAAGCTGGTTGCAAAAACTCGAGAGCATGTTGGCTACCGACGTATGACTTTAGGCAATTGATAGAACATTTATTCTATCTTACACCTCTTTCACTATTTTTTTCTCAACTTGCCCATAAGTATCTAGAAGTACTAAACTTTTTAAATCAAATGGCATATGCTGGCTCCATCAGTTCTCTTTCGGCTCTTATCCGACTGTTTTGTCAGTTAAATGAAGGGGAGTGTGCAAAATTTTTCTTTTGGTAAATAGAAGCTAAACGTGAAGTAGCTAAGATAGCGTTTCTTACCTAGCAGTATTGGTCTGCATTGAAACTGAAATCTGGTTGATGAGGAATATTGTTGAGATGGTGTTCACTGCAGTGGAAGTCATTTGATCATGATACTGCCACCGGTCATTGCATTGGCAACTATACAGGCTAAAAAGTGATCATGCGGATAAAAGAGAGATTCTAGGATGAAAAAGATGAGGCATTTCTTCTTCGTCTGAGCCCAATAGTTAGTTCTTGAGTTGAAGAGGCATGAGGAAACTTTCTGGTTTTTGAATCGAATCAGTGAAAAGCACCGGAGGTTCCGGAGCATAATTGGCTGGTAGATGACCTTGCTTTATGCAGTGATCCCTGTTAAGCAGGGGGTTGAAATTAACTAACGCTTTCTTCTTCACAGATTCAGTTCAACCCTCTAAATGTCGTGCTCATGCATTGCATGACTGAACTGAAATTTGGAACCAAACATCATAAGCTCCGATGGTCCAGGCCAGTTCGAGATCAACCCGAATCGTTTTCGCATCGCTTTTTCCAGTTTGGTAGCTGAGGCAACTGTAAAGATACACTGTCCAAGTGCAAATCAGGAGCAGAAGCATCGGAAAGCGTCTTTGGCATGGATTCAGTTTCGCATTCTTGCCCAAATTAAGTCTTATTGCAATACAATTATAGCTATTGAAGATCATTGCTGAAAACGCAAAAGCGAATCTGCTCTTTTTGATTTCTTTTCCCAAAGATCCATTTGTGGGTACGGTCACCCACAAGAGAGGCACCTTTCTGGGTCTCCATTCATGGGTACTATCTACATTTTGAGAGAAATTATAAAGCACTAAAATGATATGAAACGAGCTTCGATCAAGATTCAAGTCGGTCCAGACGATCGAGAGTGAATCGGACCCTGCATTAGTTCGATCCGGTTCCGAACCATTTTATTTCAAGAATGGATATTAGAATCGGTTGACCTTGAACTTTCTTCCATCGCTGGGTGTCATCCATGAACGTTTTCTTTTTGTTTAATATGGCCGTTGAGTTTTTTAAACTCGAATGAATGCGGCCCATGACCTTCTTCATGGTGGCAACCGCCATCAGAGATCGACTAGATATAGAGAGAGAGAGAGAGAAACGACGACCGTGCTAGCGGAAACAAGGCATAGCAAGATCGACATCCTCAAACTAAAGCGGCACAATGGAGAAAGAAAGAAGAAAAAGAAAAAGAACACAAACAACACAAATCCTCGAATGCATTTTGAAAATTGAACTAGCAATCTATGCTGCAGCCTAGTTTCGCTCAATCACGATTAATTCAAACAAAAAGAGTTTGACCATATAATAGCAAAAGAGTTGACCATATAATAACATAAGAATGATGGTACGGTCAAAAGATAAAAAAAAAATGGGAGTGTCTAAATCAAAAGAAAAGTGTAAAAAGGGCGAACCATACGAAGGGTTTGAATCTTTTCGGAGAAAACTCAAATGAATATCAACTCAGATTTATTCGAGGGCTATCGAATGATCTGAATTGTATGAATGGAGAAAAAATAATATAAATGATGCAAATATTAGTTTGTGAAATATATTACTAAAAATGATTTTACAGCATTTGAAGTGTAAAAAGTTTATGAAAATTTGATATATAAAATTAGTCAAAGAGGCCGTCTTTGACGGGATCCATGAAGATAGAATATCTGATACAAGTGCGCTTTCATTTTATTTTTATTTTCCCTCATCATTAAACCTTACTTAAAAGTTACAATGACCAAAGTTTTGGAAAAAATGAAAAAAAAAAACCAAATACAAAGTAAGAAAAGGCCAAAACCTCGTTCGTGCTAGGTGTGAACAGATCGCGGGCTCTTTCTTCATGATAGTCACGAAAAGGTTACAAACGCGAATGCCAATTGAACAATTCCCGAGGTTCAAAACACACTGTTACGATGGTGCAAAAATATTCGAAGGCTTTGATTTTCCGTTTTGTTTTTCTTTCTAAATCCTTATTTTAAGAAAATGTTAGACAGGACAAACCTGTCGAGTCAGCAAGAAGGCAATCTATTCAAAATGCGGCATGTCTACCAAAGGGTCCCACTTGGCAAAAATTTTGAATCTCTCTCTCTCCTCTCTGTCTCCGTTGTTTTTTCCTCATCTTCTTCGTTACATTCCCGTTCTTGACATGCTCTGCACGCTGCCTCCTTGTCTCTCTCTCTCTCTCCTTATTTTTTCCTCGTCAACCCACAATGCAGAAGTGGAGCTTGATTTTTGCTTCTCCTTTTATTTTATTTTTTTGTGGCCATAATCTCTTCAATATGGGTGATCTCCAAGCATTTGGGACCCAGATTTAGGCAATGCTAGAGTAAGCCTCAGCTCATGGCCTGGCCTCGCCAGCCATGACAAGTCTCTTTCTCTAACCAAAGATGATGAAAAGAAAAGTATAGAGAGGAGGAGAGAATTCGTTACTTTCAATAACGGAAGAGAGGAGAAAAAGTAACAATGAGAGAGAAGAGATGAAGTAATTTGATAAGCGAGACCTACCTTATCACATGTCGATCAATGAATGGAGTGTCCTACTGCTCACTTAAAAAGTCTAGCCTACCTAATATTTTCTTGTTTTATGGTCTCAATTTGATTATCCTTTTGTAATTTCTTAGAAAATCCTTCCTATGGAAAGATTGAAGGTCTATATTTCTAGCCATTCGTGCTGATCCTTTGGACTCTCCTTTAAACAAATTTGGGAAAAGCACATGTACAATAACTTTTGCACGACGCTCATTTGAATTTATGTTTTTTCGATCACTTAAGTGCAACATCGGTTAAAAATTGCTCAATTGAGTGCAATATCCGTCGAACATAATTTACTTGGGTGTCTCCGACGACACATTCACACAATTTGTTCTACACGGCTTTTCTTTAAAAGATTTAAGTCTGACGTGATTTTCCTTTTATAGAAGAAAAATATCCGATGTGGATTAGATGCTTAGTCTCTCTTATGTTACACAGAAGAAGAAGAGAGTAATTCTCAGCTTGCTATGAATCATGGACAGCTCGATCTCACTGGAGACTTGTGATGACGATGCCTGCGTTAATCACGTTCTTCTCAAATGCTCTTGCTCTAATTTCGGTGCGACACTATCCGGCGGCTCTCTTTACCGTCCCCCCGCCGTCTTTTCTGCAATCTCTTTGGAGTTCCACTTCTTGGAAGATGCCTTCTACGGCTTAAAAGGCGTTCGAGTGGAGATGACTCGTTACTCATGATCCGATCTCTACGATAGTGTCGTCTCCAAGTGCAAGGCCCTTCATGGAAGGCGCATTGTTCGTTCGTAGCAAATTGGGAATATTGAAGTGTCATAGTTGGCACGAAGAATGGTGAAGTCGCGTTCTAGCTACTTAGACTTCCGTTAGGCTCTCTTGTTCCAGAACCAAATGGCCACCTTGACTTCGATCTTTGTTGTTCTGCACCGTTTTTCTAACAAGGTGCAGCTTCTTCCGGGTATCTAGCCTCGACTCAGATTCAAATATGTGACTCTAATAACCTCGACTTAGCTTCTTCCAATGCTCTTGCTTACTCTCTCGTAAGTAACCTACAATTTCACTAGTAATTTCTATGGATTGCTTCTTGGCCCTAGTTTAGCCCTAATTTGTCAATTTGGAGTAAGAACAAAAGGGTCAGCGGCGTCATTTTTTTTTAATGGTTTTTGCTGATTGGATTTCTCCAACGAACCACGTAGATCGATTTATAATAAATTAATGCCACGTCGGATTTTCTAGTAAGAGAGCTCGCTAACGGCGCTCAAGTGAATAATTTTTCACCAATTGACACTCAAGTCATCAAAAAATTAGTTATGACATATGAGTGACTACCTTAGGGAAGTTATGATACTTGTTGTATCCTTTTCCTAACAATTTTTTCTTGCTCAATTTTGAAAATTTCCCGTTAATATTCTTCATGGTTATCATCTTTCGCAAGTGCAACAACGACGGCTACCACGACTTCAAGAAATTGGAGCTCACAAGAAAGCCTCACGAGGAAGACAACCATTGCATAACTAGCTGTGGCACCACCACTTATGAGGGGCGAAAATTGCAAAAAGCACCACTTGAGCCCTTGCCCACCATCGCGTAGACTATCCACCACCATGTTAAGGCCTGGTAGCTCTCACCCTCGCTTAAATCTGGCCATTCGAGGATTGTGGACACTAATTGAGCCCTTAATGAGGGTCAATGGCTATCGTCGACAAAAGCGAGTCAGCGGCGGAGGGAGTATCCGTTCAAAACCCTCCATGCTGACATGCCAGCCCGTGGGAGAGCCATATGATCAATATAGTAAATGATCATGTTTGATTTCTTTTTTCTTTATTGGTAGGGCTTTCCTTTTTTTTTTGGGCTTTTTTTTTACATGGCACCTATTTAGCGTCATGTTAGTATCATATAGCCTCAACATGGCCATGATCGAGTCATTTGACAAGGAAGGACGACCCATTCACTATTACAGAGATCCCTGACACAGGCCATTGTTTTTGGGATCTTGACTATCGGTGTTCCCTTTGTACAACCCCCTCTAATGATGAAGAAGATGATAGACCGTCCAGACGAAAGAAAAAATGGTTTAAAGATAAGCTGTACCAACGGTACCTTGATAGAGATCCTACTATAGGACCTCTCGGTGAAGATGGAGGAAGATACCAATTCATGATATCATATGAATCACCTCGTCCATCAACCCTTACTCCAGTACTCGAACCATGTGAACCACCAACTCCACCATAGCCACCTCCCAAAAAGAAACCTCCTTCTTCCTAAAAGCCCGTTGTTTTTTCTTTCTATAAGTCCATCCATAAATGGATAAAGAAAAATCTATCTTCTCCATTGAAATTACTTGAAGCACTACTAACACTACTTTCATGTGCTCCAAAATAGAACCCTCCTCCTGTTCTTCCAACTATTTGTATGTTCCAACCTTCTAACTTTCCCCCATTGGAAAGATCTAGTTCTAGTGCTCCTTTTCTACATTAAAAGAATTTACAAATGCTCAACATCGTTATAGGCACATACCTAAAATTTTCAATCCCATAGATGTTGATGATCAAGGGAGACAAAAGAAAATCTCAACTGCTGAAGCTGTTTTGAATTGGCAAACTGAACATGCTTTAGCACAGACCTCTATATTAAGTTCGATGACTATCAAGCTTTCTACTGTTTATGAAACCACTTAAGCTACAAAGAAGATGCTCAAGAATCTTCAACAAAGACTCCATCAAACAGAGACAGGAAAGTTGGTTCTTCATCATTACTTTGAGGATCAAACTGCGGAAATGGAGAAACTTATAAGAGAGATCAAGCTCCTCCAAGAAGGCAAATATGTTCCACCCTCAAACCCATTTTTCCAACATTGAAAATCCACCAAGATGGAGATCTCTCGTTCGAAATTCTCTTCACTTTTTGCTTCTATCATTGTTGAAGCTCCCAAATCTGGTAAACTTGATATTGTTACTCTTCGTGACCATGTCCAGGTCATGGAGAAAAGAAAGAAAATTAAAGAAGGAAAAAGGCCAGAATCAATTGAGCCTAAACCGTCAAATGTACCCCCTTCTTCGCATATGGTCTCAAATCCTTTAGAAACTTTTCTCAGAAATCAAAGCCATCCACAATTGCCAATCATTTCCACAATCAATGTTGTTGAACATTCTAATTCCTCTTCGGGCTCAGATTCTGAATCCTTTTCCTCTTCTTCTGATAGCTCCATATATACTGAGCCAGAAAAATCAAGCCATGTTCAACCTACTATTTTCATGGCTAATCCTCCTGAAAAGGAAATGGGCTTAATTTCATTTGAACCAAAATTAATAAATCTCAAAGAACCTAGTTCAGGTTCTTTAAGTTTGAAATATTTTTTCATCCTTGATGATATCCCCTATTTTAAATGGCCAGAAAACTTCAAGAATCTCATGCCTGGTTAAACACTAGAGCTCTTATTGTTAAAAGCCGGTATGATATACTGGTTGAGTTCGTAAGCAGATTCACTAGAAGCCTTAAAGATTGGTGGAAGATAATATCTGACCAAAATCATATGACTTTTTTGCTCCAAATGGATTTCGACCACGTTATCCATATAATCCACCAATTCTTCTTAGGAAGATCAACTTGAGCTCAAGCGAAGAGAGTTTTTCGAAAGAAAATGTTGTTCCCTAAAACAGAAATATTTCAATAAACACTTTTAGGAAATGTTCAAATTATTTTACGCTTTTGGGGCTGATCCAAACTTGAAGTAAATTTTCCTATTCACTATCCCGAAAGAAATCAGCCAGGCGGTTGAAAGAACCCTTCTCAACAACCAAAAGCGAGTTGCTAATGTATCACTTGAAGAATTCCAACAAGAGATACATTTTGCGATTGAAGATCTTTACATCCGCAGAAAAGCATTCAGGAGTTATCTCTCAAGCAATAAAGAACTTGATCGAGCTTGTTGCAAGCTTGGGTTGAATATAAAATGTCCAAAGGAAGATTCGTGTGATGATCCTTCTTGTGCTAAATGCAAGAAAATGAGGCATTATAAGAAATTTTCCTAGAAACATCCCAAAAGGCACCACAAATAGTGATTTTTGCAATGAAGGCGCTCTCGCAAGGATCGCTTAAGCGGAAGGCGTAAAAAATCAGATAGGTGTTACATTTGTAATAAGACAGACCATTTTGCAAAAAACTGTCCAAAAGCCAAAAGTGATACTTCTTATCTGATTCATAAAATTGAACAAAAAACAGGAATCTCTCTTCAAAATGATGATATTGAATCAATCTTCTTTTTAGAAAATGAGCCCACTGAGCACACGACTTGTGCAATCCAAGCATGGTCTCCAATCAACGATACTAAAGAATCATCTGAAGAATTTGAGAAATGTATTTTATTACTTTCTCCAAAAACTCTTGAGCCTCCTCAAACCTCAAACATTCAAAAACTTTGCTCATATACTTCTTCTATACTTCCCCATTTTCTCATTACCATCTATCCTTCAAAATATGCTAAACTCATTCCCATGATTGTTCTCATTGATATTGGAGCTAGTGTCTCAATTCTTGATACCAAAATTCTTCCAGAAGAACATTGGAAATCATACACTTGGTATTTCAACTCTGCTTCTAAAGACTCCTTCTCCATAAAGATCATAAGCAAACCCATCAAAATCCATTTCTTTCTTCAATGTTCGATCGCCACAAAAATCCTTGGATCTAGCTCACTAGATAAGGATATTATCATTGGTTGGGATATCCTAACACAAATTCATAAACTATGAATCATGCCTAATGGACTTTGATTCAATAGCGAATTCAAAGAATTTGTGGATATTCAGCGATTTTCGTTATCCAGATGAGTGTCTTAGATCCTGTCATGCAAATCTTGCTAGACGCATGTGCGGATTCTCATTCTAACTTTCTCAAAAAATGTTCCAACCCTCTTTGAAAAAATTCAGACTTTTTCATTCATTTTCCCTTCAAAAGAAATGAAGATATCAATCCTACAAAAGCCAGTCATTTAGGAATGATTCCTGATCATTTGTTTTTTGCACAAAAAGAATGTTCAAACTTACTCCACCAAGGGTTGATTGAACCATTTGATTCCCAATGAGCTTGTGAAATATTTTATGTTAACAAGCGAGCTGAGCAAACTAGAGAAAAAATGAGATTTGTCATAAATTATCAGCCTCTCAAATAATTCTTTCAGACAAATTCCCTTTACCTTATCGAAATTCTTTATTTTCCAACTTGTCACAAGCTAAGGTGTACTTCAACTTTGATCTTAAAGATGGAATCTAGCAGCTAGACATTCATCCTAAAGACAGGCACAAAACTGATTTCTGCATTCCAAATCAGCATTTCCAATGGAATATCCTTCCATTTGGACTCAAAATAGCTCATTCATTATTCCAGAAAGCTATGTGCGGATTTTCTAACCCATCATAGCGAATGTCCAGATTTAAATTGATGATATCCTTCTCTATAGTCCTAATGAGGATTCTCATGGTAAATTACTAGACCAATTTGCTGAGTTGGTAAAACAATATGGGATTATGCTGTCCCAAAAGAATATGATTATTGTCTAGAGAGAAATCAAATTTCTCGGAATACATCTCAAAGATGAAACATATTACCTTGATTCTCACATTGTAGAAGAATTGCAAAAATTTCATGATGAGAATCTCTCCCACAAGCAAGTTCAACAATTTCTCAAAATTGTTACTTATTTCAGAGATTTTCTTTCAAAAGTCAGCAAATTGCTTAGTCCTCTCTAACAGATGTTGAAGAGATATGCTCCTTCTTGGGGACCATAACAAATAGACTATGTGGTTCAACTCAAAAAGGTTCTCTAGCATCTCCCTTCACTACAAATCCCTTCCATAGGAAAAAGAATTCTCTAGACTAATGCTAGTGATGAATACTGGGCAGCCATCTTTCTTGAAGAAATTGATGGAAAGCGACGAATCTGTGAACATAAGAGTAGAAGATTCGCATAGGGAGAAATGCACTACAATTCTACTTTTAAAGAAATTTTGGCAGTAAAATATGAAATTAATAAGTTTAAATTCCATCTTATTAGTCACCATTTCTTAGTAGAATTGGATATGTTTTCCTTCTCCTAGATGTTAAAATTCAGATAGAAACAATTTCCTCATCCACAACTTTTGAAGTGGGCAAAATAATTTTCAAAATACTCATTTGAAGCTAAACACATTGCAGACTAGAAAAACGTCTTAGTAGATTTTTTGTCAAGACCTAAAGAGTATACAGCTTCCATCACTTCCATCAATATGTACGTGTCAAGAAAACCATATGGCGGTTTGAAAACCAGGGAAATGAAGCCAAATGGCCGTCTCATTCATATCCACCAAAAAATCTCGATATTCATTGAGAATAATACTCTCTTTGATAAATTGGGAAAATATTTGTGGGAATATCAGTTCAAAATCTTCAGCAACTATGGATGTCTCTATCTACGACCTAAGGGGCTTCACCCGAAATATCCATTTATTCATTTCTTATCCTTCAATCCAGAGGATAAATTTCCTAAAGATCTCAAATGGTTCTATTGGTATCTTTTCAATCTCTATTTCATAGCCATTGAGTTTTCCACTGCAAAAATACCTCATATTATTGGCAGAATTATCCAAGGAGAAAAAACATACAAACATCTTGGAGATTTGCTTAATTGGTTCAAGTTTTTTGAAGCATGGAAAAATATTTTCAAGGAACAATTCAAAGCTTGCATGCCAAATCCTAAATTATATATGACTATACTGTTTGATATGCCATGGTTGTTTGTACGACCCAATGGAGACATGTGCAAGACTCCAACAGATATTGGTGTCTCCACATACAAGCATCAACTAGTTTCAGACGCAATTTTCAAGATCCTCCCTTGTATGATCTCAGCATGTTCTTAAGAATATCGAGAACTCTAAAGAATTTTGTGCTAGAATAATGGAGTTATTCATTTAGAAGTTTGGCCTATAATAATTGATAATATTTCTTGGGATCATGCCTCAGATTATGTGCCAACACGATCTATGATTGACAGTGCTCTTGCCACTTATTATGGCATGAACATGGACATCCAGTCAAGTGATCATGCTTCATCCTCTCAAGACCCATGGGGATGACCCCTGTCACAAGACCCATCTGATCATAGTGAATTACAGCTCAATCTTGGTCCTAGCAGAGAGGATCCATCATTGCAACCTAAAGCTTTACCTCAACCAGGTATTCTGTCGAGCACTCAAGATGATGTTCCTTTAACATCCCAAAACCAACAAGAAGGCTCATCAGACTTTCCATTTCCCCAGACTTCTCAAAGCTTACAGAGTGAAGAAATTTGGATATGACTCTGACAGTTCTGATGAAGACCAGTGAATGCATTCACCGGGCTTCAATTGAAATTTTTCTTCATCTGAAAAGCATCACAAACTGTGTAACATATTGTACAAAAGTGTGAAGCATCATTGAAAAATAAGTCGTGCACTGTTCATTGCTGTAGCAACATTGTAGCGCATTGTTCATCACTGTTTAAGTACTATTTATCTACTATTCACGTACTGTTCACAAATAGTAAAGTGTTGAAAAACAAAAAAAACGTGAAACTTCCGAAAGATTCGTTTGCTTTGTCCGTTTCCTCCCCTTGATGCTTATAAAAGGCAGTCTTTGGAATGTAAAATGGGAGACTTCGCCCACTACTAAATAATTTTTTTCAATGTGTTCATCATGAGTTCTAGCTAGTTTTTTTTTTTTTCCTTTTCTATCTAGTATAATTCTTTGAAGAAGGTGTAGGTTCTGGTTAATCCCGATAGTATGCTCTACACTTATCATATTTGTGAAACGTGTGTATAAGAAATCTTTGATTTTATCGAATTTTTCTAGGATTTGAGCTAAAATTTTGGAAAGGAATCTGGTAGCTACTAGACAGTCCCTTTTTAAGGCCAAATACCGAGTATATGAGATAGCATACCTGTCACAGGTCTTGCCTAAAAATTCTAAATTGGAAAGAGCTAATGGAGGTACTCAATTGCACGAATTAGAAAAGTTATATGACTTCATTGTATTTTTTAAAAATTTTAGGGCTTAATCGTACTTAAGTAATAAGCTTTTAAAACTTCTGATGTACGTTTTCCATTGTGAAGGCCATTTTACAAGTGTCGAGTTTTTAATCGTTCTACCTGCAATCTCCTGTGAAGGAAAGTCTTTACTTTGTGACAATGCGGTCACACTCATTTTCAAGTCATTTCAGACCAGACCAAAAAAAAAGTGGGACCACTTTAACTTTTTTCACTTATAATTGCACAAAAGTCTCAATAGTGACCGATTCGAGCAAACCTAATTATTATATATACTTTAAATTTTTAGACTCCTAGTGTTTTAAGGCTCCTTTTATTTCTTAAAAAATAATATTTATATTGCTTGAAATAATTAATTAATAAAAAAAATTTCATTATATTTTCATAAAAGGTAAAAATATTATTTATTTATTTATTTTTGTAAGTGATACAAATGATCATTTTCTAGAAAATATTTTTCAAATTATTCATTTTTCGTGAAACACAAAGAACCTACAACACTTGTTAAATATGTTTCACAAAGAAATATTTGAATTCCAAAGTGTAGATTGTGTATATAATGATAGCTAGTGTTTTTAAATGTTTTTTATTTAGTTATCAACAATTAAAAGTAATCGGGACCCTTTTCAATGAAACTCAGCTTTTAATGTATTTTTTTTTTGTTAGTATCACGAAAAATTCCAAACTGTTGCACTTGTGACAAATTTACTTCAAACTAATTTTTGGATCCACTAAAAAATTTAAACTAGTACACATGTGACAAATTTAACTCAAGCTAATTTTTAGGTCACCAAAAACTTTAAATTGATAACGTGTGACACATTTATCTTTTGTTAACTTCTGTCAAATTTTACTGTGAAATTACTAAGCTAGATGACATGACAATAATTCAGTTGACGTAGCAAGTTCACGTGAAAATTCATAACTCTCTCTCTCTCTCTCTCTCTCTCTCTTGTAGCTTTATAAATGAAGTTCATCAGAAGACGATCTAGGGTTTTTCATGCTCTGAGAGAGATAGAGAATGAGCCCTATTTATTTTCAATTTATGGCTAATTGAAGAAACAAAGAGAGAATTATGGATTTCTACGTGGACTTGGCATGTTAACTGAGCTATTTCAATCTGTCATTCGGCTTAACAATTTCACTGTAAAATTTGACGAGAAACTAAGGTTTTGTTCATTTCGCGAAAAATAGGACGTAAAGTCATTTTCTAAGAAAATGACAATATTTTTCGGTGTTCAGCTAAAACCTAAAAATGAACTGGAAAATATTTTCCAATGTTTGGTAAGGAAAATCAAATGCAATCCTTTTAATCATTTTTTTATTTAAAAAATCTAATTTTTAATTATTCTATTTCCTTTTTCTTTTCCTCAGCTAGTTGCTGGCAATCGGTCATAGGCAAGCTCGAGCCTTACAGATCAGCGACGCTCAAGCGTTGATTTGGCAAGGCGAGGCTTGGCGATGCTCAAGCACCGTGGATTTGGCGAGACTTGAGATCTCGTGGCTGGTGCTCAGTTGTAGAAGAAGAAAAAGAAAAAGGAAAAAATAACAAGAAAGTAAAGAAGAAAAAAAAAATTAAAATTCGAATTTTAAAAAGAAAATTTTAAAAATTAAAATGGAAATGAATGTGAAGGAGTTTAGGGAGGAAAGAGAAGGGAAAATGATTTTCTCTTTTAAAAGAGAGGAAATCATTTTCTCCACTTTTCAATATGTTTTTTCGGGAAAATGTTTTCCTCAACTAGTTTATTTTCCATGAAACGAACGCTGGAAAATATGGAAAATATTTCTTGAAAATCATTTTTCAAGAAACAAACAAAGCCTAAAGAAGGGCAAATGTGTTATGCGTGTACCAGTTTGTGGTTTCTAGTAACCCAAAAATTAGTTCGTCATTGGTACTAGGTTGTGATTTTTGGTGATCCAAAAATTAGTTTGGGGATAAACTTGTCCCAAATGTACCGATTTGAAATTTTTCGTAGTATTAATCTTATTTTCCATTTTATTCAATTAATCAATTAATTTAAAAAATGAGCTGTTTTATATTAAGAAGGATTTAAAAGGTGCCGGAGGCGATCCTGTGTGTGAATATACATCCACAAACGGAAATCGATATCAACGCGAGAATCCCGTCTCAGACTTTTCCAGCCTCTCTAGCCTCCTGTTAGCTCTGCGCCGTCTCTCTCTCGCTCTCTCCCCATCGCGTGCGCAAAGAGGAGTCCTCCATAGCAGCAGTGCGCGGGGGGCGCGAATGGAGAAGTTTTTGAAGGACTTCGACGTCGAGCCGAAGAACCGCTCGGAGGAGGCTCAGAAGCGATGGCGATCGGCCGTCTCAATCGTCAAGAACCGCCGGCGGCGTTTCCGCATGGTCGCCGATCTCGCCAAGCGCTCCGCGGCCGAGAAGGAGCGGCGCAACATCCAGGTCTCTCCCTCTCCCTCTCTCTCTCTCTCTCTCCCCCGGCATTTTTGCCTTTCTCATGATGTGCATCGGCTCTCGCGGGGCCAGTTTTGCTTGGATGAGTGGTGGACACTCGTGAAAATCGATGACGCGATTGCGTTTCTGATCAATAGGCGAAGATTTAGCTGAGACGGTTTTTTGTTTGCGTGTTCATTATCGAAACAAGCAGATCTTTGCTTCGCGCTAGAGAGTCTGTTTCGGCTGGCTCGGCGAGCGAACCAGAAGATGAACCTGAGGAGAGAGAGAGAGAGAGAGCCATAGTTTAGCCGCTCGATTAGAAATTTCCAACGGCGACGAGACGAAATTCACTCCGCCCTCTCCCTTCTCTGCTTCGAGACGTGCGAGGACAGCAGCAGAATCGCCATTTACACTCCAATTTCGCCGTCATCCTCTCTTCAATCCCGCCACAATCCCAAGATGCTCGATCCGCGCGTGATCTCGAGAATGCTTTAAGCACCTCGATTCTCCATTTTTTGTTTTCCTTCTTCGGGATTCAGTCCCTCTTGTTCACCTCCACAACTTATCGGCCAAAACCGACGCGGCATTTGTCCGCCGGCACCAGGCTAGCGGCATCCGATCCCTCGAACTCTCTCCCTGGGGTTTCCCCCTCGCCGTCTTCCTCTGCCGCGCGTTTCGCTGGTGCTTCTTACTGCTATTGCGACGCGCTACTCGAAATGGAAACCGCCGTCCCGAGCGGCGCTGGGTCGAGCGACGGGGTTTCCCATAAACACTGCCCCCCTGCTGCATGCTTTCTGATCTCATCTTGTGCTCTTTTTTAATTTATTTTTAATGGGTCCAGTTCAGCAGTGCTTTATAAGGAACGCTCGAGAACACATAAAAATCATCTTCGTCTTTTATAACTGTAAGTCGCATTTCCTCCCTTCGAAAAACCGATTGCACGGGACGCGAGGAAGATCAGCGTACGGAAAAAGCTCTCGTCGTACGGATTGATAAAAAGCTCGTTACCGAATATCTCGAACCATTTGTTAAAAGTTAATTGCGCGGAGGAAAAAATTCGTAGGATTTCTCTTTCGCTTTCCCTATTGTTGGTGGGGTACGTGCGATGAAATGTTCTAAACATTTACGAACATGCTCTGTCTATCTGTAAGTTTCTTAGAAGCGTCCGACGCTCATGCCCATCAAAGTCAGAGTTCCCCACTCTGGCTTCAAACGTGGAGCCCACAAACGAAAGGTGAGGTATTTTTGTTTTTTTTAATTATATTTTTTTGGTCAAAGGAAAGGTAAGGTTCATTCATAATAAAACTTGGCACGCGGGAATGACGCGCTAGTTGCGCGAGCTTCTGTGCGTTACCAGACTCGCACCATTGGTTCTTTTCGTGGGGATAGAGCCAGGATGACTTTTACTTTCACTGAAACATTTGAAAAGGGGTGAAATGTTTTTCCGGACCACCCTCTTTTTTTTTTTCTTTTTCTTTTTTCAGATCCGGTTCTTTTGTAGCTCGGCCTTTTTATTCAAATCCATTGAACCAAATTACCGAATTGCTTAGAATAATCCCCTGTCGAGTAGCCCCCAACTCTATGATGTGGGCACATCGGTACCTCAGCCTGACATCTGAAGTTTTAGGCCTGTTCTGTTTCAGAAAACATTCATAATTCATTTTCACTTTCAGTAAAAATAGCATGAACATGACTTTTAATTTTGTTTTTAATTTTCTCGAAAACACGTTCGTTCCGTGAAACTGTAGATGCTCTTTTTCAAGAGTGCAAGCTGTGGGCACAAGCTTGTATTATACGCCAATGTACTTTGAAAATGAAAGGACGTGACATCTGTTTTAAATTTGTTTAAAGGGAATTGACAACCCCTGCCCATTAGGGAACCCTTGACAAAACCCATGTTTGAAAATTTAGTGGTGGGAGTGGGACCCGTGTCTTTTGTTTTGCTTGGGTTTTTCTTTCCGTTTCTTTTTAGCTCTTTCCCCTAAGCGGAAGCGGGAATGACTAGGACCAATTAAAGACGCCAGGAACCTATTTAATTCTTGCCCTGCGTCAGTATAGTACTAATTAAAGGAGATCGGCTAGTCATGTGCTTGTGAAACCAATGGAGTCGCACCGTCCTCTGCTGTTGGGCACCGTAGTCACGGGGCGATAGCTGACCTCCGAATTCTAGATTTTCCAAAAGTCTTATGTGGTCGGGCAGTGTCCCGGGGAATTATCGCTTTATTCTTTTCCCTGTGGTAGTAATAGGAAGAGGTTACTTTACACGGATGTTATAAAAGGACAAGGAGGACATAAATGCAATAGCCACTAGCGACCCACGAAGCTTCCTCGACGTTTCCCTGGCCATGATCCAGACAAAGACTGAAACAAAAATAGCGGCCATCCTCATCCATCCATGTCGTAAAGTACTCGCAAAAAAATTCAAAGAATGGACCGACCGTATGTGAAGATCAAAGATGCCCATTCCGCGTTCTTTTTGAGCGTTGAGGACGTCGCGGACTCTTGATCTTGTTGGTTCTTCTAGACTCTTTAAAAACTATTTTTCTTAACTTGGTGGACAAATTGCCTCGTAGTGCTGAAATTGTGTTGGTTGTAGGTATCTTTTGCTCGGAATCATCTATGATTTACGTGATGATCTAAGATCCATTCGATGCAAGGGCCACATCTAGGACCCATCTCTATTTTCTTGAAATATTTTTTTGTTCTCTATTGCCAGCTACTGCAAGTAGCCCCCACCCCCTAACCCCAGAGGTCCCCTGTACAAATTGGATGGGTAACCGCCTGGTTGGCTTATTTTCTTGAAATAGTTGAATCTTTGACAAGTTGCACAGTTGTCTCGTTCAATTGGAGGACATCTATGGCTGATTTAGTAGCTCTTGCCTTTTAGGGTCTGTTATCAGCCAGCAGAGCAGAAGATTTGCGACATAAAAACCCTTCCGAACCGAGAATCAGTGCTGGTGTTCGATTAATTGTTTTTTCTTTTGCTGAAAGTTTAGTCACCTAATTATTAAATGCATTGTGTGGCGATAGTCATTCCCGGGCGTGATTGGCTACAGTTCAACTTACAGGATTACCGTTTAGTATGGAAAGAGTGTGCCGTGGAACGCTTTTCCTTCAAAACGTGTGAACATGGAGCCAAATTCACTATTCCCATCATTTTCTTGGGGATGAGTCCCAGTTCAAATCTTGAATATATCAGAATCAGTTTAAAGACAGTACCCTAGATGCGTGGAAGTTTTGATAATAGAAAATTATTTTAGTCCATGAACTTCTCTTTTTGGCAAGAAGGAAATTATTTTCTCTAACTTCTTGCTGCCGGTCCAAGTGAGAAGGAATATTTCGACCAAAAATCAAAAAAAGCAAGAAGGAATCTGTCCCTTTTCGTATATTTCCTATCTTCTCAGCTCTCTATCTTTGATCAATTTCCTTTTTGTTTTCCAAGTCTCGTCATTTTTTTTTCACAAATCTTCTCTACCATCTCTAGACTATACTTCATAAATCTCATGTTTTTCTACATTAAAAAAATTATCATATGCAATATTTTACAAATAAAATTTCATAGTTTATTTCGAAATTTCTTTGTAAACTCTTGTTACTTTAATGGACAGTAGAATAACAATGAAGATGTCGATTCCAGATTGTAATCATGTTATATCATTTTTAACCATATAAACTGCTTTATTGGATTTAACTTAGATCAAATTAGTTTTTAATTAGTTATAACATAATGAAATACCAGAATATGATTCACTATCCCTGAAATTGAATTTTCTGAAAATACCTTTCAGCAATAGTAAGTTTTCAGTGAAACAAATGAACCCATAATTTATATGTGGAGTACTTCTTGAATCTTGTTTTTGGATGAGTCATGTTCCTGTATTACTTCGTAAAAGTTCTAAATGTCGAGTCCTAGTAGATATTTTCGGAGTATAACAGAATAAAGTAAAGACTGGCGATATTCTAAATGCTTTTGCCGATGTTCCTTTCTGATGGAAACAATTTTTTCACTTATTTTCTCTTTCCAAATTCTTTGGATACCATATCTAACGAAGGCTGGGAAACAGCAAGCAATTGCTGATGCATGGAGAATTCTTGTCCAAGTAAATCAGTGGATATCTTCGTTTAGTTTCGCATGCCGGCGTTATATCTCTTTGGAGACTAGAACAGAATCAGTCTTTGGATTTTCAGTGGGCTGGATGCAGCAGGAGACGTTGAAAATGAAAGAAAGTCACATTTTTTTGTTTATTATCGAAAAACTTCTCCCGTGATAAACCATGCTGTGTTTGTTGATTCCATTTCATGATGGTCACAAAAAGAAAATACTAAGACAAAAGAAGAAGCGCCTTCTTGCGGTTCATTAGGAAACCACTATTGTGCCACAAAAAGAATCAACGGACCCTTACAGACGTCAGGAATGTCGGGGATTATGCTATTCATATTTCTCTCTATTCTGTCCTACAGGTCTCCTAATGGTTCACTGGGTGCACGTGCATTCTAACAATTGTAAGACTGTGTTGTTGGGTTAGCACACATCTTTGCCAGACGCATTGGGGAAAAGTAGATTTTAGTATAATGTAGAGCTATCACTACCCTGACTGCCTTTCACTTCGATTAAGAGTTAGTTTATTTATTATCGTTACCATCTTCTTACAAGATTGACAGTTAGGATTAACAATTTGACATTTCAATGCTTTTTCTTCCTGAACCAGGAAAAGATACGAGTTGCACTTTATGTTCAGAAAGCAGCTTTACAGTTCATTGATGGTAAAACTTGGCATTTGAATTTCTATAGAGGGTTTATTTTTCACTTGATGCTCTCGAACCAATTCTCTGGTCATTCTGTTAACAATACTGTGGTCTTCTGAAGCTGGCGGCCTGCCGGAATACAAGCTCTCTGATGAAATCAGAGAAGCAGGTTTTGGTATTGACCCAGAAGAACTTGCGTCTATTGTACGGGGGCATGATATAAAGCGTTTAAAAATTCATCTTGGAGTTCAAGGGATCGCAAGTAAAGTTTCAGTTTACCTTGATGAGGGCATCTGCACAGAGGACCCATCCTCGAAATCTTCAATATCTGTCAGGCAAAGGATCTACGGCTTTAATCGATTCACGGAGAAACCTGCAAGATCATTTCTAACATTTGTTTGGGAAGCCCTGCAAGATCTGACGCTCATTATTCTTATGGTTTGTGCTGTGGTTTCTATAGGTGTTGGGATTGGTACAGAAGGATGGCCAAAGGGAATGTATGATGGACTAGGAATATTAATTAGTATATTACTGGTGGTCATGGTAACAGCAATTAGTGACTATAAGCAGTCCTTGCAATTCAGGGATTTGGATCGGGAGAAAAAGAAAGTATCTGTTCAGGTTACAAGGGATGGAAAAAGAGAAAAAGTGTCCATCTATGACCTGGTTGTTGGAGATGTTGTTCATTTATCCATTGGGGACTTAGTTCCGGCAGATGGTCTTTTTATAACGGGATACAGCCTTCTAATTGACGAGTCAAGCCTGTCAGGTGAGAGTGAGCCAGTCAATGTTTATGAGCAAAAGCCTTTTCTTCTTTCTGGAACTAAAGTGCAAGATGGGTCAGGAAAAATGTTGGTGACAGCGGTTGGTATGAGGACCGAGTGGGGAAAGTTGATGGAAACATTGGGTGAGGGTGGAGATGATGAGACACCACTACAGGTAAAGCTGAATGGGGTCGCCACAATTATTGGTAAGATTGGTTTGGGTTTCGCAGTGCTCACCTTCATGGTTCTGACAGTACGATTCTTGGTGGAGAAAGCATTAAAGCATGAATTCACTAGCTGGTCTTCTACAGATGCTTTGACACTCGTTGATTATTTTGCTACTGCTGTTACTATAGTTGTTGTCGCTGTGCCGGAAGGACTGCCTCTGGCAGTGACACTAAGCCTTGCCTTTGCTATGAAGAAGCTAATGAATGACTGGGCACTTGTGAGACACCTCTCAGCCTGTGAGACAATGGGTTCTGCTAGTTGCATATGCACTGATAAGACTGGAACATTAACCACAAACCACATGGTTGTTGATAAGATATGGTTAACTGGTAAAGCTACGGACATGAAGGGAGCTGAGGGTAAAGATATCTTGAAATCAGGAACATCTGAAGAAGTTTTAGCCATCCTTTTGCAGGCAATACTTCTAAATACAAGTTCTGAAGTTGTCAATGATAAAGACGGTAAGCAATCAATTTTGGGAACACCAACAGAATCAGCACTTTTGGAGTTTGGATTGCTTTTGGGTGGTGATTTTGCGGCCCACCACCGGGAGAATAAGACACTAAAAGTAGAGCCTTTCAGTTCAGTAAGGAAGAAAATGTCTGTGCTGGTGGCTCGACCAGATGGTGGGACAAGGGCTTTCTGCAAAGGTGCATCAGAAATTGTTCTTGGAATGTGTGACAAGATTGTTCACAAGGAAGGTAATTTTGCTTCCATGTCTGAAGAGCAGGTTAAAAATATGACAGATGCTATTAATGGTTTTGCAAGTGAAGCACTGAGGACACTTTGCTTGGCATTTAAAGATGTAGATGACACTTCAAATGGAAACATTCCCGAGAGTGGGTATACCCTGATAACAATTGTTGGAATTAAAGATCCTGTACGCCCTGGAGTCAAAGAGGCAGTTAAAACTTGTTTAGCAGCTGGCATTACTGTCCGTATGGTAACTGGGGACAATATTCATACTGCTATGGCTATAGCTAAGGAATGTGGCATCCTCACAGAGGGTGGTATTGCTATAGAAGGATCAGATTTCCGTAGCAAGTCCCTAGAACAGAAGAAGGAAATCATTCCAAAGATTCAGGTTTGTAAATAAAACTTGTTAATGGCATCTGTCGTGACCGTCCACTGAATGATGTTGGAGATGCATGCTTTTGCTAAATGCTGATTCTGGGTACAGGTAATGGCGCGTTCTTTGCCTTTGGACAAGCACACCTTGGTTACCATTCTCAGGAAAGAGTTCGATGAGGTTGTTGCTGTGACTGGTGATGGGACCAATGATGCTCCTGCTTTGCACGAGGCAGACATTGGATTTGCTATGGGCATAGCGGGCACAGAGGTGTGTGCTGCTAATATATACTGAACATATTTGTGTCTGCCTGTATGAGCATGTGGATGAGTGCGTGCGTGTGTGCACGCTAAAAAATCCTTGGGGTACCTGATGTTCCAAACTGCAAAAAATTTACCAGATGATTTACACAACTCTTCATTCATACATCTAAACGTTTGCTTCTATGCTTCTTACTGTATTAGGAACATTGCTTGTTACCACAATTTTCTTCATGTTCTTCTGTGGAGTTTATTTTAGTGCCATATTCAAATTGTTGGTTTGTGGAGGACAGGGTCCAGGGGATGATGTTGTCGCATCAAATTTTGTTTCCTCCTGTCCTTAAAGTGAATTTTCATTTGATTATTCAGGTTGCCAAAGAAAGTGCTGATGTCATAATAATGAACGACGATTTCACAACCATTGTGAATGTGGCCAGATGGGGACGTGCAGTATATATAAATATTCAGAAGTTTGTGCAGTTTCAGTTAACAGCGAATGTGGTTGCTTTAGTGATAGACTTTGTCTCAGCATGCATTTCAGGTGCGTTGTGGGCGGATTAGCTTGTTTATCAGGAACTTCTTTGAAGTATTAAAACAATAACATCGATTATAAGCAATTTGATCGAAAAGTCCATATCTATGCTTTTCAGGATCTGCTCCACTCACAGCTGTGCAGTTACTCTGGGTCAACATGATAATGGACACCCTGGGTGCACTGGCATTGGCCACAGAGCCGCCAACGGATGAATTGATGAAAAGACGACCAGTAGGAAAGGGTACCAGCTTCATAACAAAGGCAATGTGGAGAAATATAATTGGTCAGAGCATTTATCAACTGCTTGTCCTTGGAGTTCTCAATTTTGATGGGAAGAGTTTACTTCGGCTTCATGGCTCAGACGCTACTGAAGTACTGGATACTGTGATTTTCAACACATTTGTTTTCTGCCAGGTACATCTTTCTCATTTTTTGGCTTATATTTAGACCATTCATGACATACCAACACCATGGCATGGTTATTGTTGAATCCTTTCTGTTTTAGCTCAATTCTTTACTAGTTTATTATGCTTCTCAATAATGGTCGCCGCAGGTGCTTCCTCTGCACCTTTCTTTTGCGAAAATATGCACTAATCAGGTCTTCTGATATTACCATATTGTGGCCAGTTTTATGTGCATACACGGAGATTTCGCTCGAATTCTCTGATAACCTCAGAATTCTCACTAATGGCAGAAAAGTGCTGACCTGTTTTCAGGTATTTAACGAAATAAACAGCAGAGATATAGAGAAGATAAACGTATTCCGGGGCATGTTCAGCAGCTGGATATTCCTCCTCATCATAGTTTCCACAGTCGCATTCCAAGCAATCATGGTGGAGTTCCTCGGCACTTTCGCGAGTACTGTGCCACTAAGCTGGCAACTGTGGGTGCTATGCGTCTTGCTTGGCTCAGTGAGCTTGCCTTTAGGAGCTCTTATCAAGTGCATCCCTGTTGGACAAGATGCACCAAAGCATCGCGATAAACATGAGCATCACGACGGTTATGAGCCGCTGCCTTCTGGTCCAGAACAGGCTTGAACACAATGAAGAGCCAGGGGCACTTTCAATGACTAACTGAGATCTCAAAACTGACAATGGATAGTCTGTTTTGGCTGGTCATCAGAATTTTTTTTGAAAGGAAAATGTTGAGAAGGGATAAGAGAGCATTAGGAGAGTTAGGGACGTAGCTTCTGCATTATACATCTTTTTTTAACTCTGTTTTGGATTTTCTAACTTAATCGGTCAATTTTTCCTAAGGGTTTGTTCATTCTCGAACCCAAAGTTTTGATATCATGTGGGGATATTCAGATTTCTATTACATTGCTTGCATTTCCTTTTCGCATTTCCAGGCTCACCTCCTTGGCTCGATCAAATTATTTCCAGTTTGTTCCGTATTGTTGATGTCGCTAGCAAAATATATCAGGACCTGCTTATTCGATTCTGACTTAGAATTCTGTTGATGTTCGAAAAATATTTCCAGCTTCTCACCATTCACAAGGTTCACGTTCGGCCATAGTGCAATCAATATCCCAGGCTAAGCATCAGTAATCTGAGTGAGCCGAAACCCGGTGGTGTTATTTCTGAAGAGAGTACTAGCAAGAATCAATTCGAACCACAACAAAGAAGAGTCTCAGTCTACTTAAAACGGAAGCAGCATCAGTCTCGAAAACAAGGTACAAGACGATCTAAAAGACAGCTGAATGTCGAATCTCGACACGCCATTTTGCATCCGCACTCGGAGACGGTCGAGTTTCCCTCCAGGAATAGAGAAGTCAATGATGAGGCAGTCGTGTGGTTTTGAGCAGACAATCGGAAGTAACCTGCTGTTGAGCAAAACCCCCCCAGAAAAACCAAGAAACTCTGTTAGGATTAGCTGGTAATGGAAGGCTTCTGGAAACCTATAGAGCTCCAAAAGTTGAGTCTAATTTTAGAAGATTTGGAAGGTCAACTTCGGTGTAGTTAGTAAGCCAAATGGGATTTTCAAGGCAGGACAAATTAGAGATTTGACTTCGAGGGGAAATCTACTGACATTTTGAGGTGCGTTCTTACGTTTGAATCGAACTTTGCTCCCGCCTCATGAGGGACATTGGGTGGCAAAATTCTACGGCTAAATAATCAGAAATTGTCTGAATTGGTTAAATAGACCTTCGAAGTGGCCGGTAATTTTCCAATTTTGTTGATAATACGGGTCGTAATCAGAGGGTCACCAATACATCCCAAAACAGTAGTAATTTACCAACATTAAAGGGAATTTACCAATATTCCAATGATTGTGTACCAGTAGATTTGCGATAGTATTGGTAATTTACTTACGATGTTGGTAGAAAAAAATAACTTTCAAAGAGTTAATAGTTTACTGATACGATGGAATATTGATATCTTCTTAAAAGTGCTGCTAATTTACTTAAGAGACTAATAAAAGTTCAGGGGAGTTGATTAGTTACAGCTTCATTAGATTGTTGGTAAATTCCTAATGAAGTTGGTAATTTATTGCCGATTTATCTAACTCTGAAATCTACCATCGCTAGGAATTTATTTTGGCTTTTATTAGGACTGGACCCTAAAATTGTCCTATGGTGACAGTCTGACAAAATCTAGCACAGTCACATTCTCATTGCCCTATTAATGACTCCAAGTAACTCAAAAATTTTAGAGATAAGTACATTAAAAGTTCTAAAACTTATCACGAAAGTGCAATTGAGTTTTAAAACTTTCAAAAGTGCAGTCAAGTCCTAAAACTAGTCAAATTGGTATAATCAAATCCTTCCATTTACTTCATCCTACTTGGTTGACGGAAAACGTTGACATGGCTTTTTTATTATTATTTTCTCTTTCCTATATGGCTAAAACATAAAGAACAAGGCCAAAACAATGTCGCTTTGATCCAATTTGATTTTTTAATCTAAATACCATTTAAATTAGATTTAAAAATAAAGTGAAGGAAGGCAAAACATGTGCTTGCGGTCAGCCAATGGTCGAGGCCCATCGATCCTTGTCAACCCTTGCTGCACCATCATAGGCCCTTTTCGGCGATGGTGGGGACAACAGTGAGGACTTGTCTCTTCTACCTTCCTCTTTTTTTGTAATTTAATTTAAATAATATTTAGATTGAAAAATCAGATTTGCATCGAAACGATGTCGTTTTGGTCTTGTTCTTCATATTTTAGCCACATAAGAGAGAGAAAATTATAAATAAATAAAAAAGCCATCTCAGCATTTTCTATTAGCAAAATTGAACGGAGTTTACGGTAGGATTTGATTCTACTAATTTAACAAATTTTATGACTTAATTGCACTTTTTAAAAGTTTTAGGACTTGATTGCACCTTCGTGACAAGTTTTAGGGCTTCTAATGCATTTATCCCAAAATTTTACTTCTTCTCGACACACATACAAGTAGCTGAAACGTCTAGTAAACAGGGGAGGGACATTGAACCAATACTTGCTCTAGGAAAAAGCCTGACACTTTGACAATGTTAGGAAAAGAAGAGAGGACATGCTTGGCACATACCTAATGATCATCTTATCTAGAGGTGAGCAAACTGGACCGGGATCGCCCGGATTAGATCAAGACCGGACCGGACCGACCGGGTTGGTCCGGTCCTTGAGAGTACCGGTCCGGTCCTCGATCCCAATAAACGGGACTGGTGGCTGGGCGGTCCGGTCTTTGATTCCAGGGGGCATAGGACCGGACCAGACCACCCGGATCGGACCGATTTAAAATATATATATATGCATATTCTCCTTAAACTTTCTTAGGAGATGAATGACTAATTTAGAACCAAAATTTATGTGTTAACACAAACATTTCTTGAAAATGAATATTGTAATTTAATTATATGAGCTATTTGTCAAAATTCATGAACTCATTTGAAACAATTGAAGAGTTGGATTACATAAAACTACATTCATGGCCTTTTTCTATCTCTTTGATAGTCCGACAATGTTCTGCCTTGAACTCATTTAAATTGAAAGAGACTCTCACATTGGTAATGATCGATATTATTGTTGAGGTAAAAACATACAGGTTATAGGATGGATACAATTTGTAAATTTTTTTTTTAGTTTCTAACCAAAGGAAATCAACTAGTATTGAAATTCAAAAAGCAACAGATGAATTCATCTTTTAATGAGCCTTACTTTTCTCGTCTGAGATAGTCAAACTGAGAGAACAAAAACTATGATTAAACAACAGTGTATTTAGTGTTAAAACTTTCTAGAAAAATACAATGACTTTTCTTTTAACAAACACTTATTTATAATGTCGTCGGCATCCACCGTACCTCCTTTCCATCCCCTACAAAAACGTCGTCAGAACCCACCGCACCTCTGCAAAATCAAGGCCGATCTCTCCAAGATTCGCGACAAGTGAAATCGCGAGCTATAACGATTTTTTCGGTTTGTTTGCCGGTCCTCGATCCCGAAAATTTGGGGACCGGGATTACCGGTCCGGTCCTCGGTTCCATACAGGGCTCGAACCGACTCGGACCATGCATACCCCTAATCTGATCGAACCACTTTGCCATTGACCTTAATGAAGGGCACGTGCAAAACTTTAGGCCACGGCTTACCGTCTTCCACCTTACACCTTTTAGAATGGATTTGATTAAGCATTTTGAAGGAGTTTTTGGAAAATGCAAAGCAGTTTAGCCTAAAACTCTTTGGGAAAATGCAAAGACTGTTTCGTAAACTCAACATTTCCAAAGAGCTTTGGGAGAAAAACTGTTTGGTAGAAACACATTTGAAAAGCTCCTTTGAGTGATTATTTTAAGCTGTTTATTTTAATTGATTTAAAATTGAAAAAAATGTTAGAAAGTTTTTTAATTTAAATATTGCCAACAATGTTAAAGATATAAATTAATAAATTTTTAATTTATTTTTTCCTGTTGATTAATTTGTTATAGCAAATTTTTTTATTGAAAATAATTGTTTCCTTCTCTCTTCTTTTGCATGATTTATTTGCTATCCATAAATCTTTGGCAATACTTTTTGATTGATTTCTTACTTCTCCAAAAGTACAATATGTGCTCGGTGGCGGGTGTCAATTTTGTTAGTTGATCATGTCACGTGCATTGGTAAGTGAAATATGGAGAATCACCCTAAATTTGAATTTAGCACCTTAGTTTGTCTAACCATAAGTTTTTGCCCCCCATCTCTCCTCCCCACTAATTACTTGAATACTTTTGGTGGATTCTTATATAATAGTTATATGCACTTCTTCTTCTTTTTGCTCTCTCTAATTAATTATTAATAGAGTAATTATCGGATACATCGTTGGTGCGGAAAAAAAAAATTACTTGAGTGATCTTTGTCTAGCTAAAGGTAGTACCTGCCTTGGTCGTGAATTATAATGAAGTGGTTTTGTAGGTGTAGTATGTTTTGTCTTTTTGGTAGGGGAGGGGATTCTCTTGAGCTGTTGGGGGCATTTCATGTGTCTCGCTTCTCAGCCGTATGTGTCTTGATTTATTGAATTTATGAACAGGACAATGAACACAAGGCCACAAAATAAAAATATGGTAATGAAAGCAAAAAAAAAAAAAACTCTGGAAATAGGGGAACTGTCTATCTATTCTATTCATCATTGAACCTCGATCAAATTTACAAAATGAAAAATGAAAAATCAAAGTGTTCTGTCATAACAAAAAGAGGGGAACTACCCACATTCCATCGCCAATATAGAAGTCACAGTCAATTGTGCAAAATACAGAGAGAGAGATACGACAGAGGCGGGAAACACTGTGGAAACGGCCTTCTTCCTGCCTTCTTCACTTCACCAATGCTTCGTACTAGCGCCAAGACAAATCAAAATGCTATATCAAGACAGAACATTTATCAGAATAGACGCTACAAGGTACTTTGCAAACATCCTTAAACATTTTTTAAACTACGAGCTATTTGATCACGTAAACGTGCCATGTCAGATGCTACATTATCATTTGAAGCACTACCCTCCCCATTTACATCATCGGAATCCACTATATATATTAATTAGGATCCAAATCTACTCTTGCAAAACGTGCATCATTCATGGCATTTCTTTGTATATAATTGTGCAAAGTCATTGCCGCTATCACAATTTTCACTTGCTTTTGATATAGATAACTAGGCATATCCTTTAGAATCTTCCACTTCTTTTTCAATATGTCGAAGGCTCGCTTAAGTGTTGATCGTAGTGAGGAGTGGGTACAGTTGAACAATTCTTTATGACATGTAGGTGCGAGACCTCATTGAACTCAGTCAAATGATATCTAATTTTTTTGTATGGCCCCAAATAACCCATGAGAATTGGATATCTAACATCTACTAAATAATATTTACACACACAACAATTATGTAAATTCAATCAACATATACCACATACATGAAGTACTGTATAAAAATCATCAATTAACGAACCTTTCGAAGGATGAGGATAAGTGTTCTCACGGATGGCTTCATAGAAAATACATGTATCATTTGCTGTTCCCTCCCAACCGGCCATTACAAAATTAAATTCCATGTTAAAATTACACACGACCATCACATTTTGCGTGGATGTTCCTTTTCGACCAATGAAACGAAATTGATTTTGCGTAGGTACCACCACTAAGATATGTGTACCATCTATAGCTCCAATGCAATCCTAAAACAAGAATGCAAATATTACTCGATTTATATTTATGTACATCCTTTCTATTGTATAATCGTTACTAACCTTAAAATATGAATAAAATCTTTGATTATTCCGAATCTTCTTTGGAACTTTCCTGAATTGTCGATCGGATGGTTGAATCAAATCTGCTCCTATTTCATACACTTTATCCAACACTAAGCTAAATAACCTACATATTGTTTCCCAGAGTGCTGAAAGCGCTCTTATGTTAACTTGTTATTTATACCATGTTCTAAAATATGAAGAAACATTTTTACCATTTCTACAACATCAATATTCCTAAATCCTGGAAGATCATATCATGTCACTAATTTCTACATTAAATTACAGTTCTATCCATTCTAAACATTCGATAACACCTTATCGAATTAGCATCAATATCCATCACTTCTCTTAATTATGCATTTCCTATATATGATGAGGTCATGCATGGTTGTTTGGGTCGGTATCTTGTCTGATAAACAGCTACAAAATGGGCGACTGCACAAGCTAGCCAATATTAATCTTCCTCTTTTACATGCACAGTTGTTTTGGTTTCCCTTTCAAGAGCACTTTCATTGATACTGGGTAAAGTAACAAAATAAAGTCAGAATAAGAGGTGTAACAAGTTATCTAGATCATTCATCGACGGAACACTTATTGACCATCATAAATATGCAAACTCCACTCAGTAAAGATAACATCAACTTAAAACAATAGGTCTCACAAGGAAAAAGTCCAACTAATACAAATAAGTAGTGTAAAGAGAACATCAAATTAGTCTATTACAGCAACGTAGCATATGAAAGAGTCCAAATAAATAACTAAGGTTCCTACTGTGAAGTACGCTTCTTGAACTGACGCTTGATCCATTGGACTTTTTTCTCATTGTCACGTAGATTCATAAAGATTTGCCTATTATCCTTCTTTTCTGCAAAATGTTCTAGTGCAAAAAAGTATAACTCTTTGTCTTGCATAATCTCAGGTATGGCATCCAAAGTGTCCATAATTTCCTTATAAGGATCAAACTCCCTCACGACAGTTGGGGCATTGCTCCTAGTTTCAATAGCTGAAACAAGTCTTTCCATTTGCAATGTTAGCTCAGCGCCTATATTCAATTTCTTTTGTTTCTTTTCTAATGCTTGCCTCACTGAACTTTGCGACTCTCTTTTTTTGCTTTGAGCCTGTTCAACAGTCTTTTCACTAACATTACACTCTATATTATCATCAATAGAGGCAGCACAATTCTCAATATCAAGTTGTGTGGCCACAGCATCCTTATCAACACATAAACCGCATCCAGGTGTCCATGTGACACTTCCAGTAGCAACTGTATCTTTGAACATTTTGTCCAACAAAGCTTCAAGCTCCGGCTTTATGCCTTTCGTTTTAAAAGCTCTAAACTTAGGATTTTCCTATTATAGTAAACATGTTCGTGAGTTATATCATAAAGATGAACTTTAAAAAAAAAGTAACAAAAGAAAGGAACAAAAACCTGAATTTTCTTCTCCCACCATTCCTCACTTGCATCAATAGTATTCTTCTTTGGATTCCATCCTACTCCTGTTTCTTTCAGAGTCAATGACCTCCATCGTCTCCATTCTTCCTTAAGATTATCCCACTTACTCTTCATTTTGTTTTTATCATACTTTTTGCCCCTTTCTTCCTCAAACTTGTTAATTATGATTGTCCATCCATCCCTTTTGTTGTTTGAAGGACGATTGCCTTTTTCAATTTCTTCAACACACAACTTACAAAAGGTTTCGACATCGTCCGAACTCCAAATTGCCTTTTCCTTTGATGGATTTGCCATCTACTATTAAAACAACAAAGAAGACCACAAACAAAGCCTAATTCAGCCAGCAAAACAGAATCACACAAACATACAAGCCTGTAATGTCTCTAAACCAGGAGCATAGACTCAAGAAGAACTTAGCAAACATTCCCTCAACATAATTGTTCTAAAAACTTTAATCAAACCCTAATGCAAACGAGAAAACATACATCAGACAACTACAAAGAAGCAGCTTCCAAAGCAAAACTAAAGTTTGCAAGCTAGAACTCATTAATCCTCATGCCTAAGATCAGCAACTTCAAGAAGATAGAGAAATCAACCGAACCAAATAGAACAAGAATACCCTTTTGTTGTCTGAGCGTGGATTTACAAGGAAAAAGAATGCAAATATTAGGAATCAAAAACTCGAACAAGCACACTACAAGTTGGCGCGATCCACAAAACAGAGCACTTGAGTTCATGAAACAGGGATCACGATTCAAAAAAACAGAACCAAAGGGTATAGAAACAACCAAAACCCAACACTAGAGCAAAAGGTAAAACAGAGTGAAATGCCATGACAGTATGCAGAAAAGCACAAAAAAAAAAAAGACACGACTTGGGCAGGTAGTGCAACAGAGGGTCATAGCAATGTAGGTAATAGTAGCCAGTCTTATACGAGGTACAGTAGGTTGGATGCGCAGGTTCGCGCGATTCAGGGCTATGTTGGCACCTTCAGTGAAAAGCCGGAGGATTATTGACAAAAAAATCGAAAACAAAACCCCCTCCCCCCCCAAAAAAAAAGTGCCAACAATTGAAATAATCAAGTCATGCTGAAACACGCTCCTTGCTAGGAACAAGCTTTAAAACTACTTTCTGCTTGTCAAAAAAAAGAATATACAATAAAAAAGTTCATTTGCCATTTTTACAGCTTTTCTCCAACAGCTTCGTTTCCGAAAAAAAAAAATCAGAAGATGATTAAATTGTCAATTACAATCATCAAAGATGCAACAGGATAAATGACACTCCAGACAAGTGAGATAAATTCTTTGTTTTATTTTCTGAAACTACTTCTGACTCGTGATCTGAAACGCTGCAGGGAAAACAATGGAAACTATCGTTCTGTGAGCATAGGGAAGGAAAAGGGTATAAGAGGTAAGAGCATAACGAAATAGGAGGAATTGAAGAAGAAGAAGAAGAAGAAGAGAGAAAAGGTGTATATGTGAAAATAACAAACTTCTTGCAGGTAAATAACAATTCATGAGAACTAGCAAAGAGGGTTGTTTTGCGAATAGTGGGATTTGAACCCACGCCTTTTGGACCGGAACCTTATTCTGGCAACTTAGAGCAACTCACATTAGAGGAGAGAGAGAGAGAGTATGCTTTAGAAATTTAATTGTCTTAGACGACAACTGTACAAAGTGAGATCGGATGCTTTTACAACCAACTCACAAATAAATGTAGGTAAGGGTTGATTGGCAGCAGTACAAATCAGGTTACCATCCGACATGTCTTCTATTTAGCTTCAATTGAAAGACACTTTTAACTTAAAAATGATAGACAACATGTACTCTCCTTATGTTTAGAGCACGAGAAGGCTAGCTCCATGAGCTGTTACTATCCTTCCAGATAAGCATCATACGCATTAGATTTACCACGTGTAATAGACATGCGGTATATCAAACCAGTTAACCTAGGAATTCTTATCAAAATTCAAACAGGAAGGTGGATACTCTCCAAGCAAGCAGACCACTCTCAATAAAGAAGTGATCGGTTTGCTCCTCCACATCTATGGTACAACAGATATATAAAATACTTCTGTCCTTCCAAGAAGAGCAGCAAATCAATACACATGACAGGGAGTGCATTCAGGTCCCTGAGGGCTTTTTGTGACTTCACCTTTCAAAAATGGGCTGAACTCGAAATAGAACTGATGTCGACCAGAATAACAAAATAAAGTTTATCAAGACAACCGCATGTTCAGGATACTCTGGCAATATAAGCTATGCTAGTGCTCAAACATGATAACAGGAGGAAACTCATCCAGAACATACGAACACAAATTCTTTGAATATAATGAATGTGTAAATGCATCTGCAAATGTATGTCTTCACGTAACTATTTTTCCTTGACTTACGACTCGGAAGGCCACTTTGACAATAGATTCGCTCCACCGTCGAGGGAAAAATCTCCATTCATCGTTATATGTAAATTCAACCCAGTGTGTATTCTGCTGTCATTATCTCAACACGACCGTCCTAAGTACTCTACTCAGAAAACCGTCGTACTCGAAAATCTAGCAGGGAAAATACTTCTGTCCTTCCAGAAAGCGCGGCAAATCAATACACGTGACAGGGAAATTGGAATATGGTTGTTCCTAATTGGTGAATATTGAAAGAAATGAAACTAGGGAAGGAAATGAAACAGACATGTGATGAAGTGATTGTCAATGTAGACAATACCTTCCACTTCAGTTTTTTTTTTTTGCTTGCTTGGATATATGACGCTGAGATAGCTCTCGACTTTGCTGATCCTGCTCTTGCAAAGGAAACAAACACCAAACAACATATAAGGAAAAGAAAAAGGAAAAATCCACACCTCAAGCCTTGTAATGCAAGAACATACAAACGGAAGGAAAAAACACAAAGAAAATTGCAGTCGAAGCAGGAAGCTCACCCCATTTTAAACCCTAATTGAAAACTAGCTACGGACATACAGGCACCAAATCTGAGAGAGAGAGAGAGAGAGGAACCTGCGGCGAGATGCGAAGGTTGAAGGCGAGCGAGGGAGAGCGACGCACGGGAGCTGCGGCGAGATGCTAACGAGCGAGCAAGGGAGAGCGACGCAACAAGGAGCAGTTGAAGCAGGAGCGAGGGAGAGTGGCAGTCGAGCGCGATATGAGGTAGAGAAAGTCAAGCATATTGGGTTTTCTAAAGGGGCAAATATGGACTTCTAATAAGTTTTTGAGGGCAAAATAGACATCTGAGGAAATTTCTTTCATCAGGCCTCAAGCATTCCGAGAATACTGAAATGCTCATGGCCCTCCAACATTAAAACTTATTTGGCAGAATGCTCTATTGAAAAAGCTTGCCAAACGGTTCAGCATTTCGCAAAAGAACTTTTGAACTGAAAGCTCAATAAAAATGCCAAACTAAACCCACCCTTAATCAGTTGAGGGCAATTTGAAATGATCAGCTCTTGTAGTGCAGTGAGCAAATCCACTCCTTGCATCGACCACAGTTGAGGACACCTGGAAATATGAAGCTTTTTGAGCTGTGTAAGATCTTGCAGCAGTTCCAGTGGAGCCACCAAGTTCATGTAGTCAGAAATGCACAATAGCGGTGAGGCTGAGACCGCGAAGAATCGAAGCTTTGGGAAGAGGTGCAGCTCCTCATCCTCAGGCTGAGTCAACACGAGCTTATCACAATTTGCAATCCGCAATGACTCTAGTGCAATCAGCTCGCCCAGCAGCAGCGACATTAGTCTCGGACAATCTTCTGTTACCAAAGATATAAGGCTATTCAATTACATTACGCCTCCAAACAGAAATTCTAGATGTCCACAGTTAAGGAACCGCAAGTGCCTCAAAGACTTCATGCGATGAATTCCACTCTCGAGGAGACTTTGCTGCTTTGTTGTCTAACCACAAAAATTGGAGGTTGATTAGCCTATCCATATCTCTAGGCAATTCCTCCAGTCCCAAGCACCCAGCAAGAGATAAAAACAGCAAACTACGAAGCTTACAGATAGAATCTGGAAGTCTCTTCGAGCGGCGACACCCCCCTAATTCAAGCACTATTAGATGCTTTAATTCGCCCATGGAACTAGGTAACTCTTCAGGGCCACAAGAGTACAAGTTCAGAAACCTTTAAGTACTTGCACTTGGATATGCTGCTGACAGATCCTCTCGCATCAAATGTGTCCTTGGATACACAGTTAATCATTCGCACTCGGTTTGACTTTAACTTGCTCAAGAAGGGTGGGACTTGGTCCTCTTTCGGTCTTCCCGACGAATGAGTACACAGCAATGTAACATGTCGAGTTCTTCCTGGAATTCTCTAGGAATTAACATTAAGTTGGAAGTGATAATTTTGTTCTGTGGATACTGATAATGCAAGATCATATAGTAAATCGTGCATTCTGAAAACGAGATCTGGGCCGCCTTGCCAGGCTTCTTGGAAGAAGGATCTGGACCACAACTCTTTGAAGCACTTGCTACAGGCAACTTCAGGAGTTCGGCTTCCATCGAATGATGGAACGAGCCCACATGGAGTCCAAATATAAGCTGTCCTTAAATAGTTGATGCTGGTGCCTCTACGAAAAAATGAACACAGGGCAAAACATTGTTTCAAGTGTGATGGCAAATGATAGTAACACAGTTTCAGGATACATAATATGTTCTGTCTGTGCGGATCAACACATGTCATCGTCTCTCACCAGCTCCCAAAATTGTTTGTCGTCCTTCGAGTACAGTAGGCTGCCTAACATCTTCAACGCCAGAGGAACTCCCCTGCATCTTTCTACGATGTCATTTCCAGTCTGGAGGAGACAGGGACTTATTTCCTGGTCACTTTTCTCAAACGCCCATCTCTTGAATAAGGACATTGAGTCTTCATGTGAAAGGCCCTGTAGGTTGTACACCGATACAAAACCCATTCCCGTAGGAGCTGTTGAGTCGCTTGTGGTCACAATCACCTTGCTTCCATCAGCAGCTTCTGCCAACTCGTCCCTCAAATCATCCCGGTTCATTTTCCCCACACCATGAGTAAGAACTTTCCGCGACTTATAACGACTCTTAGAAGAGTTTGCAGCTGGCAATAGTCCAAGTTGTTCAAACTCTGCTTAAGTGCACGTTGGATGATTCTTTCCATTATGAGCCGCATGCTAAAATCATCGGGCATACTGACCCAAATTAGCAAAGCAAAGTACTCTCTCACTCTATCGTCATTGAACACCAATTTAGCAAGTGCAGTCTAGCCCAAACCTCTGATTCCGACAATGGGAATCACCGAAAGGTTCACACCATCTGTAGGCAGCTCAATGGTCTTGTCTTTATCAGCCTCCCTCCCAATGATGGAATCAAATCCTCTCACCAAGTTTGGTTTCCATCTCTCTCACTTTCGCTCCTACTAGACCTCCATCACAGGCTTGCTTGTTGAGAGCCAGCGGCTCAATCTCAGCAACCATTAAATCAAGACTTCTACAGCTCTACAACACTGTCAGTTTTCTTCTTCACGGCGTGGCGCTCGGAGCATTATGTTCGTCACAACGCTTGTGTCACATGAGCGCCACCATTTACCTTACCTTATTAAAGCTAAACGGAATGTTACATTTCTTAGTGAAAGACCATGTAAGACTCAGTTTCAACTCTGCTTTTCTTGATTGCCTGCACCTAACACTATTTCAAAAGCAGAGCAGACACGTACGTTTTGTTCATACAATCATTATGGCCATCATAGGCGAACCCACCCAAGTTTTTGAGTGTATAATATTGACTCGGAGGTTCGTCTTTCCATTCATCGGGATAAGAACGTCACAAGAATCATCACTTTTTAGGCATGATGTGAATTAGAGAATAAAGGTTCTCCATTTAAAAATAAGAATAAAAAATTATTGGCCCTCCCCACATACTACCTGAGAATAGGGCAAAATAATATGTGAAATTTGGCCGAAGTTTCATGGAAGATTCACTCATCTCTCTATAAAACCCATGGCCGTGTTCCTCTCTCCTTCTCTCTAAGAAAAACCAGGGCGTCTCTCTTTCTACTAACCCAAATAGACAGCAAAATTGAGGAAGAAAGGTTAAGAGGGCCTTTAACTTATTAGTCTTAAGCTTAACTGATTAATGATTAATGATTAATAACAAATAAACATATCGTTAACTTAAACTAATCAGGGCCAATAACTTTGGTTGGGGCCAATTTCGATATATTCCAAGTCTTTCTTTAAGGGTCTAGTTGTATCAGTTATCAACATCTTGGGCCCCAGAACAACTTCATATGAATTGGCCAAGTTAATGGTAAGATCATTTAATCACTTGATCACACGACTAATGGTGCGCGTAACAGCTTGAATAGACGTTGACGTGTCACTAGGTGCTAAAGTTTCGGATATCACACATTCCTTTGAATCCATATTTCAAAGATCATTCAGACAAAGTTAAATTTCGCAGTGAGATAAAAAAAAAAAAATAGTTGTCTAATGTCAAAGAGAAATGAATAGTTTCCAAAGCCAGAACGCAAGAACACATTCCTCAAAAGGGCAGACTAACAATTCGTAGCTTTGTCCTCATCTCTAAAGAGATACAAGCGTTGAAACACATTCAAACTACAGCAGAATGAGTCTCTGTCTGCTTAAAGAAGAAGCAGTGAACACAAGGTACATCAATCCAGAAAATGCTGTCACTCTTGCCTGGGGACATGGGAAGGTTCAGCAGATGTATGAACTTCTGGAAATAAAGAGCTATAGAGGCAGTCTCTCTCCAGATGCTTTTAAGCAGACAATCCACATAACCTGCAACCAAACCCAGAAAGAAAAAATTCGGTCAGTTGACGTTACAAACCTAGCAGTCTCTGTGAATGTGAACCAACAGAGCTACCAAAATGTGAGAGCGCTACTGCATATGATCTAGTTATGTCTACTCGTCCGACATCTTTTAACTCTACAAGAGCACAACAAAAAGAACCAATAGACTTGGTACACGAATATACATCCGGCTATTGTCAAAATTTAAAAGGCAAATGGACTGTCGACTTTGTTATATTGTTGTCACGATAAAGAGACAGCAGTGTACTAAGTAGACAATGCAAAACTAAATCATGATATCATATACATTGATTGCATTCCTCCTGAATCGTCAGTGATTCAACTCCACTAGAATCAGACTTGTAGATGGAACATCCAGTAAACAAGCAATGGGTATTGAAAAAGACCGACACTTAACTACGTGAGAAGAAGAATAGAGAATACGCATGGCGCATACCTAATGATCATTTGATTGAATCACTTTCCAGTCAACCTTAACGAAGGGCACATGCGAAACCAAAGGCCAAAGCTCACCATCTTCCACCTGACATTTTTTACTCAGTTCAGGGCAACATGCAATGAGCAACTCTTGGAGTTCGCTGAGCAAATCCACTCCTTGCATCGACGACAGTCGAGGACACCCAAAGATATGAAGCTTTATGAGATGTTTAAGATCTTGCAGCCACTCAGGCAGAGCCGTCAAGTTTATGCAGTTAATAATGCACAACTCCTCTAAGGTGTCAGCAGAGGCCAGAAGCCACTGGGGCAAGTGCACCAATCGTGGTGAAGCTGCGACCGTGAAGAAACGGAGCTTTGGGAAGAGGTCCGGTTCATTATCCTCGAGCCGAGTCAACATGAAGTTGTCACAACCTGCAATCCTCAATGACTCCAATGCAGTCAGTTCACCCAGCGGCAGAGGCACCAACCGTGGACAATTCTCTATTGTCAAAGATAGAAGGTTGTTCAAACTTACTGTACCTCCAAACAACACTTTTAGATTTCCACAGTTACGGATCAGCAAGTACCTCAAAGACTTCATGCGATGAATTCCACTCTTGAGTAGACTTTTCTGCTTCGTGGTCAACAACAGAGATCTAAGGTTGATCATCCTATCCATGTCTTGAGGCAATTCCTCTAGTCCTGAGCACCCGGAGACAGATAAAAACAGCAAACTATGTAGCTTACAGATAGCATCTGGCAGTTTCCTCATGCGGCAATTACCCCCTAGGCTAAGCACTGTGAGATGCTTTAACTTGCCCATGGAACTTGGTAACTCTTCGAAGCTGGAATAGGACAAGTGCATAAACCTCAAGTACTCGCACTTGGACATGCTGTCAACATCTCTTGTGTTGAAAGTGTCCTGGGACTCACAGTTAATCATTCTCACTCTGTTCGACTTTAAATGGCTCAAGAATGGTGGGGCTTCGTTCTCTTTGAATTGCCCTGACGAAGCAGTTTGCAATAATGAAACGTGTCGAGTTCTCTCTGGAATTCTCTGGGAGCTAAGACTAAGCATGGAGCAATCAATTTGTTGCGTTGACACTGATAATGCTAGATCGTAAAGTAAATCATGCATTTTAAAAGAGAGAGATGGACCACTCTGCCAGGCTTCTTGAAAGAAGGATCTGGACCACAACTCTTTCAAGTATTTGTTACAGACGTCTTCAGGAATTCGGTTATCATTTGAAGATGTAATGAGCCCACACGCAGTCCAAAAATAAGCCATATCTAAATTGATGGTGATATGGCCTCTACGAAAAACTGAACACAAGGCAAAACATTGTTTTAAGTGGGAAGGCAAATATATGTAACACAGTTTCAGTATGCATAGAATGTCCTCTTCTGTATGTATGGATCTACACATATCATCATCTCTCACAAGTTCCCAAAATCGTTCGTCGTTCTTTGAGTACAGTAGGCCGCCCAACATCTTCAGAGCCAAAGGGACTCCCCTGCATCTTCTGACAATTTCATCCCCAATCTGGAGGAGACGCGGGCTTATTTCCCGTCCATTTTCGTCAAATGCCCATGTCTTGAATAAGGACATAGAGTCTTCATGCGAAAGGCCCTGTAAGTTGTACGCCAGTAGGGAACTTGTGATGACAGGTACTTTCGCATCTCGCGTGGTCACAATAACCTTGGTTCCATTGGCAGCTTCGGTCAACTGAGACCCCAAATGATCCCAGCCAGCACGGTTCATTTTCCGCACATCATCTAGGATCAGTAAGAGCTTGCAGCGACTTATAATGCCCTTTAGAAGAGTCTGCAACTGGGGATAGTCCAAGTTGTTCAAATTTGGCCCAAGTTTACACTGGATGATACTTTCCATGATAAGCCTCACATTAAAATCGTCGGGCATGCTCACCCATATAGTCAAATCGAAGTCTTCTCGCACTCTAGCATCATTGAACACCAAACTAGCAAGTGCAGTCTTGCCCGAACCTCCTATTCCGACAATGGGAATCGCGGAAAGGTTCACGCCATCTCTAGGCAGATCTTGCTGCATCAAGAGCTCAATTATCTTATCTTTATCAGCATCCCTCCCAATGATGGGACCAAATCCTCTCACCAAGTTTGGTTTCATCTCTCTCACTCTCACTCCTACTACACCGCCATCACAGGCTCGCTTGCTGAGACCGAACCCCTCGATCTCACCAACCATCTGCTTCAATCTTCCACCTATCCCACTAATCTTTTTGCCCATTTTCAGATGGAACGTGAAGGGACTAGAACAAGAAAAGAAGTGGCGTACCTTGCCATGTTTTCGTTGTTGACCATTCAGTTTCTTCCTCAAGGCTTCACACTGGACATCATCAAGCAAGTCCTCGACATCGTACAGGACATCTTTAAGCAGCTCTAACCACGCTCTGAGCTTGTAGTTCTGCCCCTGTTTCTCTTCAGCATCCAAGAGCACCCCTTTGATGGAAGCCAAAGCGTATTGAAGCTTCCTCAGCATGCCTTCGATGCCATCATCGACCAACAAGGCATCTTCTTGGAGGGCAAGAGAGCCCAGCTTCTGCAGGACCCTCTCGGTGGTGCCATAGAGCACTGAACTCGCCATGTCTTTTCTTCTTTCCGGTTTGTGTTTGGAAAGGTTGTGCTGGACAGGAGCTACTGGGTCACTTTTACAAATTTATTCCTAGCACTGAACAACCCTCGCGTCATACAAGAGCTCCACCATTTAAAAAATCTAACCTTCTGACTAAAAATGAATGGAATCCTGCATTTCTCGATCGAGGAGCACATGGGAGACGCACTGTACTCAAAAGCAGACAAAGTGATAAGCTTTCTTTTATGCAATAGCTATGGCCATGACGCATGCGAACCCACCCAAGAGCTCCATACTAAATCATTAAAACACTGACGCGAATTATATGAAAATGTCTTTTGGAGATAGCAATAATGAGCATGCATATGTTGACATCTAAATTTTGACCTCCCATCTAGATTTAATTTAGAATTTATTTCATTAGTTAAAAAATTAGGGACCAACCCCAGCCCCTCCAAAAGTATTAAATCGTTTTTTAGTTTTTATATAGTTTTTTTATTTAGTTTTTTAGCATGCATTTGCATTTAAATCGGACCGGTGGCAAAATTGGAGCCAATTTGATGCGATTTGATCCTCCCAAGACTTGACTGAAAAGTGCTGTAATTTTGAGATCAATTTTACAAATAATTAAGAGCTGAAGCACCTAGCTTGACCTAATTCTTCCGATATAAACACCACTAAGCTTCAGAATTTAGGATCGGCAATCTTATTCAGAAAATAGAGAGAGGCATGCGTAAGAAGAGCTCGAGGGAGGTCTCGATCGTGAGATACCACCCCCATAGCCGAGTCTCCCTCATGCTGGTGCCGCGCCTTGCCAACGTCGAGTTCGTGCTTGCCGTCGCTTTCGAGCCACCACGAGTATCTGCGGTGACTCACTGACCCAGACCTGCTGCTGTGTTGCCGATCAGTCTCACGGAGTTCCTGCCCAACAATTTCCTGAACCAACGCCGTTCCTGGTTTGCAGTCAGTGCGACCCGACACAAGTTCAAGTTGATCCATCATCAACTTGCATAGCAATGTTCGGCATCTTGTCGAGTACCTTCGAAATCCCATGGCGACACCACGATTGAGAGTAAGAGACGAAGACAAATCATTGGTGGAGAAGGAGTCAAGAAGGGAACATTACTCTGCAGAATCAGTGTGCTCAAAATTCCCACGAAGTCCACCATCACATGAAGAGAAATTATTTTCTCTTTTCTCCATTCGTTTCATACGGAATTAAGTGTTGTTGCTCACCGTTCTTTACTGCTGCCCAGAATATACACTGAAGCTGTGAACCACCCCGAAGCGGTCCGTCAAGGTCTCGGGTGTGTGCCGTCCGCAAAGCAACCACATCCCAAGCCGCTAACCATAGTCGACACGTCATCGGCTACCACCGCGAATCGTCCGCCGGTCCTTGATTTGGAAACAAATCTTCAAGTTAGCTCGGACGTGTGCTGTTTTTTTTTATAACAAAACAAGGTAATTTCTTCTTTTTTGGTTACAAAATATGTCATGTTTGATATGATCTTGCATATGATTTGTGCTCCCTTCGAATTGACATGGTTTTCATTATTAAAAGATTAAGATATGAACCCTTTTTGAGTTCCAAGTTTTGATAATCAAGAGAAACGATCTTTGCAATATTGATCAAAAGTTCTGATTTTTTGTCACAATTTTCGGAAATAAAGATATTTGAATTGATTACATTGACCTATATTAGATACAATTTTTTGAATAAATTAAAACCCTAAAATCCAAATTAGGAAAGATTCTTTCCTAATAAACAAGATTTTCTTAAATTGGACAATTCTTCCCGTTGCCATTCGGGAACGATTCTCCGGTTTAGGAAAAAATCGGGAAAAATTACCAGCCCGATCTATTGCCATTTAGGTCTGGTTTGTTATTTTTCAAAAGTCGATTTTGGATTTAGAGATTATTTTTTCGAAAAATTGAAGAAGCTCTATTCGTGATTTGCTTTGATTGATATATTTGATTGACTGGAGATTGTGATTATCTTGATCATATTTTATCAAGTTGGTTATATGCTTTCCCTATTTGAATTATCCAATTGATTTTTGCCATCTCTATTATTATCTTTGCATGTTTAAAATTCTAAAAAAATTGCATGTAGATTAGTTTGCATCTTTTAGGATAGATTGCATCCTTAATTAGAATTTTCAGAATATTTTTTAGATAATTTTCGGAATTATTTTTTAGCTAAATTTAGATTTTGAGATAATTTTCCTAGTTTAAATAGGATAGAATTTTTGGGTTATTGATTAGAATTTTAGAATATCTTAAGATAGGTTTTCTTGATAGGATAACATCTTGGGATAGAATTAGATTTCTAAGATAGATTTTTCTTTCTTTTCCTTATTACTTTATTTTTAGGAATAGGATAGTTTTCTTTCCTAGTTTAAATAAAGTAGATTACTTTTCTAAATAGTTAATTTTCATTAAATATTGATTTCGAAAATCATAAAAAATTCATTTGCATATCATGCATTTTCATGTCATATACCATACTGTTCATGCATGTCATATAGTTTAGTAATGCTATGTCATGTCATATAGTCTAGCTCATTTAGTATCATGTTTAGATGCATTCATGTTAGCCCATCATTAGATTTGCATTTAGATTAATTTCATGCATTTCATATAGGTTAGTCTTTTTCCTAAAAAAACAAAAATAAAAAAGAAGGAACTTAATTGTTTGACGTGTGTTCTGTGCCATTTATCATTTGATTTGTGGATTTTTATTTCATTGATTGCGTACCTGTGTGATAATCTATGCTTAGTGCTTTAGGTTAAAATCCAATCAAGCTGCCTGCCAATGATTTTTCTTTATAAAAATGAAAAGGTACTAAAAGGGCGTTAGATAAATGTCTAGCGTAATCAAGTCCCCGGACTCATAATCTCTGGTTCGTAGAAATAAAGCATTATTTTCCTAGTGTTTTATTTAAGTGTCTAATCGACTTACCAAAAAATGATTAGTGGCGACTTCAAATTGAACATCTTCTGATTGAAAATTAAATCAATTTAAGTTGCGATTAGGTAAGACTTGGGAGAGTCTGAGTTATGTTAATTAAATTGGTAATCCTTTAGCATAGATTCGGCGAAATTTAAGTCGCGACAGCGTACCATTAACTTAAATGTAAAGTCGCGGGAAATGTAAGGAGTTGATATCAGCATGGAAACTACGATACGTAAATTAATGTTTTCTGGAGTTGTGTGGTTGCTTGAACTTCAACGACAAGGAGGCCATGTATTAGAAAAAAGCCGCTAGAGGGACCCGACACTTCCTCGAAGCTGTTCCTTGGTCACAATCCAGACAAGTCTGCAGTAAAAAAGAGGGTCATGTCCCGTCCAAGTCAGTCAAGAAACAATTTGATATGTGAAGACAAGAGATTCCCCATTCGGCGTCTTTCTTTTTTATATTTATCGACGAAGTCGAGGACTCTGATCTGGCGATCTTCTTGTTGTGATTCAAGTCTCTTCTGACATTTTTGTGCGATTCTGAACTAACCTTTATCATTGTTGTTCTAGCTTTATCTGCTAAATTCGTTGCACCGACAGGAAGTTGAAAGGAGGTCCCCATTGGACGACAGCTAATGGTTCCGATCGTTGGGTTAGACCCCCCTAATGAGCGGTCTAAACCTATCTTACATGCACGTGTCCGGGTCGGATGCGTGTCTAACTCGGACACGCGTCCGATACACTCAGACACGCGGTCAACGGGTGGGACACGCGCGCGGCGTGTCCCAGATATAAAAAAATTCAAAATGTGATCTTTTTCTGATCGTGCTTGACTCTAACCTAAAGTCGAAACTGCTTTCTCATAAGGAATGGCGCCGGACAACTTGTTATCGCTCAAGACCAAGTTGTTCAAGAACTTACAGTCGGCGATCTGGCTGGGATCGAGCTAGAGAGTGAGTTTGAGAAGAGATCGAGCTTGACGAGGTAAGGCAACCACTGGCAGATTTGGGTGGGGATGGGGCCGTCGAGCTTGTTTTGGGAGAGATCCAGGGTCTGGAGGCTGTGGCAGTTCTTGAGCGACTCGGGCAGGCCGCCGGAGAGCTCGAACCCAATGAGCTGGAGGTTGATGATGCGGTTCTCGTTGGGGTTCTAGCAGGCGATGTCCTTGAGGTTGCAGATTTGGGAAATGGAGGTGTTGGCGAAGATCCAGGAGCTAAGGGAGTCCTTGGGGTCAGAGAGGGAGCTCTTGACGCCCTCAAGGAAGATCACATCGTCCTCGACGGCGGCAACGAACAATAGGAGCCAATGGAGGGAGAGGATGGTGGCGGCGACGGAGGAGGAGGAGGAGGGGGCCATGGAGGGCGGGGGACGGGGGTTAGGGTTTAGTGCGGGATCGGAGGAGGAAGTGGGAGGATCAAGGGGAGGGTGGTGATGGAGAATGAGCGGCTATTGACCGAGTCGCACAAAGAGAGAGAGAGAGAGAGAGAGAGAGAGAGAGAGCTGGAGGATGGAGGATGGAGGAGATGGGACTTTTGATTGGCCCCTTTGCTGATTTTTTTAGGGAAATGAGTAGGGGTGTCAGAACCGAACCGAAGAACTAAACAGAACTGAAAACCGAACAGAAAAATTAGTACAATTCGATTTGGTTCGGTTCGGTTAGTGAAAAATAACCATTCTTTTTTTTTTCAATTCGATTTATTTCAATTTGGTTCGGTTAGTGAAAAATAACCATTCTTTTTTTTTTTCGGTTCAGTTTATTTCAGTTCGGTTCGGTTCGGCTAATTGAACTGAATTGAAAAAATAAATTTAACAATTCTTATTGAAACATTTTTTTGTTTCTAACTTTTACCACAACTAATGGGCCACAAGTTACACATGATGAACGAGGTTAATACTAATCGCGATGTATTGCATTTAACTTCATTACATCTTATCCATCTACACCTTTTATTGAACCATCCCTATCCTAATTCTCAGGATGTCAAAAAATTTATAAAAAAAAACGATTAATTAAAGCCATCTGGATGTTTACATAACAAGATATGCTCACAATAAATAAACAAGATGGCAAATGACTTCTTTAGATAAAGGTCAGTAAACTATGATGGTTTTATAACAATATCGAAAGAAATTACAATTCCAGAACTTGCTTTAAAACAATGAAAAGCTTACATGAGACGTTAGCAGTGATAGATCAAGCTAGTTGATATTGTGGCTTACAGTATTCCTATTCCAATCAGGCATACTTAGGGTCAATGCACAAATATTTTGTTGTTACTCTAACTTTTTCGTGCTGCCGCTTTCCAAGCCCTTCCTCCAGATAATTGAGTATTATTGTAGCATGCTTAGAAGCTATGTCATAACTTTTAATTCGTTGGTCCAAATGGTTATTAGGAAAAAAAAAATTATTGCATAGACCCGTTTTATAATCAATACTCGATACGACCGACATGATCTATTTCCTCCACAAGTTTTGAGTTCTTGATCAGCTTCCTTGACACTAGGGGTGTTAGAATTGAACCGAAGAACAGAACCAATGGGATGAATGAGGAAGCGATCAATGAGTTTTATGATATGAGAGTCGAAGGTATCGAACCCACACGAGTTACTATGTCAAGCTTCCTTTCGGCATCAACAAATATAGGTGCAATTGAGAAGTTAGTGAAAAAAAATTGGAAGAAATAAATAAAAAAAATAAGGAAAATCGAATCGAACCGAACCGAAATGGATTTTTGGTTCAGTTCGTAATTGGTTCGGTTCGGCCGCCATCCTTAACGGTTCGGTTCGGTTTTTTTGAAGAACCAAACCGAACCGAACTATTGACACCCCTAGAAATGAGTACATAACCTTACCGTTACTTTACAAAATTGACGGTGCATTGTGAGCCACTCATCTTAAAGTTGGAAACTGAGGGACTCGCTTGTCCAGTTTTATATTTTTTGTCACTTTGACTGAATGAATTTCCTTTTTTGAATTTAAAGGGTGGTATATGGAATCCTAAAGAAATCTGAAACCGGTCAAACCAATCATCCATTTTTCTCAACTAAAAATTATGGTTGGCATTCGAAGGTCAGAAATTCAAAATAATTGTACCGTTATCCTAGCCATTCCCTTTTTTTTTTTTATTATCGTCGCCGTCGTTTTGTTTCGATTGTGTTTTCGTTTTACTTGACTTTCTTCTTTTTTTGCTTTTTTCTTCTTCTTTTTTCGAAAGTTGGAGTTTTTGGCCAAAAGCCCTAGACCTATGGGAAGAAGACGAAAGGGGATGCGGTGTCATTTTTGGCCTGGTGTTAGGTATAAAGAGGAATTCGAGTGGGGACCGAATAAATTGAGACGATTAGTCAAAGTTAGAGGA
>BCNH02000011.1:11211541-11246581 GCA_001662345.2 Metrosideros polymorpha var. glaberrima | reverse complement strand
AATTTTCGAAAATATTAAAATAATATTTTGATCGACAGGCATGCCACTTCATGTTAGTACCGGTCGACCAAATAGATTAAATTGGTACAAATGTAAAAGGTTTGGGCGGTCTAGAAGAGAAGCCAAAAATCATTCTTTCTCTAAAGAAGTAAAAAAAAATTACTTCTCTTTTTGGCTTTAAAACTCATTCTAGAGTAGAAAACTTATTCTTGAACAAAAAAAAAGAATAGTTTTAACAAACGCGTTTCTACTCCAGAAGTAAAAAAGTATTCCAAAAGTAAAAAAGTGAAAATGCGTTAACAAACGCATTTCTACTCCAAAATGATTACCATGCACCCCCTAAGTCTCCAACTCGTTATAAGTGGTATTCAGAAGTCAGAAATGACAAGAGTCCACTGTCGGCAAACACAAGATTTGATTGAGGGTTTTTTTTATTTATTTTAAAGTCCTCAATTGACCAAAATAAAAACTTTAAATCCTCATTGACCAATGGCCAAAACCTTAAATCCCGATCTCTATCTGCACTCATCCCAAATAAATGAACTCACCTGACTGAAAATTTCTTGGAGCAATGTTTTGGAAAAGGACAAAGCAATGCAATTCCCAAACTTTTCAGATAGTCAATACCTAACCCAATCGACAGTGTAACTTTTTTCTTCCATCTACAAACAAGGAGAGTGTACGAGGATGATGTCCGTAACTTGTAACTCATCGATCAGAGAAACTTCCTCCAACCTTCCTTCCTTCCTTCATCCAGAGATGCACAACAATGTAGCCCACTTAAAGAAACAAGAGGATTTACAGATTTAAGGCCCAAAATTGATAAAAGAAAAGGCGGATTCCTTGCAATCTGAATTCGTGAGAACGATAATTCCTGAATATATATAAGTAATGCTCCAGGCCAAATGACTCCTGAGTGATAACGCTGACTATTTAATAAGTGGGATGACATCAAATTTTCTAGGAAGCATCTCATGCCACCTCCAAAGTAAGGTGTATGATGATGGGGTACTAAACGAAGAATTCTCTATAGAATTGATGAGCAATCTCGCTCCATTCCCTCCTCGATTTCGTTCCTCATAGCAAGAATAATCATATGCTAGAACAAAAAAATACCACCTCTACCTAATCAGGCAAAGTCTCACCACGAATATTAAGAGAAATTGGGTCGTGTAGGTGACCCATCGGCGAGTCTGCCGCCTTTACTTGAATCTCCGTTTCGCTTCTCCATAGGCAACAACCCCTAAGACTGTTATCATGTATCCACCGATGCCCATCACTGTCACGGGATTTCTGAACAAGAGTATAGAGATCACAACAGCGACAGCACCCTTTGCATTTCCAAGTACCTGATCAATACATAATGTACAAAAAGTTAAATCAAATCAACATAGTTCAACCAACTTATTTGTGATGTCAACGTGATTAATGCAGAAGGTGATTTTAGCAAGTAATTCTTAAGCTTGTCTCTGGCCTTGCTGGTAACTCCTTCATGAAACTTGCAAAGAACAAAATCCCGCAGACACAACAAAGAATCATGAAAAACTACCTGTGAAAAAAACACTCGGATCAACTAACCAATTACTATCATCCTTGTCTCCATAAAGTTTTTAAGGGGCCTAATTTATGTAACCAACAAAAATGTTCATCAACATGCAACAAAGGTTTTCACTTCTCATAGAAGAAGCTACAGATCAAGAGGCGATAACATCAAAATAGGAGTCAACAACCACGAGTCTAAAATAGACTTCCTTCTAAGCAGTCTAATCAATAATTATTGGCAATCCCTGCCACTGCTCTTTCAACTGCGAGAATTCCTATAAAAAACAAGAAAAAACCATCGTTTAATCGAACAAAAGTCGATAACTTATATTCTTCTCAACAAGTACAACACTGATTCCCTCAGTTGCTTCAACACAATTAGGCAAGCTACGTGCTAATATAAGAATCAAGATCATGATAGAGGACTTTTTATTTTTGGCTAAATGATGATAGAGGACTAAACAAAGATAAAGCATATCAAACCTGGAGTGTGAGGGCACTTGTATGTTTGGTCACCAGAAAGTTAGTTAAGTTGGCTGCATAGGCAGTGGCTGAATTAACCAAAAGCAGCAGCCACATATATTTGTGTTCTCTTCCAAGCGATAAAGCGGCATCTAGGACATTTGGCTCCATTATGAGTGTCGACGGTAGCAAGACTAATACCGCAATGGGTGACATGTACAACAGCAAGTTCATCGAATTCAGCTTTTCCCTGTATTGTAATTGAATGTCAATTGCCAAGTCGTGATTCAAGGGTAGAGTAATTTCTCAGGAGACAGGAGAGCAAAAACTTTGAATTCGACGGCCACTCTCATAGACTGGGAATAATCTAACAAATTTTTTCATGGCATTTCATTTGCATGTAGCAAGTACCTGTACTTCATGAACATTCATGGTATGCCATTGGATCTCATCATGCATATTAGAATTCAACTGTTTAGGGGGGAAAATTTCTATTTTCCATATGGAGATAGTAAAATACAGTAGAACTATCTGTCTATTGAAAGTTTCTATTTGTGATCAACATATTGATTCCTTCTTCCGTCTAGCATGCCCTTGCTTAACCTTGCTTAACCAGGAAAAGAGGCCAATATACAATATAGATGGGCTACTTTAAACTGTCACATGGGACTTAGATGCAACTGAACATTTAAACAGCATAAAAAGTTGTTAAGGAACTCTTAAACAGGGGTATCATAAGAGGTATTTTAGAAAGCATTTACCCCTCGGAAGAAAGTAGGACACCCTGAAGTACAGACTTAAATGCCCTTGCAGCAGTTGCACTGATGCACATGATGAATCCAAACAAGTGAAAACTTGGCTCCCCCTGCCACCGGCAAGGAAAATTTATTATGCCAGAGAAATAAGATAGAAGGTTAATGTGGGACAAGGAGATGATCAACTTATACGATAAGCTTCCACGAAAGCAGCATTCTCAGCTAGTCAAGAGAATTCATTCATCTATCAAGAAACCACTTTTGGCACTTTAAACATTTTCTGTTTTCTTTAGATCTTTGACCAATTTACACCTCTAATGTAAAGCTTGTAAGGCTCAAATTTAGACAATAACTCATGGGAAAGAATCACCATGTCATGCATCTTTCTTTTTCAAGTCACTTTGAAGACTCCAGTGGATGCATTAAGGTAACCTAAATGCTTCTACTTGGCAGGGGCACCAGTTAAGGTAGTTGTAAAAGAAAATCCTCTCGTGTATTCTGGTATTCTGCCGTGATAAGGCCTGTAGCTGGCGACAGAAATTATACTTGGCTAGATGACAAAAGTCTCCAAAATTGGTACAGAATACTCCAGATAAATGAGAGCAGGCAAGAGACAAGGTGGTCCACATTACATAATTTCTAAAGAGCGTTTCAAACTATAGAAGACAAGATGTGTATTAGCCACAAAAACACTTTGTGGCTGGCCATCTAACAAACCATGGACTTTCCAACATCATTAATAGATCTGATCTCCATCCCATCTTCATTTGAACATCACTTTGTCTCTACAATTTCTATTAAAAGCTAAAGTAGTGAAAAAGAGGAGCCAAACACACTATCAATGTCTTTACACAAACAAGCAACCCACTGAATGAAGTATGTTGACCAAAACTTTTGGCAAAGTGCTCATGCCAAGATTACAAATCCTTCTCTCTAAGATCTCAAAGCAGGCGACAGTGTAAAATCCACATTAACCAAGAGGAGAAGGAGAGCAGTTTCTTTATAGACAAAAATAATGACTTTCTTCTTTCCAGTGATCTTCCCAAGGCTTGGAAAGATCCACCTCTCGTCACAAGAGAACAAATTCACCTTCCATTCTCGGCGAAAAGTTTGATGCATCCCTTCTAACACAAATCTTAATGATATCTTTAAAGGAAACTTTTTTCAGTTTGTATTCAGACCCGTCTCACAATAATTTAAGACCCACGATAGCTTCGACGCTAAAAAGTTAGCAAATAAGCTGAAAACTTAGCTACCATTATAAAAATAGCAGTAATGATCTCAAGTTCAAGCTTGAGAAGCTAAATATCTATCACCTACGTTCAAACTTATGGCGAATGCATTATTGCACTCTTGAGGGAATCTCCACATGAATAACCGAATTCAGAAAGAAAAAATGCCTAAATTTACAATCGCTCCAACAAGACAACAAAAATCAGCAGGAGTAACCTTCAGACAGCACTAAAAACATCAACTTCAGCAACAAGAATGCAGATCTGGATCATAATCAATCAGATTATACCAAGTCCTCCAACAATGCAGATCAACCTTCAAATCGTTCCCAAAAACAGAATGCAACCAAAACAAAAGGTACTAAATTTAAGTGATTTAATTCACACATGCAAAGCCATACCCCACTGGCAATTACGACGCCGGTGACAACCGGCACAAGGGCGGCGTAAGTGACCCAAGCCTCCCTCTTGAACGTTATCAGGTACGCGAACACCGCCGTAAAGAACGGCGTCGTCGCGCCCACCGCCTGATTGAACGACACCGGGAGGTACCGGAGCGACACGTTGCCGCCCACCACCGACGCGCAGAAGACCACGCTCAGGGTCGCAATCTTCATGAACTGAGGCCTGGATTTGATCAACTGCAGCGGGACGAGCTTGAGGAATACTATGGAGACGTAGCTGAAGGCCGCGCAGGCCGACATGTGGCACATGGTGAGGAAGATTGGGAACCGGAAGCCATAGTTGGAGAGCAAGAACTTGTTGAGGAGGATGACGCCGATGTTGGAGGAGTACCACAGCGTGATCAGGGAAGCTATGAAAAGTGCTTGCTTTTTGGAGGATGACATTGGGGAATCACTCAGTGCTCCCGTTGGATTCGTGGGCAGATCTTATGTGGGTCGGGATGGGGTAAAGGTGGGATCTTTGAGCATGCTCCGTTGCTTCTTCTGGTGAATGAATCTTTTTGTAGGGGGAGGAAGGCTAAATTGGTGGGTGGGCAAAGGTAGGGGCTAACGTGATGGGAATGGGATCGGTGTGTCCAATTTGACTGGGATCAGTGGAAGGAGAAGAAGAAGAAGAAGAAGCAGCGGCAGCAGCAGCAATGTCTGCTGAACTTTGATTTGTCTTTTATTAAAAAAATTTGGAGAAAATCACGAAGAGGGCAAACGTGGAAGAGAGTCTTGTTTCCTACTTGCCCTTTGCTTCGCATATAAAACCGGCTTTAGTCAATGTGGAAGTGTCGGTTAGCAGCTATTGTTCTGTATGACATTCTCTTATCTTAATGTTTTTTTTTATATGCGAATTAAAAGTTCTAAAAATTATGGTGAAGGGGCAATTAAATCCTAAAACTTACAAAAAAATGTAATTAAGTCTTAAAACTTATCAAATTGATGCAATACAATCCTTCTGTTAATTCCGTCCAATTTAGCTAATGAAAAATGTTGATGCGACTTTTTTTAATATTTTCTCTTTTTTACGTGGTAATGACGTGGCTACAACACAAAATTTAAGGCTAAAATGACGTCATTTCAGTCAAAATATGATTTATAATACAATTTTTTACTTAAATTAAATTAAACAAATATGAAAAAAGGGGTTAGAACTAGGTAGCAAGGGCTTTGCAGCCCTTTATGCCGCCACCCCACCACCGCCAAATAGGGCTGGCAATAGTGGAGAATGGTTGGTGGGGGTTGCCAAGCTCCGGCCATACTATCGTCGGATCTGGGCTAGGGTTGCCGGTCCTTGACCGGGGCTTGGCGACCTTGCCGACCATTCCCCCACCATCATTGTCCCTTCTCAATGGTGGTGGGGTGGCGGTGATGAGAGTAGCCCTCGTCGCCTAGTTCTACCTCCTCTCCCCCTTTTTAAGATTTTAGCTTTTAAAATTTTAATTTAAATAAAAAAAATATATTAAAAATCATGTTTGGACTTAAACGATTTTGTTTTAGCTATGTCATCGACACATACGAGAGAGAAAAGATTAAAAAAAGCCACACCAACATTTTTCGTTAGCCAAATTGGACAGAGTTAATGGAAGAACTTAATTGCACCAATATAACAAGTTTTATGACTCAATTGTACTTTCATGATAAGTTTTAAGATTTCTAGTAAACATATATATTTTTTAAAATTCTTTGATATTGTACTTTTTCTAGGTACAAAAGAAAGATTATATTTCTCTTTTAAATTAGAGTTAATACAACGGAAACCCCAAATTGGTATACATGTTTGTTTCCATTAAATTAAGTTAATATCACGAAAAAATCCCAAACTGACACACCTGTGACAAACGGAGGGTAAAACCCCAAATTAGTATATTAGTCAACTACCATGTGTCATCCAACTCAGCAATTTAACGGTAAAATTTCACAAAAACTAATATAGAGTAAAATTGTCACAAGTGTACCAGTTTAGAGTTTTTGGTGATAAAAAAATTAGTTTGTGATACATTTGTCATATGTGTACCGGTTTGAGATTTTTCGTGATATTGACCCTTTAAATTAATGCTATTAAGAATCCCTAGTTGGTGCCCCACAACACATTTACTACAAACTATTTTTCATCTCACAAAAGATACCCGACCCAAATCGAAAGATGATACAAAGTTAGGACTCTAAAAACTCAAATACACATGGAATTCAAAGATCTGTTAGCATTCCGTCTACCATTATGTAAAACTGCATATGTGTCAACACACGTGGTAGATAGCTGTAAAGAAAATCTGACACGGAGCATTGGATAGAATGCTAATGAAGGGTAGATTTGGATGAGGCGTACCAGTTTGAAACTTTTTGTAGACGATAATTAGATTTAGGTAAATATGTCACAGGATACTAGTTTGAAAATTTTTATGGTATTAATCATAATTTTTTTTCGTAACCTTGCATCAAACATCTGAGCTTCTTTAAAAACCAAAATCTCGATGCTGACTATTCCACCAACCCTAGGTTACAAGTCATTCTATCAATTGAGTGACTGCATGGCAAAAATGCGTTCCTCGTCGTCTTGCTAGAATGTCTGAGAACTCTTTCGTTTGCTAGTTTGTACATAATGGCGTGACTAAACAACAACCAGATTCGACCCAAAAAACAACAACAACAACCGGTTACCTCCAACTCCAACAGAGACGTAGATGTTGACGGTGATTAGGTAACGCAATAATTAAGATCAAACGATGCTAAACGCACATTAAGTATGGAAATTCTTTATTTTGGAAGTACTCTAATGAGTAACATGCCATGCAATGATCCGTGATCAAGGAAGATAGGAAGATTCGTTGAATTCCCCAAACTGTTCTGACTTCTACTTCATGCTATTTCTGGGACTTCAAGGGACAGATCGTATATGATTCGTATATACATTTACTAATCAGGAGACAGCTTATATGACATCCTAAGAACCCTTTAATTTTATGGTTTAAAAGGCAATACTCTCAACAATTTAAAATTGACTTGCTATGCTGAGAACCAATGTCAATCTTTACCATACACCTCCATGGAAAAATGATGTTTACCCCCTTATGTAGATTTTGCTGCGAGTTTCTTTATCATTTAGAAAAGAAGGTGCCAAGCTACATAGTTCAAAAGGTTAATTGAATTGGGCGGTGGCTTGGAAATTCTCGTAAAGATTTGCTTACCAATATTTTTGCAATTATTGGGTTATGTTCATTTTCAGTCCTTCAAGTAGTATTGCTTATGTTATTTGGTCCTTTTAACTCTTTTTTTTGTTGTCCGATGCAGTCCTCTATCTCTCACAATTTGTGCAATTGATTCTTTCTATCATCAACCATATAATAACGCCATTAATGGAGCGAAATTTCAGAATGCGATGTTGACTTGGCCTCACACATAAGCAATAATGAGAGAGAGTGTCCGGGTTAGGCGCGGTGGCCCAGCCTCCCCGGTGAGGGTTTAATAACCCTTGCCCGCCTTAGGTGGGGTCTAGCGATCTACCTCCCCGGTGAGAGTTTGAGAACCCTTGCCCACCTTAGGTGAGGTCTAGCGATCCGAACGGTGCTCAAACATGGGTTGCCAAACTAGCTAGAAGAAGGGAAAAGAGGGTAGGGAGTAGCCCTAACGCATAGAAGGCATCGCTTGCTGATGTGGCCCACGAGGGTTGTCGGTCGACCTTCGCCGCTCTTTCCTTCTCTCTAACCATGCCCGCGTAAATGATATTATCTTACGATCAATGATGAAAGACTATTATGCAAACTTTGAAAGGTAGAGGATACATCCTCGATTTACACAAAAAAAGACAACCAAATGGCACAATCGGTGATACTTAGAGCATTATAACTGTACCTAACCTTACATCATTTAAAACGAAAACAAAACAAATCCCCATTAGACTCTCAAAACCAGATTTGCTTTGTAAATGGCAGTTGATTGTCTACAGTTGATATTGAATGGCTATAGCAGGTATTCTCCCACAGATGTGTTTGAGAGAAAGAAGCTAATGCATCAGTTCAATGCTTCTTATTTACAGAGACGATTAAATCCCAAAAGCACAATATCAAAAACGGTTCCAAACAGCACTTCCAAAAGAGGCTATCATTCCAGTAGGGCTAAAAGTTCCTATCTTTCAAGTGAAGAAACAAGAGTTGTTAGAATGGCATGATACCCCTCCAGTAAACCCAAGAACGGGTCAAACCGAGCATAATAACCGGAAAAAAACTCGTACTATTGTAATGACAAGTTAATCAACCTTTCGCATAAAAGTAAACTAATTAAGAGAAATAAGGTTACTGCGATCCATAACATTCAAGTCGCCAGCATCAAGCTCTTATAAACAGAAAATGGTTTCCAATACATTCTAGAGTTTGGAAGTAATTCAAAGGTGTCGTGTTATTCAATCTTAAATATCGCTTTTGTATGTCACCTATTCATTTCCCGATAAGGAGAATCGCTTTTAGATATTTACTCAGATTCCCTTGCTCTCTAGCTTTAGATCAGCTTCCTTCACTGCTTGAACGAGATGAGTCACGCGATATTTGAGCTTTGCGTTCTCCGCGGCAAGCTCCCCTGCCTGCAATTCACGCAAAAGAGATATTGTGACAATCCATGATTCCCCAAATGAGACAAGACATGGAACAATTAGGCACTCATGCTACCTTTTTATGTTCCGCAGCTAACTCTGACTTTGCACGTTCGAGCTCCGACTCCAGTTTGCTAATCTTTTTCGAGTATTCCTCCTCAGAAGAATCTACATGAGCAAGCAAATCTTAATTCAATGAATGAGACAATGGAAGTACTGGAGCATGATGGACATAACTTAGATGGACAGCTTTGTGACCTACCCTTCTCTTTTGCAACGGCAGCTTCAAGTCTGGACAAGCGATCCTTTCAAGCAAAATGCAAGCACCAGCAAGATGTCAGTTTCCAGGAATATATAAAACACATAATCCCGATTCTTGTTTCATAATAATTAAAGTTGAAGGACTCGAATGTGTTAGCAAAAGAAAAAGTACTTGCAAAGAGAAATAAAAAACATGTCCAAGACCAAAACCTAGACTCGATGTTTAAGCCATCACTGCTACAAATCCTGCACCTTTTCTTTAAAGAGACGAGTTTTCCCCTGCTAAACCAAATGCACCACGATGACGATCAGGTGATTGCAAAGCAAATTAAACCTCGATAACCAAGAACATATAGAAATTCAACTTTTGCAATTAGCAAGTGACTGTCGTCTGTAAGCAGAGGCGAATGAAGCACCTCTGATGCAATCCATTGACATCAATAGAAGATCCAAGAAGCAAAATCAATAACTACTTCAGCATATCGAATCTAACAAGCGTGGGCTTGCACACAAAGCCTGTGCCTGCACGTGCAGACACACAAGCACGCCCACGACACACACGCAACTGCACAAATACAAGTATCTAAACCCAGCACACAAACACACACGCACAGGCACAGACGCGATCGCCTGCATCAGCATACATGCGGGCGCTGGTGGATAGTGCGCAAAGTTACAGAAATGAACAAGCGATTCTGCAAAAAGACACCTGCAGAATCATCTGCTAACGAGTACATCTCCCCGCGTATCCCTATCAACCATGCCCAGATCAATGCAATAACTAATGACAATGTCGACCACAAAACTACTGACGACAGAAACGTCATACACTAACATCTGCACAAGGAAGATAATCACATACGTTGATCTACACGGCATGTGCACCGCGGACATGAATATACACAGAGCAACACTGGATCGCAAGTGAAGTAAAATATCATTGGCTGACCTCAGCTTCGGAGGCTCTCCGGCGAAATTGCTCCAAGAGCTTGTTCAGGTCGGTCGGCTTCTCAGATTCCGCCATCGTCTGCGAGCGACCCGACCAGAAGAAGAAGAAGATGAGCGGAGGAGGAAGGACCCTAAAACCCTCCTGGACCAAGACACACAACCACAAACCACCACCGTCTCGTGGCTGTCAAGGAGCACCTAGCGTTGTGTGGGGGGTATTGGATTCAATTGGGCTCGAGCCCAGGCCTGAACCCAGAAAGTCTTTCCGTGGCTGATACAAAGTAATGCCACAGGGAGGTCTTTGTAATTTATATGTATTATGGGGTTTTTATATAGTTATATTTTTATATGTACCTGACCGTAATTAATCATTTTTATAAATACATATTATCTAACCCTAATTGAGATAGAGTCACCATAAATACTTGGTCACTACTTTTTTTAGTCTTTCGTTATTCTCACTTTGACTCTATTTTCACCATGATATCAAAGCATGAAAACACATCAAATTCTTCAACAACTCTACTCCAAATCAACCATTCCTTTGCTCCAATTGCTATCTCAACAATGTCCAATGCATCACCGATTTTTTCTTCTCTTCTATCTCTTTAACCATCATCTTCTCTTTTGGTTAATCTCATTTTTTCATTACATCTTTACAACATTGCGCCCACTTTTATCTCTTCTTCCCTCTGCTCCAATTTCTGCTGCTGCTCAAATAATAGCTGTGCAATCAACCTCGTCGTCTCTGTTCTTTCCAACATCATAAGTCTTATTTCAAGCTTGATGTAGACAATTATCTTATGTGGAAATCTTGTTTTTATTATAATAGGCAAGGATCTGTTGGGCTATATGAATGGATCTTTTTTGTGTCCACTAAAACTTGTCACTCATCAAAATAGCACAATGGTGGTTAATCCCTCGTATTCCACTCGAGTCAAGACTCAAGAAAGATCAATGCGTTCGTAGTTTGATCAATTCAACCTCACGGTCGAGATTTTCCATGAAGTCCCCAACCTTCAAACATCTTGAGAGATTTGGCTCACTTTAGGATGATGCTTTACTGATCATTGCACGAACAAGTAAATTGAACTCAAATTTGATTTTCAGAACGCCGTCAAGAAACCCAATTAATCCATGACTATCTTTGGCATCTCAAGTCAATTGTGGACTCTCTCAACGCAATCAATTGCTTTGTCTCTAACAAGACTAGGTGATCCAAGTCCTTCGTGGGCTCCCTTCTTCATTGGATATCCATCATGCCACTCTATCCACTCCACCGTTTTGGGGGTCTCGAAATGGATATAATTTTAAGGCCCAAAATCATAAGGTGGACAGTTCTTACATGATCAATCGAGTTTTCAATCCTCCTATAATCAGTTCAATTCACAGTCATTATCGGCCACCTATGCTGATCGCTCCTCCACCTCCTCAAGTGAGCTTCGTGGTGGTTTGAGGCCTTATGTACCTGCATTCACCCAAGGAGGTATTCTCGAATCCTAGACTCATCTCTTTTGTCATATTTGTAATAAGGTTGGGCACACGGCACTACAATGTCGATAGCAATTCAAACATGCCTTCACCATCAAGGATCTCTCGGATTCCTTCTTAGCTCTCTCAGTGGTGAGACTTCTAGTTCAATTTGGTATCTTGGCAGTGAAGCTTTGTCATACATTACTAATGACATTAGTAAAATCCTAAATCCTAAATCCTTTCATGATTTGACGAAAGTCTCAATTGCTGATGGTTGTTTATTGCCTATTTAGCAAGTCTCTTGTCTATCATGCCCTTAATCTTGCTCGTAATCTACTCTTAGTTACTCAACTTTGTAGTAAAAAAGTTTTTGCTATTTATTTTAATAATTCATCATTTTCTTTGAAGTATCAACAAACAGGGAAAGTTCTCCTTCAAGCTAACTCCTCTTATTGTCTTTATCAACTCATTGGTGTCATCTCCCTTGGCATCTTATTGTGGCTTTCTTTGCTTCACTCATTCGATGGTATGCTCGTCTTGGTCATCCTAATAAATAAGTTTGGAGTCATGTTTGCATTCTAGTTCTAAGTTAATATCTTGTGAGTCATGTCTTGTGGGCAAATCTCATTTTGAGTTTGTTAGCCATCATGCATCTTTTCTTTTGGTTGTCATTCATTTCGATATATGGACAAGTCTAATTTTACCTAATTTTGGTTTCAAATAGTTTATGTTATTCATTAATGACTACTCTTGGTATAAATCTGAAGTGCCTACACATTTTCATTGTTTTATCCAATATCTGTGCAAAATTAAATTTTTACAAATTGATGAAGGAGGTAAATAAACCAAAAATTCATTCCAAACATACTTACGTGAAAATGGTTCTATTCAATGTCTTTCTAGTCTAGACACCTAATCAAAATTAGGGGTGAGCAAACTAGCCCGAACCGGCCATTTTGGTCTGGTTGTTTAGGGAATCGGTCCGGTCCCCTATTCCTATAAGTAGGACCAGTGGCCGGGTGGTCCGGTTCTCGGTTCCAGTGGTCATTGTACCGAACCAAATCGCTCGGCTCGGGCCGGTCTCGATATAATATATAAACATATATATTTTTTTATCTAAATTTTTTAGTTGGGATGCTTAAATTGTGTTGTTTTGTTTGCTTTTAATAGTTAGACATGTGCAAAAAAAGTTACCCATGCTTGGGGTAATTTTGAGATTGAGTTCTTTTTTTTGTGTTTTCGGATTGAGTTCTAACATGTATCATTTGGATCTCTGAAAATATTTTTTTCCTTCTTATTGCAGTCTTTGGTTTGACGTCGATGGGTTAATTAGTAATCAGGTGTTCATTCCATCTTAACATTGCTTGTTGATCAGTGGAAAAGGCTTTGCTTTTTTGGTTTTGTTCTTCTTTTAATTTCAAATTGCTTGGAACTTAGGACGAAACAATTGTTGAGGTGACATTCTTATCTTGTTATGTTTTCGTACAATTACAAATGTATTTGTTGGTTTGGTATGGGATATGATTTGTGACAAATCATTTGTCTAATGTAGAAATGCCTTAAAAATTAGAGGTTTTCTCATTCATGCACTTCATCACAGACAAAAGAAATTGTGTCATGCTGTTAGGCAATTGCAATTAGCTTTGTAGGTCCATTGTTTAATGGTCCCACTAGAATCGGATCGGACCATTGGTCTCGATCCGGTCCTCGATCTTAAAAACATGGGGACCGAGATTACCGGTCTGGTCCCAAGTTCCATACGGGGATTGGACCAACTCGAACTGTGCACACCCCTAATCAAAATGGCTGGTCAAAAAGCAAAATCAGACACTTAGTAAAAAAATCTCAAACCTTATTAATCGATGCTCATAAGCCTCATTCATATTGAGTTGATGCTCTTCTTGCTACTGTATACACTATTAATCGGCTTCATGCTCATGTCCTCTCTAATATTTTTGCTCTCCACTGTTTACTTGGGTCTCAATTTGATTACTTGTTCTTTTGGGTTTTGGGTGTGCTTTTCTTCTATCTCGTGTCTCGTACAAGTTAGCACCTTATTCAGTGCCATGTGTATTTCTTGGGTACACGCCGAATTAGAAAGGGTATTATTATTTTGATTGGTCAAGTGTTCGTATTTTTATTAGTTATCATGTTCGGTTTGATGAGGAGAATTTTCCATTTTCATAAAATCCTCCAGCTCTTGGTCTTGTAACTCATGGTTCCAAATTAACTCCTTCGCCTTTTATTTTCCTTTAATCAATTCATTCTTCCTTCAACCTCCTTTGTCGCTCTCTCCTCCTATCCGGCTCAACCTGTTAACCCACCTCCCTCCTCTTCTCGGCCCACCCAACCTACTTTCATTCCTTCTTCCCCTTCACTGCCCCTTCCTCCAACCTTGCTCATTGTATCTCAACTTGACTCATCTCCAACCCAATTCCTTCCACAATAGATCAACAAATCATCTCTACATCTATATCCAACTCCTCCACTTCCATTTCTTCTTTCTGCACTCTTTTTATGGAGACTCCTACCAACTCTAGAAATTCTAAACCCAAAAAAATTTGTAATCTCTTTCACTCTTTTCATGATGAGACATCGACTTGCTACTTTAAGGCCATCCTTGACCCACGTTAGAAAGCGGTCATGGCAGATGAATTTAATGCCTTGGTCACTAATCACATGTGGGATTTTGTACCATTCGATCCTTCTAAGAATTTAGTCAATTGTAAATGGGTTTTGAAATGAAGGAAAATATGATGAAACTATTGAACGCTTCAAAGTTTGCCTCATTATACAAAGATTTAAGCAGCATGCCAGATTCGAGTATGACGAGACCTTCAAGCCGGTTGTTAAACCCATTACAATTCGGGTTGTTCTCTCTATTGTGATTTCTTTAGGATTGGTGATATTTCAACTTGATGTTAAGATTGCCTTATTTCATGGCTTCCTCCGAGAGGAAGTTAACATGCACCAATCTTGTGGTTTCTCTCATCCTGAGTCTCAAATCACGTGTATTGTCTTAAAAAGTCATATGTGGCTTAAAATAGGCTCCATGTGCATGGTTTCATCGCTTAAGCATCTTTTTATTATCGGCAAAGGACACTAAAAGTGCCAAAATTTGTGTATGGAGATCATTTTAGTGCCAAAACTTTTCGCTGGCTCACTTAAATACCAAATCGAAGACAAAATGATCACTTAAGTGCAAAATGCAAGAAATTCCGGAAAAAAACAACGTGGCTTTTATAATTATAATTTTATCTAACGTGACATTTTAATTTCTCTTTCTTTTTCTAAGGTGTCATGTGGCATTTTTTTCTTTTATTTTTTTCTTCTTCCTCCCTTTGGCCAGTTGGTGGCCAGAGGGAGGAAGAAGAAAAAGAAGAAGAGAAAAGTGAAAAAAATTAAAATATTATTAAAAAAATTAAAATATTATTAAAAAATTGCCATATCAGCGCCGGCGAGCCATATCGGCTTAAGATATTAAAAAAAAGGCCACATTGTATTTTTGTCCAAACAGATCGGAATTGGCACTTAAATGATCGTTTTAAAAAAAATTTTGCACTTAAGTGATTTGAAAAAAAAAATTGGCACTAAAGTGAGCGCTGTGCACAAGTTTTGACACTTTTAGTGTCCTTTTGCCTTTCATTATCTTTAGGTTTCATGGAGAGTAAGGCTGATCCTTCGCTATTTGTATATGCTTCTTCTCAAGGCCGTCTATATCTATTACTGTATGTTAATGATATCCTAGTCACCGGTGATACTCCTCATTTATTACAGTATTTGATTACTTGACTTTCATAGAAATTTGCCTTGGACCACTTTACTATTTTCTTGGCATTGAGGCTTAGCACTGCTTAGATGATACGCTTTTATCTCCAGCTAAATATGTTGATGGCCTTTTATGCAAGTTTGACCTCATTAAAGTTAAGCTTGTGTCTACACCCTTGACCTTGAAGACTTTATGTTTGCTAACTTATAGTTAGTTTCTCGCTTCTCTAATGTTGTATTGAAAGATGGTTGGTGTACTACAATATGTGTCCATGACCAAACCCGATATTAGTTTTGTTGTGAACTTGATTAGTCAATTCATGCATCAACCTAGATTACCTCATCTCTAGGTTGTCAAACGTATATATTGGTATTTAATTGGCACATCCACCCATATATCGGTCATTGAGTGATCTTCTCCCACTTCATTAACTGTTTATGCGAATGCAGACTGAGCTGGGTGCTCCAATACTCGATGGTCTACCTTGAGTTTTTGTCTTTTTCCAAAGACCAATCTTGTTCCATGGAGTGGCAAAAAGTAGCCCATTGTTGCCCGTTCTAGTACAATAGCTAAATATGGTAATATCGCTCATTGTGTTGCTAAGATTATTTGGGTTCGTCATTTACTTCGTGAGCTCATGGTCTCCCTTTTTTTGTCATCTCACCGTTTATTGTGACAATGTCTCTGCCACTTATCTTGCTTTCAACCTCGTTTTTCATGCTCGCACAATCTTGTTTCATGGAGTGCCAAGAAATAGCCCGTTGTAGCCCATTCTAGTAGAGAGACTAAGTATCATGCTGCTGCTCAGCGTGTTGCTGAGACTATTTGGATTCGTCACAAAATCCCCCTTTTGATCATTTCACCGTTTATTGTGATATCACCTATCTTGCTCTCAACCTCTTCTTTTATGCTCGCATTAATCTTGTTTCATGGAGTGCTAAAAAGCAGCCCCCTATAGCTCGTTCCAGTATAGAGGTTGAGTATTGTGTTGTCGCTCATTGTGATGCTGAGACTACTTGGATTCGTCATTTATTTCGTGAGCTTGGGGCTCCCCTTTTTTTTATTTTATTATATGATATCACTATTTATTATGACAACATTTCATCACCTATATTACTCTCAACCCCATCTTTCATGCTCTCACCAAACACATCGAGTTGAATTTCAATTTGTTCGAGAGCGGGTTGCTTTCAGCAACTTATGTGTTCGCTAGTGCCTACAACAAATTAGCAGAGAGACATTTTCATCGAGGGAAAACTTAGTTCGCCACACGCACTATTGAGATTTAATTTCTAACTTGTAACACCTATTTTGAATTGGGGTGAGTATTAATATGTAATTAATATGCATTATGGGGTTTTTTTTGTGTAATTATGAATTTACGTGTACTTTGACCGTAATTAATCTCTCTGATAAATACATATAATATAACCTTTATTGAGGTTAAGCCGCCATAAGCACTCCGTCACTATTCTATCTTGTCTCTTTGGCTACTCTCTCCGTCTCTTTCGCTGTCACTCCAAGCTCGACTCCCAGACACACAGTACTCGTACTCAGAGAGAGAGAGAGAGAGAGAGGCGGAGAAGAAGACGAAGATGGAGACGAAGCCAAGCGAGATAAGCAGCTCGAAGATGTTCGGGGGTTACAACAGGAGATACAAGCATTTCAGCCCAACCCTCGGTTGCTCCATGAACTTCCACATCTACTTCCCTCCTTCTCCTTCCCCTTCTCACAAATTCCCCGTACGCCCTCCATCTTCGCTTTCGCTGCTCATCGAGAGCCTTCCTCAATTCCTCTCTCCGGGTTCATTAGGGTTCATTTCGTTGTCTGCGATCGTGTCGTTAGCTTTCCGTTTCCGACGATTTGGATGAGAGTGTTCGTGTGTGTATGAGCGCGCGCGCGGGCGCGATGTGTGGATTGACGACGTGGCTCGATTATGTTGCTTAATTGCTTGGCCGTGTGGATGGGCAGGTGCTGTACTGGTTGTCTGGGCTCACGTGCACGGACGAGAATTTCATTGTGAAATCCGGAGCTCAACGTGCTGCCTCGAAAGAGGGCATTGCCCTGATTGCGCCCGACACGTCTCCAAGTCGGTGACTTTATTTACTATCTACGTGCCGTCGCATGTTTTCGGTTTAGCCTGGTTCTAGCCTGTTGCAGAAATAAAAATTTATGTTAGAGGATTGGTAGATTAGTAATGGAACTGTAATGGGTCAGTCTTACTTGGTATTTTCAATTTCGGGTGCTTGAAGGATGGATTTTTATAGTGCTACTTTTGATATAATGCCACAGTTGGAGTCCAAATCCATCAGTTGGAGCAACTTGAACTGTTCATCTTCCGAATCCGTTGTCATTTGAGTCTCTTATCTTATTAGCTTTGCTAATACTTTGCATGCCATATCTTGCTTTATAAACTTTTGGTATCTGATAGAATATTTTACGAGTTAGTGCTAAAACCGCCGCTTTCTTCCTTGATATCGAAGCTATGTTTGTTATCTATATATTGCAGGAGGCCTGAATGTGGAAGGAGAAGCAGACAGCTGGGATTTCGGCGTAGGTACGTCGCATTAGTATTTCCATCGGCTTTTGCAAAGTGCGTTCATTTTCAATGCTATTCTTACGGAGTATTCTACCTCCGCAAATACTGCTCTTAGAGTACCCACCAGACTGGCTGCTGTTTATTTAGAGATATACTATTATATTTATCATTACTATCAGCAGGTCCAAGGGTCTAAGAAGTATGATCCTCATGTGCCTCACCTCTATGTACGAGAAAGAGTTTACTTTTTGCAGTTACTTTAAGATGGGTCAGCAGAATGTGTTTTGATGGCTCAAACTGAGAATTTTATTAACAAATTATTCACAATCACAGTCATGCTGAGATGGGAGGCAGTATGGCAGTCTAATAATGATACAGATTCTGTAATTCCTACCATAGTGTTAGGTATCATTATAAGAAAATTATGGCCACTTACCATTCTAATTTTGAAGGGTATCTCTTTTGACATCATAGCTTCATAGACTATTTTCATCATACTGGAAAAGAGGAGTGTGTCATCCTATTACTATTGTCTTTCTTGAATTTTGGTTTTTGGTGATCTCGTACTCACTTTTCTGATAGAGTAACATTGGGTGTGATGCAAATATCGTAGAGATTGGTAATCTGTGATGTTGTGATGGGTTCTCCCGAAGCCAAATGAACTACAGTGTGATGAATGCTCCAATATTATTTATGATTGATACTCAAAATAAGAGCAACAAGAAGTTTGAATTCAGACATATATTCTTTGTTGCAATATGGGATTTGTCTTGAGGTTGTTTCCTTTATTTTAACCAGGTGCTGGGTTTTATCTTAATGCTACCCAAGAAAAGTGGAAGAACTGGCGTATGTATGATTACATTGTCGAGGAATTGCCCAAACTTCTGGCCGAGAATTTCCCACAGCTTGATACAGCAAAGGCATCTATATTTGGTCATTCTATGGGAGGACACGGTGCTCTGACAATCTACCTAAAAAATCTTGACAAATATAAGGTAAATAATATATGCCTACCTGCTACTGATTTCAGAGCCCTGAGGGTTGCCTATCTTTGTTCAACTTCAGTCCCAATCCAATAAGTGCAAATTCTTGACACTTGCTAAAGATTTTCTCTTGCAATTATATGTCTACAGATTATTTACCTAGGCTCTATGGTCCATTTATGGCAAATGAAGATCCTCATCTTACTCTAGTGGCCATTTTTAGTTCACTGTGCAGTTTCCTAAAGTTTATAAAGTTGTTAGTTTGAACTCGTATATACTCTGGATTTGAGGATTAACTAGAATATTTTGCATTAGTATCCACTTATGCAGACTCACTCTCAGTGTTTTTTGACTCACTCATTTTGCAGTCGGTCTCTGCCTTTGCTCCAATTGTGAATCCTATAAACTGTGCATGGGGCCAGAAGGCTTTTACCAACTATTTAGGTGAAAATAAAGCTGATTGGGAGGTATATATAGTAGAGTATTTTGAGCATTAACTAGTAAATGTTATGATGCTGAAAGCTTCTAGTGTTCTCTTTTCATGGTTACGAATAAAATTGCAGGAATATGATGCCACTTGCCTAGTTGCTAAGTTCCATGATGTGTCTGCTACCATACTGATTGATCAAGTAAGTTTGTCCTGAGCCTGTATCCATGGACAAATTTATTGAAGTACTAGAAAAACAAGTCCAACAACCTGCCTGCTGTACTCTTTTGTGAGACTTCAGTGTCAGCATATACTTTTCCGGCAAATATGTACGTAAAGCTGCTTATTTTTTTTTTCCCTTTCCATGAGTACTTGATGATTGTGAAAAAAAAAGTACTTGATTAGTCATTGTCAGTGCTTCCAACTAGTGGTGTCAATAGTTCAGTTCGGTTCGGTTCTTCAAAAAAACCAAACCGAACCAAACCGTTAAGGATGGCGGCCGAACCGAACCAAATAGCGAACCGAACCAATTACGAACTGAACCAAAAATCCATTTCGATTCGGTTTTTGGGTTTCGGTTTTCCTTTTTTTATTTTTTTCAATTCTTTTTCACTAGCTTCTCAATTGCATGCCCTCCTCAATTGCACCTATAAAAAAAAAAAAAAAGGAAAACCAAACCCCAAAAACCAAATCGAACTGAACCGAAATGGATTTTTGGTTTAGTTCGTAATTGGTTCGGTTTGCTATTTAGTTTGGTTCGGCCGCCATCCTTAACGGTTCGGTTCGGTTTTTTGAAGAACCGAACCAAACTGAACCATTGACACCCACTGTTCCGCCAATGAACCCATCAAGAGAAACCTATGTTGGACTTCACTATAGCAGCTGAAGGGCACGCACATGGCTTTGCACTGTAATTAACCCAACCAAGTAGGAGTCGATGGAAGACAAATTTAGTGTCACCAAGCTATCAAGATCTTAATGAACGAAATCTTTTACAAATTGCTATCTCAATCCTCCATCTTTCTCACATCCTGACATCTTCATCTCAAAATTACGGCTTTCTTCAGCATTGGGTTGTTCTAGCTGATGGTTGCAGACTAGTACGGGGTTTATAAGACGAAGAAGTCAAAGCTCTCTGTCTCTCTCTGGTGTCTTTGGTGGGGATGAAAAGTAACACTATGGTTAGTTGTAAAGAATCATGGGTGTTCCCTTCCTCACAGGTCGCTTACCAACGAGCTGAGTGCAATTTTGATACTAAAAAGTTACTAAAATAATCAATCAACAAATGCAACTACGGCGGAACCAGCAGTGGAAAAAGTTAGATTGCCTGGATTTCTTCCCAACACTTGATTGGCTAATCTGCGGCCCCAGTTTGAACTTTTAATGCATTTGTTCTAGGCAGAATCTTTAATTCGTTTGAATCATGGACCTTGTATAGGCCATTAATCATGGGGTAATGTCTTTCTGCAGGGGGAAGATGACAAATTTCTGCACAATCAATTGTTGCCAAATAAGTTCCCGGAAGCTTGCAAGAAACATGGAGTCCCAGTTCTTTTGCGATTGCAGCCGGGTTATGATCATTCCTTCTTCTTTATCGCCACCTTCATTGACGATCACATCCTCCATCATGCCCAAGCCCTCAACCTGTAGTCTTTGGGCCTAGCGGCCTCCAGGAATACATAATTATCTTCATCTCATGCTGGAACCGGGGTGCCCGTCTTGTCGAAGCGGCGTGTTGCTTCATACCCTGTTTTATGAAGTTGCGAATGATGCCTGTCATATGATGTTGGTATGAGAGTCAGGCGGTTTGCTGAAACAGAAGTACTTTAGTTTCCATTGTCAATATGCGTGTCTTAATTTCGGAGAGCAGCTGTGATTCCATTTGAAGTTTGATGAGAACGCTCCGGTAATGATACATAACGAGGTTTCGTGTTCCTTTCTTTTAGCCTTTGGGTGGTTTCTAGTCTCTCTTCAGCGAAGCGACTTGATTCGATCTCACCCCTAATCATCGATGATCGAGAGGAACTGGCGGTGGTGGAATGGCGGAGGGATGATGAAGATGGCCGTGGAGAAAGCAGCCGCAAGGCGGCGATGTTTAACAATGAAAGTGGTAGAGCCTGAAATATTGATACGGTTAAGGGTGTTATAATAACCGAACCGGAAAACCAAATTGAAATGAATTTTTGTGCATTTTCAGTTTTGATAACAGTAAAATAACCGTTCTTTTTTCCGGTTCGGTTAACCAAACCAAAATCGAAACTGCAATTTTTCAATAAAAACTGAATACCCAACTGAAAATCTTCCTTCTTTATCCCTCTCATAATCTTCATAAATTTTAATCTTTGTTTCTCTTTTTCGATCTGCAAATTAAGAACCGTTGACATTCCTAGTTATGGTTCAGTTTGATTCAATCAAATCGAATCATTGACACCTCTAGTTATGGTTGTAGGAAATCCGAATCGATCCAAACTGAATCGTTGACACTTTTAGATACGGTGGTATTCTTCAAATAATTCATGTTTTGCAAAACAATTGGAGCATTAATATAAGATCTACGAGGCGTATTTTTAGCTATAAAGAAAAATAAATTTCCACGTGTCGGGTCTCATGACGTTTTTGACTTTATGCAAGGGGCAAGAGGCCTGTCGAATTTGACCTGCCAACCGCCTCCGAACATTTGAAAAGGTCCATTACTAATGAATTCGCGTTTTCGAATTAGCACAGTTCCCCGGGGATGGCAATCTCGTAATTATCTCCTCTTCCGACCTAAATTCACAACGCGGCCTTGCATGTCTACTTTATACGCGTCGAACCTCCCTTAAACCGAACCCGAAAAACTTCGCCTCTTCCGCAAAACAAAAAAAAGAGTTGACTGAAAGAAAATATCTCTCGCTTCCCTGCTCCTGAAAATGTCAGGCTACCCCCACGCGCCGCCGAACTACGGCTACGGCCCCCCTCCGGGCCAGCCCTACACCACCTCCTCCTCCTCCTACGGCGTGCCTCCCCCGTCCAACTCCCCGTACGCGCAGGCGGCCGTGCCGTACGCCGCTCCCTCCGCGCCCTACGCGCCGCCTTCCCAGGGCGGGAAGCCGCCGAAGGACAAGCCGCAGGGCTACGGAGCTCCTCCGCCGTCGGCTCCGGGAGGATATCCGGCGCCGTCGGCTCCGGGTGGGTATCCGGCTCACGGCGGGTACACGGCTGCTGGCGGATATCCTCCGCCGCCGCCGGCGTACGGAAGCCCGTTCGCGGCACTGCTGCCGTCACAGTTCCCGCCGGGGACGGATCCGAGCGTGGTGGCGTGCTTCCAGATGGCGGACCAGGACGGAAGCGGGTTAATCGACGACAAGGAGCTGCAGGGCGCGCTGTCCTCGTACAACCAGAGCTTCAGCTTGAGGACGGTGCATCTTCTCATGTACCTCTTCACGAACACCAACGCGAGGAAGATCGGTGAGTACTCTTTAGCTTCTAATTCTCGCGATCGCTTCCGCCACCGTCGGGGATCATGCAGCGATTAGGCTAGAAACATCGATGTCGATGCGTTGCTGATTTCGTCAGGGTCAAACGGTTGACGCGTGGCTTTTACATAGAATAAAATTTTTTTTGGCAGAACTTTTACATAGAAATTGATCGCTCGGTTAGGCGAGATTATCTTGCACGCTCTTCCGTAGTGTCGAGTGAGATTGTATAAGATCTGTAATGGCGGAGTCTCTAATATTGGTTTAGAATTGTGCTGCTGAGTGTCTTGAACTTCAAACCTAGAAAGCTCTGTTTATTTCGTAGAATGATTTGGAAAATTTCTAAAAATAATTTATTAATAAAAAATGTTCTCGTTATTGATAACGATTTATGTCTATAAATTTTCGTGGTCTATGCATTTTTTTTTTTTCATTCATTCATTTTTATAAGCGATATAAAGGATCATTTTGAGGAAAATATTTACCAAATCATTGATTTTTCGTGAAACAAACGGAGCTCTAGTTCTGTTTAAGGAATTATTCGAAGCTCGTGCTCTGAACTTGCTCGTTAATCCGCAAGGTGAGATGCTGCAAACAGATGGTGCGCCTTAGTTTGCGTACTGCCCTTTTGGGGAAGAGAAGAGGGTGAAGGGGGGATGATGCTAGGTTGAGCTAAGCTCTCCTTACCTGAGTGGATTAGGTGATGATTGGGCAAGGCCCCTATTCATTTCTGGCAAAATGGGTTTGGTGTGAGAGGTTCAGATCTGGACGATGAAGATGACTCTGGCTTATCTTATTTCTTCGTGTCTTGCCCAATTCTTCATCACATCACGTTTATCTGTCAAAACGTGTGTGGTGGGGGCCATTTGCAATGGATTTTCATCGATGTTTCTTCGGCCATGATGACATACTTTTGCCAATTTTTTTCTCATTCCTAGAGGAAGCCCAACCCATTGCAAGGATGGGTGCATGCTATGACTTTTCATTTCATCTTACTGCATTGCTGTTGCACTTGGGCTGTTCTGGGTAGGTCACATGTGCAGGCCATTCGTTGTCTAGTTCATATGTAATTTGTTGGTCGACTCAATGCAAGAATCATTCCCCATAAGAATTGTAGAAAGAAATGCAACCTTGGAGCATTGGCTGTGTTTTCTCCCTCCTCAGAATTGAGATTTGTTTGTGTGCAGGACCCAATGAATTTGTTCAGGTGTTTTACAGTCTTCAGAGCTGGAGGGTAAGTGGAAACTGGAACCTAACGTTATCCCTAGAGAATATTCATTTTACAAACAAATGTTGATTGGTGAATCATGCCTTCTGGAAATTGCTTCAGGCGATATTCGAGAGGTTTGACCGGGATAGGAGTGGCAAGATTGATGCCAATGAGTTGAGGGATGCACTGCTCAGTCTAGGATTTTCTGTGTCGCCAGTGGTTTTGGATTTGCTCGTGTCTAAGTTTGACAAAACTGGTGGGAGGAATAAAGCCATCGAATATGACAACTTCATCGAGTATGTTTTCCCACCCTGTCTTTAATTTAAAAAAAGAACTCAGTCATCGAAAGTTTTTCATGCTTTCTAATGATCATGATGGTCTCTAATCACATTACCTTTTGTACTTATTTCTTGCAGATGCTGCCTTACTGTCAAGGTGAGATCTTGTACCCGATCTTATAATTTTTGTACTCAGTCCGCTGGAATTTATGACTGAATCTGTATTTCGTATTGCAGGGACTGACTGAAAAATTTAAGGAGAAGGATACCAAGTACTCTGGCTCAGCAACCTTCACTTATGATGCCTTCATGTTGGCAGTTCTTCCTTTCCTCGTCGCCTAGTGTGGAAGTTGATTTCAGATGTCAAGCTCGGTTAGATCGCACTTTTCTTTTCTTTACTTTTCTGATGGCTCAGTTTGTTGTTTTACCTGGTCTCTGTATTTACTTATGAGAATGATTTTTTTGTCGGACGAATGGTGTAATGTTTGCTTATCAAAATGAGATAGTATGTTTGGACTGTAAATATTTGAAGTTGTGAGGAGAAAAAAGACAGTTTGGAAGCTGAGCAAATAATAATAAGAGCTCTAAAACTGCATGAATGAACGATCTAGCCAGAGACTCTTTTAGTGTATAGCCAGACGGCTCTTCCATCTTGTTGCTGAGCCTGAGTCGGCCTTGCATTGGAGTCATATGCCTATCCAAATGGGCAAGCATTAAATTAGGCGAAAAAAGACGAAAGAAGATGAATATAGTCAGTCACGCGAGGGACTGACTCTGTTTTTGATCACGGCACTTTATGTCGTGTACGCGTTTGTGCATCTTAAAGGAATTCCAATCAATTGCTGAGTGTGCAATTCGAAGAAAATGAGGTTTTGGTGTAGACTTCACTTGCTATAAAGTGAGTGAATCACGAAGTCTTTATAGAGGACCTAGTATGCTTATGGCTCACCTTTCTTATCTGTAAAATCCCCTGTTAAGTGGCAAGTAAATCAAAAGGTGACACCGTTTCAGAGCACTTACATCATCGACAGCTTCTCTCAGTGCTCCCTCCAGACTGTCCTCACCTAGTCGAACTTCACAAAACAGCATGTCTTGAGAGCATCCGCGGACCATAGGACCACGTGTGTTTCCATTTAAGAATCGTCATGGAAATCTAGTCTATTACCTTCCCGACTATTATCCACACGACGCCCTCAGTGCATGGAGGGACCGTGAGAGAACCGATGTATCTGAAGTATTTCCTGCTGCCGAATTTGACGATCCCTGGATCCATGACCCCCCCAAGTCTATGTCTTCCTTCCCAAGTACTTTTATTTGTTCGAGCAGCTGCCGAGAAATTAAAATGGCGAAACGAAATCAGAAGGACAAAAGGCATTAGGCAGAGACCACATGGCCCATTTTCTTTAGACTAGATGTTCAGGCTCCGTAGGAGCCAAGTAGGGGAAGCAAATAGGAAAAATAATCAGACGGATGATGCATTGCATCAGTGAGCATGAACATGCACGTCTACAAGCTCAACTTTGCTTATGGCTGAGCTCAAAGCATTCACATAACCTATGAGCAAATACGATAAAGATATGGCGGCGGCTGCACGTATAAATGCACATTAAGGAGAGTGCGATAAAGCGGCCTTTGCACCTTTGTGAGAAAAGGTTCAGGTCGGCCATACTTGTAGACAATCCTGATAACGGTTATATCTCCTCGAGAGCTTAAATGAACTGCGTGAAGCTCCAACTCATATCTGCAGAATGAATTTTGACATCACTCATCAGTACCAAGGGGGGGAAAACGGTCTTGTTTAGTGTAATTTGTGCATACTGCAGAGAAAGAAATCTAGTGAAAAGTGCACGCCGCCGATTACTTCACGAGCTCGGCTACACGAGTGGACAGTCATACCATCAGTAAAAGTCGGATTGTTCTCAACTTTAGTTGTGCACGGCACCACTACAAAGAATATAAAAGGCAACTAGGTAGCTGTTCCTCACAAGGGCAGGAGCTGGTTTGTAGTCTCTTCTCAACTTCCCCAGATTCGGAAAGACTGGCACTCTCTCATGGAGCAGATCGATCGGGGACTGCAATTTCCCAGCGCCACATGCTTGCCAACGCGGGTCGAACCGGCCCCATTCTTTCGGCCATTTTCCGGTTCCTTCAACATAAGCGAATGTAGTTTCATCAACTGTCCCTGGCCAGCCCCAATCCCCTCCAAAAAAGTAGAGGAAAGGAAAAGAAGAGATATTAGCGAAGAAGCTGACAGAAGCACAATTCACGAATCGGGTCTGCAACACTGCTCGCAAAGCGTAACTGCTGTCTCTAGTATCCGATATCGTTGTCTATAATCTCTTGAATGCTACTCACAAAGCCAAAGGCACCACAAACATGTAATTTTGCCTAACACATGTTAATAGCGTGCACGGATTAGGAGTCGGGCAAACCGATTTTGCAGACTGCTAAAATGTAACAAAGGATCTAATTCATATGATCCAAAAACAAAGGATCAAATTAATTCTTGTGTCACGAAAAATTCCAAACCGATACACTCGTGTCATATGTAACCCAATTTTGCCGTAAGATTTTGGTGGAATTATCATAGGTGTACTAATTTATGATTTTTTGTGACACAAAAATTAATTTGGATTATAAGTGGCATGAATGTATCGGTTTGGAATTTTTTGGGTTTTAGCTCTTCTTTTTTAGTTGTAACAAGACCCAGAGATTCTATGGAAAATTAGCCATTTTCACTAATTACCAAAAGCAAGTATTTCTTCAAGTCATGTTACCTGACTTCTTAATTGGAATGTGATTTCCAATTTAAGTGAACAAATAGCAATGGAAGGTTCATGAAGTATAATTAGATATTAAATGATTTCACTTAAGCAAAGACGTGAGGTAGGCTATTGTAATTCATAGATTAAATGGTATTCTAACAGTAGTGAATTATTAAGATTAACCTAAGAGTTTCACAAAGGACTCTCCCTCCCTTACTCTCTCATGTAACTGCATCCATCGAAAACTAGACCAGAAAGAATTCGGTTGGAACTGAAAAGCGGAGAGCAATTGTACGGCATTCATCAAGCTAAGTGTCAAGGACCGGAGGTTTTCAAGGTACCACAGGCTGAAAAAATGGCCAAGATGACCAAACATGTCTTGAAACTTCTTGGCTCTAGGGTTTCATGAGTATTCTAGAATACTCCTAAGGGGATTATGGGTATTGCACACTTGTATTTAATGGGGGTAGATGGCAGTCAAGAGATTAGATCTCTTACGTTAGGAGACGTACGGTTATAATTAGAGGAGCTCTAATGTGTATAGGGTTTTATTCCCATCTTTTGTATCATCCAAAATTCTAACAAAGAAGAGCATTCTCTCCCAAACACTTCTCTCTCTAAGAATTTTCTCTTTATACTTTCTTGCAGGAAAGAAGCAATGTTAATAATAGAATAAATGACACAAAAGGTCTATGAACTTTGATCCAATATGCAATGTGATCCATAAACTTTAAATTTGTTTAATGTGGTCCATGAATTTTAGCTTAATGTGTAATGTCGTCCCTAAACTTTTAATTTGTTCAATGTGGTATCTGAATTTTTTATGCATGTTTAATTTTGTCTTTGAACGGTATGAAAATGTTCAATGTCATCAGGAGGGTCAAAGGATTGATGCATGGCTTTTACATAGAAATTGATCGCACGGTTAGGTGAACTTATCGTGCCTGCTCTTCCGAAAGTCTCGAGTGAGATTGTATAAGATATGTAACGGCGAAGTCTCTAATATTAGTTTAGAATTGTAGTGACGAGGTGAGATGCTGTAAACAGATCGTGCGCGTTACTTTGCGTACTATCTTTGCTCAGGTGTTTTATAGTCTTCAGAGCTGGAGGGTAAGTGGAAACTAGAACCTAATGATATCCCCAGAGGACATTCATCTTACAACCAAAAGTTGATCGGTGATTCGTACTTTCTGCAAATCAGGAGATGTTCGAGAGGTTTGACCGATGCTAATGAGTTGAGGGATGCACTGCTCAGTCTAGGATTTGCCGTGTCGCCGGTGGTATTGGATTTGCTCGTGTCTAAGTTTGACAAAACTGGCGGGAAGAACAAAGCCGTCGAATATGATAACTTCATCGAGTATGTCTTCCCGCCCTGTTTCTTGCAGATGCTGTCTTATTGTCAAGGTGAGATCTTGTGCTCGATCTTACAATTTTTGTACTTAGACCACCGGAATTTATGCCTGAATCTGTATTTTGTATTTCGTATTGCAGGGACTGACTGAAAAATTTAAGGAGAAGGATACCACGTACTCTGGCTCAGCAACCTTCACTTATGAGGCCTTTATGTTGGCAGTTCTTTCTTTTCTCGTCGCCTAGTGCGAAGTTGAATTCAGATGCCGAGCTCGGTTAGATCACACTTTCTCTTTTCTGACTGCACAGCTTGTTGTTTTCATCCTTACCTTGTCTCTGTATTTACTTATCAGAATGATTTAGTACATAATACGTTTGAGTTGTGTGGAACCAGTGGTGTGATATATGCTTATGAAAATGAAGTAGTATGTTTCGACTGTATATAATTTGGAAGTTGTGAGGTGGTAAAAGACAGTTTGGAAGCTGAGAAAATAGTAATAAGAGCTCCGAAACTGAATGGATGAACGATCTGGCCAGTGCTTGGGCGGCTTGAGAACGAGAATGAGATTTATTATGTTGAAAGTGATCGCACGACTTCTGGCTCAACATAAGTCTGACCTAAGCAGCACCTCCGTTGACTCTTGGATTGTATAGCCAGACGGCTCTTCCATCTAGTTGCTGAGTCGGCCTTGCATTGGATTCATATCCCTATCCAAAAGGGCAAGCATTAAATTAGGCGAAAAAGATGAAAGAAGATGAATATAATCAGTCACGCGAGGGAGGACTCTGTTTTCGATCACGGGACTTTATGTCATGTACATGTTTGTGCATATATGAAGAGAATAAGTATCACTTGTGATCAAATGAAGAAATCACCAGGTCTTTATGGAGGACCTAACTGCACGTATAGCTCACGTTTCTTGTCTGTAAATAAGTGGCAAGCAAATCAAAACGTAACACCCTTTTAGAGAGCACTTACATCATGAACAGCTTCTCTCAGTGCTTTTACTTGCTCCCTCGAGACTGTCCTCACCTAGTCAAAGTTCACAAAACAGCATGTATTGAGAGCATCCAGGGACGACAGGACCATGTGCGTTTCCATTTAAGAATTGTCATGGAAATCTAGTCTATTACCTTTCTGACTATTGTCCACACGACGCCCTCGGTGCATGGAGGGACTGTCAGAGAACCAATGTATCTGAAGTATTTCCTGCTGCCGAACTTGATGATCCCCGGATTTATGACCCCCAAGTCTCTGTCTTCCTTCCCAACTACTTTTATGTGTTCGAGTAGCTGCCAAGAGAAAAAACGGCGAAACCAAATCAGAAGGACAAAGGGCATAAGGCAGAGACCACATTGTCCATTCTATTAGACTGGATGTTCAGGTTCCATGTGAGCAAAGTAGGTGTAGCAAATTGCAAAAAATAATCAGACAGATGATGCATTGCATCAGTGATGCATGAACATGCACGTATGCAGACTCAACTTCGCTTATGGTTGAGTTCAAAGCATTCACATAACCTATGAGCAAGTATGATAACAATATGCTGGCTGCACGAATAAATGCACATGTGGCGGTAAGGAGAGTGAGGTAAAGCGGCCTTTGCACCTTTGTGAGAAAAGGGTCGGGTCGGCCATACTTGTAGACAATCCCGATCACAGCTATTTCTCTGTGAGAGCTTAAATGGACTACGTGAAGCTCCAAGTCATATCTGCAGAATGAATTTTGACATCACTCACCAGCACTACGGGGGAAAAACTATATTGTTTAGTGTAATTTGTGCACTTGCAGAAAAAGAGATCTAGTGAAAACAACAAAGACAATCCTCTGTACGTCGATCCGTTCAGTGTGTGCTCGGAGGGGGAATGCCAATGACACTGTAGAAGTTTGTAGTAAGTCCCGTTTATGTTGATCTTCCCTGCATCTCCTTTCCACATTACCTGGTTGAAGAGCCATTGGTAAAAACAAATGGTAGATCAGTTTATTATTGAAAAATTGTCGAGTACGTAGTTGGTTGAGAATTCTTTTCTTTGGAGGAGGTTTATAGAGGGAAAGACAGATGCCAATTTCAAATATCAGGGAACATGAATTGCTCATGGATAATAATCCGTAAAATTAGCCTTAAAGATTCGAATATCTTTGTGGTTAGTACTACTTCCATTGAAAAAAGGAAGTACTCAAATCATCGACTCTTCCTTCACCATGGCGACTGAGCGCCCGGGCTTACACGATCAGACAGTCATAGCGTCACTAAATACTCGGGTTGTTCTCAACTTCAGTTGTGCATGACACCACTTCAAAGAATAAAAAAAGGCAACTAGGTAGCTCTTACTGTGATATCATGTCCCCTGTTCCTCACAATGGCAGGAGCTGGTTTATAGTCTCTTTTCAACTTCCCCAAATTCGGAAAGACTTGCACTCTCTCATTGAGCAGATCAATCGGAGACTGCAATTTCCCGGTGCCACATGCTTGCCACTGTGGGTTGATCCAGCCCCATTCTTTCGGCCCTTTTCCGGTTCCTTCAGTATAAGTGAATGGAGTCTCATCGTCTGTCCCAGGCCAGCTCCAATCCCCCCGCAAAAAAGTAGAGGAAAGGAAAAGAAAAGATATTAGCGAAGAAGTTAAGCACAATTCACAAAGTGTAACACTGCTCGTAAAGCATAATGGCTGACTCTATCGTCTGATTTTTTGGTCGTCACTGAAATGCAAGTCGCAAATTCAAAGGCACCACAAAAACGTAATTTCCCAACACATGTTAATAGCATGCACGGACTGGGAGAGTCAGGCAAACCAATTTCACAGACTGCTAACATGTAATAAGGATCTAATTCATATGATTCAAGAACAATGCCTCAATTTTCAGCGATGAAGCATGATCCAAGTACTTCACTCCTACATGAAGGAGAACAGGCATGTGCCTACATAAGTCATTCAGAGAGAAACAGAGAGACAAACAATTTGTTCCTTTTCTATTCATTTTTGTGTATGATAATGGATGCTTGGATCTCTTAAAGACCCCAAGTTACATAGGACAAGGAACTCCACACATGATGAACTTGACTAATCACATCTAATTGCATTGGGTCATGGCGGTCCCTCAGGTCGGATATTGTTGGGGCAAGAGATTTGCCTTTGTCGAGACCTTGCACACAGAGCCATGCTTCTCGAGGCTGAGATTGGTGTCGAGTCTTTGCTAACAAGGCATCACTTTGCGCCTGTATTATGTTCTTTTCTTGTTCTCATTATTACAGAGGAAACACTTTGGCTGAAATTGGATCTGGGAACAGGACAACATGCTCAAAGAGCACAGACAGGAACAGGGAAAAGCAAGATTTACTATCGAAGCAGACAACTCTGCAAGATGCCCATGCTAAGATGTCGAGCCAAGCAAAAATGATGTCCCAGATTACCACGTCTCCAAGAAAAGAACCTTAAACTTTTCTTTATTCCTAGTAATACTACACAGAACCAGACAAGAAATGCTAATTGCTGCTATATCAACGGTTAACTCACATAGTTGAGAGTCTTAAAGTCAATATTTATGGCTATTCGTATGAAGCTTAACGTAAACAAAGATTTTGAATCGCGAATATCAAGAACAACAACGTTGGCTGAATCCCCCCAGACAGTCGCACGGGTGTTAAGGAAGAAGAGCATGAGGCAAGCGAAAAGCACGAGGGACAACAGAGAAAATGGCCTAAAAATAATAATAAAAAATAAAAAAAGAAGAAGGTGGAGCACGCGAGTCTGGAACGACTCTTGTTTTTCAAATTTTTATGTTTACAGATTTTTTTTTTTTACTGAATGTTTTGAAAACTCATCCGCATAACCCGGGACAGGCCAACACAGTAATGAAAATTCTTCATAGAGATCTCAATCTTCTTCTCATTGATTTCAAGATGAAAAATTTTTGCGCATTCGAGAGAGATTTGTGATGGGTATGGTTGCTGACGTCCAAAGTTGATCCGCTTCAACACGGAACACAAGCGAGATGAAGTCACGCAAGAGCAAGAGCTTGAGACTCAGAAAAAGAATGGAGATTTGTCCACAGTAACCAGCAGCAACAACACACAACAGAGAGCGTCGCGTTCCGTGTGTGCACCAGATCAAAGAAAGAAGCTTCAAATGACAAAAGCACGACGCTCAAACACCCTCAGTGCAGTAGATTTTCACCTTGTTTCATATGAATCTTGAACCAGACGACACGAGACTCTGGCATTGAACAGAGAGTGAGAGAGAGACCATACCAACTTCAGATTCCGAAGCAGTGGAGAGGGTGAGAAGAAGACCGTGAAGAGTAACAAAAGCCAGAGCGAAGAAGACGAAGCTGCTGCGGATGGTTGAGAGGATGCCCATTTCCCTGTTCTTCATGCTCTGCTCGTATCACACACAACGAGACAAATGCAGTCAAGACTCGAGGAGACTGCTGAGCGAACGGGTTTCTGAGTTAAAATACTTACTACCAATATTCATTTTTCCAAGGAATCTTGCCAATAAAGTTGATGGGCAGATGATAGGGACACGACTCGAATAGATTATTGCCTTTTTCATCAAGGGTACTTCTTTAACCCAAAAAAGTAAATAATCATGGGTACTTCGACAATTTATGTAGTCAACTTCCAAGTCTTTTCTAAGTTTCGAGAATTATTATTACGAAAAATCTTAAATTAATATATTTATAATATATTTATCTTAAATTAATTTTTTAATCACAAAAAATTTCAAACTGGTATATTTATGATAAATTTGCATAAAACTAATTTTTTAACCACAAAAAATCTCAAATTGATAAAAATTATCCTAAAATTTTTGGTATTTTTAGAGAAGATAAACTAAGCCATTTTGCTAGAAAATGATATAATTAAATAAACGTCTATTTTGGATTATTACCACTAAAAATTCAAAATTGATATGCATCTGATAAATTTATCAAAAACTAATTTTTTTTACAACGAAAAATTTCAAACTAGTACAGCTGTGACAAATATACCCCAAACTATTTTTTTGACCACAAAAAATCTCAAACTAATATACTTATGATAAATTTACCTCAAATTTTACGATTTGTCGGAAAAGATGAATTAAGTTATGAAACTAGAAAATGAGCTAAACTAAGTTATTATTTTAAAAAAAATAATAAGTTTGGGGTAAATTTTTCACAAGTGTACCAGTTTGAGATTTTTTGTAGTAAAAAATTAATTTGCAGTAAATTTGTCATATATATATCAGTTTGAGGTTCTTCATGGTAGTAACCCAAAATAATAATAATTTAGTTGACGTTTCTTTAATTAGATCATTTTCTAGTGACATGGCTTGATTTATCTTATCTGACAAATCCTAAAATTTATGGGTAAATTTGTCACAGATATATCGATTTGAGATTTTTTGTGGTAAAAAAATTAGTTTAGGGTAAATTTGTTACAGGTATACCGATTTGGAATTTTTCGTAGTAATAACCTTTTACTTATTCATCTATTCATCGTGGATATATCGATCTATTCATTTAATTTTAAATTTGGTGTATATTATATGCTTAGGAAAAGACTTAGGCTGTATTTGGTCGTCCGGATAAAAATTGGGATAGGATATGTTTTATATTATCCTGTGTTTGGTAGCTGTCCAGGATTGGATAAAGTCGGATATAGAGGAGATATAATCCGGATAAAATTATCTTAGGGGATGGGGTGGGATAGAGCCGGATAGGATTTCTCTTGTCCATAATATAAAAGCTTTTTTTTTTTAGAAATCCCTATGCTCTCCTTTTCCTTCTCCGTCGTTTTCACATTGAAGCATCACGCGACTCCACCACTCCTCTGTAACTTTTTCACATCGAAATTTCACGAAAACAATTCACGAACGAAGCGCCTTCTTCTCCATAGCTCTCCCGTTCACATCGAAGCTTCACAAAAGCGGCCAGAGTTGAAGCATCATATTTTTCGGATACGCGAAGGTAAATAATCATGCTCTCTCTCTCTCTCTCTCTAAATCTAGAATTCTTCAGTTCATATTACGAAAAGGGGCCGGAATTTACATGTGAAAACGATGAAAGTCTTGGATAATCACAGCTTTACCTTGGTCACTGGAAATCGAGGTATCAACTAATTGAATCGAACCTCCTTGACCTATTGCGCATAATCCAGAATTTCCAGTACTTTGCCAAACTAGCAAGGCACTGACTAACGCCCAAAGCCCTAAAAAAACATTGTAAATTCCGTTCCCTTTTCACAATGTGATTTGTTTTATGAGTTGTTGTCCTTGATGTGCTATATGAGTGGTCAATTTTAAGTTTTTATGTGCTTTGTATCTGCATGAGACAGAAGCAATTGCATTAGAATGTTCTGTTAAGGGACTTCGTTGCCATTTTCTCTCTAATGGTAGAGAAGGTTTAGGTTCAATATCAATCCATCTTTTTTTGGCTAGCCCACAATCTGATAGCAACGGCTTGATGTTCAAAATGTCCTGACTGAGTCTGAAGATTGATTTAGAGCTTAACTTGTCAAGTGTGTTCTTGATGAAAGCAAGGCATTCTGCTTATTTGTATACCTGAGATTTAGG
>BCNH02000011.1:11124752-11211525 GCA_001662345.2 Metrosideros polymorpha var. glaberrima | reverse complement strand
TTTTTTTTTTTTTTTTGAACAGAGGTGAACATTAGTTGAATCACCATCTTTTTTGCTATCCCTCTATATTGAGGGAGTCGAAGTGCTCACATTATTATGCTGCGGTTGAGTATTCCTCGATTGCCTAATATTATTGTTTTTTCCTCATTAGAAATGGATCACGATGATAGAGAAGAAATTTTCACCATTTTGATATTAGAGGAGATGAACCTACAGAAGTTGACTACATAAATTGTCGAAATACCTTTAGAAGTTGACTACATAAATAACTTATCCAGTCCTATCCAGACTATAAATTCGGACGACCAAACACAGCCTTAGAAGTTGACTACATAAATTGTTGAAATACCCTTGATTTGTGTTTTGGTCATAGAAGTACCCATGATGAAAAAGGGAATATATACCGTGTCTAGTTCGTCTTTCACTTAAATGCAATTGCAATAGATAATAATACCTATTATCTAACTAAATAGGTAAAATGATATCAGAAGTGTCAAAATTTGTGTACGACGCTTACTTTAGTGCTAAAATTTTTCGCCAGCTCATTTAAGTGTCAAATCGAAAAAAAAAAACAATCACTTAAAGTGTCAACAATGAGAAATTTTGGCAAAAATAATACGCGACATTTATAATTAAAAAATAAATGTCAAGTCAATTTTTTTTTCATTTTTCACTTTTTTTTATTCTTATTCTTCCTCCTCCCTCCGGCCGAGAAGTTCATGAAAGCAGCCGCCACCGACGACAGCGATTGCCGAGAAATTGCCAACATCAGCATCCCCACGACTAGCAACACTGCCATCTTCATAATCAGGCGACTTATACGCAAGCCCCACCACAGTTCCGGACGACACTTATTGAATCGCGATCTCACCCTTACTGTTCTCCACGTTCCGGTCCTCCTGATGCGTCTCTGCTGTAATTTGAACATCAAACGACTTGAGTTGCAGCTCAAATTCCAAAAGAACAAGCCAAAAAACTCACACTTGCTGCTACAAAGAAAGTCTTGATGGCACGAGAATCAGATCCGACCAATGCAAATCAAGCAACGCCACTCGCAAAATCAATCAACAGATATAAAACTCCAAATGGGGGCTGAGAAATTGCAGGAAAACAAAAGGGGAAGTTTCCCTAACTGGAACCCCCTAACGCAGCTCGCAAATTTCACCACAACCAGCCTTCTGCAGTTTCTCATGGCCTGCGAGGTCGAGCTTCGCCGGTCCTCCCTCTGGCCGGTCGGTGGCTATTGGGAGGAAGAATTAAAAAAAGTTGACAAAATGACAAAAAAAGAAACAAAATTAAGAAAATTAAGATATTATTCGAAAAATACTAAAATATTATAAAAAAATTACCAAGTTAGTGTTGGAGAGCCACGTCGGCTTAAGGTATTAATAAAAAAGGGCAACGTCAGATTTCGCGCCAAGCAAATTGGAGTTGGTTCTTAAGTGATCGTTTCAAAAAAAAGTTAGCACTTAAGTTATTCGAAAAAAAAGATTTAACACTATAGTGAGCACCGTACATAAGTTTTGGCACTTCTAATATCATTTTGCCTAACTAAATACCATCATTTGAAAAAAAAAATTACATTATTAAACAATGTGAATATATATTTTACACAAAATGAGTTTCAATAACAAGGAAATTATGCTTCTTGTTGAATATTTTCTCATGCTTATGGTTTAAGTCCAACTTTTTCTTAGTTTATCTTTTGTTACTTTTAATCGAATTAAATTATTATTTGAACATATCGTTAAAAAAAATAAATCTCTATAATATACCGATGTTGGGATGAAATGTGAAACATTTGTGTTTGGATGATATGGTGCTTTGCATTGTGGAATGTTTGAAATATAGATAATAGCTACTACCAAAAACTCTTGTTGCGTTTATGTGAGGAAGAAAATAGTTATGATACGAAAATAAACATCACATAGTAGACAACAAATTAAACTCTAAGCTAGTAACAATAATGTTGATGCTGATAAATTGATAGATAGATAGACAGACAACCTATCATGGTAATTGAATTATGGGTTAATACCACGAAAAATCTCAAACTGGTACATCTATAACAAATTTACCATAAATTAATCTTTTGACCACGAAAAATCCTAAATTGGTATACATGTGACAAATTTACCTCAAACTAATTTTGACCATGGAAAACCCTAAATTGGTACATTTGTAACAAATTTATCATAAACTGGTACACTTGTAATAAATTTATCCTTCATTAAATTAAGTTAATACCACGAAAAATTTCAAATTAGCACACCAGAGACAAATAGAGGGTAAAATCTTTAATTGGTGCACCTCGTCAATTGTCACGTGTCGTCAAACTTAGCAAATTGAAAGTAAAATTTGATGAAAACTAACGGAGGGTAAATTTGTCACAAGTGTACCAATTTATGGTAAATTTGTCACAAATGTACCAATTGAGGGTTTTCCGTGGTAAAAAATAGTTTGGGATAATTTGTCACATGTGTATAAGTTTGGGGTTTTTCTTGGTATTAACCTTTTAATTAAAACAATCGAAAGTGATCATTTTGACGATTTATCTTTTTTTTTTCACCTTTAGTACAATTTTTTATGATTTTTTTTTTTGTAGTATGCAAAGACAATAGGGTCTTTATACTATATTTTTTTTCGACTAATCCGATTATCGGCAAAGTATTATCCTAGTTCAACCAATCCGATTATCAATGTGAAGCCTTTGCGTTTTGATTATGTGGTCTTGATAGCATTGTGGATTGTTTTTTCTTTTCATTTCAATTTGACACGTAGGTTAATGTGATTGTACTTAAGCAAGGGAGGAAATAGTTATAAGGGAAAAATCCAAATAAAGACATGAAGTGGGCAAATCATCTCAAATTAAAGCATGGCCTTGCTGGCCGAAGGGCATTTTCATCATTTACCTTTTTTGAAATTTTTTCTTTTTCCCTCTTCACTTTGCCAGCCATTTCCGGACCTCGTCGATGGCCGACGGAGGCGTCGGACTCAAGTGAGGGCCGCCCTCGCCTGGGCTAGGCCGGCGAGGGTAAACCTCATCCTCGCTCAACGCTAGAAAGGGTTGCCTTCCCCTGAGGTTGGCGGTTTGCTAGCAAGGATGGCTAGGGAGGGAAGAGGAAAAAAGAAAAGAAAAGAGAAAGGAAAGGAAAGGAAAGGAAAAAAATTAAAATATATACTTATAATTTTTTTAATACTAAAATACCCTTTCTTTAATGACTAGAATAGTCACCGGCCGGTTAGGCTTTTTATTTAAGACGATTTGGCCGCTTTAAGCTCTTATTTGAGACGATTTAGCCAATTTAAGTCTTTATTTGAAACAAGGTTCACTTCAAGTCATTATTTGAAATTTTCTCTAGTTATAATATGTAAAGAAATATCTCAATTTTTAATGAGTATTTTGGCAATTTAAATAGCGATCTTCTATTTTTTTTTTTCTAAACACATAATAGACACACAAAGTCTAAATTTTGTAATTGTAATAATAATAATGCGTATTAGATAGATGGATGGATGGATAAAGCAAATAATCTACCATGATAAAGTTAACTAAAAATTAAAATACACAATAAGCGTGCTGGTTTATCATCTCTATTTATTTCAAATTTTTAAACGATTTTCACGATTTCTCTTTTGTATATGCCATAACAATGCCAAAACGATAAAATCATTATACTTTTTATGTAATTAAAAGGGTTAATATCGCGAAAAATTTCAAATTGATATATCTATGACAAATTTACTTCAAATTAATTTTTTTACCACGAAAAATTCTAAATTAATATATCGATGACAAATTTACCCAAAACTAATACACCTATAACAAATTTATCATTTGTTAATTTTTGTTGAATTTTACTGTCAAATTGTTAAGTTTGATGACATAAGACAATTGATGGGGTGTACCGATTTAAATTTTTACCCTTCGTTTGTTATATGTATGCTAGTTTGGAATTTTTTGTGGTATTGACCAAATTTAGCGGAAATTAAGGGAGGATAAAATTTGTCATAAGTGTACTAGTTTGAAGTAAATTTATTACAGATATATCAATTTGAGGTTTTTCGTAATAAAAAAATTCGTTTGAGGTAAATTTATAAAAAAATATGTACAAATTTAAGATTTTTTTGTGGTGTAAATCATAATTTAAGAAATCCGTACATCATATGGTACTATTAAAGCGAATTGTCTGCAGGCTACAGTAAAAGTGGTTAATTATTGTTCCTTTTTGAGTGGAGATAAGATAAGTGGGGTGAGGTGGGCCGGGAGTTCGTTTGTTTCTTCTTTCTTTTCTTCTTTTTTGGAAGAAGAAACACAATGATCTTGACCCGAGAGTCTAATTTTCTAAAAAAAATGTCAATTTTAAGTTTAATTTCAATTCTATCATCAATTTTGTTTTGTCAAAAAAAAAAATCACAAACTTTCACTTTAATTCCAATCCAAGAAAAATTGTCCAAAAAGTCTTAAACTTATTGTGTGGTGACCAATTCAGTCATAAACTTTTCAATTGTATCAATTTAGTCTTAAATTTTTTAGGATTTGCCAATTTAATTCTAAACCTTTTAATAAATTACTAATATAATCATTCTGGCTAATTTTGACTTGAAATCGCCGACATAACGGTCCAATCAACTTCAACTATTCTACGTGATATTGCCGGTGCTGATGTGGACTTTAAAAAAAAATTAATTTACTATTTATTATATTTCTTTTCTCTTTTGTTTCTTTTTAGGTTTAAAGGGTTCGTGGGGCTACCGGCCACTGGTCAAGGGCCAGCAACCTCCGTCAGCCACTAGGCAAGGGCTGGCAACCCACGCTAGTCCTTAGGTGTGTCGTGGCCCTCGTCATGCCTCGTGAGGGCCTAAGTGAGGGCTTGCGAGCAAGCAGTGGCCCCGTTGGCCCTTTGAACCAACAAAGAAAAAAAAATTCGAAAATATTGAAACAAATTAAAAAAATTATCCATGTCAGTTTCAGCCACACCACATAGGATGGCCGATGCTGACTAGATCGCCACATTAGCGATTTTCAATTAAAATTAGCCGGAAGGATTACATTGGTAATTCGTGAAAAGGTTTAGGACTAAATTGACAAATTCTCAAAAGATTTAGGACTAAATTGGCACAATTGAAAAGTTTATGATTGAATTAGCAAATGGTCAAAATGTTTATGACTAAATTGGCACAATTGAAAGGCTTGCGATTGAATTTGTTGCCGTACAATAGATTTATGACTTTTTGGACAATTTTCTCTCCAAATTTGCCCCCGTTAATCCTTTATCCAAAAATCGCCGTCGATTTTTTTCAAATTATCAACATCAAAGCCACTTATAGGTTCATTATTGGAACTCACAGCTTCATCAACACCTTCACTTTCGTATGGAATAATAACAACCTCCTTATGTTGATAATTTCACTAGTGGCAATTTTTGGATGCGTGGATAGACTTGAAATTAAAGTGAAAATTGGTGATTTTTTTCAAATAAAAAAAATTTCGGAGTAGATTTGAGATTGATCTTAAGGTTATGATTTTTTTAGGAAATTAGGCACGGCTAGATGGAATGCTATCATTTCTTTTTTGTCATTTTACTTCAGATCCTTGCACTCCTTTTCTTTTCTTCTGTTTTGCGAAGCCTATGGCAAAATTACACAATTAATCTTGATATTTATATTCAAGATTCCATTTTCTTATATAATCATCTTATGAAACACTTTACTAGAAAATTAATCACTCGATCTAAGATATTGGTAATTATATTTTTTGAGATGGATAGACTATTTCTCAAACAAGTTGACCTACCTAAATTCATGTCATTTGATTAAAAAATCGCAAATGGGTGTCCCAAAACTCACATGGGATATTCGGTCATTAAATAGTTAATTCGATTGAATGTCTACATATAAGCATGCCACTCATACAATCGTCTCTAACTTAAGTGACAACACCTCATCTGACTTCTAATATAAATAAACGAGTTCGTTTTAGAAACTTTCATACCTCATGATTACATGCATGCTTTAGAGATCTATCCTTTCAAAAAGAACATACTTTAGAGATGATGAGATGAATTTCATTGTATCTTAACATATCCAGGCTAAAATCTAGTGAAAACATTTCATCCAGATAGATGAAAGAAGTCCAATTTCCTAGTCCGTTCGTTGCCAAAAGAAGGGGAAAAACAGAGCATAATGATCCGCAAACTATTGTTTTCGAAAATGCGCCCACGTCCATGTCGATCAATGTCTTTATGAACTTCAAATTTGGAGGTTGATGCGAAATGAGTGGATCCATGATAGCAAAGCAAATGAGAATAGCGAAACAGAGATCAACACTGTCGTGTTTACTAGTAGACATGCTCATCCACCTAGAGATTGTACATAACAATAGTCCTCTTGCCGAAACATCCAAACCAATGCCGTGTAAATGCTGACAAAACTATAGACAAAGAGGTCATTTATCTAAACCACGAGAAAAGAGAGAAGAATTTCATTGAGGTGCGGTTCGAAGACACTGAAGAATGGAACAATGCATACTAGATAATCCTGTAAGACAAAACGACTTTGAATTATAAATAACAAAAGTAGATCACGAAGGAAATGATGCGTACAAGTAATCAATAGATGCCCCCGTAACGGGACTTCTAAACTACAAAACCAGGTCTTCTTGCCTAAGCAAGAAGATGATGCAGGCCGGAAGCCAAAAAATTACCGGACTCTGCATTAGCTTGGCCATCGAAGCCAACATATGACAACTGCAGATTACTTCGTTTCCTGCAGTGATCTTATCTTAATACAGAAGGAAAAGAATCAAGATTGGACAGGCATACTTTGCTGGGGCATAAGACAAACGGCTAGTTTCGGGTCTTCACAATGCCTCATGTACTTTATGGTGGACATCTCCCGCATCTGCAGAGAAAACAGGCAATCTTAAACCAGCGAGTTCCGTCTCTGCTATGAATTCGTCCTAGTCAAAGCTCAATAGTTTCCAGACCTGACCACCTCCATCATTTCTCCAACCACCTTTGGTGGAACTTTAAGTGTGATTGCTCTTGTCAATTGCTTTTAAGGATATCCCATACAGATTCCAAAGTAACTGTAAATCCTTCTTACCATCGGGAGCGTGAATAACCGTGTGTCTTCCAATTCTCCTGCCAGTTCCGCCTGCTGGAGCCTCTCTCAAAGGGAGAGCTTTGGAAATGTGAGGGGCTCTGGTAATTTCCGTATCCACTGCTCTCTTTGTGGGCTTTTCTTATATCCTCTTCAAGATCATATTCTGCTCGCTATAAAGAGGAGAAGAAAATATTTTAAGTTAGAAAAAATGTTCAGATACGCCATTAAATGCCCGCCAATGTCCCCATACTGGAGAACTTTAACAAAGTCGTGTTAAAGATTAGAAACTATGTATCCCGCCATTCGAATACCAAAAAGCACAATTTGGCCTTCTCTTTTGGAATAAAACAGCTATACTTAGCAGTGTCATTTCAAAAAGTAAAAATAGTTGACTTATTTACCAAAAAAAAGCTCAATTTAGACTTCTTTATCATAGAGCCACTGTACTTATGCAGTGTTATTCCCAAGAAATAATAAGTTGCCATAATTACTAAAATGGCTCTTAGAAAAGAGCCACTTCAAAAAGATTATAAAATTGACTGATTTTGCAACAGAAGAATGAATTATTTTCAAAATCAGTTAAGGCCCTCCATAAACTGCAGCATTGGACATCTCTCGTTGAATTTTTCCTTTAGCAAAAGGTCAATCACTCATTCAGCCAAAAGAGGTAGTCATTTCAAAACGATCTCATGCAAATCAGGGATTCATGTTTGCATGTTGATCCGAACATATGAAGACATACAGAAGGATCCCTGATCAGGCTGATATGGGCATCTCTTAATTGTTTGCTCAAATACAAACTATTCTCTTCTCCTTTTTCTGGTCAGTGTATAAAGGGAAACTCAGAAGGTCAAACAAAAAATTCTCCCTATAGGTGACAGAGTTAGTGTGGTCTCCAGCAAGACAACAATATTAACACATGGAGTAAGCACCTAGGTAATGTAACTGCAGAAGACTTCAATCCACTTTAACACTGCTAACAAAATGCTATCATCCACATGTTCTCCAATTAGAGTCCTCAAATAGGTGAAAACAAACCTTTGAGGGGTCTGATAGTACTGCATATGCTTCTCCAATTATTTTGAAAAGACGATCTGCACTCTCATGAACCTCTGTTGCAATTTCTTTCCAGAGCAGCCCCTCATTGCCACTCTCACTTCTTGCAAAAAACTGACCAGCCCAAATTGAAATAAGGACAAGAATAGACATAAAACTCTGCCAGTAAGGTCTCAACATTACAGGAAAGAGATGTAGTCATATATTGAATTGGTATTATGAACTAAAACCTTGTCTGGATGATGCCTTAGGGCTGCTTTATGATATGCTTTCTTGATATCAGCTGATGTTTCGGATTGTTTAACTCCCCTGCCATATGGTTTGGAGACAGTTTAAAAGCCATATAGAAGCTTTTCACAGGTAGCATTAGTGTGTATCAATCACAACTTAAATAAAGTAGCACCAGAATTCACAATTATCATCATAAAAGCACAATACGAGGCAGCACTAAAATGAGTGATAGAAGAATAATTGACAAGTAAAAATAACGTGATCTATGTGTCAACTCCAACTGATTGAGATCACATTTATTAATACTGCAGTCTTACTCAGTCAAGCCTAAAACTAGGGATAGACTTAGCTTTTGAGAAGTGGGAGCTCTTGCCCCAACTCATTTTCCAAAACTTGGGAATATGTCAACTCGAAAGAACTCTTACCCCATTGAATTTCTCCAAACTATACAACTAAGTCAAAAGTAGATATTTTCATTTTAATTTACCCCCACAAATTGATAAACAATTAAATACCTGAAAACTTAGTTGTTATAGACAAACAAAACCTATATAATATATAATCTTATAGTGGTTTTAGGTGTTGGATCAATGTTTTAATTATTAAACTACTAACTGATCAATTTTTGCCCCCACTCAGATAATTTCTATATCCATTGCTGTCCGAACAGTACATCTACATACTGTGGAGCAGCCTTGAATAGGCTTTCAGACTCCAAATCCATGTCATTGAACTTTTAAACTTCAAGATTACAGAAAGCACAATCCTTTTAATGGTGATGATGGAAGACCTTAAGAGAGCTTTGGGCATTGGGTTGTCAGTTACATTGGTTAATGTCTAAAAAATTTGTGCATGTTAAAAAAAAATGCCGTGCAGCAAGGTTGAGAAAATTAATTCATGTGATGCAACCATCTATGAGAGACTGAAAGTATATTGTCTTCAAACAATGTGGCAAAACAATACAAATTTCACTATCTGAGTGATTGAAAAACTTACAAAATGAGGTAAACATCCAATGGTGTTCCTTTCTTAGCTTCCTCTTCTATTAAGGACCAGCGTTTCTTAGCTTTCCTCAGCTCATTATTTCTGCTATCAGGCTCCCCCGATGGGCCAGAAGCTTTAGTCTTTTGATAAGATTGATTTTCAAGAATGGATATAAACCTCTGGACATCACTAGCTGCTTGTTTATAGTCTCTGATCAATTCATGTAAGGTTGCTCTTCTAGAAACTGCCTGTAGAAGTATTGACCAATTATGCACAGTTGTACTGAACATCTAAGGAAAACATAGAGCTAACTACTGGAGGAACTCTCCCGTGTGGGAACAGAATATAGAGCACAAGTACGAGTATCCAAAATTAGAACATGGCTACAGTTACATATCCATATATCAATCAGATAACTTTGGAAATTTTACAGGCTTGAATTTGTTATCAAGTCATCCTGTGTCGTATTTTATCAAGATGTGCCAGTTCATGATCTGAATTAACATGAAGAGACAATTAAGATTTGTCTTCACCATTTGGCGAATTTACATGCCCAAATCTAATTGAGATGTTCAAAGGTGGTTTCCACTATTTAAGATTCATTGGGAGTGGATCTTATGAGGCATTCTATACTGGAGGTCCTGAAGTGAAAGGTCCTGTTTTTCGGGTCTTTAAAAATATAGCCTGTCTTTATTTATGCAGGTCACAAGCCCAAAAAAATGTGAATCTGAACAGAACCAGATCCACAGGATTAAACATCTAATTATCTAGTTCTCCAAAAAAGCAGGTCAGAGATTACAATCAGCAGAAACGAAGATTATTTCTGCATTTGTACTTTATTTGACAAAGTCAGAACATAAAAGAACAAAAAGAAAAAAAGGAAAGCAAAACCTAACCTATTTTGATAATGAAGGATGGAAAAACAGAAGCCTAACCTAACCTAGTGGCCTATGATCACACAAGTTCAACGTTGAATTGACGCTGTACCCATATCTGTGTCTATTGTCTTGCTGAAACAAGTGCCTTGGCATTAAGTGGTGAGTCCAAGTACTATATGCATGAGATGCACAAAATTCAGTCATGATACATGGACTTACGTGAATCCAGCCACCGCATGAAATGATGGACAATCAAAGATAGAATGCCTTGCTTAAATATGAAGATTTTTTACATCATTAAGAAACTTTACTTCGCATATATGAGCAAATCAGCCACCTAACACCTAGTCATAGTTAACAGGCATTTCTGTTGCCACTGTGAAATGTAGAAAGTACTTTCAGATACAAAATGTGTAATTTGCCACAGGAAATCAGTATGCAGGTACAGCCAGAAATGATAATCAGACGCGCAACCAAGTGCAACTAGCGTCATCTCAGCCTTGTTTATTAAGCAGCAGAGTCTCCCAAGATCCATTGTCATCTATGGGTCACGCATGAAATAGATCTATGCTACAGTATAGCTAAACATGAAAGTTTGAAAGAAACCTTTGCATAATGTCCATCAAGAGCAATGGCTAGACTGCAATCTGCAATGGCATCAGCAATTTGTCCCATAGCTTGATGTGCAGCAGCTCGGTTGCAAAAGCAGATTGATGCAAAAGACCGTGATTCAACATTGCTTGACAGAGCAATAGAGTAATGCTCTATTGCTTCCGCATACCTTCTCGATCGAAAGGCTTCATTTCCTGCAGTCTATGGGGGAAAATAGAGAAGGTATTTTAGCTATGAAACAAAAACTCCACATATTCTAAGCATTTTACTTCACTGGCTAGAATCTTGAGTCATCATTGAGTTTCTTCTGACGTTCGCATCTAGTCTGGTTTAGAAGCTAAGATGCCAACTTGGGCATATGTTCAGACGAACATACATGCAACCAGGATGAGATACACTGACATTTATCTTCAAAATATGTTGTAACCCTATCCCTCAACTTCGTAATGACTTAATTAAATGAAGAGCTTCTTAAAAAGCTCCATTGCTCGACTGAATGAAGAGCTTCTTAAAAAGTTAATGATAGGAAGCTACAAGGAAAGTTCCCAATGAATCTTCACTAAAGATAAGGAGGATGAGGGGAGGGAAAGACATGTCAAACAGGTTCATCCCCATTCATTTGTATTATAACAGGTCCTTTCAGACTAAAGGTTTTCCACTAAACATAATTGACAGCATATAAGGTTATGCTATCATTTATTTACACATCTCATTACTAACTAAATCATTTAAGACAACTAATTGTTCAATAATAGCATAAAATAAAACTAGACACTGAAAAACTGAATTTTATGCTACTGGGTGAATCATAAAAGCACAACATACTTTCACAATTTTCATGCGCGTATTAAAAATTGAAAAATGAATATGGAAATGTTTTCTTCTTTGCTTTTTGGGGAAAATGAAAGTTGAAGTTAGTATCTAATAAAAAAAAATGCGCCCCTTGTATCTGAAACCTAAGAAAGCCCTGCTAATTTTACACTTGAAGAAGGATGCTGCATTGATTTACATGATTAATGTTGTGTATAAATGCGTGTTGGAGGACCATAAACCACTGGGACTACCTTACACTGAAGTCCTACAATCAAATCCAAAAATGAAAATTAACAACCTGAAAAGAAATAAGCCTTTTCATGCATACCTTGTACTTTAGCAGCCCACGAATTGTGGAAGATACTGAAGCTGATGATATCAGAATCTTATCCTGGCACCTATGAATGGAAGAAAATACAACAAAATTGCTAAGTTATGCCTCCAACTGCCCGCATAGAGCACCTTAACCTATGCAAGTCTAAAAAGAACAAAAAACAAGACAAGCATCCATTACCTGTCACCATCACATTCAGTTTGCTCGATCTTCTCAAGTAACTCAAGAGCCTCCTCAAGCCTTCCCAGGCAAAAGAAAGACTTAGCCATCATGAAAAACCTCCAAAGCCTAACAGCTGAGTTTCCTCCACGGTCAGAATTAACCATATCTGACAAAAGGTTCACACCTAATGCACCAAAGTTCTTTTCTGCAAGCTTAAGAGATTGCTCACACAACTTAACGACATCATCATACTTCCGAAGCTGCATTTAACCAAAATTAAAGTCGGTGATCGGCCAGAAACTTCTTTCATGCTTTAAATACTTGGGCAGATGGTTCAAGATCTTAGGTAGCTTGAAGAAATCTTGACTACAAGAAAATACAGTGGTTAAGTCGTTAAGAGAGTACATACCATATGCAATGCTTCTGCTTTCATTTCCAGCAGTTTCTCTGAGAACTTACTGATTGATATTGCCTCTGAAAGCATTTCTAGAGCTCTTGTTGCTGCATCAGATGTCTTCTCTTCCAAAAGTTTAGTAGAAAGACTTATATATTCAGCCACTTTCTGCGTGCAAGGATACCATCAAAGTGAGATCCTATATGATCAGACACCAGAAACTATGCAAAGCAAACAAAGCACTATCATCCCTTAACACAAAAGCGCACACGCAGAGAGAGAGAGAGAGAGAGAGAGAGAGAGAGAGAGAGAGAGAGAGAGAGTGTAATTTGAGCTAGAAAATATCACATAATTCCCTAATTAAACAAAAAACTCAAGGATTGAATGCTCCATGTCCTTAGACCAATTCTCTCCATCAGAAAGATGGCAACACATAGGCTTTCATTCTTTAAAGCCCACAGCTTAGAATGACTCCACTTCATGTTCTCCAGCAACAACTCCAAAGAATCGTTTCTAGAGATCATTTACAAGTTCTATTACACCAAGCAATGGCAACAGAAACATACGAAACTTCGAACTGAAAGTTATTGTCCTAGACCTAATCAATTTCACAGAACAACCCTTCCACAGTATCTCATTACTACCTGCAATTCTCATATTAATTAAAACCCAGCATCAACAAGACAAAAAAAAAAGACTCATCTTCCTGTAATAGTCCAAACAATACTCCAATCATTGCAAGTGGCAATGAGCGTATTTTGACTTCCAAAAGGATGAAAAAAGCTCAAAAAGAGACTTCAGCAATGAATCTCAACCACATGCGAGAATCTCAAAGCCTTCAATCACCACCCTCAGCTCATACCTGGGTATGAGCTGCAGCTGTTCATCTCATATATAAAAAAAATAGTCCATGTGATATTTCAAAGTGTGACACTAAACAAGGTCAGTTGAGAGTGGAAGATGCCTTAAAGAAGGGCTTGCATGAAGAAACACTGTGCAAGGACCAAATCATTAGTTGCTATACAATTTTGAGGTATAGTCTACTATTATGTCCTCCTATCTAACATGTCGCAATAGATATGGAAAATGAAATCACAAATAAGCAGAAGATCACTGACATTCAATAGCCAGAAAACAAATACTGATAAGCCAAAGTATTGATAACATTGAAACGCTAGAAATGGAAAAACCCACACAAGAAGATGTAGGCAAGCATCACCTGCGCCTTTTGTAGGCCATCTGCAGCTTCAATCACAAGCCTTCGATCCAAACATATGTCAGCCCCGGTTGCCAAGCACTTATTAAAATAGTTCAAGGCATTTTCTACTTCCCCTAAAATTAGATGACAACTGCAAGGATATAGGGGACAAATGTAAAAGATATTTCTCTCAGATCTCCAGCCATTGAAGAAACAATAAATGCGAGTACAATTGCATGTAGACAGATGATGACAAATGAGATTGCTTGCAAACAAGACATTTAGTAATTAATTAGTCTATCCACACATCTCTTGATTTCTATTTAAGAAGTCAACTAATATGGAATGTAAAATAGATTATTACCAGGGAAAACGAAAGAGTATAGATACAGTTTTTCCCTTGCAGCCTATTCCGCAGAGAAACTATTGCCAAGAAGGGAAACCAATTATAATATTGACTAGGAAAAGCAAAAAAAGATAAGAACCTTCTCAATTCAAAGACAGTTAAATCAATATTCAAGAATATTTATAGCTACTGAAGAGCCAGCGAGAATCAATCATATTCTAGTTCCAAACAGTATCTATGAATGAGCCTTACTTTGCAGTCCTTATTTGAACTTTAAGGAAGTTAGGATCTATTGTAGCAGCAGCAATGCAATCTTCAATGGCTTCCCTAATTCTTCCAAGAGACATCCGAGTAGCTGCACGGTTGCTGTAGCACAACAAAAGAGGCTTAAGGCAGTATCCTGATGCTTCACCAGAAGGAACTGAGTTTACACCTTTTGTGTAATACTCTTCTGCTCTAGAAAATCTCCCATTTTTATAAGCTTGATTTCCCCTGTTACAAAAAATAAATAACCCTGTCAATGGACACCCTTCCCCATGATAACTTACACAAATAATCCAGCATATCAGAGATGACCATTTAAGTGTAACACAACATAAGATCAAAGGTACCTGATTCGCCACTTTTCACAGGCTTCTTGGATCATAGCAGATGAGGATAAATTGGTCTCACCATGTATGACATTTCCATTTGAATTCAATATGTTCTGCTCTTTCTCTTGAAACGTTCTATGTCCTCCTTCCTGCCCTTGCGTTGTGTCTGAAGGGAAAGAAGTACCAGAAGAGTTTGGAAGCTGCACCGAGAAGGATCCATCCCTGGCACCTGGACATGGAGAAATAACAAAAGGACAATTCTCCCTTTTTACTCTACTTTTCTTTTTATGCAACCGCTTTCTGTCCAGTAAACCAGTCTGAGCAGAGGATGATGCAGAGAAGGCAAAAGTTCTACATTCTACTTCATCCTGATTAGGAGCAAAAGTAGACTGCTTCATATAATCAGTAGCCTGATTCTCAGCTTTTGAGGAAACACTTCCATCTTCTGCTGAAGCAACAGCAGCTCCAAAGGTGCTACAGGGATGATCAGTGCTGGACTTGAAGTGAGCAGCTTCAGCACCCGAAACTGTCTTGCCAAACTTCGAATTACCTTCATCACTGACTAATCTTTCCATCGAACTACCCATATGTCCATCAGTAGTAGGGATTGTGGAGCTTGATGCCAAGGTTGCATTTTCATTACTGAAGGCAACAGACTCATCCAATGTCACCGAAGAACTCTGCCTGGAACACCGATCATTTGCTGCAGCTTCTTGATAAGGAGAAAAATCCATGGGCGAATAGCAATCAGGAGCTTGCGTCATTTCTTGGTAATTGCTTTCAGCCAGCCCATGATGCTCTTCAGTAGTTAGCTGTCCTTTAGAAGGTTGCCTCGACTTTGCATTCTTCTTATACTTTTTATACTTTGTCGATCTACTCTTTTCATTGAATTCAATTTTCAAATCTTGACACAAATTTGCTTTGAAGCATGAGGGATCCCACTCAGGAACCCTAAAATCTCCATTAGATGCCCCTGAACCATCCAAAGTGTTCACGAAGCTAAACTTTTCTTTATCATCTGAATTCTCCGCAAGGCTATTATCATTCACTGGATTAGAAGAGCACTGAGCCATATCAGAACTCTCACTAATACCAGCTTGAAATATATATGGCTTGTGGCTAGAAATTCCAGTAGACTTACCAGCAATATTTATATTATTTTTAAATATAAATTGATCCTTTTCAACCTTCGTGAAACTACTCCCAATCTCTGCAGGATCAGAGAACCCATCAAAATTTGGATTTTTGGTCTGACCCACAGGAGTTGCCAAATTGCCGTGGAAAGAGTTAGAAACACATGGAACACTTCTGAAAACAAATGCAGCTTCAGAATCAGTGTTGTTATTCCCATTGTTAGCACCACCAATATCTCGTCTATCCTCAATGCTTAAATTCTGCATACTTTCCGGAAGATCTAATGTACTACTGCCACCAGCCGCACCAGCACTACACGGAGGTGCCGATTTGTTATTCTCCATGTTATTGGAGCCCAAGTTGACGATTTGTTCATGTGGATCACTGCTCCTATTTCTTAAATTGTCACCATTCATTCTGATCTCTGCATTGCCATTCTTTTCCAGTTTTTTATATAGAATAGAAATTTTTTCGGTGTTACCTTTAAATACGAAGAGGTCATTCCCGTGACCCTCATTGGATAGAGCTTCAGTAGGTTCCATCCTCTGGGGCTCTACTTCAGTCCCTGATTTAAGATTACCATTATCATTGAGTTCCAGATTTTCAACATTTTCCCTGGATTCTTTTGTTTTGGTATTCAGGTTTGATCCCAAACCAAACCAACTGGAGCCAAAAACAGAGCCCAGGTCCCCATTCTCCTTAAGCTCAGGCTCTTTCCTGGTGTTTCCCTTCTCTGATCTCGGTACTGATGTCGACTGGCCATGATCGGCACCAAACACAAAAAATGCATTATCATTACTCCTGGAGGCATTTCCATCAATACAACCAGCTTCTTTTACATTGTCAGAGGATTGTTCCCTTTCCGAAACTGATTCAAAGTCATATTCATTATCAATAGAAGAAAAGCCTGCATCTCCAGCATGCACTTCAGTCTCCAGCTTGGCCTTGCCATTCTCGTTACAGCAAGAAAATGGCCCAGTTCTACCACATCCACCCTTCCCTAGATTCAAATTTGGCTCTGGAGCAGTCTTATTACTCTTGCAGACATGACTGAAATCATCAAGGTTTCCAGACAACCGTGCAGAATCTGCTCGAACTTCTGCTCCATTTCTGAAAACCGACTTTTCAGTATCTCCACCAGAATTTCCATTTCCCAATCCCGAGTTCAATTCCAAATCTCTCTGCTTGGCACCAAACACAAAACCCGCGCTCTCAAACTTCCTACAGCCCTTTGCATCATTATCATCTGAAGCCGGTTCACCTACAAATGCAGTGGGGCCACTCGCTGAAACGTCCATATTGAGCGGGGGACTTCTCCGAGGAGCACCAAATACAAAACCAACATCCTCAAAGGAGCACTTGACCTCCTGCCCGGTTGCATTATTGCAATTGCTTAACCTAGTATTCTCCGAACATGGATTAATAACACGACCGTATTTCACTGGGCACTCGACATCAGACTCCGCACGAAACGGATTAGGAAGAGAACCAACCTCGTCACTCGACACGGCGGCCGACCTTGCCTCCGAGCGCCTCCTCACCTTCACGAGCTTCGGCCTCGGCCGCCTCATCCCCGCGCTCGGCCCTCTCTGCGGATCGAATCCCTCGCCACCTCCGACGCTAACAGAACCGTGCGTGGCCGCGGAGCCGGACGGCGGCCGCGAGGGGAAAGGCCACTCGGACTTAGGGTTCGGCGGGGCGGAGGCGGCCGGGGATCGGAGGTCAATCGCCGGCGGCGGCATGATCGATTGCGGCAGACTCGGATTGCGATCGAGCAATCGACTAACAAGTATCGAACGGTAGGAAATCTCGGAACTTTCGTCCTCGATTATGCTGTGGTGGCGTGAGATGGAGCTATTATGGTCTTCTGGTAGGGCATATATACTTTGGTTACGAAGCAAGGGAGAAAGTGAAGAGACAGTGACAACTGACGAGAGAGAGAGAGAGAGAGAGAGAGAGAGAGAGAGCGGGGGGGTTTTATATGGTTCTTGGCTCCTCCTCCTCCTCCTCCTCGTCAAGCCGAGAGGAGTATTTTTGAATTTCGTTGCATTTGCGGTGCCCAACGGCGATTTTGATATTTCCTCCGAAAGAATCTCTAACTTGGGAGGAAATATTCATGGTTTGCCAACGCCACGTCTATGATGTGGCATGTAGTTTTACACTTTGAATCAATTACGAATTGACATGCATATATTGATGTGGATTTAATTAAACAAAATAAAATATCTCAATTTACCTCGCTTTTCCTCCTCCGTCTTCAACCACCTTGAGCCCAACTTTCTTGTGTCTCTTCGTCGTCGCCATTGGCGGAGTTGGTGGCGGCGTGTCCAAGGTGACCACTGCTAGCCGTTCAACCCTCTCCATCATCTGTGGTTAGCAACCATTGTCGCTCGCGACCATGGACAAGCCATTGTCGGTGGAGCCATGGTTGCAGATTTGGAAGTCCTGTCGCGACCAACGACAGTTCATGGACTGTCATTACAATGGGAAGAAAAGCTTCCCCTTCGTCGTGCTTGTGGTCAGCTCCATCTTCCTTCGTCTTCGCTCGCCCTTGTCTAGTGGTAGGCCGCGTCCATGGTCGAGTCACCCCTCCATCGTCATGGCAGCTCATGGTCATTGCCCGTCCAAATCTGGACTGGAGTTGTGCCTTCAGATCTGGTCTCATCCATTGCCGCAAGCCTAGCACTTCCCTAACTCGCGAGGAGGTGGCAAGTTCAAGATCCCAATAGCCATGGATTGTGAGTTTAGATAGAGAAAGAAAAAACATAGAAATAGATGTTAGGGAAGATGGTGGGAGCTTGAATGCAATCCATGGCCGGTGACTCCGTCGATGGGGTCAGCCTAATCAAGGCACCAGTGACTTCGCCGGTGGCAACGGTGAGGGAGCAATAGAGGTCAGGCAACTGTGGGCGAAGTAGGAGGACTCTGGCCAAATCCGAACTATAGTAATGAAGGGAGAGGAGAGGAAGAGAGAGAGAAAAACTTATGTTTCTAATTTTTTTTTTAATTCCAAGTTAGTGTCCATGTGTCAAGTTCTAATTAGACATGGGTAAAAAACACGCACGCCACGTCAATGGCTACTTAATGCTTTAAAACCACCGAATATTTTCTCCATGAAATATTGACATATTTATCTAAATAAATAAAAATGCAATAAAGAGCTTGGTAGAGCCTAAATTAAAGATCAAATGCTCCAAGAGGGGCGATTGTGATGACCCTTCTTATAGAGATGGCTGCAAAAAGAAAAAAAACATTTCAAGAGGTTCTCCATTAAACACTTAATGGGACGTTCGAAAGAAAATAGAAGTGGAGATTCCTACGAAAGAGACGTTTCCGAAGAGATCATTCAAGATGGCACAGGAAATGGACAGATGCTACATCTGTAATAAGGAAGGCCATTATGCAAAGAATTGTCCAAAAACCAATGGGAGAATTGCTCACCTAATCCAAAACATACAAAAGGAGACTGATGTCTCACTTCAAGATGATGATGCTGAGTTAGTTTTCACTCTTTAGGAAGAACCCACTCAACACACTATTTGTGCTATCCAAGCTTTTGCTAGTGATTAAGAGTTCCAAGACTGTTGTGTAGATACCTCTACCACACTTCCATATTTTCCTATCTACATATATCTTTCAAGTATTCCAAATCAATTCGAGTCATAGCTCTCATAGACACCAGAGCTAATACTTCAATTCTTTATACTAAAATTATCCCAAAAGAATATTAGGTACTATATTCCTGATATTTCAATTCTACATCCGGAGTTACTTTTGCTACAAAAGTTCGAAGCAAACCTATAAAGCTCCAGCTCTTTCCGCAATGCACAATTACCACAAAAATTCTAGGATCCAGTTCTCCTAATAAAGATATCATAATTAGTTTGGACATTCTGACCCAACTTCCAACCCTCAAGATACTTCCTAATGGGCTTAGTGTGACATATGGAAATTTTCATATTCGATAATAATATTTAGGTTATAAAGCTAAATATTATTTAGCTTATAATTTGGATTGACACATAAAAATAATAGTTGAATTGTTAATCTTGTGAGGTACAGAAAACGCAGAGGATGCTTTTATGCAACCATAATCATCCCGAGTCCAATGTTTTGAAATTAAATTAATAAATGTTGACGTATACAATGACACTAATTTATTTATCGTCATCTTAATTATCAATGGGGACCAACATTATTCGAAATATATATTTAATGATTTTCAAGCTTTAAGTTTATTGAATTGAAATTTTCCTAGCATTTGGTGTTATTTACAAATAATTTCAATGGATTCAAAAATATTTTGAACTTATTAGTATTCAGAATGGGCACCGGATTTCTTGCTCATGTGTTAAATTTTCCTATCAAGCATCTTGACCCATATGGCTTTATTTGAGACATGGAATTTGATCACCAATGACGGTTATGTTATCTATCTTAAACTTTGGTTAATATGGATAAAGATCCACTCATCTACGATGAGCTTCTCTCCAAATGATATTTTTTAGGCTTAATACCACGAAAAACTCTAAATTGGTAAAAATGTGATAAATTTACCAAAAACTAATTTTTTGACCACAAAAAACCCCAAACTAGTACACATATGACAAATATACCTAAACTAAATTTTTGACCATGAAAACTCCAAAACTGGTACACTCGTGACAAATTTACCCAAAACTTAGTTTTCTTTAAAAAATAATAATAACTTAATTGACGTTCCTTCAATTAGCTCATTTTCTAGTGACATGGCACAATTCTTCTTCCCGGACAAACCCTAAAGTTTGGGGTAAAATCACAGGTGTACCGGTTTGGGAAAAACACGATTGATGATGTAGTATGCAGTAGACACAGTTTATGCCAAAAAATGAGATGCAATTTTACTTTCAATCAAAAGAGTTTTTGCCATTTCTTGAAGAGAGTGGTTTTTCGTTTCAACAACTCCGTTTTGCTCAGGAGTGTAAGGGGAAGAAAAATTGTATTGAATTCCATTTTTGTCACAAAATTCTGAAAACTTTTGATTTTCAAATTCTCCCCCATGATCAGTTTTGAAGTTAGAAATTGTGTAACCTTTCTCATTTTAGATTTTCTTTGCAAATATAGAGAAATGAGAGAATGCATCACTTTTATGAGCAAGAAAGAAAACCCATGTAAATCTAGTATAATCATCTACTATAACTAAGCAATATTTCTTACCTTTGAAGCTTACGCTTTTTGTAGGTCCAAAAATATCTATATGAAGTAGCTGTAAGGCACGATTTGTATTAACTTGATTAATGGATTTGAAAGAACTTCTTACCTACTTACCTAAGGTGTATGCAGAGCATAGTTCAGACTTTTCAAACTTCATTTCTGGTAGACCTCGAACGAGCTTCTTGGAAGAAGATCTTGTAACCAGCATCACATAGTTGACTTATGCTAATTAGATTATAATTTAATCCCTTGACCAGCGAGACATCGTTGATAGTTAAGTTTCTTATTTTTATAGTTCATTTGCCAATGATCTTTCCTTTGTTGTTTCCATTGAAGGATACATTGCTGCCATCAACTTTGAAAAGCTGTGAGAACTTTCTTGAATCTCCAATCATGTGTCTAGAGCATCTACTATCCAGGTACCATTTGTTTTTCTTCTTCCTTGGTACCTGTATGATTTAGAGAAATTCAAGTTGTCTTTGGTATTTAGATCTTCTTGGGTCCTTTGGGGTTAGAAGATTGCTTCATTCTTAGAATATCTCTTTGAATTTGTCTCCAAACTTTAGGACATTCATTTTTTAAATGACAAGATGTCATGCCCTGAGCCCTTGGGCATGCGACCATCCAGATACACTTATTCTTTGGGTCATTAAATGCGACGTCCCAGGACACGTCGGTGACCCATTCATTTTATCTTTTGAATTGCGCATGCGGAAACGAATAACAACACCCGACAGCAAGGATAGAAGGAAAAACAGCATAACAAACAACATTACAAAAACACTCCTTTTTATTTATGAACATGTTAACCCTAGAAAGTCTATAGTTACAAGCCCTTACTTACGGGCAACTTCCTACACGACCAACAAAAAAAGACCGAGGTCGGGTTAACTTAAACTTCTCTATGTGAGGGCACCTTGAACTGCACCTGTTGACCTTCCCTCTTACTGTCCTGAAAAATGGTTAACAACAACTAATGAGATAAAAATTTCAGTAAGGTAACAACCTAAGCCTCGCGTAGGGTGCCAATTCACTCAGAGCATACCCTATACATGCAACTCAACATCGATGGCAGATCAATAGCGAGCGACTCTCGCTCTAAACAATCTATATCAGGTTCGGTGACTCTCACCAATCAATAGATAATTCACAGGCATTCTTACCTTGCCTTGGCACATGCACACGCCCTGCATGTTATCAATCACAGCATTATATAAATAATGCGTCAAACAAGGCAATCAGGACACGCATATCATCATCTCACACACACAATGTTTCCAAGCGTAGTCCAATTTTATGCCTAGTGATTACGCCCGCTCTCGGGCATCGCACAACCCCAAAGGAGAGGCGATCTTGACCTCTCTAGGCCATTGCACCTCTCACAGGTAGCAATTATCTAGCATGACCAGGCATCGTCCCGCCCCTTCGGGCCCGGCAACATCTCCTCCCAGAAGACCGAGGTGCGGCCACACCTCGACCTTCCCCAGAGGTAGATGGCATTCCATTTAAGGAGAATCGGTCCGGCCTCTATTGCGATCCGTCATCCGAACCCCCGCCGGGCGTCCAATAATATCAGCGATAAAATTGGGCATTGTCCCCGATCACCATTGAGGGTCTGTATACTTTGTGATCACACGAGCATACAGGCATTCAAATCTCATTTCTTCTTTTCTTTTTGTCAATGCACTCACGATACGTGCTCATGCCATATGTCATGCTCATTGCCATTTTCACACGAAAAATGCAATAAATAAATCACACGTGATCACACGAACATGCTTTTCATGCCAAACTCCACGTGCCTCACTTTTCAAATCAAATAATTGGTTCCAAAGCATAACACTCAGAATTTTAACACGGCACCACAATAATTCTCATTTTCATGCCAAAATACATTCTTTTCTACTATAAACTCACAAAGCATATTACTCTTATTTTTCCAAGGCAATTTTCATCTTAAAAACTTACCAAGCATATATAGAAAATTTAACCCAACCATGGTTAATTAACCTAACCATGGTTAACTAACCAAACTATGGTTAATTAACCTAACCAAGGTCAACTAACCTAATCAAGGTTAACTTAACCCAACCATGGTTTAACTTAACTCAACCATGGTTAAAAGTCTAATTGCACCTTAAACTAACCCTAAGTGCAATTAACAACCTATTCAAGGATTAGGGAGTTAACTCACCGTTTAACGGCGACGGCTACTACGGTGGCGACGGCAGCAACGACACGAAGATGATGGTGGTGGTGGCTCGGCGACGGTGCATAGACAGAAAATAGGTATTAATGGCGGCTCGACTCAGCGCGGCGCGGCGTGCGGACGACGGTTCGATATGGGCTCGGCGTGACGGCACGGCTTGGTGACGGTGGCCTAAACGTCGGCGGCAAGGGCACGGCTTCAAGGCACGTCTTGGGTAGCGCGGCGGCAAGGTGAACGGTGTGAAACAAGAAGAAAAAAGGGTGAAAATTGGGGAGAGAGGAGGGAGCTACGAATTTTGAGAGGAAAGAGAGAGAGAGAGAGAGTTGTCTTGCAATATCTTTTTCAAGATGGCATCATTGCCTCACTTCAATGCAAATTCAAAAATATCTTCCTTTGGCTTCTTACAATTCAAGACATCTTCATCAATAATTGAATCAAGAAGGAAAAGACAAGGAAAGGCAAAGGGGGGGTGAATGTAAAATGCAAGACAAAAAGCTTTAATTAGCTTTGTCTTAAGTCCATTAAGAGATCATCAAAATATCTCACTTTCAAGAAGGGTAAAATGATCTTTTCCCAAATTGGCACTATTCATTCGGCACTATTCATGGGCTGCACTATTCACATGGGCTTGGCACTATTCACGTGGGCTTGGCTTGAATTTTTGCGGGCCCAATGAATATCCAATGGGTTCTTCATTTTGGGCCAAAATGGGCTTTTGGGGGCAAAACGGTCATTTTCTATCATCGGGCCTCTTGAAATCCGAATTTAATAGAAAATAGGTCCGATGGTTCGTGCCACGTCTGAAACATTTCTCCGATCCTTAATTTTCGGCTTACCGTCTCTTTTCTGTGAATTTAGGGTTTACCGATAAATTTTGAATTATCGAAAATGGAACGTCCAAAAATCCGATTATACACCTTTTTCCAATTTGAATCGACGGTCGTCCGTCGATTAATCCATATAGTTGAAATTTCGGGATATCACACAAGAATTTTTGCAGTTTGAACACTTTTGAAATTTCATACCAACAGGTTTTACAAATTGATTTTGGAAATGATTTCAATAAGCAAGTTTGGACGGCCTTCATCTTAGCCTTTCTTTTGTTTTAGGAAAAGTATTTTTCAAATCACTTTCCTTTTTCAATCCGAGGCCAGACTTATTGAAATGTTGGACTTGAATGGAAAGAATATGATTCAAATTCTTTGATCCAGTGGAAAACCTTTTCGAAATCTCAAAAATTTCCTTTTTCAAAGTCTCATTTTCTTTGGAAAGAAGATCGCGATTTTCCTTTATTTGGAAAAATTCATTTTCTAGAAAATTTATTCTGTTTTGTTTGGAAAGATCCTGTTGTTTGAGTTTTGAAACTTCCTTTTTCAATTCTAAGATTTTCTTGAGAGCAATCTTGTGATCAGCACATAACTCATCAATGAATTCAGTAATTTCATCAGGTAATTCTGTACGTCTTACCTCAACTTGCTTTGCAAGATCTGAGTCTGAGTCTGAGTCTGAGTAAGCTATCAAATAGATATTTGTACACTCTTCATCACTTTCTTCACACTCAGTGTCACTCCAAGTTTCTACTTTCAGAGCTTTTTTTGACTTATCATATCTTTCTTTATTTTTTTTAAAACAAGACAGTTTGGTTTGATGTGTCCTCTTTTCTTGCAGTGAAAGCATACCATATCTTTGCTGTCGTCTCTGTTTTTTGATAATCTTCTTTTCTCAGACTGATTGAAGGAATTTTTGGATTTAAAATATCTTCCTTTTCTAGCCATCTTCCTGAACTTTTTAACCATAAGGGCTAGTTCCTCATCATCCTCTTCTTCATTCTCTGAATCTGAATCATTTGAAATAATGTTAGATTTCAAGGCAATTGATTTCTTACCTTTGTCTTCATTTTTTTCATTTTGTCGTTCTGCCTCGTATGAAGTGAGTGTTCCAATGAGTTTTTCCATAGAAAGTGGTGAGATCCTCTAAGTTTCTCAAATGGAAGTCTTAATGTTGTTCCACTTTTTTGTGAGAGCTCACAAGAGTTTATTTACTCTCATTTGTTCAGTGATAGGATTTTCATGGTATTCCAGATCATTTACTATATTGGTGAATCTATCATTCATCTCCTTCACAGGCTCGTTTGGCTTCATCTTGAAGGCTTCGTATTGGCTCAAGAGAATGTTGAGTTTGGTTTCCTTGACATGATTAGTTCCATGATATGTGACATACAACTTGTCCCATGTCTCTTTTGCTATCTTACATGAAGCAATACGATTATATTCAGAAGGAGAAAAGCACAATAGAAAGCATAAATGATTTTAGAGTCAATGGATTCTCTTCTGGCTATGTCGACATCTGTTAGAGGAGGTAACTTTTTGCCATCTTTGTCTTTCTTTAGTTTTGGATTGACGCCATTAGTGACAATGTCCCACTATGTGATGTCCTTGCATTTGACATAAGCCTTTATTTTATTGCTCCAAGTGTCATAATCATTTCCTTCAAAGAGAGGTGGCCTTGATTCGCTTTGACCTTCATTCAGACCTGTCAGAGAATTGCTAGCCATAATAGATCTTAGAAGTAATATAACACTTTAGAATAAGATGAGCACCAAGCTCTGATACCAATTGTTAGGGTTAGATCTATCACCTAAAGGAGGGGGGTGAATAGGTGTATTTAAACAATCTTGATATAAAATGCGAAATTAAAACGAGCAAGATAGAAATTTATGCAACACTGGACAAAGTTTGAGTGGTGCTCGTGTGTAATAGTCTGAGACGAAGTAAGCAAGAGTAAATAGAATTGTGCACACGACGATTATAGTAGTTCGGCTTAGGTCAAGCCTACGTCCACTTTCCACGCTAATAGCCTACTAGCTGGATTCCACTAAAATAGCTTCAAGAGTACATCGATGATAACAATCTCACAATGTCTCTAAGAGGTTTATGTTAGGGCTAGATCTATCACCTAAAGGGGGGTGAATAGGTGAATTTAAACAATCTTGATATAAAAAGTGGAATTAAAATAATCAAGATAAAATGTCACGATGGTGAGGACAAGATCTGAGTAGTGCTCATGTGCAACAGTCTGATAAAGAATAAGCAAGAGTCAAAAGAAGATTGCATACGACGATTATAGTGGTTTGGCTTAGATCAAGCCTACGTCCACTCTCCACGCTAACAGCTTACCGGCTGGATTCCACTAAATCAACTTTGAGAGTAGAATGAGTATAACAATCTCACAACGTTTCTAAGAGTTTACAAAGTGAAGCTCAGAAGATGAATAAGTGTATATAGATCAGGGTTCTCTCAGACTTTAATTCTATTCTTTTCGTAGGTCTTTTGGTCTCCTTTTATAGTCCTCCAGCCCGCAACTATCCATTGGACAGCTTCAAAGGATGATATCCAATTCTACCCGTTAGATATGAACTTCCCATAAGGAGATTAAAAGAGCCGTTGATGAAGAGAATAGAATCCTCCTATGATTCAGTTGCCTATACTATTGAATCTGAGTTTCATAAGTTGGAGTTCCCAGTTTAGAAGGTGCGACTTGCTTCGTAGAGAATTTTGATCATTCCTATTATACTTTGCATTATAGCCGTTGCAAAAGTACATAGAGTAATGGTCTTCAAATACGAGTTATCTAACATGGAGTCCGAGCCAAATTACTAGCTGTGCGCAAGAAATATTCCTATAGTGATTAACCTTTGAGATGCTTCCTCATTCAGATGATATCACTTAACTTTTAGTAAAGTCTGAGTTGTGTTTTCCTTTGCATAACTTCTGAGTTTAAGACAAAAAGACTTAGCTAAGTCAATATCTGTTCCTCTTCATGCTACACTTTGGATTATACCTTTATTGCCTTAGTCTTCAAGGATAAGTGCATAAGGTAGCTCAGATGATATACTCAAGCATATCAAACCAAGGAATTCTCACAAGTATTTTTCACCTGAGAATATCTTTAATTAGACTCAATACAAATCATAGAGAGTTTTGTTATTCATCAAAATATATTAGGAGCTTTAGTCAACAGTTTACAGTATAAAGTTCAGAAAATGTACAAGTATATGAATTTTAAGATTCTCTCAGACTTTGGAATTTGTAATTCTATGTCTTTTCTCGTAGGTCTCTTGGTCTCCTTTTATACTCCTCCAGCTCGTAACTATCCATTGCACAGTTTCAGAGGATACTATCCAAACTTTCCTATTGGATATAAACTTCCCAAAAAGAGATTAAAAGAGCCGTTGATGATGAGATTAGAATCCTCCTATGATGCAGTTGCCCATACCACTAAATCAGAGATTCCACAAGTTAGAGTTGCTAATTTAGAATGGGCGACTTGCTTCGTAGTTGACCGATCTTGTCATACTTTGCACTATAACCATTGTATAAGTATCTAGAGTGATGGTCTTCATATACGAATGATCTAGAATGGAGTCCAAGCTAGATCACTAGCTGTGCATGGCAGATATTCTTGTGGTGATTAACTTTTGAGAAGATTCCTCGCTTATCAGATGATATTGCTTGACTATCAGTAGGGTCTGAGACATGACTTCCTTGGCATAACGTCTGAGTCAAAAGACTTGGCAAGGTTTATTTCAATTCTTCTTCATTCTACACCTTGGATTGCCCCCTTATTACCATAGTCCCATAAACGAGAGAACATAAGATATTTCAAATGATATACTCGAGCATATCATACGATGGAATTTCCATAAGCCTTTTCACCTGAAAATATCTTTAATTAGATTCAACAGAAATCATGGAGATTTTTGTTAATCATCAAAATATATTATGAGCTTTAGTTAACAAATGGTTCCTTTCAGTAGGTCAAACTGAAGTGAAGTGCACCAAAACTTCCAACATGTATGGCTCCAAAAACATAATTATTTGCTAGGTTTTTGTGATTCTTCATTTTTGCGTCTTGCTAGGCTTGATCTTGGTACTTTGTTTGTCTGGTAATTTGATTTGCTGGTCACTTGTAATTTGCTAGTCATTTTTTTTTGTTCATGTTCATATTACTAGAAGATGGCGAGTTCATCAAAGGAAAAGGCAAATTGGACCACCGAAAATGTAGAAACATTTTGTAAGTTGTGCGTTGAACAAATCGAAAATGGCAATCGTCCTGCAACCAACAATAGGGATGGATGGACAATCATAATTAATAAGTTCGCGGAGTTGAGGGGCAAAAGGTATGATAAAGCTTATATGAAAAGTAAGTGGGATAATCTTAAGGAAGAATGGAAAAGATGGACATTGGTTTTAAGTGAAATATGACTAGGATAGGATTCAAGGAAGAAAACCATTGATGTGAGTGTTGAATGGTGAGAGAGTAAAATTAAGGTTTTTAGCACTTCTTCTTTTATTTTTCTGTTACGTTCTTTTCTTCAAATGATACAACTTATTCAAATGCTTTATTACAATAGGCCAATCCGAAGGTTAAGGATTTTAGGGCGAAAGGCATACCTCCTAAACTTGAAGTGTTAGTAAGAATGTTAGTGATACAATTGCTACCAGAGGAATCACATGACATCCTGCACAAGGTTTGGTTCTTGATGAGGATGTTAAGGCCACACAACTTGATATCGGCTATGGTGAAATATCTATTGATGATAATTTGGAGTGTCATGTGAGTGAAAAGATTTCCGAACCAATTAGAACTCAGAGCCGTAAAAGAGCGGCGCCAACTTCAATGAGGCAAGCTCAAGGAAAGAAATTGAGCCCAGCACAGCATTTTGGAAACCAAATTACCAAGCTTTGTTCCACCGTTGAAAATAGGAACGCTGCCCTTATTGCAGCTCAAGCAAATGATGGATTCGGTCCTTACAAGGACCTCATAACAGTGTTGGAAACCATCCCTAAGATTGTGCAAGAAGAAAAGTTATACTTTTATGCAATCAGACATTTCAAGGAAAAGAAAGACAATAGACAAGTCTTTATGAGCTTGACAAGTGATGTAATGAAAGTTAAGTATCTCAAGATTGAGTTGGAAAAGCTTGGTCAAAGCTAGGATATTCTAGCATCTTATTTTTTGTTTTTTGGTGGGATGTCTATTTGCATTATATGTGGCATCATATTTTTTATTTTTTTGGCGGGATGTCTATATGCTTAGTCATAGCTAGGATGTCTATAGCAATCTCTTTATGTGGAAAAGTGAGTAGTCACTTGCTCTATTCTTCCTTTAACTTCAAATTATGGACTATGAAGGTTACTCTTTGTTCTCATAGCAAATACTAGGTAAGATTTGTATGTATGAATTATCTAGTTACTTTTTCATAGTAACACTTTGAAGAGAATTGGCTGTAAATGGATTGTGTGTGGTCACAATGGAGATTGGCAGAATTTAGAGGACACCCTTTCTTCTGCTCTTGCCTTCTTTAATTCCTACTTCTAATGGTGTGTGTGTATCCTTCATGTAGTCTATTCCATAACATTGCTTGCGGTGGGTTTTTGTCATGGTCTAGGTGAACCCTTCTATTTCTCTATGTAATTAAGGCCTCTAAACTTGGCCATCACCTTTAGAGGAAACCTTTTCCTTTCATCGTTGAGTTAGTGGAACCTATGGAATGCGTAATCAGAAGGAAAATGGCATCTTTATTAGCTTCACATCTTTCAGAAGTGTTGGATAATTTATAGGAAGACCATTTATATGACCTCAGCTCTGGACTTCAATTTTTTGAAGTTGTCGGCCTTTGTCATGATTGATAAATTGCATGACAGCACAAATATTGGAATTAGTCCTCTTCTTTATTTGAGATACTTTTCCAAGTGGATAAAGATTTAAGAATGGTCAAAGTCAGACTTAGATGCTTGCTCTAACACTGATGGATAATCAAGATTATTTATTGTTTTTCTTCCTCTAACTTTATATTTGTTGCGTCAAGCAATTATGGATGATTCTCATGAAAGGGAAAATCGTGAATAGGAGGAAAATAAATTGGGGGATCTTCTCTCAATCACTCAACCTTCAATTGCTTATCACGCAATGTACCTTTGCAAACAACCTGGCATGACCTCATCATATATAGGTTATGCATGTGTAAGAGAGTTGGTGGCCGAAAATGCTAATCCAACAAGGTATTAAATATGTTCAAAAAGCATAAAGTTGTATTTAATAATTTAACGCATGACTTAGTAACACGCTATGGTCTTAAAGGATATAGGATTAATGATGTTGCAGAAATGGTTGGAATGTTTCTTTATATGTTAAGACATGGTATAGGTAACAGGGTAGCACAAGATTCCTTTCAGTGCTATGGGGAAACCATAAGTAAGCATTTTAGCTTAGTTTTAGATAAAGTATGTCATATAGGCAAAATATTTGATCCAACCAACTAATTGACAATATAGGGAAGTTCCAGAGAAGATTAAGAAAGATTGATGATTTTATCCATATCTTAAGGTAAGTTACGATTGTAGAATAAAAACGAAAAACTAAATGTAAATAAAGTAATATTTGTGTTATTTGTTTTAGGATTGCATCGAAGCTATGGATGGTACACATATCCCATGGTGGTACCTACGTACGATCAAATTCGTTTTATAGGTAGAAAAGGAAAGATGACTCAAAATGTGTTGGCCATATGTAATTTTAACATGGAATTTATCGATGTTTAGGCCCATTGGGAGGGACAAGCTCATGATACTCGTATCTTCTATGAAGCCATTGGAAGGCGCAATGCACAATTTCCCCATCCTCATCCAGGTTCGTTAATTAATGGTTTATGGAATATGTTAACTAAATTTACATTACATTTGTGTAGGTAAATATTATTTAGTAGATGCTGGATATCCAAATTTCATGGGTTATTTGAGGCCATATAAAGAAGTTAGATATCATTTACCAGAGTTTCGACAAGATGTTGCATCTACAGGTTATCGAGAAGTGTTCAACCGTGCCCATTCCTCGCTACACTAAGAAATTGAGCGAGCCTTTGGTATCTTAAAAATGAAGTGGAAGATTCTAACTACTATGCCAAGTTATCCGTATGAAAAGCAAGTGTAAATTGTCATAGCAACAATGGCTTTGCACAATTATATACAAACAAATATCGTGACTCATACGGATTTTGAAACAGTAGATTTGAATCCCGAGTATGGATATTCAGGTGACCATGATGCTGTAAATGAGGGGGCAAGTGTTTCAAATGATAATGCATCTCCTGACATGGCATATTTACGTGATGAAATAGCCATCGGTTTAATAAATAGTTAAGGAGGCCTGTAATATTTAAGGATAGCTTATTTCTTTCATCAGGACATATGTGATCATGTTTATTGTAATGAAATTACTCCTTTTTTAATTGAGAAAGATCCACTTTGATGTATTATATATATATATATTTGTTAATATGTATCTTTTACATTACCCTCAACGTGAAAATATAAAAGTTAGGGTCAATTTTTTTTTTCAATTTTAAACAAATTAAAGTTGATAAAATTTAAATTGGCACATCAAATGACTTTTCGAATGTTATGTTTACCAAATAGTATTTCCCCTAAAGTTGCATCCCAAGGCACTTTTCAATTACAATTTACCAAATAGAATTTGCATTTGCTCCAACCCCCTTTTTTTTAACATTTTCCTAAGGACATTCCCTTAAAGCTGAACCAAATAGGGTCTTTATGTGTCTAACTTGGTTTCTAAGTCTGATTCACTTCTGAGTCTGATGTGCTTTTTAAGTCTAACTTGATATCTGGGTCTGATGTGCTTCTTGAGTCTGGAGTGCTTTATGAGTTTGACTTGGTTTTTTAGTATGATTTGCTTATGAGTCTGAAGTGCTTCCTGAGTCTGATGTGCTTTTTGAGTCTAACTTGATTTCTGAGTCCGATTCTCTTCTGAGTTTGATGTGCTTATTGAGTCTTATATGCTTATTGAGTCTGATACGTTTTCTGAGTTTGATCCATTTACCAAATCAGATTCACTTGTTCATATTTAATTTTTGAGTATATCCACCTACTAGGACCGCATGTTCCTTATTACTTGATTGTTAATTAACACATTTTATGGTATTGAGAAATATGTGATGAAGCAAAAATGTAAGCATATGTGTTGAAACACATGTGGATGTTTGTTTATCATTGATTGCATGAGAATAATATAATTCTATTAGTCCTATATTATATGGTAATGATATCCCATGTGTCAGGATACCCCGAGGAATATTTCGGGATACCTCGAGAGTCGAGATGCCCTGTGTGTCGAGATGTCTCGGAGTAGAGATGCCCCATATCTCAGGATGCCCGGGGAGTGTTCGAGAGGAGAAGTAACGAACCTAATGCATTGCCGTGCCACATTATTATTTGATTGTTTTGGCATATCATAGTAGAAACAGTAAAATGTTTATTCATGCACTCAACATACATGCTTGCTGATTTTTTGCTCACATTGTTTGTTGGCACCAAATTGAGTGGTAAGATGAATTTTCTAACTTAAACCTAGAAATTTCATTTATTAGGTTTTGGTTTATTTTTAAGTCTTGTAGGATGAACCCATCTTCCATGCCTTGCTTTGGATTGCCCCTACTATAGATTAGGAATATCATGATGTACTTGTACTAGAATTCGATATGGTGTATGTTAAGTGTATTTCTACAGTATTGATCCATGTAGGTTTACCTAAGCTTCTTCTCCACCATTTCACCACGTGGTATGTTGATGTAAATGGCGAGACGGTTGGACCTTTGCAATGGAGGGGAAATGGCAAAACCGGAAGTCATCAACTCCTGAGTGGGATGGTGGTTTGGTTTAAGCATGCTTTTGGGATGATATGGAAGTAGTAGTGCCAGTTTTGTTTTTTTTGTTTTTTGGTCGAAGTAGTGCTAGTTGACCCAACCTCTTTTTCAGGACTTTTGTATTTTGTTACATAAATAATGTACAAAAGTTGTAAATATGATGTAAATAAAGAGATTTATGTATGTTAACTAAACTCGTTTGAATTCTTTTATAGGGTGATAGTGTAAATTTTATTGTGATTTCACATGTTATTAATAACGAAAAGATAAAAGATGAAAAGACACGTGTCATGTGTAACATTCTGAGGTGTCACACTTAGGTTCAAAGAACAATACAAGATTTTGTTGAATTCCAAAGGTTTTTTGTCATCCAAATGGACAACCTTGATTCGATCATTCATACTCTCCAAAGTACATGTGCAAACTCTCATTTAGAGTTTGTACAAAATATCAAAATCCTTTGTGGAAAATTAAAGAATTCTTCATCCATCTCTCCCTTTAAAAAAGAATGAGGATATCAATCCCACCAAGGCCAGTCACTTAAGAATGAATCCTGACCATCTCATTCTTGTCCAAAAAGAATGTTCAGGCTTGCTCCAATAAGGATTTATTGAATCATCTTATTCGCAATGTGCTTGTGAAGCGTTCTATGTCAACAAATGTGCCGAGCAGAACAGAGGAAAAATGAGATTGATTATCAATTACCAAACTCTTAACTAGTTCCTTTAAGATGATAAATTTCCCCTATCTCACCAGAATTCCTTCATTTCTAGTCTATCCAAAGCCAAGGTCTATTCCAAATTTGACCATAAAGCTGGATTCTGGCAATTGAGAATTCATCCAAACTATAGGCACAAGATTGGATTTTGCATTCCAAATCAGCATTCCCAATGGACTATACTTCCTTCTAGATTGAAGATAGCACCATCATTGTTCCAAAAAAGCAATGTGTTCCAACCCATCATGGCTAATGCCTATCTTCTAGATGAATTCCCTATTGCCAGAATCCAGCTTTAAGGTCAAACTTGGAATAGACCTTGGCTTTGGATAGACTAGAAAATAAGGAATTTCGGCGAGGCAGAGGAAATTTATCATCTTGGAGGAACTGTTAAGAGTTTGGTAATTGATAATCAATCTCAGTTTTCCTTTGTTTAGCTCAGCATGTTTGTTGACATAGAATGCTTCACATGCCCATTACAAAGCAAATGATTCAATTAACCCCTACTGGAGCAAGTTGGAACATTCCTTCTGGACTAGAATGAGATGACCAGGATTCATTCTTTAGTAACTAGCCTTGGTGGGATGGATATCCTCATTCTTTTTGAAAAGGAGATGGAAGGAGAAATATTTATTTTTCCACAGAATTTTGATTTTTCTGTACAAACTCTAGATGAGAATTTAGAGTTTGCACATGCCCTTTGGAGAGGATGCATGATCAAATCAAGTTTGTCCATTTGGATGACCATAAACCTTTGGATATCGATTAACTTTTTAAATTGTTATTTGAACCTAAGCAAGTATCTTGAGTTTTGGAAGTAGGGCCAGAATGTCCCAACCAATTATAATATCTTTATTAGGAGAACTGGATCTAAGAATTTTTGTGGTGATTGAGCATGGGGAAAGAGCTGGAGCGTTATAGGTTTGTTTCAAACTTTTGTAGCAAAAGTATCTCTAGATGTAGAATTTAAATATTGGGTATATGGTACCCAATATTCTTTCGAGAGAATTTTGGCATCAAGAATTAAAGCACTAGCTCCAGTGTTTATGAGATCTATGATTGGAATTGGTCTCGAATTCTTGGAAGGATATATGTAGATAGAAATATACGGAAGTGTGGTTGAGGTATATGTACAGCAATCTTGAAGTTATGTGATTTTTTTATTTTCAGGTGAGAAGGAGAAGACTCCTTCTGATTCTTCAGATGATTCTTTTGAATCGCTAGCAAAAGCCTCAATAGCACAAAAAGTGTGCTGGGTGAGTTCATCTTCATAAGAGAAAACTGACTCAACATCATGATCCTGAAGTGAGACACCAATCTCCTTTTGTATGATTTGGATTAGGTGAGCAGTTCTTGTGACGCCCCAGAACGTCACGCGCTACACGTGTCCTTACCATTTCATGCAATATACTTTAAACTTTTTTGCATGCGGAAGCACATAACATCAACACCACATAAAGCATGAGCAATCACAAGAAGTCAAGTTACATAATTAACATATGCTTCCTTATCCATTTAGACCCTCTTCCAAGTTTTAATACAATTCTCAAAAGACAAAAGATTACATCGCATTAACTCTGGAAAGAAGGTTTGGTTCCAAAGCTTCTACTCCACACAGTTACTCCAAAAAGACCATACCTCCAATATGGCCACTCACTAACTACGGGTCAATCACCTCACCCAGTGAAGTCTCGTCGTCGACATACATGCCTAGAGGACTATCAAAACCTCTCAGAGATCCCATCGCCTCCCCATCATCTATACGTATATACCAGGCAATGTATCTATGGGCGATCCACTCCGGAAGTTCTACGTCGACCCATATAATAGACTTGCATTTAACATAAACTATATCTGAACCAGGTACGATTATATCTTCTATAACAGCATTGAACTGGATAGGAGCTCCGAACATAGGTGGTGCGAGTGGTGGTAGTGGTACAGAATCCATCCTACATCTGAAAAAATAAAGGAATAAGCCAAGGCCCAGTAAATGAAATCTCTAATTCTAAGGTAGGAAATCCATCCACCACTCAACCTAGAACAATCAACATGCAATCAAACATTTCTAACTCCTTTGCATGACAAGCACATGAAAATCTTACCTTTTTATGTAGATGGCAAATCAATAGCAACCTTTCTTGAGATTGCCTACTAAGTACATGCGAATGACTCACCATGTCATAGTATATACATACCATCTCTTATTCATAAGTGAACATGCACCATGGTCATGCATCAAATATAAAGTATTCATCTTATTCATCATGGGCATGCGTCATAAACGTACATCATGTACTCAATTATCATATTCAATTCTTCTTTACTTTCCGATTCACGGAACTTCCCGATTCGCGGGGCATCTCAAGTCCAAGGCATCCTGCAACACCTGACCACGAGGCATCCCACCTCTCAATGGAGCATCTCGAAACTCTCGAGGCATCTCGAACCACTCCCCGAGGCATCCGATTCGCGGGCATCCCGATTCTCGAGGCATCGTCGCCACTATCGCGTGGACGACGGAACATAACTTTTCATATTTTATTTCATATATTATCTCTTCGTATTCATACACATGATATTTTCTTTACATCAACTATGAAATTCACATTTACTTCAAAATCAACATACGGTATACATCATCTTTCACTAAAATTGTTGCCAAAACATATCACCTTGGAGCATCCGATTCATGGGCATTCCAATTCATGGGCAATCATCGCAACAATCGCGTGGACGACGGAAACTTCTTATAATTCTTTTCATACGAAATCATATCGTAATATCTCACGTCGAGATCATACATTTTGCAAGTAAATGATACATTATCATAGGGTTACGTGAACGTCAATGACTCAATTAACCTAACCCAAACACTTAAACAATGCATATCATATAATCCATGCATCACTTACATTTACATTAATAGTTCTCAAATCATTTTCTTTCATTCTCACATAAATAATAATACTATAAGAGCTCTTTCGATCTCATTGAGTTCAAGCAATATCAAGATTCACTAAAATGGAAATTTTCTCTTGATTTCGACAGAAAATGTTGACTATCGACAGGTTTTGTTGACTTTTGGTCAAAATGTTGACTTCGGCAGAAAATGTTGACTTCGGTCAAAATGTTGACTGTCGACACTTTTTGTTGACTATCAACACCAAATGTTGACTTCGGTAAAAACGTTGACTATCGACAGAAAATGTTGACTTCGGTCAAAACGTTGACTATCGACATAAAATGTTGACTTCGATAAAAACGTTGACTATCGACAGAAAATGTTGACTTCGGTCAAAACGTTGACTATTGACATAAAATGTTGACTTCGGTTGATTTTATTTTTTTCGACGGACCCAATTTTTCCAGAACTCAAGTCTACGAGAAGGACTTCTTTTTACCTTTTCTCGGTTCTTTCCAACAGACATACTCACCCATTTAACACACTTTAAAGGCATTATAACTCACAACAACTTCAAAACAAAAGAACATCACAATCCAACTTCAATAATGGCCAGTTTAACTACTCATGTAAATAACTTCAAGCAAAAATCAATCATAACAACCATCTAAGTCAAGAGCACTAAATAGATTCTCCTAACTTAGTACTTAGAGTTTCACTTACCTCAAACGATTTGAGCAAAGCAAAGCTTTAATTACCTTCACACAAAATCATCAAGAACTTGAGTTAACACTAAAAATCTTTTTGAATAACAAAACTAGTGTGAAGCAAGAAGTAAAATCCTCAATAATCACCTTGAGCTTTCTTGAAAGAAAACGATTTAAAACTTCAACAATCCAAACGGGGTATTCCTCCTTTTTTACTGGAAGTGGTTTTGAAAAGAGGAAGAACAAGAAGAAGTGAAGTTGAAGGTTCTTGAAGCATTCTGAGAATGTAGTTTATGACTGAAAATGGGGCCATATTCTTTGAAGCTTCAATGGGATAAGAACAAATAACCTTGAGTTAAAAAAGTAATGATTGCTTGGGTTAAAACACTTGGTGGAGATCACATGAATCGTGGGCAATTGAAAATGTGACATTTGGCTAAACTTTATGGTCTCAAATGAGATATTTTGTAAATCAGTACATAAACTAAGTAATCAGTACATAATTGAGGAAAACCAATGTCCGTTTTAAACCTTGGTAAATCCGAAAAATATTTTGAATACGTCAAAACGTTTGGCCAAGTCTACCGAACGCAAGGAAGTATTTAACTCAGTAAATTTCACACTTGTCACTCATCCAATACGAAAATTCGGAGCGTTTCGGCCTCCGAAATTGAATAACGCGGTGTTGCAAACATCGTCGCAACTCTAGAAAATCAATCCGAATGCATATATCCAATAATTTAATCCTAACGAAAACATTTACGGAAAACTACGGATACGTAAAATACGATTCAGCCTCCGCGATTTCTACACAAAACACTCAATTAAGATTTCCACATGCTATATATATCGTCTACGACCTTCTACGCATTATAAATATAATGCAAAAATTTTCAGATGTCATAGTTCTCCCTTTGTCTTTTGGACAATTCTTTGCATAATGGCCTTTCTTATTGCAAATGTAACATATGTCCTATTTCATGAGCCTTTTTAAGTGATCTCTTCGAAAACTACTCTTTCTTAGGAATCTCCACTTCTGCTTTCTTTTCGAACACCCCATCGAGCATTTAAGGGAGAACCTCTTGAAATGTTTTTTTTTCTTTTTGTAGCCATCTCCACAGGAAGGGGTCATCACAATCACCTCTCTTGGAGCATTTGATCTTTAGTTTTGGCCAACAGCAGGCTCTATCAAGCTCTTTATTGCATTTAAGATGATCTCTGAATGCTTTTCTTCCAATATAAAGATCTTCAAGAGCTAAATGGATTTCTTGCTGAATTTCTCCAAAAGTAGCTTCAACTACACTTCTTTGTTTATTATTGAGAGATTGTTCCACTACTTGGCCAATTTCCTTAGGTATTGAGGATAAGAAAATTGGCTTCAGATTTCAATCTGCTCCAAGAGCTTAAAAGAGCTCGATCATTTCTTGGAAGTGCCTATTAAGATTCTTGTGACGCAGAGAGCAACATTTTCTTTTAAAGTACTCTCTTCTTTTGAGTTCCAATAAATCTTCTGATTTGCCCACAAATGCATTGATTAACAAAAGTCACATCACGAACATAATTAGCATTTGAAAGGGAAAAATTAATCTCTAAACTTTGGTCCAATGTGCAATGTCGTCCTTCGACTTTTGATTCGTTCGATGTGGTCATTGAATTGTTCCTAAATATTCAATATGGTACCTCAAATTTTAATTTGTTTGACCTAATCCCTTAACTTTCCGATGAGGTTAAATCTGTGATTTAGTACTTATTCACAAGTTTTCATGATCACACTATTGCTCGTTTTTTAGAATATCTTTTCATTACGGTCCTTTTTCTAAATCAATAAAATAATATGCTATCTTTTTACGTTGTTGGTCTTCGAAAATGCTACGATAGTTCCATTTAAGTAAATTTTAGCTTATGATCTCTATAATAGTAAAAGTAGTTCATTTAAAGTTGTATTGACTTAATATTCCTACTTATTTCATATCTAAATGCTTTCATAAGGATATCTATTTATCTGCAGAAATTAGTCCTTATAAAACACGAAACACAAAAAGATTGAAATTTTTTATCAACCAAAAATAAAAGAGAACAAGATTAGATTAATATAAGTACAAGTATGCAGTTTTAGATTTTCTTATGTAAACACTTAGATGTGAAAAAGCTGAAATGTCAACTTGACAACTCTAGATGAGTTTCCACTTCTACTATTATAGAGATCGTTAGCTAAAATTTACTCAAATGAGACTATGTAATATTCATTAAGATTAAAAAAGTAAAAAGGTAATAAAATATGTCATGTTTTTTGTTGTTTTAGGAAAATGACGAAAATAAAAAGAAATTCAAAAATTTTAGCAATTATGCAAGTATGAAAACTTGTGAATAGTACAATGGATTGTTTTGATTTTGTCATGAAAAGTTGAGGGACTAGATTGAATAAATTGAAAGTTTAGAAATTACATTGAACATCTATAATTAGTTCAAAAATTGCATTGGACGAATTGAAAATCCGAGAATGAAATTACACATTAGGCTAAAATTAAAAGATTATCGGTGTCAATTCCCCTACTTGAAACATCAAATAAATTCAAATAAGCAAAGATAAGAAATCTAGTGTCTGAGTCTTAAGAAAAAAAAATCGAATCACCAACGGTTGAATGTCTTCTTTTTTCGGAGAGCGTACCATAACGCTTTCTCAAAACCTCCATTAACTTTGTCACAGTTGTCATTAACTCTCAAATTTTGAAAAGTTGCATATCGATAATCTGACGTTCGAACGAGTACGTAACAATCGACAAACTTTGAAAAGTTATATATTACCCCATACCTTGAATTTTGTGGCAACAGCTACTTTGTCGGTTTGTGTGGCCATCGAGTGTTACTTAAACATCGGGGACTTGTCGTGTACATCACAACTTGTGAATGCACTTCATCCGTTGGGTCCAGTTTCAGGCAAGCATTTCCGAAAGGACATCCCGCCCCAATCATTGCCAACCAGCGTCGCAACACACGCACGTCTTGTCCTTGTCCGTGGCGGGGGACAAGTGTCCGCGACCACCACGAGCCACGCGCGCGCCTCCATTCTTGAATCTTCCCTTCTCCACCGACCCAACCCACCGCGAAGCCAAGACCTCCCCCGAGACGAAACGAGACCACCCCATCTCAGAAAGGTGGCGAGCGACGCACCGTGTCCTGCTCCCTCTTCCAGGTTCCTTCCTCCCCCCCCAGGTAACAAGCCATGGCTCGGTCTTCTTTTCCTTTCCCTCGTCGCGCTGTTCGAGCGTCTGTCCCGCTTCCGTCGTCTTTGTTTCTCTGCAAGTGAAGATGGTGGGTGTGGTTGCTCTGTTTTTTTTTGTCAGAATGTGGTTGCTCTGTTGACAAGGTGGCAAAGGGGCGTATGTGTGTAACGTGTGCGCCGTCTTGGAAATATCAAGCCGAAGGAGAACTGCCTCGTGGATCACGGGTGTTGCGAAAATTCCCATAGCAGAATCATTCACACGCCCGCACACTCTACGAGTGATCGTGGAGTTGCAGTTTTCGCTCCATGTGTTTGGTCGATTGTTTTTTGTTTTGTTTTGGTCGTCCCTGCACATTCAATCCTTTCTTTGGAGGTTTGAGTGGCTGAGTGGGATTTGTGCCCGCCACTTTGAGTCCCTCTCATGTGCATTATGCATAATAATCAAACAGCTGGAGCTAACAGTGCTCTTGAGCCTCAGACCAATGGATGATTAGGGAAACTTTGTCGAGATGGGATTTATTTGTCCTTGAGCTACTGAATGCCTTGGGGAAAACAAATTGGGATAAAGGAAGGAGGTAGAAACGAGAGAAAGGGCGAGACATGGGGGAGTTTGAGACGACTGCCACCAAGGATGACAAAGCCATCGAAAATCAGCTTATGAAGTGTAGTCTTTTCTTGAAATACCGTGGTGCAAGTGTAGGATAGGGTGCACAGTGCTTGTTGTTGAAACTAGAGTACGGATAGTGTCGCCACGGGAAAAGCTGATGGTTTTTGTAGATTTACTGGTATTCCCAACACTGTTTACAATGGAATTATGAATGATTATAAATTCCCGACCGTATGAGAGAAAACTGCAGTTTCCTTTGTTTGGGCTGCGATGATAGACAACATGGATCACTTGGATGCTCCTGATTGTATTTTGGTAACATATTCAGATTAGGCGTTTCATTAGTGTGTCTTCACAAAGGTCTAGAGCCTGTTCCTGGCCGATTGGAAGTCATTAAACCTCAAAATTAAAGATTTATGACTTCTACCAAGGTATTCACTGAAAAGCATAAGCCTTAAATGTATTCTGTCAAAGAGGAACATTCTCACTTTAGAAAAAAGTATAGAAAAGGTAAATTGATCATTCTTCTCCTTTTCTTATTAGTTTGATCTTTGCCATTAATGAATTTTTTTCAGATTCATATTAATAACTTTTTATTTGTTAAAAAAATTATTGAATAGCAGTATTCTTTATATAGTTTTTGGTGTGTTGTATTTTCGTTTCTATTTGGTGCTATGAGGAGAGGCGTTAGAAAGTCTTCACCTAGGGAGAAGGGATTTGTAGATCTAAGTATGGCTTTGAATCCAAACGCATTGTTGAAATGAAAGGTCCAATAATTTTACTATTAGTACTTATTGACAAGCTCTGGCATGTTTGGTTTATAACTAAGCATCCCTTGTAAAATATGAGCAGCAACAAACACTCTACAGCCCAAACACCCCAGCAAAATATTCCTCCCCAAGTTGTTGGCTAGTTCTATGTCACCAGAATCTTCTTTCTAGTATTGGATAGTCCTTGAGTTCTCACATTCAAGGAATTTTTGGGGTGACTTTTTCTGATCCATTTTAGGATAGAAATAGTTGGAGGGAAACGGTGCAAAGAGAAAGAGGAAGACATGAAGGATCTTTTAGCTCCAATTTATCAACAAGTTTAACGACCATGGAGGAAGTTTTGCACGGTAAGATTATGCAGCTTATTCTTCTCCTATTTTCTTGAGCTGTCTTAGTAACAAGATGACCTGACATATGCAGACCAAGCTTCAAGATTAATACTCAATTTGTTATCTTTGTGTTGTCTACTCAGCACTTGGGAATTACTTTACCCTCCATGAAAGACTTGCGCTGTGACATTTTCTTCCTTGGTGCTTATTATATCATGCTTCATGAATTGTCAGTTGGTTTAATTCTTTTGGCTCTGTTTATATTGATGAACTAGATTAAAAGGAGCCATTACTATATCACAAAGTTAAAGTAACTGCAGAGGAAAGGATAGTATCGAATGACACGACATATCATAAGTAAACCAGAAACAATAGCTGTAAAAGTGTCGGATATAAGGGTGATGGGGTATATAGCCTGAAATGTGTTATAGGGAACTTGGTTTAGTTGGAGGTAGATTTTTTTCGGTTCTATAGAATATCTTTTAGTTAAATTTTTAGGGCCTCTCTCAAAAAAAAAAAAAAGGAGAGGGAGAAACAGAGAAAGACAACTGTGACATGTTATGTGAGTTTTGTCTCATGTTGCTTCTGCTGGATTAGCCTGGTAGCATTTTTCATCTCCTTGTTAATATGTCTAGTGCCCTTCTTAGATTGAGCAGATCAGATTCCAAAGAAAATAGGTTGGACATGATTATAAAAAGGAGAAGTTTGCACCTAATTTCGCAAGGAATATGGTGTTGTAGTGGCACAGGTGGACATATTGTTCTCTCTGTGAAGTGGGATGCGTGGTTAGGATCGGTTGAGTATATGTTCTTTAGAGTTAAAGGTAGCGTGTTGAAGAAATTCTAGTCTATTTAAACTATTTCTACCAGGTGAATACATGAGAAGAATGTGTATTGTAAGGCATTTGTGGTTTTAACACTAGTTGTAACAAATTCCCTCCGCTATGCTACAATAATGTTGCTGTACTTGCATCATGAAACTTCTTGGAATTATTAACTTATTTCATTTTTAAAACTTTCCTGAGAAGGCAAGAAATTTGTTTCAAGATTCTCGAGCTTTATAAATGTATGGTACTGCTGCCACGGTTCCCTAATTAACTGGTGGTGAAATTATGAATTAAACCATTGATAATGGAATTGTGCATGCTTTCATCAGTTTCAAAATTATGAGTTTTTCTCTCTTTCTTGGATTGCATGCTGGTTTTTTTCTTTATGCCTGGCTATCACTGTGGTAACTTCCAGCTAGTGGTTTATTACTGAATGGAATTTTTGAACTTTTCTGGGTACAGGGAAGAATGATAACAGTCAATTGGGACAAACGGTTGGTTCCACTTAGTCTAAACTTGATGCGAAGGATGTGTCTAAAGATGTCCAAAGCTCTGCAGGAAACTCCATTCCTTTTAACAAAAAGGATAAGAAAGAAGGGGAAGATGCAAAGCAGTGTGCACGCTTAGTGGATATCAAAACTTCCGGGGATGTAAATATGGAAGCATCGATAAGCCCGGATGATGTTGCTTGAGCTGGCGGTCTTGGAGCAAGAGACGACATAAGTAACTTTCTCCCAGTAGCAAGTGATTCTACAGACTTTGAAGAAGCCTTACTCGAGGCCCAAGATAACGAGGGACCACGAGGGGATGTATCAAGACTGGGTCTGGGCTGGACCGAAGGTACACATGAGAAGCTTGAAAAATAGAGTAGCTATACCGTCATGTGATAAGTAACTAATGGTAATGTTTCTTTAATTCCCATTTTGTTCTTATGTTTTCTTGTCTCTTTAGTGAGCTTTTGTATTTACATGTGGCGCTTCTGGTTATTTTAAGAAGGATTACTTGAAATGCACCTCGTTACGGAGTTTCATTGTCTCTTGATCTGCCTTTTGTTTTGGTCTGACCATTAATTTCTGGGAACAAGACAATGGCAATAGCATCTTTAGATATCACTGCTCACCAGCCTGAAAAAAAAAAAAAAAAAGCTGCGCATGCTAGTTATTTTACACTTGCCGTCGAGCCTGAGCGAGATAGCTAAATTGATTTATCTGAATTTACATTCTGTTAATATGATTCTGGAAGATGCTGCCGGTGTTCATGTTAAGTGACTTGTACACGGGCCACTGTCCTTTTGGCACTTATCCTTTGGAAGATTCTCTGTCCTGGAGCAAGGATAGCCAGAGGGTCATACTCCAATTTCCTCTGGACGAACACTTCCCAGTGAGGGCCGAAGTGAGTTTGCCATTCTTCTTGGGTGCTATAAGGGGAAAGGTATTGCTTTATTCCAAGAAGCATTGTGGAGCAGAGACTTTTGATCCTCTCATTCTGGGCTAAAATGTGTTCTAGGCTTTTCGTTCCTGAAGCTGATGGCATTGCAGACAGCAGGAATGACACCATGTAGAAGATATCTTCATTTGGGGTGACCAAGGAGGTCTTGTTGTTCCACCTGTAACACAGAAAAAAGAGGCAGATTTAAGACTTCGATACTTGAGAAGCAATAGTAGTAGTGTAAGGAATTTTCACATGGTTACTTCGACTTGTTCACTGGGTAGATGATGATAGGGCCATTGCTGTTGTCTGTGAGAATATTGCCGAAGACTTCTTTAGCGAAGTCACCAATCTTGCTTTTTGGAATGAGAAGATTGAGCCATGGATGTGGAACATCCCATCGGAGTTTCATCTCGGACAAGTGTACTCTGTCCAGGAATTCCACAAGAGAAACCTCCGTCGTAAAAAGTGTCGAACGTATATAACTCAGTTCAGACAGCAGCTCGTCGACTTTCTGCATTACACTTTGACAGGATTAGAATATTTCATTCGAGGAAATAACATTTGCTTGGCATACAAGTAATATACCAAGCATCATGGTGGATTCCTACCTTGCTAATTATGTTGGATTCGTGGGGATTGAAGTACAGTGCCACCTCAAGACAATATAGGACTTTCCCTTCGGATTTGAACAGGCTGGCTTGAGGCAGATCGCTCGGTTTGAAGGAAGATCTCCATTTATTTAGGATGCCTGTTTTGTTGATATTGACGAATCCTTCGATGTAGTCAAAGGTAATCTTGCGAGACATAAGATGCTCTTGATCCCTGGAGAACATGGAGAAGTCATGGTAGAGCATTCTAATCCACTTAACCTGCAAAATTCGGCGGATCATCTACTGAATTAGGATCACGCAATTGAAGACTTAAGAGGGAAACAAGACACATTTCTTACCCTTTCTGGCGCAGGTCCTAGAGATATTTTGGCCCTGGTGATTATGCCGAATTGTCCTAGACCTCCTAAAGCGGCATGGAAGAGATCAGCGTTTTGCTTTCCCGAACAGGTAATCACTTCTCCTTTTCCTGCATAAAGTTGCCACAGTAGTCAATAATCATCAATGCTGTTACTTCGATCCAAAAATTGCTGCAATTTAACCCTAACTATTCCAGGCAGTCTTATGCTTGCTATACTTTCTCTCTGACTTCTCTATCATAAACCTATCTATATAGTACTGAAACGGGCGACACGCTTGTAATATTTCATGAATGTCTTGTTCCTTATTTTCAATATATGCTGAGCAATGTTATGTTCATAACTGCGGGGAGGGAGTCAAGAGGTTATATTAGAAGTACCTGTGACCACCTCTAGCTCATAGACGTTGTCGATTTGCGGCCCGTGCCGGAACGCTTGCCCGCTTATTCCGGCATTAGACAAAGTGCCTCCCACGGTGAGATGCAGGTAATCGGTCCATGATTTTGGTGCGAGACCATGTTTGAGAGTCTCATGCAGAATGTTTATCCATAGCTCACCACCCGAAACATCCACATAGGGAGACCCCTCATTGTGAACTTGCATCTTTGGCAGTCGGAGCGATTCCATGTGGATGACCACACCATTGTGGGCTTGGGACTGGCCTTCGAGGGAGTGACCGTGGCCTCTAGCGGCGACGGTCAGCCCTGAAGCAGACCCCAACTTGAAAACGTATTTTATGGTCGACGAGATATCGGAAACTGATTTCGGATGGAGGACTGCGAAAGGTAGATTGTGGTATCTACCACCGAAGTCCTTTGCTGCGTATTGGATGTCCTCAAAATTGAAGTGTCCATCTAGGGGAAGCGTTCTCATTGATAAAGGTATTGAAGGAACCAAGGGAGGAGAAATTTCCTGAGGAGATGAAGAATCATAAGAAAGGTTGGTGCTATCTGGTGTGCAACTTAGGAGCAAGACTAGAATGATCCTGTGAAATATAAAGTTCTCTTTCAGGAAGGCTGAAGGGTTTGAAGCCATCTTTCTCTAAGAGTATTTTAGAGAGAGAGAGAGAGAGAGAGAGTTGTGTGGTTTGGTCTTAGGACGGAGCTTCAGAAAGTGGGTGAGAAGTGCGCAGGGAAATGAAGGAAGTGAGGAGAATATAAAGGGAAGGCTTTAGGCTTGCATGGTCAATAGTCCACAGGTATGTTCACTTTGTGACTTGGTACATGAGGGTGATTCTATGGTCTCCGGAGGCACCATGCCCCTTACAATCTTTTACCGTTGGATGGAAATGCAACAAGTCTCAGTCGTTCCACATATTTAACACGGACGGTTGTGATTTTTTGCTTTTCGGTCCAATGTTGAAAAACCCAAAAGCATGACAGCCTACGCAGACACTATGTACACAACCTTCTGAGAATTTCTCCATTTTGGCTCTCTTACTTCCTTTTTGGGTCTGAGATTGAGAGAGAGAGAGAGAGAGAGAGAGAGAGAGAGAGAGAGAGAGAGAGGAGAGAGAAACAAAGCGAAAGTATGCACTAGTACTTCATTTACCAATTGCGAAGATGCAAGTATGCACTAGTACTTCATTTACCAAATGCGAAGATGCTTCGTACTTGGAGAAAAAATCTCAATTCCAAAACTTTTACATGTACTTGACCTCTGTGTGCGCGCGCGCGTGCGCGATTTTTTTCCTTTATTTCCTCTTTAACTTTCTAAGTGCTCGAGAAGTGGTCTGATTGAAGGGCATAGAATCCAGTTTTCTGTTGGAGAGTGATTGGCGGGCTGGCCCCTACAAAGCAACTCAGTGTTGCAATTGTCTTGTGTTGTGTTGTGGTTCTCTCTGAAGTAGTGTCAAACTTGTATTGGACCCAATTAGTCATTCATCGTGTTGCTTTCAAAAGGGAGTTTCGTTCTGATGTTGTGGTTGCTCCTTTTTTAGATACTCTATGCATCTCCAGATAAGGGAGGGATGAGGAATAATGTGTTAAGAGATATGTGGAGTGCCCTTTTCCTCATAAGTCTAAATTTGTCCCACGAAATACCCCATTAATCTCATGGTCAGGCACTGCAACTCCGGGCACAGTATCCTAAATACGAGATTATTTGCCAAATTGATCGTAGACTACCCCGCACGTATTCCCTAACCACTACAAGAACCTACAATGTAACACGAGGAGCTGAGTCATTTGGCTGAACATTTTGTTGTCTCTCATGAGGTTCACTTGGTGTGGTGTTTATTGTGGGAAAACACCTACAAAAAATGGGGGGGCTTTAGTGGGGACCATAAATATGATTTACCAAACGTTTCTGTCCTCAAATTTTAGAAAATAGATCTTGGGACTACTTTGCTTTACTCTGAAATCAGTCATATCTGATGTTCTGTTAGTACTTATAGATCACATGGGGTTTCCCCGTTCTCTACTACCTATTAAGATATCTCTTTGTTTCGCCCAAAAAAGATTTGAGAATGAAGCCCTTGCTGCATTTTCAGGCTTTTTTTTGCCCAAACATGTGGATATAATCAAAGTTCATTCATGACTAAGCTCGTCGGTTTTGGTGATCTTGTTGCATCATGTGTGGAATGGTGTGCCAAACATTCTCGTCCCTGTTAAAATCTTTGGCTGAGGGAGCATCCTCTGGTGGCCGAGCAGAGGAAAACACAGAACAGTGTGGGGTCCTGGGCCACGTGATATTCACGAGGGCTGGCTTTGAAAGGCAATTTGGCAGGGCCTCTATCTCCTCGGAACCTGTCACTTTCTTTGAGAATCAACTCTCTGATGGCAACCCACGAAGCTAAAACTCAAAAAACCTTTGAAAAGGATCACTGATTTCACTGTGACATCGGTTCATGGCTTTTGCTACGATGGACCACTAGGATGTTCATCGACGCACGAAAGTCCGCTCGTCTCGTGTGTTTGGTGTAGGGGCACGAAATCTCTGGACACCCGTCTCAGCAAATGGTTGAAATAGCCTCACTCTTAACATATTGTCAAAGTCGGGTGTGGCACGCACCTGAAAGCCGACGTGATTTCAGCTTTGGTTTTGCCTTCTGGTCGGCGATGCATACTATAAAAGTTGGATCCTGAGTCTTATTGGCAGCTTGAAACGTTCGCGAGCCAGCAATCTCGCATCTAGTCGCATAGACCCGTAGGATTTCTATAGTTCCGTCTATCACATCGACGGTACGAATCATATAAAATATATATTTTTAGGCGCTTCCGGATGGTGTTTGAGCTCTGTGGAGGTGGACAAAGAGAAGACAGTTTGAATGGCAGGAACACTAAAAAGCTCTGACCTATCAAAATCGGTTTGTATTGGGAAAGTCAGATTCCAACACTGGGTCTCCCGCCAAATTATGCCGGCCCTTAATTTCTTTTTTGAATTCCCATTTCGGCCGATATGTCGCTTAATACGTCAATTTCGTTGATGCAGCGTAAAGATCGAGCCACGCTGCGTCGTTATTTCTTTATTTGTTCATATGCATAGCGTTTTGTGCATTAGAAAAGAAGGGCTGTTTGTGGAAATCCACATCATATGTTGGGGTGAAACTATGTTTTTGTCTGGTATACGTAGACCTCAACATGACATCTTTTTCTTTTTTACCTAATATATAAATGTTCTCGTTGATTTTGTAGCTCCCTAGTCGCCCCAATTATTGCGTCCTGAGAAATTTGGGTGTGCTGTGCTTTATCAGGCAGTGGGGGTCAACTTTTTGATGGTAATGATTTTGACTTTCGCATTGTACTACATTGGTTTTGTGTAGTTGGCCCATGTTTGGTTCTCCGCATAATGCGTGCCCCATCGAACTTGTCGCTCTTACAAACGTTTGGCAGTCAAGTCTGGTACCTCTTTTCTATGAATTGATTAGCAAATATACTTAAGTTACTCGAATAGAGTTTGAATACGATCTAACTTGGCTCTAGTCCTCCCGAAAGTCCGCATATGTTTATTCTAATTTTGATTATGCGCTAAGGTTTGGTAGGGAGGGAGAGCAAAAATAAGTATAGTACACGCAGCTGGCAGAGAAGATTACCAGACAAACTTCCTCGTCATACATCAGTACATACAAATGCCTGATCATGGATATGTTCTCTAAGTATATTTACGCTCGTTTTGTATATTGTGAAAGTTTCGAAGGAGAGACGAGCATCAAAGTATCTATCAAATATTAACCTTGTCCAATCTTAGCTTGTCACTGAAAGCAATATCCGAGGCTTGGATTTCCAATCTAATATGGGGGGAACTGCGTTTAGGATGAGAAGATTGAGAGATTCATGTGCCAAGGCATTTTTGGATGGAAGGATGAGAAAGGTCGGACAGGTTCTAGACATGACTCCCTTCACTAAAGCTGGAGATCTCGAGTCTATATACAGTGACATATTCAAGATCAGCTGATTATGCAGTGTACTTGAGAAATGTTGACTTTATCAACCCTTGCGAGTGGAAAAAGTACCAAAAAAGTCTTCAATTTATTATATTGGTACTAATTCAGTCCAAGTCTTTCAATCGAACTAATTTAGTTCTAAACATTTTCATGTTGATATCAATCCAGTCCATTCGGTTAATTTAAGCTGGAAATTGCTGACATAAATGCCAACCATCTTACGTGGCGGGACCAGTGATGATGTGGACTTTTTAAACAATTTTTTTTCCCTTTTTTCTTCCTTTTTTTGCTTTCCCTTTTGTTTTTGCCGATGGCCAGCCATTGGCCACAGGCCACAACTGGCGAGGGTCGGCCTCATCGTGCTGCGTCTAAGTGAGGGCAAGGCTAACCCTCACCCAAGCGACACACAATGAGGCCATAGTGGCTTGGGCGAGGGTTGACCTCACTAGATTGGGTGAAAGGGTCCTCATTGGCACTCAGTGCGACTAGGCAAAGCCAGCCTCGCTGACCATGGCCAATGATTGGCGATCGACAAAATAAAAGGGAAAGAGAAAAAAAGGAAAAATAAAAATATTAAAAAAAGTACAAGAAAAAGGGCTACGTTAGCGCTAGCCGTGCCAAGTAGAACGGCTAGTGTCCACATTAGCAATTTTCAGCCTAAATTGGCTGAACGAACTGAATTGGTACCAATGTGAAAATGTTTATGATTAAATTGGTCCATTGAAAGATTTAGGACTGTATTGGTACCAATGCAATAGATTTATGACTTTTTAAATACTTTTCCTCGTGTGGGTTGCTACAATTGGTTAGGGTATGAGGAGAATTCCATCTCAGACTTAGGCATTTAATGTTCAAATCTCATTAACTATATACGATTTAGGTTAGCCATCCATGTTGTGTGGGATTCAACTCCCGTGCTCTGCAAAAGGCAGAACAAAAGTTAGAGATAGGATTGACAAAAAAAAACTAACTAAAATGTATTGTTGAATTAGTTTTTCCTTATGTTTGATGACTTTTTGCTTGTGTGTTAGTTATATGAACTTTTAATGATAGAAAGGATTTTAAATAGGGATAATTACACAAATGGTCCATGAACTTTGGTTCCATGTGTAATGTAGTCCCTGTATTTTTAATTTGTTCAATGTGGTTCCTAAACTATAGCCCAATGTGTAATGTAGCCCATGAACTTTTAATTTGTTCAATATGATCCTTGAATTTTTTTTGTAAATGTTCAATTTAGTTTCTAGAATATATGAGAATGTTCAATGTTGTCCTTGAAAATGTTCAATGTTGTCCTTCCATTAATACAAATTCAAGGACAACATTAAACATTTTCATATAGTCTAGGGACTAAATTAAACATGTACCAACAGTCCAAAGACCACGTTGAATAGATTAAAAGTTCAGAAATCACATTGTACATTGGGCTAAAGCTCAAGAACTACATTGTAAAAAATAAAAAATTCATTGACTACATTGCACTTATGGCCAAAATTCAAGAACCATTTATGTCATTTTCCCTTATAGATATTAGCATGAGACATTTTGAATAGTGACGTGTGCAAACAAATGTCGCGTTAACATGTGTCTAAATGGGCGAAGTGGATCTATTCTTGTAAGACACGTTTTTAATCGTATCATAAGCGGGTCTAATCCAAACCTGTTTAATTGCTTGTGGTGTTGTGCAAACGTATCGTGTTGAGAGTTACCACCCCTAATCTTGAGTCAATTGGCCAGTCGGTCCCTCTCAAACCGAAGCTATGAATATTTGATTGTTGGCCTCACGAGATGGGTCGGCTAGGCTCGGTCGATTTATTATGAAAATCTAATTTGTTTTAGAATTACTTGTGAGCTTGAGCTAAGGTCTTTAGGCTCGATGTAGGTCCGACACACTTAGTTCTGCTCATTAATAAGGTCTAACTATCTAGATATATATTTTTCGGGTATGTACATGTTTAGAAGACTAGACTTTGGTGTAGTTCATAGATGGTTCTTACACCCCCCCCCCCTAACATGACCAATTTGACAAAGTTAATGTTTAATACCCCATAATTGAATTGTTAAGTGCACAAGAATTGGTGTTGTCTCCAATGACAAAGCTGAATCTTAAGCGGATACGGCGGCTTTAACTCCTGACTGGAATATAATAAGCTTCACACATAATGATAGTGTGCCCGTGGTTCTTGGCTTTAGCAGTCTATATGCATTATATTATGTGGTGAACCAGCTTGAGCAATTATGCCAGGGTTTCCATTCCTGGTGGCTAGTGAAATTTTGCACAAAGAAAATGATTTTGTCACCCTTTTTTCCGTTGTCGATTCTCAATTTCAAATCGAGCAATTATGGGTGTCTGTGTATTGTATTGCCATGTGATCTGCTCAAGCTTTCCAGCCAAAAGTGTGCCTATGCATTTTGTCTAGCTATGTGGCCTTTGGAGCCCTAGATCCCAGCACTAACTCAGCACCAGAAGATGAAACAATAATTTCATCGAATAGATATTCCATGTTGATGATGATGGTGGCTTTCAGACCAACCAGCCCAATTTGTGCATATTATGAGGTGGTTAGCTTTTGTTGTCGGGTATCTGATGGCTGGGTTAGTGAGAATTTGCCTTTTCATTTTTGTGATGCGCTTAATCAAATATAAACAATTAATATATGATTAGGTTACTACTTTTTGACTTGTGTCTTAACGAGTCTTTGAAATTATCGCTTTTTTCGATGTTTATTCGAGTAGTCATTTTATGTACTTTTTTCGTCTATTTATAAACAATTGCTAGTAGGGGTGACCGAATTTAGAGTAGATAGGTTCCAAACCAAAAACTTGAAACCTAGCTTGTCAAAGTAGGGTCCTGATTTTTTTAAATCGGAAATCAAATGATTCCCTTAGGAACTGGCCTAGAACCGATCCGATTGATTTCTAACTGGTTCCAGAGTCAACATAAGAACTAGATCTAACTTTACGTAATATAATTATTATTGTTTTAGGAAAAACATATCATGTAAATAATTAGTAGTATAGTGGTTAGGGCATTAATGTATTTTGTAGGCTTTCTAGTTCAAAACCTATCTCCAAAATATTTATCTCTTAAATTAAAATAAAAGCGCTGAAAACGTTCAAAACCGATTCTCATGTAGAACTCGCAGTACAAAATTGGGCCGGCTCCCCAATTTTTTTATTCAGAAACCTATTTTGTCCTCGTGTGAATACACCTGGAACCGGACAAGTAAGGTGGTTAGGTTCAATTCCCGATTGAATCGGCCCGGTTGCTCACCTCTAGTTCATGGGACCTATATGTCTAGTTAGTACAAATAAAGAAGGTAAAGTGGCAGGAAGTGAAGAAACAAAAGGAAAAAAACCGACGAGCAACATGGCAAAACAAACGGAGGACGAAACCTCAAAAGCTAAAGTACGAGTAGGATTATTCCTCTTCACTTGTGTAACTTGGGTTCTCAATTTCTCATGTAAGTCGTAATTAGCAGTAAAATATATGCCTTTTTTTTTGTTACGCGGTCAGATGCGCTTTCGAGTCATTTTGGATGGGCGATATATGTTGCGTTGATGCATAGTGAGATACAAGACCATTCGTCGCAAATGGATATTTGAGTAACGAAAAAGTTAGTAAATCACATGATGTATTCAATATTTTCAAATTCGCTAAATCTATCTCATGGAAATCGAAATTCATTGGTTGAATCTCTTAATCAAACTTCCACTGAAAGAAAAATAAAGTTTTTTAACTGAGCACATTGGGTGATAAAAAATCATCTGATATGATGGATTGTGGAATAAGAAACCCAATATGACCATGACCACAACATTAGTATCTTTAAAGTAAAATATGTTTTATGTGCAATTCCTAAAGTCCGCAAAATAAGACATTTTGATATTATAAAGACAATCGACCAATGATTTTGCTTGGGCCTCCTTTTCCAACAAAAAGAAAAAAGAAGGGAGATATACCCTACCAAGGTTTTATATATCCAAATGTATTTTGATCATTAGCAATTCAAATCGACGGGTTCCTAACTATTTTTATTGGAGTATCTGACATCACCTATTTGCAAGGTATATACATTATTTATTTACATGTGATCTCCCTTCATTTATTAGCTTGAACTTTTGCATTTGATATCTTAACAAGGTGTCAAAACCATATTCTTGCCCAGTTTATTTTTCGTGTGCGGCCCCATTCGTCAAATTTCATGTTGTTTCTGATCTGACTTGCACGTGAGAGGAATGTTAATGTATTTGAGTATATTAAAGAGAAATTACATGTGTCAATCTCCTCTTTTTTTGTTAGAATGTTTAAATATTAAACCTAGCATTCATCTAAATTTTGGCTTTTAGAATAGTTGATATTGGTCCAACAAATTTCTTTATAGTATCGAAATGGGGTTTTAATTTCAAATCTTTTCAGGTTCCTTATTCGCCTCCCTTATTATACATTCCCACAATCATCATATGCCAAAGTTCGGCCCCCGCACAATGGGGAATGTAAAAGTATCTGATTATTATATCCCGCCTTCATCTAAGTTATATCAGAATCCGACGTACATGTGAAGGGGAGTGTTAAAATATTTAATTATTAAATTCCGCCTTCATCTGTCTAAGCTTCCACAACAATTAACAGCGGTCTCACAAATTCTTTCATAAAATACTTTGATTTGATTTTTGGACATTCGATATCGTCTCGTAGTGATTTTCTACGTTTTTAAAGTGGCATATGGAGTCAATTATATTTTTCCTTTTCCTGAAATTGTAAGCTTTCACATGTGGTTGAGAGACAACTACGTGCATCTTGTTTTGTCCTAAATGAGTCCAAGGACAATGAAACATTATCAAGAATTCTTTGTCAAAATGTGTACCCCAATAAGTGTTGCAATTCACTACCTTTCCAATGACATGATCATATCAAATGCATTTTCTTGCTTACCGCTCGGGGTGAAGACCCTTCAGCTCCTTCCTACAGACATGATTTGGTTTGGTCTAATACTGCATCCAACTTATAAAGATTTCAAGAGTCAAATTTTAAAATATAAAGGGGGAACCAAACACCCATCTAATAAAAATTCTAAAAAATCAGCTAAGTGTTTTGTCGAAGGAGACAAATCAGTGGAAAACAAAGGCAAAAGTTAGGCCAAAACGTGATTACATCATTAACATTAGTACAAAGAGCATATCTTGTGCAGCTTTTGATTGACAATTTTGGAGCGATCGGATGAGTATACGACCAAAAGGGCTCTTCTCGAAAGCAAAGTCGAGACATTGTCGAGATTTTGCTGATCCCTTTTGCTCTGTTGAAAGAGACCAGATTTCACAGCTGCTTCTGATTGGTTAATTAGATTAATCAATTATTGATTAAATAATGAAAAATGGGGCATTGGAGACTGATTAGCTGCCACGTCACGTGCGCCATGATCGTCGTCATGGTGTCGCAAACAAAGTTATATCTTAAAAGATAGTGTAGAGGTAATACGAATGATTCTGAAGGTTCTAAAATCTTAGACATAATAATAAAAATTCCCATTATTCTTAGCATGTTTCACTTTCCACTAACATTCCACTCGTACCATGTCCACTTGTTTCTCACCATTTTTTTTTTCTTTTTGTTAGATTTGCTTTTCTGGGCTTGTTTTCAATACAAGCAGAATCAAATGAGAATATGTTAAGACAAAAAGCTGGCATGTAAAGCAATCATGTCTGCTAGAAGATATGCTTTCCAGAAAATATTACAGAGCTTTAAATGGCTTACTAAATTTTCAGCGAGTCATTTGTACATCCTCGAAATACTGCATCTCGATATATTTTTTATAGGGAGAAAAATGATACTAAAAAGATTTTGAGATGTAGTGTGTGTTTGAACAGTTTTTCCGTAGCTGCAACATCCGTGAAACGTGGCGATTTGGCTTTTCGAGACTATATCTCCCAAAAGTCGATGAAAGACCTTTTAAAATATGGATGTATTGATATGAATCAACAAAAATTGTGAAGGGTCATTTATTAATTTTGGGTAGGAAAGTAAATGAAGGTATTTAGATGTGCGAGCATTAGAAACAATCATTGCCAACGATGTAAATTGCAGACAAGTAAATATAAAAATAAATTTGCATGAGAATGATGAGTTCTTTGATTGATTGGGGTTGGGTTTATAAATGGCCTAATACCCAAAAAAAAAACCTCCAACTTTAGCTTTTATCCCAATTTTAATTTTGTCTCATAAAAAACCTTCAACTTTAAGTTCTAATTCCAATTCTACTATAAACTTTTTTTTGTCCCATAGAAAACCCCCAACTATAGGTCTATGCCCAATTCTACCCTAAACTTTTCTTGTCTCATAAAAAACCATCAACTTTAGGTTTAATACCAATTTTACCATAAAATTTTTTTGTCTCATAAAAAAAATCTCAGCTTTAGGTCTAATTTCAATTTTATTCTAATGTTTTTGTCTCATAAGAAATTAATAACTTTTATTGAGTCCAAATCTGCCTCCATTAACCCTTCATTAAATTGCCCTTAGTGATTTTGCATTCGATCTTCGATCTTTCGTACTTTGCAATGTTCCATCTCTCGCGGTTGGAGAGCTCGCGGTTGGAGAGCTCGCACTCAGGACACTCAAATAGCTCGTGTTTGGGAGTTTTCCATTTCTCGATTGTCAACGAGAAATTTTGGTCGGAGGGTTAATGGGGGCAAATTTGTGACTCAAGTAAAAGTTTGTGATTTTTATGAGACTATAAAAATTTAAGGGTAAAATTGGGTCTGGACAGTAAAATTGTGACAAGACCTAAAGTTTAGGGGTTTTCATTGGACAAAAAACGATTTAGGTTAGAATTGAGACAAGACTTAAAGTTCAGGAGTTTTTATGGGACAAAAAAAAGTTTAGGGTAGAATTAAAACTTGAGCTTAAGTTAGAGGTTTTTTATGAGGTAAAAGGTAAAATTGAAACAAAAGTTAAAATTGGGGTTTTTTTTGGGATATTAGGGCATTTATAAAGAGTACACTTGGAGTATTTATAGCTCACAAGTGAAGGTTACATAGACAGTTACATCGACTCCACTACCTTGACAATTACAACGAGTCCACTACCTTGAAGGTTATATCGACTATACTACATTAATGATCACTTGTGATGTCTATTGTCGATGATCTTGTCAACTGGTGAAGGCTCTGTTAGTAACTTGTTTACTTATGACTCTTGTAATGACCAAACTCTGCCGTCAACGATTAAGTTTGACACTTGTCAATAATAACTAAAAGTTGGTCCTTTTTTGTGTCAACATATGCCTGCTTTTAAAAGAATTGAATCATTGATTCATCAATTATTTGAATCTTTTAAATTACATAATTAAGAGTCATTAACATAAGACTACTTGAGCACCATTTTTGCTATAGCTATTTCAATATTTTCATCTTGGTCATATTTTCCTTAAAGCCACTTCTTGTGTAAAGTCTTCATGTCTCCCTTTATCTCTTTCTTTAGGTAATTGCTCATACTTAAACACTCTCATCGCAATGGAAATAAATTGGCAAAGCCTAGGTCTTCAAATCTTTCTCTCAAATTGAATTTTAATCCATTGACGCCAATTTTGTGAATTCTTTTTCTGAAAGCGAAGTGAGACATCTATTTCTCACCTTCTTGAATCGAGCAACAAACTAACCGTTCAACTCATTATTGTTTTGGTATAGTTTGGCCAAATCCACAATCGATACTTCAAGTATTGCTCTATAGAACTGTGAACGGAATTGCATTTCGATAAAAACAAAGGAAATGACCTAAGTCTTTCATTTATTCCCGCCTCTCCACATTAGGCTATAAATTGACCGATGTGTTCAATGGTCAATTATTCATTTTCAACATTGAAAATAGCAAAGTCGAGGATTTTAAAACCTTTAGGAAAATGTTGATTATCGACCCATTTAGAATAAGGTTTCTATATGCAGGTCTTATAACACCTTTATCCTAACTTAAGTGCTGCCAAACTTCTTCAGCAAACTGTTTTGGGTTTAATTGAGGATTCGGTTGGTCATTTTGTCCTCTAACAGTGATGCTAGTCTTGTCGGATTATCTATGTTAATATCAGTTGGCAAATTAGGCCTAGCAAGGATATTTGCTTTAGGTGATGTTAAAACAACCGTGGGCCTCAAGTTTTCCATATTTAGCACTTGACCAATTTGTCGACTAGTTTGGTTTACCAAATTGTGACGCAAAAATCAATTTGGGGGTTATGTAGCATAAGGGTATCCGTTTCAATTTTTTTGTGACTCGAAAGTTAGTTTTTAGTAAATGTGGCACGAATATACCCTTTTGTATTTTTGGTGGTATTAGCCCTATTTATTACACCCTTTTTAGGTAATTTATTTGTTCATTTATCAAGTCTTGACTACATTGCATTTCTATGGTTTTCTATGGTGATGACCACGTCTCCTTTATGTTCTTCGGTGAAAACCACAAGCAGGGCTTGAGTGACAATATGTTAGAATATTTAAATAATTAATCACGCCTTCATATAACAGCTTAAACTTTTAAAACAGTTGATAATGGTTCCCATCAAATCTCTCATGGTTTCAGAGCTAGAGGTTCTGAGTTCGAATCTTTTCATACTCCAATTGCCTCCTCAATTAAATATGTCCACGCTTAATATTAGTCAAAAAGACCAAACTAAACGTGAGGGGGAGTGTTAATTAAATATTAAACCACGCTTTCATTTAACAGCTTAAGCTTTTTGAATAGTTGACAGTGGTTCCACCAAAATCTCACATGGTATCAGAGCTTAAGTATGAGATTTTGGTTGGACCATTACGCTGGACTTTGGCCTAAGTCTAAAGAGTGAAAATATTTAATTAGGGAGGAAAATAGGGGCTTGGAAAATTTGAACTTAGAACCTCTTACTCTAATATCATGTGAGATTTTGATGAGATATTTGCCAATTGTTCAAAAAGCTTAAACTGTTATATGAATGCATGATTTATTATTTAAATATTCTAACACAATATATATACACAATCAAACAATGACCCCAACGATGATCCAGAGAAAAAATCACATGCAAGCCTAGCAGAGGGCATTAACATGATTTGGACCCACAATTTGGAGTTTAGACAGTCATATCTCCAAATTCTTAACAGGTTTGAAATATCTCGTGTTGCTAGACAATGGGTATTATATGCTCTTTATATACATGTAATCTCCCTTCACCTAATAATTTAAACTTTTGGGTTGGACCTTATAACATGGTATCAGAGTTAGGTGTTTTCCCTTTCTCATGTGTGTTGACCCAATCAAAATTCACGTGCCACTTTTAATCGGACTTGAACATGGGTCTTACGGGCACTTTATACATATGGTCTCTCTCCTCCTTATAGTATAAGTTTTTGGGTTGAATTTTCTAATAAGCATGAAAAAAAATAATGTGAGAGGCATGAAGTCAATGACGCCCATTATCAAAGAAACCTACTTCACGATCCCACACCTTTGACCGATATCATCTCAGTAATTATAGATAGTATAGAAACAATTTATTGAGAGAGGGAATGTTAATGACATTTGGCCATTACTCTAGCAAAGATTGCTTTAAAGTTACCTGCACTGACTCGAGAATCAGAGGGTCTCCAAACAATCAACACCGGGAGATTTCTTTGTCTGTGGTGTGCCGGGAATTGGAAGCGAAAGGCCTGCGAGATTTTATGGATTCACGAAGACGGTTGATCCACGACCTGAATTAAATCTCTGTGTTAACAAATGTCTTCTGATATGTGATTTCATTCACGACAAAAATCCAACCCATGATATGAGGTTGTACATATATGATTACTCGAAGATTAGGTATCAGGACTATATAGTAAAGTTCACTTAATTTATGTAATTGAATTGTGTATTGTATGATCAAAATATCACATGTTTCTGACAACCATAATATCTAGTTGACTCTAAGACACCACAAGTGCCATAACTTTTATACGCCGCTCACTTGAGTACCATAACTTTTTTTCAACCACTTAAGTGCCAAAGCTTTTTTAAAATGTTGCACCCAAATGTCGGAAATCCGATGTGACATAATACTTGTGGTGAACGTTTTTAAAAAGTTATGACACTCAAGTGATCGATTGAAAAGTTATATGAAAAAAGTTATGACATTCAAGCGAGCACCGTATATAAGTTATAGTACTCAAATGATCGATAAAAAAAATTATGGCACTCAAGTGAGCGATGTACGAAAGTTATGGCACTTATGGTGTCATTCTACCGTATCTAGTTACTTATGTTTAAGAGAAATACTGGCTCATTTTAGTGAAAAGAGTACATAAAAATATTTTCCTAAAAATGATAATCCGTATCGCTTACAGAAATTAATTAATGAAAAGAAAATCTTCATCATCAAAGAAAATGTTTAGGCATAAATCTTTACTAAAAATGAAAATATTTTCCATCAACTAATTTTTCTAAACAATACAAACAGTCATTCTCAAGAAAATGTTGATCAAATCATTGATTTTCCATAAAATAAACGCACCCGTAACTTCATATGTGTTATCATGCACATCCATTGAACATCTTCTCATCATTTTCATTCTTCCTAGGAAGGAATTCGGTCCACTCGTACTTGCCATAATCATCACTATAATGTTATGCGGAATTTTGACTTTTTATGCGATGATTAAACTCGTTGAACTCTTCCAATTGCAATACATGCGTCATGATTTTGTGCTTAATTGGATAGGGGTGTGCATTTAATTAATAATTCTCACTCCACTAACTATCATTAGTACGAGAATTGATGCCATGATCACTTTAGTCAAGTGATATATAAATTGATACTGATAAATCATGAGCTCCTCTCATGATGCTTAGTAGTGTCTTTGAGCTAATCACGTTTAGATAGGAGTTGCTCTTATCGAAGAGAAATAAGGCTTTATTGTATTGGGCCTAAACCTAAGCTGGTTTTAACTTAATTTACTAGATTGGCGATATCACGTTGTGTAATAATCCATCACCTTCGTTTAATAATAGCTGCTTATCAGGTTAACTGTACCTACGAGAACAGTCTTTGTCTTAATACATTGGACTGGTCGTCATTATGGAAAGGATATTTCATATAGGGTTCAAAGTGCCAAATACGTGTCAAGGTGTAATATCACGCCTTCCCGGACGAAATTAGAAAAAAAAAATGTTGGGTAAGTGTCGGTAAAAATATGACTTATTATTTTTTCTTTCGGTAACTAGTTGATAAGTTATCAAAACATCTAAGAACTTACCAAATGTTTTGATTGCTTGAAAATTATCAACTTTTGTAATAAGTTATTAACTTTTATTTACATAACTTAACTAGGAAGCGGTACGAGGCAGGGGTCAGCCCCCATGAGGCCCTAACCCCATAGGGCGGTTTTTCCCCGCAAGAAACGGTTGGAGGGGACAATTGCGGGGAATGAGATCGAGATTTTGTTGGTGCAAGGCCAAGATTTGTAGCGATCATTTTGCCTAGTTTGGGCGAGGGCTTGATGCCCTTGCCTGTGGCCAATGATAAATGTATAATCTGAAACCACTAATCTGAACTCTCATTTTTAGCGATATCCATGACTAAAACTTTTACTTTGTTAATGTTTCATATTTTTTGTGTGTCTAAATATGAATTATGGTTAGTGAATTGTAGTAGCAAATATCGGTTATTAGAGGTAATGATTCACTGTAATTGTTTAATTAAAAATACAAGTGGAATCTGGGTTGATCTTAGAACCTGTGACAAGGTAGGTTCTAGGTCTAAGGGTATGCATGGTAAGTTTTAGGTTCCAAAAATTAGAGAACCAATTTTGACAGGTAGGTTTCAAGTGAAATCTAGATCGACCATGGAAGCACTCACCCCTAGCGACGCCCTCGCCTGGTTTGGGCGAGAGTCGCGAGCCCCTCACTTGTAGCCAGTGAGGGCGTCGTGGCCCTCGCCGGCCACAGTTGTAAAAAAAAAAAAACAAAGAAAAAAGTAATAAAAATTCAAAATATATATGAAAATATTATTAAAAATTGTTTACATCAGTGTCGATCGTGCCACGTAGGATAATCGATGTCTACGTCGGCAGTTTTTAGTCAAAATTGACCTGATTGACTCAACTGGCAAAATATGAAAAATGTTTACCACTCAATTAACACAATTAAAATAAATAAATTTAGAAATTTTTGCACAATGTGGCTGCCAGTTAGAGCCCAAAAGGCATTTAACGGTCAGGTCAACGTAATCATTAGGTTTGTTAAGGGAAGAATTAATAGGAGGAATTAAATATATAGTTTAAGGACTTGATCATAAAAAAAAAAGAAATTGACAATCAGGAGGTTAATTTAGGTGTGGAGAGAGAGAGAGAGAGAGAGAGAGAGGAGAGGAAAGAGGCTGAGAGGGGGGAGCCCGACAATGGCTTCTACGACTAAAGGACGCGATGACGATAGCGAAGCGACAGCGATGCTCGAAATGGCGATGTGAAAGGATTTTGGTGTTGATTCAGCGGGATGGGAAAGAAAAGGAAATAACACACGGTCATAATTATAAGGCTTAATATCACGAAAAATTATAAATTAATACATTTATGATAATTTATCTTAAATTAATTTTTTTACCATCATAAATTCTAAATTAGTATATCCATGACAAATTTATTCAAAACTAATTTTTTTATCATAAAAAACTCTAAACTGATACACATGCGAAAAATTTACTTTCTGTTAATTTTCGTTAAAATGTGTTAATACCACAAAAATTCCAAATCAATACCCTTGTGACAAATGAAGGGTAAAAACCCCCAAACTGGTACACCTATCAATTGTTACATATCATCCAGCTTAGTAATTTGATTAATGGAAGGTAAAATTGTCACAAATATACCAGTTTGGGGTTTTTGATGGTCAATAATTAATTTGAAATAAATTTACCATAAGTGTACCGATTTGAGATTTTGTATGGCATTAACCCTAATTATAATAGTAAAAGTCACAAAAAAAACTCTAAACTATATATACTATGACACATTTACTCTAAACTTTTTCTGACACCAAAAATCACACACTTGTACATGTATGACACATTTATCATCAGTCAAAGTTCTATAAATGAGAACCATTAAAAATCTGAATACATAAACGTCAGAAAACAAACGGTGTTGACATGGCACTCACGTGATTTAAATGAAATAGAAACGATATTGTTTTGGTTGGAAAAATCATCTAATGGAATATTGACGGAGGGTACATGTGTCATATGAATACATACTTTGGCAAGATCATATAGAAGTTAGACATTTAATTAAGAGAGATCCATTCCCAAAATATTGCGTAAAATTTTGATTACATAGTTTGTGTAGTTAAGATTCATCCATTCATTTTCAGTATAAGTATCTACTATATTTGGCATTTCTATTCTTTTTTCTGCACCTTTTTTTTTGTCGAACTTTTTTCTCCACCTTCACATCATCGTAGTTGCAGTCTTTTCTATCTTGACGGGATGTTGAGTGCCCGAGTCAGCGACAATCCATGTGCCATTCGTACATAAACCTGCACGAGTGCGTGAGTAAAGAGGAAATGTCATTTTACTAGAAACAACTGAGGGTATGGTCTTAGTCTTAGTTACATGGATTCTGAACAATGAGTTTCCTAGTCTAAGCTAAGTGGTTTCAAGAGCAAACTCTACAAAACTGTCCCTTGTGCGGTCATCATCTTTGTTAGGGTTTTGCTAGTGTGTGAATAGTGAAAAAAAAACTAATGCATGCACCTTTTCTGTATTGAGAACGTTACAACTCGATCTGCAGAATAAAACATCACGAACCTTCAACCGGAAAAAGCAAGAAAATTCATGCAACCTCCGAACTGTATTTTACTTACGTAATTGTCTTGAAAAATATTAACTGTTTCTTTATTTTCCAATCGTTTGGAGAGGACAAAAAAAAAGATCTTATTATTTCTTGGGCAAATACCACAAAAAAACTCCAAATTATATGCCCACTTTAACATAAATACCCCAAACTTTTTTTTTAATCACCAAAAACCCTAAACTTATCCCATGTAACACAAATACCCCCAACTTTTTTGTGTCCTGAAAAAACTCAAACTTATACATGTGTAACATATATACCCTCTATTTCAATTACATTCAAGGCATATTTATCACACTGGTATAGGTTCGGGGTTTTATGACTAAAATTCTTTGGAGTTATTCGTGTCACAATCGACAAATTTAGGATTTTAGTGACACCAAAAAAGTTTAGGAACAAGGGTCATGGCCCTTGCCAGTCAATGACGACGTCAACGTGGGAAATGACATCGCTTCTCACTTCGCTCGTTGCGTGTGTTTGTGATGGATAAGGGCGGTCCCACTGTCACTTGAGGGGAAAATTACCAACAAAGTCCTAAACCTATTGCAATTGTGCTAATTTTGTTATAAACTTTTTTTTTTCTCTTTTACCAATTGAGTAAATCTTTTGCAATTGGAACAATTCAGTCAATTTGGCCGGCCAACGTTGGCATAGACAATTTTTAATAGTATTTTAATATTTTTTTGATTTTTTTTTCCTTCCCTTCTTCTTCAACTTCTAGCCGATTGTCGGACATCGGCAATCAACCAGAGGTGAGGCTGGCGAGGTCAGGCAACGCTCGCCCCTGCTAGCCACTAGCGAGGGCCAACGAGGGCGAGGCTCAACCTCGTCGTCGATGGGCAAGGGCAAGATCGATCTCGCCCTTTGAACCTTCAGTGTTCTTCGCAATCCATTCTTTGCTGCTTCATCTCGATTTCGTCTATCATGTTTCACGTGTAAGAGATTTGATCCCATTATGCCTTTTGATCCCTTTTTTCGCTTCGTAATTCTGATCATCGCCCCGATACCAATTTCGATAGCCCTGAGCCTCCCCGACCTCCAATTGTCACGCCTGGGCGAGGTCGATCTTGGCCTCACCAAGGGCGGGCAAGGCTCGCCCTTGCTAGTGGCTGGAGAGGGTGAGCTTGCTCAACCTCGCCTCTGCTGGTTGTCGAGGTCCAGCGACTGACTGGAGGTTGAAGAAGAAGGGAAGGAAAAGACAAAAGAAATTTTTTGAAAAATATTAAAATATTATTAAAATTGTTGACGTTAGTACTGGCTAATGCTACGTTAGTGTTGGGCGACCAAATGAATTGAATTGGCACAATTACAAAAGGTTTAAAATTCAATTGACAAAAAAAAAAAAGAGTTTGAGGCTGGATTGGCACAATTGCAATAGGTTTATGACTTTTTTTTTATAATTGTCCGGTCACTTGAGCTTGGCAAGGGTGGTCGGATCCTTGTCAGTTGCTAACAAGCGGCGACGACGTCCTCTGTTGACTAATCCCTATTGGATTTAATTATTATTTTTTTCGCAATTCTTGCCACAAAAAGTATAAAACTATGTTTTAACATTTGTTGAATTTTGTACCAAGACAGGCGCCATGTGGTTGCCAGTTAGGAGCCAGAGTGGCATTTAACGGCTTCTTAACACTCGGATTAATGTTAATCTTAGATTTTCTAAGGGATGGACTTACATGAAAAATTAAATATATAATTTTACAAGTCTGATTACACAAAAATAGTATTTTACTTATTATTAAAAACCTAATTTCATGGATATTGTTTGAAATATCCCTAAATGATTTCATTGTGCAGAGGTTTGTAGGTAAATTATGTAGAAGCTAGTTTCAGATTCTGCATAGGAATCAATTTTTGTTTAGTCTGTAAAATTAAAGAAGCAAGGGTTTAGAACAACACATGAGTTCTGCAACCAGTCAGTCAGACTATGCTACTGGGGAATTTTCAAAGATAGATTTGACACCCGTTGGAGTCCCTAAAATAAAGAGTTAGCAGCTTATAGCAATTAAGCATAATATTCCTAGATCATTTATGCGAAAAATCAGGACAAATAAGCTTCGAAGATTAGTGAGATAGCTCAATTAAAACCTGCCGTTATAAGAGTATGTGAGTATGTGATCGACTACCCAGATTGAGGTAAAGTTAAGCACAAATTTTCAAGAAATTTTATTGTCGTTTTTTGAACGGCCACAAGATTCAATTGTTACATTCGACCTTGAAGCACTATGAAAGGGACAAAACTTGGACAAGAGCGAGACCTTTGACAAGCACAAAACTAAGATAAATTGAGCATTCTTTGGAGGTTTTGAGTCTGTTTCTTTTGTACACTTGTAACAGCAAATTGACTGTTGTTCCTGGGAGTTAACAAGAGTGACAAACACATTTATAAACACAGCAGAAAGTTGTTGTCCTCAAGGACAAGGCATCTGTCTGGAAAGAGCATAGCGAATCCTTTGTAAACACTAGAGGTGTGATTTATAATCTACGGAGAGGATCTACCGTAATATGCTTGCAGGGTGTGAAAACAACTACTGGAGGGTTCCAAGAATGACTGGATCTATAGCAGGGTTATTGCAGAAAGAGTCTACTTCAGTTCAGCGGAAGCTTCTAAACCTGTAGCGAGGTAGCATTTATATTTTTGGCATAACTAGTGGAATTCAACCTAATTAAGCTGCTAGAGTTAGAACGGGGAGTACGTACATTCAAATCGAACCTATATGTATAGCTTGGAATTTTTCTTCCATTAAACTATTTAATTTCCATTAATTAATTTCCACTATATGAGGGGTGTTGGGGTGGGATGACGATAGAGAAGTGGTGGCGGCGTTCGGAATGGCGGGGTGAAAGGATTTTGGTGGTGATTCAGCGGGATGGGGAGGAAAAGGAAAATCTCAGCCATAATTAATAAAAGATAGCGTGCTAGTGCATCAACTTCTAATGGGGAGTAATTCAAGATGTAAATTTACCTTCTACGCTTAGAGAAATGATAAAATTGTTTACTATATAATTTGTCAAGATCATATTAAAGTTGGGCATTAAGGCTCCGTTTATTTTACCAAAAATGAATAATTTGAAAAATATTTTCTTGAATATGATTGATTGTATTTCTTATAAAAAGAAATGAGCGAAAAACATTTTCATCGTCCACGAAAATTTAGACAAAAGTTGTTGTGGAAAATGAAAATATTTTTTAATGACTAATTATTTTAGGCAACTCAATAAATTATTTTTAAAAAAATATTATTCAAATCATTTATTGTTCACAAAAGAATCGGAACTTATTCCCAAAACAATATGCGAATAATATCTATTAAATAATATGTGCAGTTATTTTTCAGCATGACATTCTAGGGTATTTGGCATCTGTGGGCTTCCGTCACCATTTTCAGATCATCATAGTTGCAGTCTTTTCTATCTCGACAGGATGTGTGAGTGCCCGAGTCAGCGACAATGCATGTGCAATTTATGCACTAACTTGCACGAGTGTGTGAGTAAAAAAGGACAATGTCATTTTCCAATAAAAATCAAGACTAGGGGCCTCGTCTTAGTCGTAGGTACATGGAATTCTGAACAATGTGTTTCCTAGTCTAAGCTCTATAAGTGATTTCACGAGCACGCTCTACAAGACTGTCCCGTGTGCAGGGTATCTCTTAGCACGCCTTCCGACATTGCTTTCTCTTCTGAGTTAATTGGACATGACTTATTGCCTTTTGATGCAGCCATCAGTTGCCCAAAAGGAAGAAACGAAAAGGGTGAAGAGTTTGTTTTTGGTAGACTTGTCCCTCTCTTAACTAGGCCACTAGCATAGTTATACCTGGAAAAAAAATAATCACAAAAAAACTCAAACCGATTAGTGTGAATTGTATTTACTTTTAACTAATTTTTGTATTGTAAAAAAATCATATATTAGGATAAACACGATAAATTTACTCTTCGTTAGTTTTTTTTTTTTATATTCTTTCAAATTGCTGATGTGGAAACACACGTGACGAGCGACTCGTCTGATGTGGATTCATATGAGTTGGTTGCCATATGTATTTCTATGTCAGCAATTTAATAAGGATATTGGACAAGTCAGTTATCTTGTAGATTTCCACATCGATAATTTAATGGAGATATTGAACGTAAGTTAATCAAGAGTAGGTTTATCATGAATGCAATAATTTCCAATTTTTGGCGACACAAAATTTAGCGTATGGTTTGGGATTTTCATTGCATTATTTCAGAAGAAAAACAATGTAACTATGATGGGATCTTCGAAGCGAAAGTTGTTATAATAAACAATTTAATCGACATGGTCTTTTATATTATTTGAACAAACAGTTATTTACTTTTCTGATGTGGGACAGTTATATACTTTAGATATTGGCAAGAAGTTTTGAGTTTGGTTTATGTGACACGTGTACTCCTCAAAAGAAATAAACAGCGAAAAAGGAATTCGGGTGGGGTTCATAAGTGAAAAAATGTCTAACTGAGCCCAGGTAACTTATGATGGGATGAGCATATATTCAACAAGTAAGGTAAATATTTTACTTTCTTAAACTTGGCGGTAACTATTATAGCTTTTACAACTATCATGTAAGAAATAATGGTCCTTACCTTCTATATAAACTCAAATGATACGATTTTTGAGTAATCAGTTAAAAAAATATATTTTTTTTTCGGTACTTTAATAGAATTTCAGGTGAATTACGTAAAACCCTCCATACTTTTGGAGGCGGCGTGTATTTACTCTAACTTTCTAATGTTACATAACACTCTTTGAAATTTAATTTTTCTTAAGCCCTTAATCCTTTGTCAATTTTTCCATTAACATGTGTGATGCAACATATTTTTCAAGTAGTAAAATGATAAATTTTCAATTTTATATCAAAAGGATGAATTACACAAAACCCCTTGAACTAAGTGGTATTTATTTGCCCCCTAAGTTTTCAATATTACCCACCCCCTCAACTTTACACAGAGATTTGTGTTTATTCAAACATTTAGGTGGAATGGGGATAAATTAAGCAAACCTCTTTACGTTATAGTTTTTTTTTTTGTCAGCTTTACAATAAAGTTGACATATCTTCTTATATAGGGAAATGGATATTTGGGTTTCTACAAAATTTGTGGGATATAGGGCCATCCAACTTTTCTCATATTGCTGTTCATAAGGATAAATACATTATAAGTGTTGTAACTTTCACAATGCACTCACTTGAGTTACATAACTTTTTTTTTTTATCACTTGAATCCCAAATTGATTAAAAATCATTTATCTGAGTGCCATAGATGATTTGTGTGGCATTAATTTTATACAAATAGTCCAATGTAGCTTGTCGACAAAATGAAGTGAGTAGAACAGTGCTGAAACGACGTGAGAATAGGCATTCAACTAAATGATTTTTTTTTTACCAATGTGACACTTAAGTGGTAAAAAAAAAGGTTATGACACTTAAGTGAATGTTATACGCAAGTTACAGCACTTATAGTGTTCTTATCCCATGGTCCATAACATACTATTCAATCCATAATAGATGCATGTCGTACCACACAATGTCAAGTGATAATGGATAGAATATGCTAGGTACTATCTTCTCTCAAGTCACTGTATAATAAGATATGAGGGTCCTGCAAATCTTGCATCTATAATTATAGGGAAATCGAATCTTGCTTTTAACAGAGCATTAAGATAATGTGACTTTAAGTCTAGAATGAATTCTAATGTTTGCAATTAGAGACATGAGTCCTCTTTGAAGCACCGCTCGCGCAAAACCAAGATACGTGAAAGCTGTCCAAACATCAAAGAATGTTAAAATAGCGTCTTAGGACATTTGTTAAGAGTTCTTTTTCGCTAAAAGAAATATTCCATTCCAACAAAGTAAAGAGAATATAACAAAAAGGAGCTAGTACCTACAATAACTTGATAAAACAAAGAAAACTCTACTAACACTATTTTCTTTTTCTCTAGATAGAAGATTATTAAAAAGAAAAGAAGAAATAGTTAGTAATTTAGCTTTGAGACGCAAATATTCCGTGTATATTATTAAAATGAATAGTTTAGGAATAGTAATAGGTGATGTGACTTCTTGAGGCTTTTTAATGAATTTCTGATTTTCTTACCACACTACCAATTTTCACCTAACACCACATTACTATTGTCTTTGTATAATGACTTATAACTTTTAAGCATACATTGTACATTGTTTAGATTTACATCCACCTCTCTAAAAGAGGGCTCAGGCCAAATCAATCATGAAAAGACAAGTTTGATTGGCATGAGTATGTGGAGCAAGTAATGTGGTGAGTTGAGCTCCAAGAATATGTGTGAATTTTCTCATATCTAACCCACTTACCATTATCGGGTTGACCTAACCAAGAAATTATTTTAGTGACTTTGAGGGGTTTTATCACATTACAACTGTATTACAATAGATTAACATTTTCATCATAATTTTACCGGCCAAAATTTCTTCATAAGAAAATGTTTTCACGAGACTTACAAAGTGATAGACTTGCCTCGTGCATGATAAGGGTCATTTTCTAATTTTTATTTGAAGCATGTCTTTTTTTGGGGGCCAGCTATTTAACAGTATTCTACTTCTGTCACTTCTCTATCTCGAGTGCTCCCTATTAACTAGCTTAGGACACTACTAGTTCTCGAGAAAGATACTCTGCCTCTCAATCAATATCAAGAAGTAGGTGAATAATGGTGGAACGTCGCCGTCTGGCCACGTGGGATCATGTGGTACAACTTTGGCTAGGCATTAGGGGGATTGACTAATGTTCCTGACCATCCTGAGAGCAACATCGCCATCACTTGTCTTGATGGATGACGGGAATGCGAGTCCTTCTTTAATCTATCAACACATCGAAAACGTAGGTCGGCATGCTTTGGTTTCTCTCCGACGACTTTGAGGAGACTCTATCGAATCGTTATCTAAGAGGAAAAGATCATGTAGAAAGGCAGATGTGACGAGACCGCAACTTCATCCCTAGTCAAACCATTTAGTTTGAGCTACATTTACCGCTCCTTTTTAAGCAATACTGCAAAAGAGAAATAAAAAGGATTATTCTCGAAAAATTTTGAGACCTAGGAGGATCAATCAATTCGAGCTTTTGATCAAAAGGACTCCGCACCACATGAATTAAGCCTTACTCGATTCGACCAACGACCTTGGTGCGCTAAGGTATCTATAAAAAACAATCTAACTGAGGATGGTGATGATACTGTGAAGTCCATGCTAAGTATCTACATTATACTATAAAGTTTGAGTATAAGGTTACATATCAAAATTTTCTTCCACAAATAATTGAAACATAACAATGTTGCATGTGTATTTGTGTGTGTGAAAGAGCATGCAACATAGGCGATTGATTCACGGTCGCGTGGAGGTCTTTCGACATAGGGTGACCTTCGATTTGGGTCGTCTGTTGCTAGCAGAGAGAGAGAGAGAGAGAGAGAGGCGAAGCATCGGTCATTGCAGTGAGCACTAGCAGCGACAATGGCTGATGATGGAGATCGGATGCACCTGGAGAAGGAGGCACTTGGGGAGAGGAAGAGAGGTCTTCGATATATTATAAATTATGTCCCATCAAATATTTTGGTCCAAGACTCTTTTGCTTAACACTCTCATACATGTATCTCATTTTTCATTCTCATGTAAGCCTCTCGTGCCGCTCCTCTCTTATTCACACATCCCTTTAAACTAGCATATCTCATTCGTAACTGAGTCAATTATGAGATTCGTTTCTTGGAATATTTGCCAAACACCTATTCACATAAAAGCCAGTCAATCATCCATCGGCTTTGATAGCTCTCATTACCTTGACTCTTACTCTTATTATCCAATTGAATCCACTAAATTTTGTTTAAATAATCAATGTTCTTGATGATCATGCACTTTTTCTTATTTTTCAATCTTTCTCATTATCGAAAAAGTGGCTTATAGGGATCAGGACAGTGACTTATACACACGAAAACTCCTTCATAAAAACGAGCAGAAATTTCAATTCTGCACTAACTCGGGAAAATGGTCGTAACTTTCTCAGATGAGCACTTTAAGAAGGTCGAGATTAAGGAGGAAGTGGATGAATGTGAACGGACAAAATGAGTAAAAAGATAGGAACTTCAATGGTTACTTTTCTAGGCCATCAAAGAAGTGGAAATGCCATCAATTTTTCTAGATTAATGGCTGCAAATCTTCAAAGATGCAGACTTTAATAAAAAACTCTGACTCTTCGAGAACAGAGTGAAAACTCTTCTAGGTTTTGTCACACCCTAATCCTATTTTCCCAATGTTCGGGCGCGCGACTTCCTTGTATTGGTCATTTAATTGTAACGCCTCTTGAGTTGTCGCCCTCCCATTCTTTTATCTTTCAATTAACATATGCAGAAACGAATTCTACATCACCCATCTAATAACAATAATAAGATAGCATGGAAAATATATATACAAAATCACATCTTATTTATATGTATCATCGACCCACCTCAGAAGTTAGTTTAATTACACGCCTATTACTCGGGCCCTTTTTTTATTTCATTAAAAAGAGAGGGATTGGAGTTAACTTAGCTCATTTTACCTATGAGGGTTAACTCCAAAAAGTGGCTTCCTTCACTTCTTGGTCCACGGGAACACAAAAACGAACGAAATGAACATCCATTACTAGAAGCCTGAAAATAGTTAAATAATAACGAATGAGTAAATTCAATAAGGAAAACCTCTAAACCTCGTGTAAGAAGATATCTCGCCTCAAGAATGCTCCAAACATATGACTTAACAAGTTGATGGCAGATCAATAGCAAAGCCTTTGCTTTGTCTTATCTATATTTATGAAAGGAAATCTTATCCTCTCAACATGCCAATAACACAACTAAATAATCACTTTGTGGATCTCAAAGCAGACAAGTAAATTGAAACCAATACTTGACCTGCATATACGATGATACGAATGCAAAGGACCCATGTTCCATATTGCCTTAGTTTAGTGTGATCTATTCTTAACCAAGACACACGAATTATGTCGGATATTCACCAGTTCGCGCAAGGCATCCACACGCATTCTGATTATTATGACCACTCATGGCCACGATCGACACTCGCGTCAGTGGTCTTCCAGCATAACTGAGCATCGTCTCATCCCATCAGGCACAGCAACGTCTCGACCTCTCTCAAAGACAAACATCATTCAATTAAGAGTATCATTCCAAAATTTATCCACGAACGGCATCCAAGTCACAAATCATCCAAACATCCGGGTCATAAATCATCCAAGCATCAAACATCCCCTATAGTCGTATGGATGGACAATCCATTTATGTGATCACACAAGTACACAAACACTCAAGCTAATTCTTATCTTTCACTTTAACCAAAGCAAAAGTGTTTAGTGCTCACACATTCGAACTTTTTCAATCCCACACCTATAAAAATGCACGAAAATAATCACACGTGAATAACCGCAATTCTCCAACATGCGAAAATTTACATACTTCACTTACAACCCTTCATTGTTAAGATACACACAAGTAAAATGACTTATAATGTTGTTTTCTCAACAATCAATAATTATAGAGCAATAATAGCCATTTTTGTAATAAACTGTTATATGAACACATACCTTTAATTTTAATCCTCATAACCTACACATGACTCAAGAACATTTATCATTATATAATCATAGATTAACAAGAATAGGATGACCCTCTACATGAGCAAACCATACAAAATGCACACATGAGCTTTCTCTTCTTAAAGCAAGCAAAACCAAGTAAAACAAGCATTAACATGTAGATCAAGCTCATATAACACTCAATCTAGGTCCAATTTGCGTAAAGTAACGCCATATCCAAGGTTTAGAAGAACTACTTACTACACCGGATGAACTAAAAATGACGACGAGTAACAAACGGCAACGACGAAGAAGGGCGATCGGCGATGAGGACAGCACAGACGACGTCACGGCAGCTCGGCGATGTAGTGGCAGACGACGGCGGTGATGAGGGATGAGTTTAAATAAACTCTTGAAAACTTCTTCCTCAAGTTTTTTTTTTTTTAGAGAGAGAGGACTTCTTCGCCAAGTTTGGCACAAAAAATCTCTGATCCTATTTTGTCTTCTTTCTCACAAATATCTCTCTTAAGATAGGGTTTCTAGAATTGGTAATTTGGTAATTTCACCCTTGACACTATTCATATAGGCTTGGGTTTAAGCTTGGTGGGCCTTCTTGGGCGCCTAATGCGGGCATGAGGCCCATTGGACTTCCAAGCTCGGCCTGCGTCCACTTGTCCGAAGATTAACGGTCCAATGTTGCTTAAACCATTTCTCACGTCTCAGACAGGAGATTAACGGTCCAATATTTCTCTAATTTCAATCTCACTGTCTCCCAAGATAATTTACCTCATTCTTTTCAATAGGATCATATACCATCAAAACAATAACTTATCTTTAATCCACATAAAAATATCATTACTTAAAAGATCATCATTTAAACTTGAATAACTAGTATCCTCATGTTTCAATAAATACTTATCGGATTCTTACGATGATAACTTACCAAATAGTAGGTGGCTTCACTATGCTTCCGCTGCGCCACTTTGATAAATAATTTCTGTATAAATCTTCATCGAGATGTCCAAATACTTCCTTTGGTTGGTCCATGGCCACTATAGCGTTGGTGGTACTTGCTGAGGCATCGAAATCCTCAAAGGTTTCAGAACGTCCCTTTACAAGAAATCATATCATATAGGAATACAACTGCTGCTCTCCACCTCTGCTCCTATGAAAATAAAATGCATCTAAACTTATTCTTTCATTTCTTATCAAACTTAGGTTAAACACCGCGTTAGAAACCAGTAATGTTCTAACAAGTGGGTAAAACTTTAAGGTGAATATACTCGGTAGATGGATATAATCCAAAGGAATCAAACTCAACACATTCAGTTCAACTCATAAGATTCAACACAATATTAACGAATTCAACATTCATTCTATGCGTTTTAATACCTACATCCGCCTTTTATGATGTGCGATTTGGTTTATTCGTGCCCCCTTCGCCATCCTAAAAGCCTGCCAAGAGCCACACCTTGTCCGAGCTCTCTCGCCCATGCGATCACTCCCCGCTCTCATCGGATCGGGTTGTTATAGGTCCACCAGCCTTCGTTTGGTTCGTCCCCAAACCACACACCTACGAAGGGAGTTCCGCTTGACTTGTCCCATACCGAGCCTCACAGTTTGTAGGCGTTCTACTTGACTCATCTCATACCGAGTCTCACGGTTTGCCCTCATCTTACAGGGGTTCTAGGAAAAGCTCACTCTACAATCCCAACACAAAGGTCAATAATTCAAAAAACTTAGTCAAGAAGCAATCAACAATCCCAAGCACAGGGTGTTTTTTCTAACTAATTATCTCAAAATCCGAGCACACTTTATCACTCCAGGTAATAACCATGCTCTGATACCATTAAAATGGGGCTGTCACGCCCCGATCCTATTTCCCCAAGGCTCGGGCATGCGACTTCCCTACATTGGTCATTTAATTGCGACATCTCAGGAAGTGTCGTCGACCTATTCTTTTTATCTTTTAATTAATACATGCGGAAGCGGATTTTACATCACCCATTCAATAATAATAACATGATAGTATGGAAAACACATACATAAAAGCACATCTTATTTATATGCATAATTGACTCACCTTGGAAGTTAGTTTAATTACACGCCCGTTACTCAGGCCTTTTTTCGATTTTGCCAAAAAAGAGGGGTTGGGGTTAACTTAGCTCCTTCTACCTATAAGGGTTGACTCCAAAAAGTGGCTTCCTCCACTTCTTAGTCCATGGGAATACCAAAATGGACGAAACAAATGTCCATCATTAGTGGCCTGAAAATAGTTAAACAACAACGAATGAGTAAACTTAATAAGTAAGACTTCTAAACCTCGTTTAAGAGGATACCTCGCATCAGGAATGCACCAAACATATGACTTAACAAGTCAAGGGTAGATTAATAGCAAAGCCTTTGCTTTACCTTATTTATATTTATAAAAGGAAATCTTATTCTCTCAACATGCCAAGAACACAACCAAATAATTACCTTGTGGATCTCAAAGCAGACAAGCAAATTGAAATCAAGACTTGACCTCTATACATGATGATATGAATGCAAAGGACTCATGTTCCATATTGCCTTAGTTTAGTGTGATCTCTTTTTAGCCAAGACACATGGGTTACGCCGGTTATTCACCGGTCCATGCAAGGCTTTTATCTTTGCCAAGACACATGGATTATGCCGATTATTCACCAGTCCGCACAAGGCATCCATACGCATTTTGATTATTACGACCACTCATGGCACGATCGACACTTGTGTTAGTGGTCTTTCGGTATAACCGGGTATCATCCCGCCCCATCGGGCACGGCAACGTCTTGACTTCTCTAGAAGATAGATGGCATTCAATTAAGAGCATCATTTCGAAATCTATCCGCGAACGGCATCCATGTCATAAATCATCCGGGCATTAAACATCTCCCATAGTTGTATGTGTGGACAATCCATTTATGTGATCACACAAGCACACAAACACTCAAGCCAATTCTTAACTTTCACTTTAGTCAATGCAAAAGTGTTTAGTGCTCACACGTTCGAATTTTTTCAATCATTCACACATAAAAATGCACGAAAATAATCACACGTGAACAACTGCAATTCTCCAACATGCGAAAGTTCACATACTTCACTTACAACCCTTCATTGTCAAGATGCACACAAGCAAAATGTCTTATAACATTGTTTTCTCAACAATCAATAATTATAAAGCAATCATAGCAATTTTTGCAATAAATCGTTATACAAGCACATACCTTTCATTTTAATACTCATAACCTGCATTTGCCTCAAGAACACTTATCATTATATGATCATAGATTAACAAGAATAACATGACCCTTTATATGAGCAGACCATACAAAATGCACGCATGAACTTTCTTTTCTTAGAACAAGCAAAACTAAGCAAAACAAGCATTAACATGTAGATCAAGCTCATATAACACTCAACTTAAGTCCAATTTGCGTAGAGTAACGCCTTATCTAAGGCTTAGAACAACTACTTACTACACTAGATGAACTAAAAATGACGATGAGTAACGAATGGCAATGACGAAGAGGGGCGATCGGCGGTGGGACAGCATGGACGGCGTCATGGTGGCGGTGATGAGGGCGGCGATGGCGGTGGCGGTGGCGGTGGCTGATTAGAGAAAGATATATATATATATATATAAAGATAGAATGAGGGATGAGTTTAAATAAACTTTTGAAAACTTTTTTCTCAAGTTTTCTTGAGAGAGAAAGAGAGAGAGAGAGGACTTCTTCTCCAAGTTTGCTTATTCATCAAGTTTGGCACAAAAAATCTCTAATCTTATTTTGTCTTCTTCCTCACAAATATCTCTCTTAGGATAGGGTTTCTAAAATGGGCAATTTGGTAATTTCACCATTGACACTATTTATATAGGCTTGGGTTTGGGCTTGGTGGGCCCTCTTGGGTGCCTAATGTGGGCGTGAGGCCCATTGGGCTTTTGAGCTTGGCTCGCTTCCACTTGTCTAAAGATTAACAGTCCAATGATGCTTAAACCATTTCTCAAGTCTCAAATGGGGGTTGGATTGAGGATGTCACAGGTTTTCAATGGGTATATGAATTCTTTGAGGTTCAAGGGAATTGCATTATGCAATAAGTTCGGTTTGCTTTCTATAGATACTTGATGGCCTTTTAAAGCAAAAAAAAAAAAGAAAAGCAAAAGACTAAAATCAGATCTAGAAACCAGAAGTTATTAAAGCACATAGAAACTAAAAGAACTTAGAAACTAGGAGCTATTAAAAGTACGAAATTTCCAATGCTTGTGACTGTCCCAAAGTGTCTCCTTATAAGTTTTCAATGCATAGGAAATGACAAAGTATGTATGACAAAGTCAAAGATGAGACTCTTGCCGGTGAAGGACTTGCCGATGAGGGCTTATCGATGAGAGGCTTGTCGATGGCTTATTAATGTTAGGCTTATTGATGAAAGGCTCATTGATCTTGAATGCGAACTGATCTTTTCCATTGAGCAAATTGGTCTTGAATACAGGCTGCATCATTTCCCCCCATCTTTAGAAGAATTCGTCCCTTAATTCAAATCACCATTATTGGAAGAATCACCCACATAAGGTGTTTAATGTCGAACATTGAACACGTTATGTATCTTCATATGAGAAGGAAGCCTTAGCCAATATGTATTAGGATTGATGCACTTAAGAACTTCAAGTGGACCAAGCTTCTGATCATTAAACTTGTTGTAGCTTCTAATGGGATAACGCTTTGGTGGCAAATAAGCCCAAGAAAAATCTCCAGGTTTAAAGATAATTTCACGCCGTCGTTTATCGACGTCCTTTTTATAGGACTTAGCTTTGTTTCTCCAACCTTTAGTGCACATCTTCATGAATTATCCTCATTTGAGAAACAATATCATCCACCATATCGATCGGCTTTTCAACAAAAAGAATGGGTGTAAGATCAAGAGCAGTTTTTGGTTGATGTCCATGCACAATCATAAAGGGACTGTATCTAGTGGTACAATTCAACGAACAATTATATGCAAATTCTCCAAGTGACAACCGTGTCTCCTAAAAGCAAGGGTTATCATCTGTCAAAGTCCTCAACAGATTTTCGGAGGACCTATTGACAACTTCAATTTGTCTATCTATTCGGAGGTGAAATACAATACTATATTGTAGCTTAGTACAAATATTCTTCCATAGTTACTGCCAAAAGTGACTAAAAATCTTGGTGTCCCGATTAGAAGTAATAGTCTTAATAAGGCCATGCAACTTGTAGACTTCTTTGAATAATAACTCAGCAATTCGTGAAACATCAATAGTTTTATAACAAGGAATGAAATGTGCCATCTTTAAAAACCTATTAACAATCACAAAGATCGAATCCATACCTCTTAGTGTATACAGTAGTCCAAGGACTTGTGGTATTGACAAGTGTGATATATTTCCAAGGGGCTTGTGGCATTGACAAGTGTGATATCCCCAAATTTCGACCAATGTACTAAGATTGAATTCGATGGATTTTAACCACGAATTCTAATCCGATGAAGAGTTTTGGATGTTATGTTATCGATAGTTTAAAGTTTATTGGTAAACTCTTAATTTTTGGATAAGTGACAATAAGCCAAAAATTGAGAACCGAAGAGACATTATGGACATGGCATGAACCGACGGGCTTACTACCTACGAAATTCGGCCACCAAGAAGCTTTATAAGAGGAAATTACCATTTTGCCTCCGAAAGCTCATTTTAGGCCCAAATAAAGAATCTATTGAATATCTAGCCCATTAAACCTATCAAAATTCAAGCCCAAGCCACGTGAATAGTGCAAGCCTGTATGAATAGTGCCAAAGGTGGAAATTACCATTTTGCCTCTTCTAGAAAATTTGAACTTTGAGGGTAAATATTAATGGATGCAAGACAAGAGGATTTAATGTTGGTCTTCAAAATCTTCTTCTCTTTTCTTTCCCTTTAGTGGCTGCCCACCCCTTTGTCCCTCTCTCTCTCTCTCTCTCTCTCTCTCTCTCTTTCTTACTTTCCTTGCATTAATTTTTTGGATTTATAAGCCAAAGTTGATAAATATTTGGAGTTACAATAATGCAATCTTGAAAAGAGAAGACAAGCAAAACAAGTCCTCTCTCTCTCTCTTTCTCTCTCTCTCTCTCTCTCTCATTTCCTCTTGAATTCGGCCACCTTCACCATCCAAGACAAGTCCTCTCTCTAATAGAAAATAATGTATTTTTGGCATATAAATGGTGATTTGTGTGATATTCCAAAATTTCAACTGTATGGATTAATCGACGGACGACTATCGATTCAAATTTGGAAAAAGTATTCGATCGGATTTTCTGACGTTTTTGCACTGTCAAGGCAATAAAATGGAATTCGGTAGGTTTTAAATCACGAATTCAAATCCGATGAAAAATTTTGGAAGTTCCATTTCCGATAATTCAAAGTTTATAGGTAAACCCTAAATTTTCGGAAAAGAGGCAGTAAGCCAAAAATTAAGGAACGAAGAGACGTTTTGGATTGGGCACGAACCATCGAACCTATTTTCTATTATTTTCGGATTTCAAGAGGCCCGATAATAGAAAATGACCGTTTTGCCTACGAAAGCCCATTTTGGCCCAAAATGAAGAACCAATTGGATATCAAGCCCATTGGGCCCGCAAAAATTCAAGCCAAGCCCACATGAATAGTGTCAAGCCACGTGAATAGTGCAGCCCGTGAATAGTGCTGAATGAATAGTGCCAATTTGGGAAAAGACCATTTTACCTTTCTTGAAAGTGAGATATTTTGAAAAGCATTAATGGACTTAAGACAAATCTCTTTAAAGCTTTTGTCTTTCTTTTCTTCTAATCCTCCCCCCTTGGCCAAACCATCCCCCCTTGCCCTTTCCTTTTCTTTTCTTTTCTTTCCTTGTCTCATTTATTGGCCTTGAAGTTGTCTTAAAAGTTAAGAAGACAGGAGATATTTTGAGTTTGCATTGATGAGAGGCAATAATGCACTCTTAGAAATAGCAAGAGCCAACTCTCTCTTTCCTCTCAAAATTCGCAGCTCCCTCCTCTCTCCCCCATTTTCACCCTTTTTTCCTTCTTGTTTCACACCCCTCATCTTGCCGTCGTGCTACTTAAGACATGCCTTGAAGCCGTGCCCTTGCCACCGACGTTTAGGCCATCATCACCAAGCCGTGCCGCTGAGCCCGTATCGAACCGCCGTACGCACGCCGCGCCGAGTCAAGCCACCGTTAATACCCATTTTCCATCAACGCGCCGTCGTCGTACCACCACCATCACCATCTTCGCATCGTCGCCGTAGTAGCCATCGCCGTTAAATGGTGAGTTAACTCCCTAATCCTTGATTAGGTTGTTGATTGCACTTAGGGTTAGTTTAAGGTGCAATTAGACTTTTAACTATGGTTAAATGGATTAACTATGGTTAGTTTAGTTAAACCATGGTTGGGTTAAGTTAACTTTGGTTAGGTTAGTTGACCTTGGTTAGGTTAGTTAACCATAATTGGGTTAATTAACCATGGTTAGGTTAATTAACTATGATTGGGTTAATTTTTTCTATATATGTTTTAGTAGGTTTTTAAGTTGATGTTTGCCTTGGATAAATAATGGTATCATAAATTGAGAGTTTATAGTAGAAAAGAGTGCATTTTGGCATGAAAATGGAAATTGATGTGGTGCCGTGCTTAAATGCTAAGTTTTATGCTTTGAACCCATTTATTTGACTTGAAAAGTGAGGCACGTGGAGTTTGGCATGAAAAGCACATTCGTGTGATCAAGTGTGATTTATGTATTGCATTTTTCGCGGGATCATGGCAATGAGCATGACCTATGGCATGAGCATGTATCGTGAATGCATTGACAAAAAGAAAGAAAGAAATGAGATTTAAATATCTATGTGCTCGTGTGATCACAAAGTGTACGGACCCTCAATGGTGATTAGGGACGATGCCTAATTTTATTGCTGATATTATTAGACACCCGGCGGGGATTCAGATGATGGATCGCAATGCCCTTTGAGACCGGACCGATTCTCCTTTATGGAATGCCATCTGCCTGCAGGGGAGGTCGGGGTGGGGCCACACCTCTATCGACCAGGAGGAGATGTTGCCATGCCCTATAGGGCGAGACGATGCCCGGTCATGCCGGAAGACTGCCAACCTTTGAGTTGTGCCATGGCCCAGAAAGGTCGAGAACCGCCAACCTTCGGGTTGTGCCATGCCCGAGAGCGGGCGTAATCACTAGGCATAAAATTAGACTACGCTTGGAAACATTGCGTGTGTGAGATGATGATATGTGTGTTTTGCTTACCTTGTTTGATGCATTGTTTATATAATGCTGTGATTGATAACATGCAGGGTGTGTACATGTGCTAATGCAAGGTAAGAATGCCTGTGAATTGTCTATTGATTGGTGAGAGTCACCGAACCTGATATAGATTGTTTAGAGTGAGAGTTGCTTACTATTGATCTGCCATTAACGTCGAGTTGCGTGTTTAGGGTATGCTCTAAGTGAATTGGCACCCTGCGCGAGGCTTAGGTTGTTAACTTGTTGAGATTTTTATCTCACTCGTTGTTGTTAACCGTTTTTCAGGACCATAGATCGGATGGTTGGTAGATGCGGTTCGAGCTGCTCTCGCGTAGAGAAGTTTAAGTTAACCCGACCCCCGGTATCTTTTATTGGTCGTGAAGGAAGTAGCCCGAGAGTGAGGGCTTGTAACATATACTTCATAAGGTTAACGTGTTTATAAATAAATGAAAGTGTATTTTGGTGTTGTTGTATGATATGTTGTTTTCCTTCTATCCCTATTGTGTTTATCGGGCGTTTGTTTTTCGTTTCCGCATGCATAATTCAAAAGATAAAATGAATGGGTCGCCGACGCGTCTTGGGACGTCGCATTTATTATTGACCCAAAGGATAAGTGTATCCGGATGGTCACGTGCCCGAGGGTCCGGGGCGTGACAATTTGTGTGGTGTTGTGCTTAGATACCAAGTTTTACGTGTTGAAATAATTTAGTAGGCTTGAAAAATGAAGCACGTGAAGTTTGATGAGAAAAGTATGTCTGTGTGATCACGTGTGATTATTTTATTGTATTTTTACATGTGAAAGTGGCAATAAGTTTGACGTATGAGCATGATCATGCATGAGCATGAATCATGGTGGCATTGGCTAGAAAATATGAAGAACTGAATTGGCATGCATGATTGAGGTGCTTGTGTGATCACAAAAGTGTACGGACCCCCAAAGGATTGGGGACAATGCACGATTTAATTGAGGATTTAATTGGATGCTCGGCGAGAGTTCTAATGACGGATCGTGGTAGAGGCCGAACTGATTCTCTTTTATGGAATGCCGTCTACTTGCAAGGGAGGTCACAGTGTGGCTACACCCTGATCTTCCAAGAGAAGACGTTGCTGTGCCTAATGGTTTTGGGACAATGCCCGGTCATGTCGGAGGACTGCTAACCTTCGAGTGGTGCAATGGCCCAGAGAGGTCGAGATTGCCAACCTTTGGGTCATGCGGTGGTCGAAAGCGGTCGTAATCACTAAGTATAAAATTGGAACACGCTTGGATGCATTGCGCATGACAATTGGTGATATGTGTTCTGATTATGTGCCTTGGCTGATGTATTGTTTATAAAATGTTATAACTGACAATATGCAGGGCGTGTGCATGTGCCAAGGCAAGGTAAAGATGGCTGTGATTTGTTGGTTGATCGGTATTGAGTTGAGTCACTCGAACCTGTTATAGATGAAGTAGAGTGAGAGTCGTTCGCTATTGATCTGCTATCAACATTAAGCCGCATGTTTAGGGTATGCTCTAAGTGAATTAGCACCATACACGAGGCTTATATTGTTAACTTGCTGAGATTTTATCTCACTCGTTGTTGTTAACCTCTTTTCAAGACCATAGAATGGAAGGTCGATAGGTGCAGTTCAAGGTGTCATTGTGTAGAGAAGTTTAAGTTAACCCGACCCCGATACCTTTTTGGTGATCGCGATAGGAAGCGCTCCATAGTAAGGGCTTGTATGTATTACTTCCGAGGGCTAACAAGTACATAAATAAAATGTGAGTTTTGCTAATGATATTTGATTTGCTATTTTTCCCGCTATCCCTGTTGTTATGATTGTCGGGTGTTTGTTATTCATTTCCGCTTGTGTTAACCAAAAGATAAAATGAATAGGTCGACGACGCGTCCTAAGACGTCGCATTTTTAATGACCCAAGAGAAATGTGTTAGGGATCATCGTGCGCTCAAGGATTGGGGCGTGACAACAAGGGCAAATAAAGGCTAACATTGGTAACTTGTCTCTTTCCTAGTTGGCAACGTCAACACCTCATTACATGTTGGTATACATCACGTTTCAGATGGGGCAAAAAATATTTGGCTAAAATAAGTTGCATAGTCTTGTCATGCCCAAATGTCCATCATAGTGAAGTTCATCAATCATCCTTTGTCGAAGAAAGCAATTCAGCATACGTAGATAGTTTCCTTTGAAAAGGAAGCCATCACATACAGTAAATTGAACAAGCTTTTTGTCTTACGCATCTGAAATGATCCTGGAAAATAAGGATCTTCTTGATACAATTCCTGAAAAGAGTCAAATCCAAAAGCAGTAGACCACATAGTATGGAGTAAGCTCTTCTTTCAAATAAGAGCATTGGCAACCTAATTTTGAACTCTAGCCTTATGCTTGATAATGAACGTGAATTCTTAAACATATTAAGCCTATTTTGCATTCTTGGAATTGAGCTTTTGCTACCCTGAAATATACTTAAGAGCTTTATGGTCAGTGTACAAAATAAACTCTCGATGAATAAGATATTGTTTCCAAAGCTCAAGTGTGCAAAATAGTGCATAAAATTTCAAACCATAAGTGCTGTAATGAAGTTTTGTACTATTCAATTTCTAAGTAAAAAAGGCAATGGGTTGACTTGCTTGACTTAGAACTGCTCCTATGCTAGTATTTGATGCATCACAATGCATCTAAAAAACAAGATCAAAGTTAGGCAATGCAAGGACTGAAGCTGTGCTAAACTTTTCTTTGAGAAAGTCAAAACTTTTTTGGGTTATACTTGTCCACTAAAAAATTCATTTCTTTGTGCAAGAGGTGATTGGGGCTGCAATGGTGCTATATTGCGCGAAGAACCGCCGATAGAAAGAAGCTAGACCATGAAAGCTTTGAACTTCTTGCACATTTGTAGGAGTTGGCTATTCTTAATTACCTTAATCTTGGTATCATCAAGCGTTATTTCCTTCTTTTGTGATATGAAATCCTAAGAATTGGATTTGTGGCACCATGAAGTAGCACTTGTTGGGGGCTGCATTCATGGGTAGAACATTGCACCATATCTTGTCAAAATAGATAGAACCAATGGAAAGATTGACAAGGCATTGTTTGGAAATGGTTATCTTGGTACCTTTCCTCAATCAAGACATTTTGTAAGGTGTGGGTTGCACTTTCAACTTCACTTTCAACTTGCTCACCGCCACTTCATAAATCACATTTTCATAATAATCATAGTTAATAATTAATTGACATACCTTCTTTGAAATGGTGCAGGCTGAATGAAAAATATTGGTGCGCAGCCACCTATCTCTGGTGTTAGATTTAGGAGTGAGGAAAATCTTTCTCACCATGATAAGCTTGCCGGAATCAGAATGTATTATTTGTTCATCTTCAGTAGGAACTTCATCATCTTTCAATTCTTCTTCAAGTGGCTCCTCCATGTTGTCATTAGACTCATTATCCACCAAGAAAGCTTTATCGGCTGATCGGTTCCTGTTGATTCAACAATTGCTAGCACGATGACCCATCTCCCCACAAGAATAACAACACATATCGGTTACAATTGGTTGTTTTGAAATGTTTGGCTGAGTAGAAAGCTTACTAGTAGGTTGTGTCGTAACTTCAACAACTTTGGTGGTGTTAGTTGTACTCCTAGTTGGTTGGTTTCTCAAGGTAGAGAGTTGTTGCCTCCTAGAGCAAGAACGCTCCACTATGAGTGCCTGTTGATGTGCATCTTCTAAGTCCTAAATTTCAAGAAATTTTAAGGCATCTTAGATATGAAGTTGAAGACCATTCAAGTAATTGTTCACAAGTACCTCTTCTAAATCTTGAATGTTGTTGCGAATCACCAACTCATTGAACTCATTGGTGTATTGGTCTACTGTTCGTGTACCTTGTCTCAAATTTTGGTACATTCAGTAGAGCTCTCTCTCTTGTATCATTTGGGAGGGAAATACTTTCGACTCTTATCCTCCATTTTTCTGCACAAAATGATTGGAACCTTACCAATAGATTGGCGATTTTGCTTCTCACGTCTCCACCAAGCTATGGCCCTGCCTCAGAATTTCATTGCAATAATGCCAACTCGACGATCATCTAGGACATTTCTATGCTCAAAAGCTTCATTCACAAGTGTCAACCAGTCGACAATTTCATTAGCAAAATCAATACGGAAAAATTATGAAATGTCTCTCTTGATTTCCTTTTCCCAATTCGATTCACGAACTTTTGGTGCGTGATATGGAGCATTCCTCCTTCGGGGAAAAGATTGAACACTTTTTAAAGAAGAAGAATGATCACCATTGGATTCTCCGATTTTGGAACGGGGTGGAAGGTTGTTTGCTTTAGCTCTCAGATGATGAACTTCTTAGGTCAAGTCATCAATTTGTTGTTGTATATGCTGCTGCAAATTCTCAGCAAGTATGTGCACTTTGTTCAATAGAATGGTTCTGCCATCTCGATGTCTTGCTTGTTTTGGAGGCATTGTCCTCTCCTTCAAAGCTCTGATACCAAATGATGTAATCCAAGCTCGACTAACAATAAGATTGGGAGAGTGACTTATACACACACAAACTACTTCACAAAAATGAGCATAAATTTTAGTTTCGCTCTAACTCTGGAAAATGGTCGTAATATTCTCAGTACATATAAAAATGACTTGGTTCCAAAGTCAAAAGTATGTAGACTCTTGGACGTATAATTTTTTTGCTTTGAGTTTTCTCATATGAGCACTTTAGGAAGGTTAAAATTTGGGAGGAAATAGATAAACATGAACGGACAGAATGGGGAAAAATGATAGGAACTTAGTGGTTACTCTTCTAGGTCGCCAAGGAAGTGGAAATGGCATCAATTCTTCTAGATTGACGGTTGCAACTCTTCAATGATGTAAACTTTAATAAAAAGCTCTGACTGTTCAAGAACGAAGTGAAAACTCTTCTAGGTTTTTAAGAGATATGAACTCTTCGAGGTTCAAGGGAATTGCACTAAGTAAATTTCATTAATCAAATTCGATCTGCTTTCTACATAAACTTGAAGGCATTTTGAAGCAAAAAAAAAAGAACACCAAAAGACTAATTCAAATCTAGAAAATAAGGGCGCACATGATAATACTTGTGGAATAGAATTTCTGCTCTAGAAGCACTTCTAGAGTAGAAAATCCGTTTGTTAATACAATTTCAATTTTCTACTTCAAGAGTACTTTTTCACTTTTAGAGCAGAAATACA
>BCNH02000011.1:11100725-11124577 GCA_001662345.2 Metrosideros polymorpha var. glaberrima | reverse complement strand
CCAGTCGACCAAAAAAATAATATTTTAATATTTTTGGAAATTTATAATTTTTTCCTTCTTGCTTAGAAGTGTGGCTGGCATGGGTCGCGACCCTCGCTTGGTCTCACCCGCGGCCAACGAGGCCATGGCCGGCGAGTCACGGGCGAAGCTCGCGATGCGTTATCGGAGCTCGCGACGAGGCACGATGGGTCGTGAGGTCAGCCTACCTCACCCACGGCCGACGAGGACATTGTAAGGCTGCCTTGCCTATGGTCTCGCACGCCTAGGTGAGAAGGAAGCAAGAAGGAAGGAAAAAAATAAAAATTATTTAAAAAATTATTAGTTCTCATCCAGAAGTAGAAATTTTCTCCTATTTTATCAAACACATTTCTTCTTCAAAAACCTATTTCTATAGTAGAAGTAGAAAAATCGACTTTTGGCCAAAAGTTAATTTCTAGAGCAGAAGCATTGCCATGTGGCCCTAAAAGTTATTAAAGCACATAAAAACTAGAAGTACTTAGAATGTAGGAGCTATTAAAAGTACAATATTTTCAATGCTTGTGGCTCTCCCAAAGTGTCTTCTTGTAAGATATCAATGCATGGGAAATGACAAAGTTCGTATGACAAAGTCAAAGATGAGACTCTTGCCGATGAGGGCCTATCAATGTTAGGCTTATCGATGGTTTATTGATGTTAGGATTATCAATGAGAGGCTCATCAATCTTTAATGCATACTAATCTTCTTAATTGAGCAAGCGGATCTTGAATAAGGGTTGCATCAGAGGTAGATTGGTTGATGGCAGGGGGACGCACCATTGCAAATCTCATGGGTTTAGTTGGTGAAGGTATTTAGGGAAAAGAAAAAGGGAAAATTGTAGATAAGTGGATAATTTTACGGGTTAATATTAAGAAAAATCTCAAATTGGTACACTTGTAACAAATTTACCTCAAACTATTTTTTTTTTACCACGAAAAACCATAAACTAAAACATCTATGATAAATTTACCTCAAACTGGTACACCTGTGATATATTTACCCTCCGTCAATTTCCGTTGAATTTTACCGTCAAATTGCTAAGTTTGATGACACGTGACAGTTGACGGGATGTACTAATTTTGGATTTTAACCTCCGTTTATCTTAGATGTGCTAGTTTGGGATTTTTTGTGGTATTGACCCAATTTAATGGAAGCTAATGGAAGGTAAAGTTGTTACGGATGTACCAGTTTGAGATTTTTCATGGTAACAAAATAGTTTGGGGTAAATTTGTCATAAGGGTGCCAATTTGAAGTTTTTCGTGGTTAAAAAAATAATTTGGGATAAATTTGTTACTAGCGTACTAGTTTGATTTTATTGAAGTGAGGATACAGATATGTATTTTAAAAATTAGGGCTATGCATATGGTATTCAAGGGAAAACTATGTGCACGCGCCCCTCTGCACAAAATTCACCATATTATTTCAAGATTGTAATTTCATGACTCAACCTTCATAATTTGTATTGATCGACAAACTAGGCACGCATTGAAATCTTCTATATTGCGTTTTTCTTTTTGGTTGAAAAAATGTTCAATATTACTTCCCGTGGCAAAAGCCACGCCTACTTACTTGAATTGATAGTTGTCAAATCACAACAGTACCTGAAATTGTATGAATTAGCCTTCAAAACTAAGTCTTGATAAGCAATGGTAATTATACATTTGTGTTGATAATTTGGTATCGATAGCTTTCATTATTACTTAATTACTCTTAAGTTTGTTAGTAAGTCTAAGCAAAAAAGTCATAAAAAAATTTCAAACTATGTCCATTGTGACATATATACCATGAACTTTTTTTGTGACATCAAAAACTCCAAAAATATACCCATTGTGACACATTTATTTTGAAGTTTTTCTTATGACAAAAAATCCAAAATTTATACTTATGTGACACATTTACCCTTCGTCAAAGTTCTGATAGATGATTTTTAGTCAAAATGTCGTTTTTATTTCGCTTAAGTCATGTGGGAGCCTTGTCAATACTATTTTCTTTCTGGTGTAAATATAGGCAAATTATTAACAGTTTTTATTGACAAAATTTTGACGGAGGGTAAATGTATCATACATGTACAAGTTTAGGATTTTTTGTGTCATAGAAAATAAAAGTTTAGGATAAACGTGTCATGGTGGTCATAATTTTGGGTTTTTTTTGTGGCTTTTGCCTTTAATGTAACTATGTTTTGTAGAGCCGTTCATCTAGTGAAGTACCTATAATCATAAGCCACATTGATCAAAGTTAATTCATATTAAGATCTAGACATATATAAATAACCATAGTCTATATTTATGTCAACCGTATAAATGTAAAGAAACAATCCATCCTTCAATGTGTGCTAAAACAACGAACGTCACATCACAGCATAAGATACTATCCATTTTAAGTGTTTTTAAATTTACTTGAACAATGGAAATAAAGTCATCATGGTCCTCATCTCCCTTTCGGGCGAAGCTGTGACCTCCAAACCAATATGCCAAAATCATCTCCCTGTTTATCTCCATCCAAATCATATTCCTCTAGATAGACAGGTTGCTATTGTAGCTAGCCATAAGAGCAAATTCTTTGAACGGTTGGCCACGAGCATAATTTGGTCACACTGCTACTTTATTAGCCCTATTTGGGTTTCCCCTAGACTGAGTCACTCCATGAGCATGTTTAGAGTCCCTTGCTAATCTTACTCCATGGTCCGGTAAGATGCATGGAGACGACGATAAGTCGTCTGCAATGCTTGTGCTCCCTGTTTTCATCAGCGGAATGATTGTTTGCATTGCCATCTTAACCATAAATGGCTTATGTTATAAAAGGTCTCGTGGAGAAATCGACTAACCTTATTGATGCACGACAAGAGAATATCAGTTAAATTACCAGCTCGAAATCGGCGAATCTTCAACTCCATAAAAGTTTGAATATAATCATTAGAAAAATATTCTTGTTCCACAATGTGAATGTCGATTCTCTTCTCAAAGTAACGATGTAAATCTTTTATGTGTTTTTCTAAGAGAGAGGAGAGCGTTTGTCATTTAATGTACGTTAGTTATGTATGTTTCTATATATAAGGAGATGGTCAAAGTTATCAAAAGATAACCGCTCTTACCTCTCAAATGGTACCTCTCTAAGACACCCCATCATGGGCAAACACACCCTTTCATGGGTGAATAGCCGAAATATAACATCTTCCACTCAAACATGATGGGCTTGATAATGCTCTATCAAGAATGTAAGGCATTCAATATTCGTCTACTTTAAAAACAATTCATACAGGCAAATATGTAGCGTGACTAGTGAATACACCTGCACTTGAGAGCTCAGATTATGCACCTGTTAGGAATAACATAACAGCTACAACAACAACAAAAATGTCTCACAGTACCTAGACATATTTTACTACATCAATTTAAGTATACCTATCCCTTAAAGGCTATACTTGACTATTCTTAAATTATCATGTATTCACAATTACATCCAAAGTCACATAAGGCAATATAATTGTTCGACCAGTGAACACACGTGATGGATGTAAAGCAACAATAGTCTTCCTTCATACTCACGTCTCTCTCCATTTCATAATAGTTGCTTTCCTAGACATGTCCCATAAAGCCATATTTATTCATGACTGCTGATAACATGTTAAAGTAGCAACATTGACTTGTTATTTTGAGAACATAGTCAGAACAAAATGATATAATTAATTCATAAATTACCTCAAGAACTCACACGATTAGTAAAAAAGGATAATTTAACCCATCTCCCTTATCGGTCAAATAAAGCACATGTAGTATGAATTACAGGCTATATGGGATTTCTCTTTCTAGAAGAGCATATGTCAACTATTAAGAATATTCACTATACGAATCGCAGCCTAAACATAGGCACATGCTTCTCACGTACACATGTTTAGCCAGAGTGTTATATCAGCTCACTTTCTACAACGCCCAATTAAGTACCCGCATCCGGCTTCCATAAGGCATACATGATTGTGAGACTATTATGTTCAATCTTATCCCATATAAATCATAGACCTCATCTTGATTCTAATCAAGGCGACACAAAAATATTACGTACTAAATTTGCTCTTTCAACATCTATAACATATACCGTCTCATCTCAACTCGCTTACTATAGCACTGCTTATGTGAGTGAGCCAATCATTGCCTAGTGACATACCTTCCAATAATATATGTGTGTATGTGCTAGTCTCATAACCAATTGTACTAATTGATAATAAAAAAAACATCAATTCATTAAAAAGAGTACAATACATATATGTACATATACATAATGCAATGATCCTCAATAATATTACATATCATACTCAACATAACCCTAGAGATATCCTATGGGTCAAGAACACGTCTCTAAAAACAGCCTTTGTGAATGGATCAGGCATGGTTTGCTCTCATAGACTCCATTTCATCTTCCAAAACTTTCATCCATTTTTCATTGTCAAAGGATGAGAGAGCCTCTTCAACTGTCTTAGACTCTCTATCGTCTTGTGGAGCAATAATAAATGCTTTCCCTTCAATCTCGACGGGAAATGCTTATATGATTACTTTTATGTAATTGAACTCCTTGTGGATTCAGTTTATTAAATGATGCGACACTCCTACTAGGTCTTGTATATTGAGTTAAATCTTTATTTCCTTCAATAACATTAATGGATGCATTATTAAAATCTTTAATTTCATTTAATTGGAAAACCTTATCAAACTCTTCTTTACTGGAAAAATTGTTCTTCAAGAACGTGACATCTTGTGACTCCATTTCAATCACAATTCCATCAACTCGTTAACCTATGAACACATATCTTTTGGAGTGTTTAGAATATCTAATGAATATACACTTCTTCCCTCTATGACCTAATTTTTCATATTTATGGGAAGAATCATGAACATTTGCTGTACACCACCCAAGGTTGCATATTGCTTAAGTCTGGTTTTCTACGGGGCCATAATTCATAAGGAGTGGAAGTGATTGACTTAGAGGGCACACGGTTAAGTATATAGGCTGTAGTCAATAACGCATCTCCCCAATATGAGATAGATAGATTTGCTTGTGTCATCATAGACCTAACCATTTTTAATAGGGTTCCATTTCTTCTCTCAACAACCCCATCTTGTTGCGGAGTGCCAGGAATAGTCAAATATCTTACAAACCCTTTTCATCACAAAGAAACTTGAATTGTTCATATAGATACTCATGTCTGCGATCAGTTCTTAACGTCTTTATTGTTTTGTTTAACTGATTCCCTACCAAACTTATATATCGTCAAAAGTGATCTAATGCTTATAACTTATGAGAGATTAGAAAAACATAATCGAAACATGTGAAGTCATCTAGAAAAGTGATGAAATATGAGGCTCTATGCGTCGCCCTCACATTTAATGGACCACAAATTTCAGAATGTACTAGTTGCAATGGAAGTACAGCTCTGGTTCCTTTATCGAATGGTTTTATAGTTTTTTTTTCCTATTAGACAATGTTCACATTTAGGTAGATCAATTTAGCGAGTGACCCTAAAAGGCATTCTCTAGCTAATCTTCATTCTTTCTAAACCCAATGTGACTTAGTCTAGCATGCCAAACATTTGTATCAATATTCACATTACTAGAAGATGCAATTAAAGAAAAACAACCATCAATATAAACATTAAACACATCATAGTCAATATCTAAAACCATAAAACCATTTAGTACTTAACCAAAGCCAAAATAAACTGTTCCAAACTTAATATCAACACAATCACCATGGAAATTCAAAACAACCCAAGCCTAGAAGAACAACTACAAAGACCAAGTTCCGCTGAATGTCAAGAGCATAGAGGACATCATGTAGGAATAGGGTTTGACCACCACATAAATTTAATTTACATGTGCTGATATCCTTCACTTCAATTCTAGAGTCATTTCCAACATATATCCATCTATTTCCAAACTGTATCTGACGATACTCCACAAATGCTCCTCGACTCTAGCTACATGGTCTGTTGCTCCTAAGTCTACCATCCACATAAGATGAGATTCAGTAAGCATCATAGTACTAGAAACAAAAGCATTATTCAAACTAATGGAGTAATTTGGTACCTCTTTCGGCTCGGTGCATTCACAAGCGAAGTGAACCAGCTTGCCATAATTATAACATTTCATCTTGGTGCCATAATTATAACATTTCATCTTGGTCTTGTCCTTCTTCCCACCACGTTTCTTGCGTCAAAGGGTTTTGGCTTTCTTGGATGCTTGACCAGTCTCCTTCCCTTTATTGTTAAAATTATAGTTCCTCTTGTGCTTGAAGCCCGAAACTTTGCGCGAACTAGTTTCAGCAACATAAGCATGTGTGGAGGATCTAGTAGCCTCTAGGTGCTCATCCTCTAACTCCAAATGGCATGCTATGTCTTATGTTGATTTTCATATGCTTCCAACTTTCAGGAAGAGACATGATAATAGCTTGAATTTGTTGTTCATTAGTTAGGATATGACCTGCTACTTTCATCTCTCATATCATGTTTGACATCTTTCGAAGATACTTCCTCATAGTTTGATTATGGCACTTTCGGTAGGCGTCAAACTTGATAGTGAGCCTACTCAATTTTGTGGCAGACGTAACCCTAAACTTATCTTTCAGGGTAACCCAAATTTCTTTAACGTTATTGAAATCTTCAAATTCACACATGAGATCATCCCGCATACAATTCAGCAATGTGATGCGAGCAATGCTATTTTTCTTTCTCCAAGCTTGATAAGCTTATGATATCTACTGTATTGAGTAGAAGTTCCACACTCAGGTTTAATCATGGTGTGGTTGAGGGTCTCTAAAGCCTCTTGCTCTTCAAGGATGTACTAAACCTTTCGATGCCAAATATCAAATTGTCACCATTCATTTTCTCACCCTTTTTGAGGTCATTCACAATGGTCTTAGATGCCGAAGTCGTAATCAATGACAAAACTACATATCAACATATTAAATGTAGAATTAATACTATCACATTTTTCACATTAACACACATTCATTTTGCAGCAAAAACAAACTAAATAAATGATCATTCGACAAAAGACACTAAAGCAAAAGTTCATTATGTTTCCAATTAGCTTCTATGTTACGATTGTCTCACTATCATAAATTTTGTTCAATTTGCGCAAAATTTAAGTTCTACGTGAGAATTCCTTCGAATTCTACCAACCTATATACTCCCACCAGAAAAATTATTAATTAAAAGTTATCATGCAATGATCATGTTCTATGATAATCATATAGGCATAGCATGATGTGATCCAATGTACAAATAATTCATGCATCAATTATAATCAAATGCAGAATAGAAAATAATCTCCTACCATTGTTCGAGTTTCTTGGAATTGAAATTGCAAGCACGTTAAGCCTTATACATGCTATCAATGAACCATTCTCTATACAATCTATATGTGGTCATTTACATGTTAGCTAGATTATGTATTTCCAAAACATAGGGAAAGACATGAGAAAATGCATAAATACCCTCAAAATATACGTATATATGGTTATGTACACATTTTCACATCCTTAAAAGAATCAAACATGTAAAATGAATATACCACATCGTAGAGCATGACAATATGTGAATGTCGGTACTGAGAATGCTCTAAATGGAGCCCGCATGTGCCCCCATGCATTGCCTGAACGCGCAGCGCGTGTGGTGCGTACAACGCACCCATACACGCGTGTGTCTAAACCGGTCCAATTAGTCCATTGGTTCAACCGCTCCGTTCGATTTGACCAGTTGACCGGTCAACAGGTTGGGTTCTCAAATCGGTCAATGAGTTGGTTAATCAGTTCGGGTTGCTGATGTCAACTCAGAGGATCCGCACGTGAAGTCCACACGCTTCTTCATCGCGTCGATTCACCCGCGTGTGAGGCGCGTTGTGACATCCTAAAATTTCAGTATTCAATAATGATATTCATAATGATTTTCTACGAGGTAATTGCCCAAAATCTGAGGCGTTAGAAATAAGTTGATTAACATTGACGTGTGTAGAACGATGATAGTTAATTCACCGCCACATTATTTGTAGAAAGGGATTAGTACGTTCTAAAAATTAGTGTTTGGTGATATTCGAAACTCTAGAGTCTAAATTAATATTTTCTTAGCAATCGGAAATGTTTATTGATAATTCTCATGGTATCAAATTATTTTCGGACATGTTGGTAAGTTCTAAGATTCATAATTGATGTTATCAAGTCTCAGAGTTTAAATTCGAGCCTCATAGTTTAAATTGAAATATTTCTAGCGATTGGAATGGGTTTGTTAATGATTTTGATGAATTTAGGTTATTTTCCGCAATTTCCAATGTTGAGAACAAAGGCTTTCCATGTTCTCATATTTTTCACTAATATTTTAGCAACCTCATAACATAATTATTTAGGTACCAGGCATTTTATTCTCCATTTAGTGGATTTGGCCCATCCCCATTTCATTTCCCAACGTTACAATCATGCTTAGGTTAATACAATGAACTTGGCCCATATGACATCATACCTTACATCATATAGTTTGGCCATTTACACATAAAAACTTTAGATGACTTACCTATTTACATGGCCAAGAAGGAAAAAACTAAGATTTCTCTTAATCATTTCATCCCTTGTAACTCAATTCTATTGGACCGCTTGTACCTAACTTTATGGTCATTATTCTCTTTCTCAAAATATCTTCTTGTGGTACTTTCTTATTGGACCACTTGCACTCTAGCTATATTTATAGGGACACTTGAACAAATTCTATTGGAATACTTAGCCAAGTAATGATTACACCTAAACTTGGCCAAGAAACTTTCTCTCTTGAGAATCACCTTGGTTGAAAAAGGTAGGGGAAGCTCCAAAGTAAGAAAATTCTCTCTATAACTTTCCTCACTTACTTTCTATTTTCCCTTTTGTTTTCAGATCCGTGAATGAGGTAGAGGTTCCACATTTGTGATTCTCAGATTCAATCTTTCGGATTTTAATTAGGTAAATTGTTGATTTCAACTACTTCTTTCCAACGATTTTCTGGTCGTTTTGGAAATAAAGAATTGTTGATTTTGATTTTGTCTATTTGTTTGAAGGTGACTTCAATATTTAAGTATTTGGATCCTTAACCGAGGTAAGTGAAAGTTCTAGGAGTTATATTAGCATAATCTACTTAACACTTGGACTTGATTGTTTGATATGTGACATAACTGTGGTTAGATTCAACATAGTGATGATGTGAAGTTGTTATGTTGATGGATCGGATGAGTGATGTTATGCACTAAAGGTGTTTGATTAATTTTATTAAGATATGGTATTAATATGATATAGGAAAGTAATGTATTTGAACTTGGAAGCATTATTTATTGAAGTATATTGCATATGAGCATGTTCTGCATCATCTGAGTGTAATCTGCATCTGAGTCTATTTTCTGTAGCTGAGGTATCTTTTGAACGTAACTTCTGAACCCAAATTTTTCAAAATCTGAGCCTATCTTTTGAGCCTATCTTTTGATCCCAAGTGTTCTCACATTCTAAACCTATCTTTTAATCGTATCTTCTAAGCCTGAATGTTTTTAAAATCTAAAGTATCTTCTGAATCCAAATGTTTTTAAAATCTAAGCCTATCTTCTGAACCCGAATATTCTCACAGTCTAGACCTATCTTCTAAGCATATCTTCTAAGCCTAAATGTTTTTAAAATCTGAAGTGTCTTCTGAACTCAAATGTTTTCAAAATCTGAGCCTATCTTTTGAGCGTATCTTCTAAATCAAAGTGTTCTCACATTTTGAACCTATCTTCTGAGCCTGAATGTTTTCAAAATGTAAAGTATCTTCAAAACCCAAATGTTTTTAAAATCTGAGCCTATCTTTTGAGCCTATCTTCTGAACTCAAATGTTCTCACAGTCTGAACCTATCTTCTGAGCATATCTTCTAAGCCTGAATGTTTTCAAAATTTGAAGTATCTTATGAACCCAATGTTTTCAAAGTCTAAAGTATCTTTTGAGCATAAGTTATTAATGTATTTACTGCATATAATGTATTGAGTTTGAGGTAGTGCATATGATTGTTGCATTTAATGTACGAAGTCTGAGATACTACATATGAAATTAAGAGTAGATTCCGAGGTACTACATTTGAGAAGATGAAGTGGGTTTATATATATGTGTGTTGAAATGTATGATAGTGATCATTGCATGAGAATAAGATGATTCTGTCGCCCACTTGATGGTGGCGACGATGCCCCTATGAGTTGGGATGCCTCGATGAGTTCAGGAGGAAATGTAAATATGATTATGCATATGTATACATATAATTGTGTTAATAAAACACTAGGTGATACTAGTACATTATAAGATGATATGGTCTTTGTGTGCATTGAATAAAACATGCTATGTGATATCACTATTGATCTGCCATTGAACTCAGAGGTAAAGCATTAGACACGCATTCATCATGTATTGGTAATGCACTTGACTCACATTGTTCGTGGTGCTAGGTTAAGTGTTGAAATAATTTACTAATTTAAACCTAGAAAGTTCACTTATTAGGCTTAGCCTCATTCCTTATTTTTTAGTATTGTAGGATGTCGGAGGGAAACGAGATGAGATGGAAGGCCACCAAACCTTGAGTTAAATGGTGGCTTGGTTAATTCTTAGGCATGTTTTAAATTAGTTTGGGAGTAGAGGCGCTAGTAAACCAACCTTTTTCCCAGGACTTTGTATTTTGCATGTTGTTCAAATAATGTACTAAAGTCGTAAAGTCTGAGGTTCAATCTAAATAAAGAGGCTTACGTACTTGTGTGAATTTTCTTGTACGGGAATGTATGATTAATTGATTTTGCTTCCGCATGCTAATAATTGAGAAAAGAAAAATATGTGTCATAGGTGACGTTCTGGGGCGTCACACATGTGCTCTGCTGGGCAATCCCAGCGCGCGGAGCACTTGTCTGATGGCCTGACTCTTCTGGTTGCACATAGGGGCACATGCGGCATCCCCTGGAGGCGTGCCACTTATGGTTTTGCTCTTCTCAACAAGATCTTTCACACCATGTGATCAAAACCAATTTTCATCGGACAAAAAGTCCAAGAAAATAGCCAAACAAGATGGTTGTCTTCAATCTCTATATGTATTTCACACCCGGTTCATTTTTAACCATCCATACAACAATAGTAGTCATTCAATATGCATAAGGTTTGGAAATTGATTTCCTAATGATGTACTGAACCTTTCAATGCCAAATATCAAATTTGTCACCATTCAGTTTCTCAACCTTGTTGAGGTCATTCACGATAGTCTTAGATGCCGAAGTCATAATCAATGACAAAACGATACATTGACATATTAAACATAGAATTAATACTATTATAATTTTCACATTAACACACATATTTATTTTGCAGCAAAACCAAACTAAATAAATGATAATTCGACAAAAGACACTAAAGCGAAAGTTCATTATGTTTTCAATCAACTTCTGTGTTAGGATTGTCTCACTATCATAAATTTTGTTCAATTTGCGCAAAATTTAAGTTCTATGTGAGAATTCCCTCGAATTCTACCAACCTATGAACTCCCACTAGAAAAAAAAATTAATTAAAAGTTATCATGCAATGATCACATTCTATGGTAATCATATAGACATAGCATGATGTGATCCAATGTACAAATAATTCATGCATCAATTATAATCAAATGCGGAATAGAAAATGATCTCTTGCCATTGTTTGAATTTGCTCGAAACTGAAATTGCAAGCATGTTAAGCCTTATAAATGCTAGCAATGAACCATTCTCTACACAATCTATGTGTGGTCATTTAAATGTTAGCTAGATTATGTATTTCCAAAACATAGGGAAATACATGAGAAAATGCATAAATACCCTAAAAATATACGTATATATGGTTTTGTACGCATTTTCACATCCTTAAAAGAATCAAACATGTAAAATGAATATATCACATTGTAGAGCACGACGATACGAGAATGCTGGTACCAAGAATGCTTTAAATGGAGCTCAAGCGTGCCCCCAGGCGTCACTTGAATGCATGGCGTGTGCGGCTCGTGCAACACACACATGCATGCGTGTGTCTAAACTGGTCCAATAGTCCGTCGATTTGACCGCTCCGTCCGATTTGACCGATTGACCGATCAATAGGTCAGGTTCTCGGATCAGTCAACAGGTTGGTTTATCAGGTCGGGTCCCTAACGTCAGCTTAGAGGATCTGCACATGGAGTCCACGCGCTTCTTCATCGCGTCGGTTCACCTGCACGTGCTTTGCTGGGCAATCCCAGCACATGGCCAGCACGTGGAGTGCGTGTCTAATAGCTTCACTCTTCTGGTCATGCGTAGGGGCACTTGCGACGTCCCCCGAAGGCATGCCACCCATGGTTTTGCTCGTCTCAACAAGATCTTTCACACCATGGTTTTGCTCGCCTCGACAAGATCTTTCACACCATGTGATCAAAACCAATTTTCACAGTTGAAAAAGTCCAAGAAAATAGCCAAATAGTATGGTCGTCTTCAATCTCCAGATGTATTTCGTACCCGATTCTTTTTTAACTATCCATATAGCAATATCAATCATTCAATATGCGTAAGGTTTGGAAATCGATTTCCTAATGATCTTATATTAAACAACAAGCCAAAACTCGACGGAAAAACAAGGCATAGATTTTAGCTAGGCTCTGATATCTATGTTAGAAAACTTCTCATGGAGAAATTGACCAACCTTATTGATGCACGACAAGATAATTACACTGGAATATCGGTTGAATCATCAGCACGTAATTGGCGAATGTTCAACTCTACAAAGGTCTGAATATAATCACTAGGAAAATATTTTTGTTCCACAATGTAAATGTCAATTCTTTCCTCAAAGTAACGATGGAAACCTTTTGTGTGTTTTTTAGGAGAGAGAGGAGAGCGTTCGTTGTTTAACATACGTTATTTTTGTACGTATCTCTATATAAAGAGACGGTCGAAGTTATCAAAAGATAACCGCTCCCACCTATCAAACGATGCCTTTCTAAGACACCCTATCATGGGCAAACACACCCCTTTGTGGGTGAACAACCAAAATATAACATCTCTCTCCGGCGATCTTGCTAGCTCCGATTGCAATTCGCAAACATGAGTAAACACTTGCTACATGCACACTTGCACCCACACATCACAATAGAAGAAAAAGGATCAATATTATTATTTGGGTTAACACTATGAAAAACTTCAAACTGGTATACTTGTGACAAATTTACCCCAAACTAATTTTTTGACCACGAAAATTCTTAAACTGGTACACTTATGACAAATTTACTCCAAAATTAATTTTTAAAATAATAATAATAATAACTTAGTTGACGTTTCTTCAATTATCTCATTTTCTAGCGACATGGCTATGTTCATCTTCTCCAACAAACCTTAAAATTTGGGGTAAATTTGTCACACGTGTACTAGTTTGGGATTTTTTATGGTTAAAAAATTAGTTTGAGGTAAATTTATCGCAGATGTACCAGTTTGGGGTTTTTCATGGTAAAAATTATTATTATTTCTTAATCAAATAGATAACTTGTCATACAAAAAGAATAATATCAATATGGGTAAACACTCGCAACATGTACACATGCACGAAGTGCAGCATAGAAAAATTTCAATATTATTCTGATTCAAAGAGATAAGTTATCCTAAAAAAAAATGATATCGACACATACACACTTGTTTGCCTAAAAGGCTAAAACCCTAAAAGAATCCTCATAAACCATAACTCGAAAACTATATAAAAAAAAAGTAAACAAAATCTCAAAGAATATTATGTAAAATCTAATCGGCTTTGTAAGTAACATAAGATAATCAATGAATATTCTAAGACATTATATAAAAATCCGATATATATCTACATAAAGTAAATCATAAAATTTAAAATTATTCTCGCGTCAATTCGCCAATCTCAAGCCTTCAAATCTCTCCCACTTCCTCTTCTAAAAATCCCCCAGCCCAAGTAATTCTTTGGGTAAGTTGCTGGCGAAAATAATATTGAAATATTGCACATCTCTTGTTTATATGTTTGGGCTTCACATATATGTACTTTCCCTCGATCTCTTAGTTTATACTTTGAGACAGGCTAAAGTACACTAAAAGTGCCATAATTTGGTACGGGTGGACACTTTAGTGCCACAATTTCTAAAAGGTATACTTAAGTGCTATTTTTTTAAAAACGTAGGACACTTAAGTGCCAACTTCGGCGAGCTTGCCAGAAATCCGATGTGGCCTTATTTTATTAACATTTTTAGCCTATGTGGCTCGCCGGTGCTAATGTTGCAATTTTTTTAAATAATAATCTAATATTTTTCAAATAATGTTTTAATTTTTTTTAATTTTTTCTCTTTTTTTTTCAATTTTCCTTTTTTTCCATTGTCTTCTTCCTCTGGCTTGCCGGCTAGAGGAAGGGTTGCCGACTGGCGATGGCGAGGCCATGGGCGAGGTTGGCTTCGCCGTCGCTAGGCGAGGCAGGCCTTGCCCTCGCCTAGCCGCAACGAGGCTCGACCTCGGACGAGGTCGAGCGTCGCCTAACGATGACGGCGAGGCCGACCTCGCCCATGGCCTCACCATCACCGGTCCCTCCAGTAAAGCAAGTGCTTTTTCTTAATTTTTTCACTTTTTTTTCAATTTTCCTTTTTTTCCATTATCTTATTCCTCTGGCTCGTTGGCCAAAGGAAGGGTCGGCGACGACCAGCGAAGCCATGGGTGAGGTCGGCCTCGCCGTTGCTAGCCATGGCAAGGTAGACCTTGCCCTCGCCCAACCGCAGCGAGGCTCGACCTCGCTAGATATGGGCGAGGTTGAGCCTCGCCCACCAATGATGGCGAGGCCGACCTCGCCAAATGTCACGCCCCGAGCCCTCGAGCGCGCGACCATCCTTATCTCTTTCCCTTTGGATCATTAAAAATGCGACATCCCAGGACGCGTCGGTGACCCATTCATTTTATCTTTTGAATTGCGCATGTGGAAATGAGAAACAAATGCTCGACAAAAACAACAGTAGGGATAGAAGGAAAAACAGCATAACAAACAGCATTACTAAAACACGTCTTTTTATTTATGAACATGTTAACCCTAGGAAGTCTATTTACAAGCTCTTAATTACGGGCCACTTCCTACATGACCAACAAAAAGAGACCGGGGGTCGGGGTAACCTATCTCTGCTACGCGAGAACACGCCGAACCGCACCTGCCAACCATCCGATCTATGATCCTGAAAAACGGTTAACAACAACTAATGAGATAAAAATCTCAGCAAGTTAACAACCTAAGTCTCGCGTAGGGTGCCAATTCACTCAGAGCATACCCTAAACATGCAACTTGATGTCGATGGCAGATCAATAGCGAGCAACTCTCGCTCTATACAATCTATATCAGGTTCGGTGACTCTCACCAATCAATAAACAATTCACAAGCATTCTTACCTTGCCTTAACACATGCACATGCTCTGCATGTTATCAATCACAGCATTATATAAACAATGCATCATACAAGGCAATCAGGACACGCATATCATCATCTCACACACACAATGTTTCCAAGCGTAGTCCAATTTTATGCCTAGTGATTACGCCCATTCTCAAGCATCGCACAACCCCAAAGGAGAGGCAATCTTGACCTCTCTGGGCCATTGCACCTCTCATAGGTAGCAATCATCTGGCATGACCAGGCATCGTCCCGCCCCTTCAGGCCCGGCAACATCTCCTCCCAAAAGACCGTGGTGTGGCCACACCTCAACCTTCCCCAGAGGTAGATGGCATTCCATTTAAGGAGAATCGATTCGGCCTCTACTGCGATCCATCATTCGAACCCCCGCCGGGCATCCAATAATATCATCGATAAAATTGGGCATCGTCCCCAATCACCATTGAGGGTCCGTTCCCTTTTTGTGATCACACGAGTACCTCAATCATGCATGTCAATTTAGTTCTTCCTATTTTTCTAGCCAATGCAATCATGAATCGTGCTCATGCCATGATCGTGCTCATACGTCAAACATATTGCCATTTTCTCATATAAAATGCAATAAATAAATCACACGTGATCATACTAACGTGCTTTTCATGCCAAACTTCACGTGCCTCACTTTTCAAGTCAAATAAATGGTTTTAAAGAATCAAACTCAGCATTTAAGCACGGCACTACATTAATTTCCATTTTCATGCCAAAATGCATTCTTTTCCACTATAAACTCTCAATTCATGATACCAATTTTTATCCAAGGCAAACATCATTTTGAAAACCTACTAAAACATATATAGAAAAATTAACCCAACCATGGTTAACTAATCCAACCAAGGTCAACTAACCTAACCAAGGTTAACTTAACCCAACCATGGTTTAACTAAACTAACCATAGTTACTCATTTAACCATAGTTAAAAGTCTAATTTGCACCTTAAACTAACCCTAAATGCAATCAATAACTTAATCGAGGATTAGGGAGTTAACTCACCGTTTAACGGCGACGACGCGAAGACGATGGTGGTGGCGGCTCGGCGACGGCGCGTAGACGGAAAATGGGTATTAACGGCGGCTCGACTCGGCGTGGCGCAGCGTGCGGACGGCGGTTTGGTACGGGCTTGGCGTGGCAGCACGGCTTGGCGACAACGGCCTAAACATCGGCGGCAAAGGCACGACTTCAAGGCACGTCTTGGGTAGCACAACGGCAAGGTGAGGGGTGTGAAACAAGAAGGAAAAAGGGTGAAAATGGGGGAGAGAGGAGGGAGCTACGAATTTTGAGAGGAAAGAGAGAGTGAAAGAGAGAAAGAGATTGGCCTTGCTTCATCTTAACCAAGAGTGCATTATTGCCCTCTCATCAATGCAACTCAAAATATCTCCTTTGTCTTCTTGACTTTCAAGACACATTCAAGGCCAATAATTAAACAAAGAAGACAAGACAAAGAGAGAGCAAGGAGGAAGCATGAAGAAAGCAAGACAAAAAGCTTTAATTAGCTTTGTCTTAAGACCATAAATGCAATCTTCAAAATATCTCACTTTCAAGAAGGGTAAAATGGTCTTTTCCCAAATTAGCACTATTCATTCGACATTATTCACGAGATGCACTATTCACGTGGGCTTGACACTATTCACGTGGCTTGGCTTGAATTTTTGCGGGCCCAATGGACTTAATATCCAATGGGTTCTTTCTTTGGGCCTAAAATGGGCCTTCGAGGGCAAAACGGTCATTTTCTATTATCGGGCCTCTTGAAATCCGAATTTAATAGAAAATAGGCCATTGGTTCGTGCAACGTCCGAAATGTTTCTCCGATCCTTAATTTTCGGCTTACTGTATCTTTTCTGTCAATTTAGGGTTTACCGATAAATTTTGAATTATCGGAAACGGAACGTCCAAAACTTTTCATCGGATTTGAATTCGTGATTTAAAACCTATCGAATTCCATTTTATTACCTTGACAGTGCAAAAACGTCAGAAAATCCGATGGTACACTTTTCGCAATTTAAATCGATAATCGTTCGTCGATTAATCCATACAGTTGAAATTTCGGGATATCACACCAAATCTGGGCGAGGTCGAGCCTCACCCAACGACGACGGCAAGGCCGACCTCGTTGGGTGAGGGTGAGGTCTGCCTCGCGCAGCCAAGGCGAGGCCAACCTCGGTGGCCTTGCTGGACCTCCCTCTGGCTCGCTGGCCAGAGGGAGGAGAAAATGAAAAAATAAAAGGAAAAATTGAAAAATAAAAGAAAAATTTAACAAAATTAAATAATTATTAGAAAAAGGTCAATGTGGCTTAAATGTTTTTTTTTAAGTGTCACATTATTGAAAATTCTCGCCGGAAAAAGACACGTTAGCTTTTTGGTCGAAAAATCTCGTTGTTGGCACTTAAGTGATCTTTTCTTTTCTGATTTTGGCGCTTAAGTGTACATTTTAGAAATTGTGGTTCTAAAGTGTCCACTCGTGCCAAATTATGGTACTTGTAGTATACTTTAGCCTTTTGAGACCGGATGTTTGAACATCAAATTCTCACAATGACATGTACTTTGATAATATGTATTCTCTATACCGATAAAAACAAAATTAAGAAGTCGAAAATGCTTCTCTATATATTAGAGACACATGTGGATGATGCCTTTTAATGCGCTCACCAATGTTAGCTCTCTTGCTGCACAACTTGTAAAAATAGAGCTTGCACGCTAAGAGAGGTTGGACTAGACTTCAAACATGGGTGACGAGTGATCGATGCGAGGACACTTCCACTACGAGTGGACAACACTCGACAAGACTTTACTAAAATTAGAAAAAAAAGGACATCATGGAAATCTGATGTTGTAAGCACAACAGCTTCCCAAAGATAACTAACACCATCTACATCGAGTAAGATATTGACAATCTTTCAAGGCCAAAAAGAGAGATCCCAATGAAGGCCTTCTAAAGGTGAGATGATTGGTGATGAAGGAACAATGGGCTATCTTCCTCTTAGCTGGCGGAACCATACATCCACGCGATATTTTATGTGCTTGTTACGCTGTTAACATGATAAAACAGATCAAACATTTTCAATGAAAAGACTGTATGTCATAAGAGGGAAATCAATTTCGGATATAGATTGGAAATTGATCGCCGGTTAATGATACGTAAAATACATGACACTTAAGATGAACCTCTTAGCTTGCAAAACCATATATCGACACAGTATTTTATGTACTTGTTACATCGTTAACACGATAAAACAGACCAAACATTTTCTATGAAAAGATCGTATGTTATGAGAGGGAAATCAATTTCGGATATATATTTGAAAATTGATCACCGGTTAATGATACGTAAAATACAAAATACTTAAGATAATCCTCTTAACTTGCAAAACCATACAACGAGACAGTATTTTTATGTACATATTACACTGTTAATATGATTAAACAGATCAAACATTTTCGATGAAGAGATCATCTATTGTAGAGGGAAATCAATTTGGATATAGATTCGAAAATCGATCGTCAGTTGATGATTCGTAAAGTACAGCATACATAAGATAACTCTGCATTTATGCAGTGGTCGATGCTGTGGCTCGGGTCGTTTTGAAGTCCTGAGGCTTTGTTAACATGACAAGACAAATTAAACATTTACAAGACTCGGAAACCTACCCCCACCCCTATGTAGTTGGGAATTCGCCACGTAACCATAAATTCATCGCAACTTGGTGTCACACACGAAACTATAGTGGGATCATGTGTGTTGGATTCTGTCTTATCAAAGTTTGTGACTCTCCAATTATCACATTTGTGCATGCCCTATTCAAGAAAATACATGATGGAAGTGCTGCTCATTGTCATCACTAATGATTAGAAGCATAGCACGATAAGCTTGAGGAAAAAAAAAAAAGATGTACATCATCATCATAAAAGCAACATCCACGACCAAGTTGTGTGAATCCCATGCCACCCTAACAATGGTGGATGGTGATTAATTGCCATATGATGTTGCGATAGACTAGTTCTTTTTTGTACATATCGAATTAAATCAGAGGATCCAGTTGACTTTTTCTGGGACGATCTTATGAAGTTGGACTAAGTAGGAATCGATATTCAATCATATATGGGATTTGATATTGACTGCATCCAACTATCTATATGAAACATTGATTAGTAGGTTATTGTCATCGATGACTATGTCATCGAAAACGAGTGATCTGACTACAAATTCCATGGAGACGATAGATGTCCTAGGAGACAAAAAGGATGGTGCGAATGGTTTGGCGTTAGGATGGAGAACCGCCACCATTTAGCCAGTTGCTAAGCCGCTGGAGAGTCAAGGCACCTGATTCTACGCTTGCTCTCGAATATTTTGACCTGGTCTCTAATTTCTTGTCTAGATTTTATGTAGTTTCATGCGATGTCCGCATTGATCCTAAGCCTTCGTGCTTTGATTGAAGTAGTATCGATCACATCGTATGATATTAGCATTATCATTAGTAATATCTCTCACCTGTGGTGAGATTTGCGACGAAAAGGAGGACAACAATCAAGCAAGAGTTTGAGAACAATCCTTGGGAACTTGTCATTGATTACTCCTTTGGATAAATCAGTTTCCATTGATGTAGTGAGTGAAATGGGAGCCCAATGGGCCTAGAACCTTGATGATCGATCCATTTCTCCCCTTGCAATTTTGCACAGATCTAATGTAAAGAACATTTTATCTACTAACAAAGCATTCTAGGGTTTCATGTTATCTATCACATAGACACTCTTCAACTGCATTACAACACAAACATTAAGATTTCCATATTATCCATCAACCCAAAACGCTATCACTGCATTATAACAAAGTACTCTCATGACACCTACTAATAAAGAGCACTTTAATGGCAGCAAAGAAGTTTCATGTCAACAACTCAAATTCATTTCAATCTTCTTCGGTCATTGCTGGCCGTCCTATGTGGCACACCACCACGCCAGTGATTTCCTGCGAAAATTGACTGTAGAGGATTATATCAGAATTTCGCACAAGAGTTTAGAAATAAATGGGCAAAATTGAAAAGTTTAGAATTAAATTAGTATCTATGTAATAAATTTAAGAATGATTGGCTAACTTCCCCTATTGAAACTTCATCAATTGTACAGTTGTAGAATCAAACCATTTGCCGTACGTTAGTCTCGAAACTTCTATTCTCCTTTGCCCCATTCTTTCTAAGCGGACTCTGTATTGAGTTTTAACAAATTCTGCCAAGTCGTTCACATTCGACATAATTGCTAGACGGCTGCTAGCCTGCTAACATCCTCAGCAGACTTGTTAGAAAACTCCACATATTACATTTCACGAAAATTCTCTACAATTATGTAGAAGTCGAACGTGATTTGCGGTTGGCATCATTCAACTCAGCCATGATGCAATGTCCCAAATTGATCACAGCAATTGCATAGCACAAGAGTCCTCCCAACCTTTCTTCACGGCATAACTTCCCCGCACGACACGACAATCGATTTGTCTAGTTCAGATTCCAAATGAAAGATTATCGTCTCTTCTTGATGTTCGGATCGAACCCGACGTTGACTTTTACTTGTCAAACTCTGCGAAAATTTCTGGCATTCGAATACTGTTTCGACCATGAATCCCCCAAGTCCCCAACTCTGTCTGCGCGGACTGAGGCGGGACTCGAGAGTCATCATCAAGTCACATCCTCCAACCAGCGTTTTTCTCTTCTTGGGATGGGATATCGTGAACTTGTGGTGATTCTAGAATAGCGGAAAAGAAAAACCCTAGTTCTTTTTTTTTTTTTTCATTTAAAGAGATTAGATTATATCAAGAGTCGAAACAGAGTACAGTCTTGAAACGAGACGGTTCTGATTTCAGTTATGGGCTCAATGAAGGCTAAGCGCGACCAGTTCAATCTCTATATACACATCGTGATTACCAACTCAGCTTGACGGCTAAGTTAATCAATAATGCTCTAATCAACATGTTTTAAACCTCGTCAACGATAGCGAGCTATAACATATCATTGTCATCTCTCTAACTAGGCCATATAGATGGAAATTCATCTCGTCTTACATATGAGGTATTATATACGAACTAATTAAGAGTTGGTCCAACGAAAGTAATATGTGGATTTATTGGTCAAACAATTGCTCGATCCAATGAGATCCGTCAATCGTGTTGACCCCGCCTGCGCACCGGGACTGATCCCGCCTGCGCGCCAGGACTGATCCAATGGCTATGGCCTGCTTTGGCCCCAAATGCAGTTCTCATCTGCTTGGAAAAGATTTTTCAGCTGGAAGTGTAGGATATGGTCGAGTGGTCAATACATATAGCGACCCTTAAAAAGGTTGACCGCGAAGAAGATTTGAAATTGAATAAGCACGTTTTAAGATGGTTAATTGGTTTCCTTTGGAGGCATATGTAGAAAGATAGATAATTGACAGCCATCTCATGTTCTAAAGCTGCAAACTTTGAAAATCGCGCTGGTCGATGAACTCGAAATCCTCTCAATTTAGATGCATAATCGGTATATAGATAATGCAATGCAAGATAGAAACAAAAAACTAATTGTTACCTCAATTAGCTCTCTTTTTTAATAAATCAGAGGCATGAGCGCCCGAGGCCCAACGACACAATTAGCTCTCTTGAGAGCATAAAACATTATAAAACGGATTATTAATAAGTTTATTGCGGTGATGAAAATGGTTTGTGCGAGATGGTTGGATGAATTAGATGTGTGTAGTTAGCTAGTTATAAAGTTGATTCTTCTATATGTCAATTGTCCAACAATGACTATGCAAAGTATGTATAGCATGAATCGGCATTGAATCTAATAAAAATTCTTTTATAAGGAAAAATCCAAGAATTGAAAAGAATATTTATATTATCTTGCACCTCAATTTACAAGCATACCTTTTTTCCTTTCAATAGTATGTCATGGCAGGGGATCGATTCAAATTAAGCCTCCTAAATTCAGAAAATTTGCATCTCATGCTACTCTCATATATACAAATAAGATTCATATCACTAATGGGAAATTTTTCATCATGGCCTCTCAAGTTTGGAACCAAAGTGAGTGTCCAAAAAATTTTGATACGAAACTGAGCTCCGTATTATAGATTTGACATTTCTAATTTACTTTATCCCTATTATAAGTATTCAAAGGATCTACTACGACTGAGCCTATGTACTTTTTAAGACTGACTAGGACTCAAATACACCAAAGATTGATCAGCTAGGAGTAGGACTCATGCACAATCTAGAGATCTCAGCATGTACATTCAAAGGGAATTTCAGCAGATACAATCAAAATCATACAGAGGATATGGTAGTATCACAAATATTCTAATGAAATCTGCAAATATTTACATATATTAGGTAGAGGAGACGGAAGAAAATTCATCATTGTGAATTATTACTAAGATATGAGATCGTTTTTTGCAAAAAGAAAAAGGAAATTACTTATCTTAGAGGGGACTTGGCACGAATATAATGTTTTTGTTGTCAAATTATCGCACGTGGCGATTAGTAGATTAGTCTTGGAAGGTGGGCTTCGATAGGGCGACACTTGATTGAAGCCTTCCCCACTTGTTTTTTCAGTTATGCTCGCATCCAAATAATATTTGCATGATCATGCAACCTTTCATGTGTGGGTATACATATATAATGACAAGAAGCCTAAGTTAATTAAATAAAGCTGGTCAGAATACCACTTAACCTTTAAACAAGAAAAAAAAAAGTTAATTTTATGAGATATTCCACTGATGTTATGAATAAGATAAGATATGAGTTGAGATTAAAAAACGTGGCTAAAATATGAAAGTGATTGAAAATTAAAGTGGTCAAAAAGTGCGAGAACCGATGCCAATATATTTAAGACTAAAAGATAGGGGATTTACTGAAGACAAACATTAAATTTAACGAGATTACAATATTGGTACATCATATTATAACGGAGTCTATAATGTGTGTACACAACTCAATCATTTCTATCTACATGATGTAATTTATACATAATAAGGGGGAAAAAAAGGAATACATTCAAAACTTTAAAATTTTCCCTTTTTGTATTAGCTTAAGAAGTGCATCAAAATCAGTCGTTAACAAAATTCTATATTTATATACACATACATACAATTATCTATGTATGAAAATATTTTTTTTTTCCACAAGTAATCAAATTTTAGTGGGACTACTTGACTAGGAAGTTTGAAACTTGGAAAAGAAAAGGATTAATATGACTTGATTATTGACTTTTGACTTGGAATTTCAAGTGCATCTCTCTCAACCGCTATAAACACAGAGCTTGGTGTGATGTCAATACATCTCATCTTTGCTATATGCTTTTTTCCACACATTACTTTTTGGAAAATACAAAAAACTCTCTTTT
>BCNH02000011.1:11077521-11091030 GCA_001662345.2 Metrosideros polymorpha var. glaberrima | reverse complement strand
TGCTTTTTCCCTTCAAAGTTGTTTTTGCCCAAAAAAAGAAGTAACTTTTTTTTACTTCTCTACTTTTGGATCACTTTTTTTTTGCCAATTGAGTCCTGAACCTTTTGCATTTATATCAATATAGTTCACTTGGCCGGCCGATGCTAATGTGATGCGCCGGCCAGCCAAAAAAATAATATTTTAATATTTTTGAAAATTTTTAATTTTTTCCTTCTTGCTTAGAAGTGTGGTTGGTGTGGATCGCGACCCTCACACGGCCTCACTCGTGGCTAGCGAGGCCATAGCCGGCTTCGCCCTCAGCTGGTGAGTCACAGGCGAGACCATGGCGAGGCTTATGATGCGTCGCTGGAGCTCGCGATGAGGCGTGATGGGTCACGAGGCCAGCCTGCCTCACCCGTGGTCGGCGAGGCCATTACGAGGCTGCCTCGCCCACGGCCTCGTGCGCCTGGGTGAGGCTAGGCGAGGGCCACGACCCTCACTGGCCACACTTCTTGATGTGCATGAAGCAAGAAGAAAGGAAAAAATATAAATTAGAAAAAAAATTCTAAAAAAATTCTAAAAATATTAAAATATTATTATTTTCCTCCAGAAGTAGAAATTTTCTTATGTTTTATCAAACACATTTCTCCTCCAGAAATCTACTTCTGGAGCAAAAGTAGAAAAATCAACTTCTGGCCAGAAGTTCATTTTTGGAGCAGAAGTGTTGCCATGCGCACCCTAAAAGTTATTAAAGCACATAGAAACTAAAAGCACTTAGAATGTAAGAGCTATTAAAAATAAAATATTTCAATGCTTGTGGCTCTCCCAAAGTGTCTTCTTGTAAGATTTCAATGCATAGGAAATGACAAAGTTCGTATGACAAAGTCAAAGATGAGACTCTTGTCGGTGAAGGACTTGCCGATTAGGGCTTATCGATGGCTTATTGATGTTAGGCTTATCGATGAGAGGCTCATCAATCTTGAATGTAGACTAATCTTCTTAATTGAGAAAGCTGATCTTAAATAAGGGTTGCAACAGAGGTAGATTGGTTGATGGTAGGGGAACACACTATTGTAAATCACGCAGGTTTTGTTAGTGAAGGTATTTAGGGAAAAGAAAAAGGAAAAATTGTAGATAAGTGGATAATTTAACGGGTTAATACCAAAAAACCCCCCAAACTGGTACACATATGACAATTTACCCCCAAACAAATTTTTTTTACCAACAAAAACCCCAAACTGAAATATATGTGACAAATTTACCCTAAATTAGTACACCTGTAACAAATTTACCCTCTGTCAATTTCCGTCGAATTTTACCTTCAAATTGCTAAGTTTGATGACACGTGACAGTTGACGGGATGTACTAGTTTTGAGTTTTACCCCTCTGTTTGTCTTAAATGTGTCAGTTTGGAATTTTTCGTGGTATTAACCCAATTTAATGAAAACTAATGGAGGGTAAATTTGTTACAAGTGTACTAGTTTGAGAAAAATTTGTCACAGATGTATCAGTTTGAGATTTTTTATAGTAGAAAAATTAGTTTTATGTAAATTTATCACATGTGTACCAGTTTATGATTTTTCGTGGTAAAAAAAATAGTTTGAGATTAATTTGTCATAAGCGTACTAGTTTGATTTTACTAAAGTGAGGATATATATATATGTATTTTAAAAATCAAGGGTATGCATATGGTATTCAAGTGAAAACTATGTGCGCACGCGCCCCTCTGCACAAAATTCACCCTATTCTTTCAAGATTGTAACTTCATGACTCAACCTTTATGATTTGTATTGACCGACAAACTAGGCACGCGTTGAAATCTTCTATATTGCGTTTTTCTTTTTAGTTGAAAAAATGTTCAATATTACTTCACATGGCAAAATCCACGCCTACTTACTTGAATTGATAGTTGTCAAATCACAACAGTACCTGAAATTGTATGGATCAGCCTTCAAAACTAAGTCCTGATAAGCGGCGGTAATTATTTATTTGTGAGCCCAATACCCATAAAAAACCTCAAACTTTAGGTGTTGTGTCACGCCCCAGCCCTCGAGCACGCAATGATCCAGTTACTTCTCTTGGGTCATTAAGAATTCGACGTCCCAGGACGCGTCGTCAACCCGGAAACAATTAATAACCACCCAACAATCACAAGAACAAGGATAGTAGGAAAAACAACGGAACAACGATCGTTAGCAAAACACACGTTATTTATATACTTATTAACCCTATGAAATTTATATGTACATGCCTTTACTGCGGCTACTTCCTATTGAGACCATCAAAAGATACCGGGGTCGGGTTAACTTATCTTCGCTAAACCGAGGTTACACCAAAAAGGTCCGTACTATAAGCTCGACCTAGAGGATGTAGTAGTCTAGGGGAGTCTCAGGATCGCTCTCCTCATCCAGGTCAGATTTCGGATCTTCCATAGCATCGTTGGGAACCTCTACGTCCATCGGATCCCAAACTTCATCACCTGGAACTCCACCTCCGCCAGGCCCATTGAAACCTCTTAGAGGATCAAAAAGGGCATCACCGTGGCGGACAAACCACGCCTTGAAACGGTGAGGTATCTGGTGCCTCAACCCCTCATCAACCCAAACTGTTATAACATAAAGCTCAAAACTATAGTCTACACCGGGGACCGGGTGCGGCGTTATAACGAGGCTTTGGTCCATGAGAACCCCGAATCGCACGGGTCACATATTCATGCTACAGGTCTGAAAGGCGGTTAACAACAACGAGTGAGATAAAATCTCAGTAAGTTAACAACCTAAGCCTCGTGTAGGGTGCCGATATGCTCAAAGCATACCCTAAACATGCAGTTTATTGTCGATAACATATCAATAGCGAGCAATTCTCGCTCTACTTAATCTATAACGGGTTCGAGTGACTCAACTCATTCAACAAACAAACCGCATGCATTCTTACCTTGCCTTGGCACATACCCTGCATAATACTCATTATAGCATTCTATAAACAATGTAATCAGACAAGGCACATAATCAAAAAACATATCACAATTTCTCATGTGTAATACATCCAAGCGTGTTCCCTTTTATTGCCTAGTGATTATGACCGTTTTTGGCCATGGCACAACCCGAAAATTGGCGGTCTTCTAGCATGATCCAGTATTGTCCCGCCCCCATCGAGCGTGGCAACGTCTCAACCTCCTAGAAGATCAGGTGCGGCCACACCTCGATCTCCCCCACAGATAGACGGCATTCCCTAAGGAGAATCTGTTCGGCCTCTACCGCGATCCGTCATCCGACCCCACCGGACATCCGATAAAATTAGGCATCTTTCCCAAACACCATTGGGGGTTCGTACACTTTGTGATCACACGAGCACACCAATCATGCATACCAAACTCATTTCTTCTTTCTTTTAACCAATGCAACCATAATACATGCTCATGCCATGATTTTTTTCTCATACATCAAACTTATGATAATTTTTCACACATAAAAATACCATAATAAAATCACACATGATCACACGTACATGCTTATCCCGTCAAACTTTACATACTTCATTTCTCAAACATCCTAGATTATTCCAATACCTAAAACTTGGTATCCAAACACGACACCACGCAAATAACCATTTATATGCTAAAAATTACATTCTTTTCAACTATGAAACAATAGTTCAATAGAAAATCCTCTTTCTAAGGCAATCCTAACAACATACAATCATGTAAAATCATGCATAGAAATACCATATAACTCAAGTACAAAACACATTAATTAACAACTTATCACCCAAACTTTGATAGCTTATCGATAATTCCTTGATAACTTATCATTTATTTGACAATAGCTTATCATCTATTTTCCAATAGCTTATCACTTAAGTACTGATAGCTTATCATCCCTTTGATAATAGCTTATCACCTTTCCTTGATAGGTTATCACTTCCACTTATCACTTTCTTTGATAACTTATCACCATTACTTATTATTTCATGATAACTTATCACCATTTTCTACTCCACTTATCAAGATAGCCTATCAAGTAATCCACCACAATTAGTTCTAAACCTCACTTAATCTAACCCTTAACGCAATTAACAACCTAACCAAAGATTAGGAAGTTAACTCACTAGTTTAATGACGGCAACGAATGGCGATAAACGGCAAAGGCGTGGCTTGGCTTGGTGCGGCAACGGCACGGTTTGGCTTGTGCTCGATGACACGGCACGGCGATGGATGGCAACAACGGCAACTACGGGCAGCTTAGCTTGACGGCAGGGCGATCCGAACGGCGGCAAGGGCGAGCAGAGGCGGTGAAGGAAAGAAAGAGAGGAAAAAGAGAGAGGGGGGCAGTGGATGGTGGTCAAACAAGAGGGAAAAAGAGGGAGAGAATGAAAGTGAGAAAGAGAGTTTGTCTTGCTTGTCTTCTTCACCAAGTTGGCATTATTGAACCTCATAAATGCTACTCCAAACTTTATTCAATTTGGCTCTTAAAATTCAAGACAATCTTAGGCAAATAATTGAAGAGAAAGAAAGAAGAGAGAGAGAGAGAAAGAGTGAAGTGGGTGGCCACATTAGGGAAAGAACAAGGAAGACCAAGCTTTAATTAAGCTTGTCTTATATCCATTAATTTATCTCTTAAAGTTAAGGTTTTCTGGAAGTGATATTTTGGTAATTTCTCCTCTTAGCACTATTCACGAGGGCTAGGGCTTGAATTTAATGGGCTTAGTGGGCTTGATAACTAATAGGCTCTTTATTTGGGCCAAAATAGGCTTTTGAGGGCAAAATTGTAATTCTCTTAATAGGTCTCTTGGTGGCCAAATTTTGAAGAAATGAGGCCCATTAGGCCTTGCCTAATCCGTGGGCTCTCTTTAGTTCTCAATTTCTAGCTTACCGTCACTTATCAGAAAATTTAGGGTTTATCGATAAATTTTGAGATTTTGACGAAGTAATGTTCAATACTCTTAGTCGGACTAGAATTCGTGGTTAAAATCTGTCGAATTCAATTTTAATACATTGGTCCAAAATTAGGGATATCACATGTTGTCCCAATTATATCCAAAACTTTTTTTGTCTCGTAAAAAACCCTCAACTTTCGAGCCAATACCCCAAAAAATCTCAAACTTTAGATGTTATCCCAATTATATCTAAAACTATTTTTTGTTCCAAATTTACCAATTAGTGAGCCTACGTGGAATGCCACGTCATTAATGAATTTCTCTTCAGCAAGCTGACATTGACAAATAATCCACAAAATAATATTTTCTTGGATGAGTAATTAGGGTTTGGCTTTTCAATTGCTCTCACTCTTTATTGTATCGTCTCGTCTCCCTTCCATCTCACTCGAATCTTCTATAGCGCTCACTCATTTATCTTTCATGCTTGGAGAGCTCATGGTCGAGACCTTCAGATATCTCTCGGTTAAGAAATTTCGAAATTTGTTAGTTAGAAAATTCATATATTGGATAAGACAATGGTTCTTCCATAAATTGTTTTTGCTTTGACTTGCACAAGAGATTGAGGACTCTGAGCGCAAGAGGTGGAGGAGTGAGTGCCGTAAAAGATTCAAGCGAGATGAAAGGGTGATGAAACGATACGAAGAAGAGTGAGAGTAATTGAAAAACTAAATTTTAAATGCTCATCCAAGAAGACGTCGTTTTGTGGACTATTTGTTCATATAAGCTTGTTGAAGAGAATTTCATTAATGACATGGCATTTCACATAGGTTTACTAATAGCCATTTCAGACGAAAAGTTGACGGTGGTAGATTTGGGACAAAAACAAAAGTTTGGGATTTTTTATGACACAAAAAAAAGTTTTAGATATAATTGGGACAACACCTAAAATTTAGGATTTTTTTGGGTATTGGACCGACATTTGTGTTGATAATTTGGTATCGATAGCTTTCATTATTACTTAATTATTCTTAAGTTTGTTAGTAAATGTCAAGAAAAAAGTCACAAAAAATTCCAAATTATGTCCATTGTAACATATATACCCTGAACTTTTTTTGTGACATCAAAAATCTAAAAAATATGTCCACTGTGACATTTATTTTGGACTTTTTCTTGTGACAAAAAATCCAATATTTATACTTATGTGACACATTTACCCTCCATCAAAGTTCTGATAGATCATTTTCACTCAAAACAACATCGTTTTTATTTCGCTTAAGCCATATGGAAGCCTTGTCAATACTATTTGCTTTCTAGCGTCAATATAGGCAGATTATTAATAGTTTTTATTGACAAAATTTTGACAGAGGGTACATGTATCACATATGTACAAGTTTAGGATTTTTGGTGTAACAGAAAAAAAAAGTTTAGGATAAATGTTTCATCATGGTAATAATTTAGGGGTTTTTGTGGCTTTTGCCTTAAATGTAACTATGTTTTGTAGAACCATTCATCTAGTGAAGTACCTATAATCATAAGCCACATTGATCAAAGTTAATTCATATTAAGATCAAGACATATACATACCATAATCTATAGTTATGTCAACCATACATATGTAAAGAAACAATCCATCCTTCAACGTGTGCTAAAACAACGAACGTCACATCACAGCATAAGTTACTATCCATTTTAAGTGTTCTTAAATTTACTTGAACAATGGAAATAAAGTCATCATGGTCCTCATCTCCCTTTCGGGCGAAGTTGTGACCTCCAAACCAATATGCCGAAATCATCTTCCTATCTATCTCCATCCAAATCATGTTCCTCTAGATAGACCAGTTGATATTGTATCTAGCCATAGGAGAAAGTTTTGAACGGTTGGCCATGAGCATTATTCGGCCACACTGCTACTTTATTAGTCCTATTTGAGTTTCCCCTAGACTAAGTCGCTCCATGAGCATGTTTAGAGTCCATTGCTAATCTTGCTCCATGGTCCCGTAAGATGCTTGGAGACGATGATAAGTCGTTCGCAACGCTTGTGCTCCCTATTTTCATCAGTGGAACGGTTGTTTGCATTGCCATCTTTACCATAAATGGCTTATGTTAGAAAAGGTGTCATGGAGAAATCGACCAACCTTATTGATGCTCAACAAGAGAATATCAGTTAAATTACCAACTCATAATCGGCGAATCTTCAACTCCACAAAAGTCTGACACTAGAAAAATATTCTCGTTCCACAACGTAAATGTCGATTCTCTTATCAAAGTAACGATAGAAATCTTTTGTGTGTTTTTCTAAGAGAGAGGAGAGTGTTCGTCGTTTAACATACATTATTTATGTATGTTTCTATATATAAAGAGACGGTGGAAATTATCAAAAGATAACCGCTTCTACCTCTCAAATGGTACCTCTCTAAGACATCCCATCATGGGCAAACACACCCTTTCGTGGGTAAATAGCTTAAATATAATATCTTCCACTCTAACATGATGGGCTTGATAATGTTCTATCAAGAATGTAAGACATTCAACATTCGTTTACTTCAAAAACAATTTATATAGGCAAATATGTAGTTGTGACTAGTGAATACACCTGCCCTTGAGAGCTTAGATTATGCACATATTAGGAATAACATAATGCTACAACCCAAAAAAAAAAAAAAACAAATAATGTCTCACAGTACCCCAGATATATTTTGCTACATTAATCCAAGTATACCTATCCCTTAAAGGCTATACTTGACTATTCTTAAATTACCATATATTCCCAATTACATCCAAAGCCACATAAGGCAATATAATTATTCAACTAGTGAATACACGTGGTAGATGTAAAACAACAATAGTCTTCCTTTGCACTCATGTCTCTCTCCATTTCATAACAATTGCTTTCCTAGACACGTCTCATAAAGCCATATCTATTCATGACCGCTGATAACATGCTAAAGTAGCAACATTGATCTGTTACTTTAAGAACATAGTCAGAACAAAATGATGCAATTAATTCATAAATTACTTCAAGGACTCACACGATTAGTAAAAAGGGATAATTTAACCCATCTCCCTTATCGGTAAAATAAAGCACATGTAGTATGAATTATAGGCTATATGGGATTTCTCTTTCTATAAGAGTGTATGTCAATTATTAAGAATATCCACCATACGGATTGCAAACTAAACATAGTCACATGCTTCTCACGTACATATGTTTAGCCAGAGTGTTATATCAACTCGCTTTCTACGATGCCCAATTAAGTATTCGCATCCGACTTCCATCAGGTATACATGATTGTGGGACTATCATGTTTGGTATTATTGCATATAAATCATAGACCTCGTCTTGATTCTAATCAAGGCGACATAAAAATATTACGTACTAAATTTGCTCTTTCAGCGTCTATAATACATACTATCCCATCTCAACTCGCTTACTATAGCGCTTGAGGTGATTGCTCGTGTGAGTGAGCTAATCATTGCCTAGTGACATACCTTCCAATAATATATGTGTGTATGTGCAAGTCTCATAACTAATTGTACTAATTGATAATAAATAAATAAAATACATCAATTCATTAAAAAGAGTACAATACATGTATGTACATATACATAATGCAATAATCCCCAACAATATTACATATCATACTCTACGTAACCCTAGAGATATCCTGTGGGTCAAGAACACGTCTCTAGAAACAGCTTTAGTGAATGGATCAGCTATGGTTTGCTCTCATAGACTCCATTTCATCTTCCAAAACTTTTTTCCATTCTTCCTTGTTAAAGGATGAGAGAGCCTCTTTAACTGTTTTAGGCTCTACATCGTCTTGTGAAGCAATAATAAGTGCTTCCCCTTCAATCTCAAAATGACGATGAGGAATGCTTGTATGATTACTTTTATGTAATTGAACCCCTTGTGGATTTAGTTTACTAAACAATGCGACACTCCTACTAGGTCTTGTATATCGAGTTAAATCTTTATTTCCCTCAATAACATTAATGGATGCATTATCAGAATCTTCCATTTCATTTGGAAAACCCTATTAAACTCACCTCTACTAGGAAAATCGTTCTCCATTTCAGTCACAATTCCATCAGCTCATTGACCTTTGAACACACCTTTTGGGGTGTTTAGAGTATCTAATGAATATACATTTCTTCCCTTTAGGACCTAATTTTTCATATTTATAGGAAGAATCATGAACATATGCTGCACACCCCTAAGATCGCATATTGCTTAAGTCTGGTTTTCTACCAGTCCATAATTCATAAGGAGTGGAAGTGACTGACTTAGAGGGCACACGGTTAAATATATAGGCAACAGTCAATAACGCATCTCCCTAATATGAGATAGGTGGCTTTGCTTGTGCCATCATAGATCTAACCATTTCAATAGGGTTCCATTTCTTCTCTCAGCAACCCCATTTTGTTCAAGAGTGCCAAGAATAGTCAAATATCTTACTAACCATTTTCATCACAAAGAAATTTGAATTGTTCATACAGATACTCATGTCTGCAATCAGTTCTTGACGTCTTTATTGTTTTGTTTAACCGATTCCCTACCAAACTTATATATTATCAAAAGTGATCTAATGCTTATGCCTTATGGGAGATCAGAAGAACATAACTGAAACGCGTCAAGTCATCTATAAAAGTGATGAAATATGAGGCTCCATACGTCGCCCTCACATTTAATGGACCACAAATGTAGAATGTACTAGTTGCAATGGAAGTGCAGCTCTGGTTCCTTTACCGAAGGGTTTTATAGCTTTTTTTCCTGCTAAACAATGTTCACATATAGGTATATCAATTCAGCGAGTGACCCAAAAGGCCTTCTTTAGCTAATCTTTTCATTCTTTCTAAACCCACTATGCTTAGTCTAGCATGCCAAACATTTGCATCAATATTCACATTACTAAAAATGCAATTAAAGAAAAACAACCATCAACATAAACATTGAACACATCATAGTCAATGTCTAAAACCATTCAATACATTACCAAAGCCATAATAAACTACTCCAAACTTAATATCAACAGAATCACCATGGAAATTCAACACAACCCAAGCCTAGAAGAACAACTACAGAGACCAAGTTCCGCCGAATGTCAGGAGCATAGAGACATTATGTAGAAATAGGGTTTGACCACCATGTAAGTTTAATTTACATGTGTTGATATCCTTCACTTCAATTCTAGAATTATTTCCAACATATATCCATCTATTTCCATGCTGTATTCGACGATACTCCACAAATGCTTCTCGATCTCTAGCTACATGGTCTGTTGCTCCTAAGTCTACTGTCCACATAGGATGAGATTTAGTAAGTATCACGGTATTAGAAACAAAAGCTGTACTCAAACTAATGGAGTAATTTGGTACCTCTTTTGACTCGGTGCATTCATGAGTGCAGTGACCCAGCTTGCCACAATTATATCATTTCATCTTGGTCTTGCCCTTATTCCCACCACGCTTCTTACGTCGGAAAGTTTTGGGTTTCTTGGGTGTCTGACCAGTCTCCTTCCCTTTATTGTTTGAATTATAGTTCCTCTTGCGCTTGAAGCTCGAAACTTTGCTCGAACTAATTTCAGCAACATAAGCATGTGTGGAGGATCTAGCAGCCTCTAGACGCTCATCCTCTAACTCCAACTGACAAGCTATGCATCATGTTGATTTTGATATGCTTCCAACTTCAGGAAGAGACATGATAACGGCCTGAATTTGTTGTTCATTAGTTAGGATATGACATGCTGCCTTCATCTCTCATATCATGTTTGACATCTCTCGAATATACTTCCTTATAGTTTGATTTTGGCGCTTTCGGTAGGTGTCAAACTTGATAGTGAGCCTTCTCAATTTAGAGGCAGACGTAACCCCAAACTTATCATTCGGGGTAACCCAAATTTCTTTAGCATTATTGAAATTTTCAAATTCACACATGAGATCATCCTGCATACAACTCAGCAACGTGATGCTCGCAATTCTATTTTTCTTTCTCCAAGCATGATAAGCTTATGATCTCTTTTGTGCTGAGTAGAAGTTCCATGCTCAGGTTCAATCATGGTGTGGTTGAGGGTCTCTAAAACCTCTTGCTCTTCAAGGATGTACTGAACGTTTTGATGCCAAATATCAAAATTGTGTTCAGTTTCTTGCCCTTGTTGAGGTCATTCACAATTGTCTTAAATGCCGAAGTCATAATCAATGACAAAACTACACATTAACATATTAAACATAGAATTAATACTATCATATTTGTCACATTAACACATATTCATTTTGCAGCAAAACAAAACTAAATAAATGATAATTCGACAAAAGACATTGAAGCGAAAGTTCCTTATGTTTCCAATCAACTTCTATGTTAGGATTGTCTCGCTATCATAAATTTTGTTCAATTTGCGCAAAATTTAAGTTCTAGGTGAGAATTCCTTCGAATTCTACCAACCTATGAACTCTCACTAGAAAAATAATTAATTAAAAGTTATCATGCAATGATCACGTTCTATGGTAATCATGTAGGCATAGCATGATGTGATTCAATGTACAAATAATTCATGCATCAATTATAATCAAATGCGGAATAGAAAATGATCTCCTGCCATTGTTTGAGTTTGCTTGGAATTGAAATTGCAAGCACGTTAAGCCTTATAAATGCTATCAATGAACCATTCTCTAGACAATCTATATGTGGTCATTTAAATGTTAGCTAGATTATGTATTTCCAAAACATAAGGAAATACATGAGAAAATGCATAAATACCCTAAAAATAGACGTATATATGGTTTTGTTCACACTTTCACATCCTTAAAGAATCAAACATGTAAAATGAATATACCACATTGTAGAGCACGACGATACGAGAACGCCGGTACCAAGAACGCTCCAAATGGAGCTCGTGCGCGCCCCCACGCATCGCCTAAGTGCGCGGTGTGTGTGGAGCGTGCAACGCGCGCACACACACGCGTGTCTAAACTGGTCCAACCAATCCACCTGTTCGATTGCTCCGTTTGATTTGATCGGTTGACCGATCAATAGGTCGAGTTCTCAGATCAGTCAATGGGTTGGTTTATCAGGTCGGGTCACTGACGTCAGCTTAGAGGATCCGCACATGGAGTCCATGCGCTTCTTCATCGTGTCAATTCACCCGCGTGTGCTTTGCTAGGCAATCCCAACGCATGGCTAGCACGTGGAGCGCGTGTCTAACAGCCTGACTCTTTTGGTCGCGTGTGGGGGCACATGTGACGTCCCCCAGAGGCGTGCCACTCATGGTTTTGCTTGTCTCAACAAGATCTTTCACACCATGGTTTTGCTCGCCTCGACGAGATCTTTCACACCATGTGATCAAAACCAATTTTCATTGTTGAAAAAGTCCAAGAAAATAGCCAAACAATACAGTCGTCTTCAATCTCTAGATGTATTTCGCACCCGGTTCGTTTTTAACCATCCATACAGCAATATTAGTCATTCAATATGCATAAGGTTTGGAAATCGATTTCCTAATGATCTTATATTAAACAACAAGCCAAAACTCTACAAGAAAACAAGGCAGAGATTTTAGCAAGGCTTTAATATCAATGTTAGAAAAATTCTGTCACGCCCCGACCCTCGAGCGCGCGACCATCCCGTTTCGTCTCTTCTCTTGGGTCATTAAATGCGACATCCTAGGACGCGTCGGCGACCTATTCATTTTATCTTTTGAATTGCGCATGCGGAAATGAATAACAACACCCGACAGTAGGGATAGAAGGAAAAACGGCATAACAAACAGCATTACAAAAATACGCATTTTTATTTATGAACATGTTAACCCTAGGAAGTCTATAGTTACAAGCCCTTACTCTCGGGCTACTTCCTTCATGACCAACAAAAGATATCGGGGGTCGGGTTAACTTAAACTTCTCTACGCGAGAACACCTCGAACTGCACTTGTCAACCTTTCGATCTATGGTCCTGAAAACGGTTAACAACAACGAGTGAGATAAAAATCTCAGCAAGGTAACAACCTAAGCCTCACGCAGGGTGCCAATTCACTCAGAGCATACCCTATACATGCAACTTGACATCGACAGCAGATCAATAGCGAGCGACCCTCGCTCTAAACAATCTATATCAGGTTCGGTGACTCTCACTAATCAATAGACAATTCACAGGCATTCTTACCTTGCCTTGGCATATGCACACGCCCTGCATGTTATTAGTTATAATAGTACTCTAAAAATAATGCATCAGCCAAGGCAATCAGAACACGCAGCACTATCCCTTATGCACAATACATCCAAGCGTATTCCAATTTTATGTCAAGACCCACGGATTAGTCCGCGCAAGACTCCAGCCAATACCCACAAATTAGACCGCGCAAAGCCCCTGCCAAGATACACGGATCAGTTTGAGCAAGGCACTACCAAGACCCATGGATTTCTCCACGCAAAGTACCTCCGGCATGACCGGGCATCGCCCCAAAATCATCAGGCGCAGCAACGTCCCCTCCCCATAGGTAGACGGCATTCCCGAAGGAGAATCGGTTTGGCCTCCACCGCAATCCGTCATCCGACCCAGTCAGGCATCCGATAGATCTTCATCGTCCTAGCCTTGCGGAACCCGATCCTGCCCTGCTAGGACTTCGATCACACGGGCATCATCCCCAATCACCATTGAGGGTC
>BCNH02000011.1:11065965-11077454 GCA_001662345.2 Metrosideros polymorpha var. glaberrima | reverse complement strand
CACGATACGTGCTCATGCCATATGTCATGCTCATTGCCATTTTCACACGAAAAATGCAATAAATAAATCACACGTGATCACATGAACATGCTTTTCATGCCAAACTCCACGTGCCTCACTTTCAAATCAAATACTTGGTTCCAAAGCATAACACTCAGCATTTCAACACGGCACCACAACAATTCTCATTTTCATGTCAAAATACATTCTTTTCTACTATAAACTCACAAAGCATATTACTCTTATTTTTCCAAGGCAATTTTCATCTTAAAAACTTACCAAGCATATATAGAAAATTTAACCCAACCATAGTTAATTAACATAACCATGGTTAACTAACCTAACTATGGTTAACTAACGTAACCAAGGTCAACTAACCTAACCAAGGTTAACTTAACCCAACCATGGTTAAAATTATAATTGCACCTTAAACTAATCTTAAGTGCAATTAACAACATATTCAAAGATTAGGGAGTTAACTCACCGTTTAACGGTGACGACGACTACGGCAACGACGGCGGCAACGATGCAAAGACGATGGTGGTGGTGCCTCGGCGGCGGCGCGTAGACAAAAAATGGGTATTAACGGTGGCTCGACTCAGCACGGCACGGCGCGGCGTGCGGACGGCGGTTCGGTACGAGCTCGGTGCAGTGGCATGGCTTAGCGACGACGGCCTAAACGTCGGCGGCAAGGGCACGGCTTCAAGGTACGTCTTGGGTAGCACGATGGCAAGGTGAGGGGTATGAAACAAGAAGGAAAAAGGATGAAAATGGGGGAGAGAGGAGGGAGCTACGAATTTTGAGAGGAAAGAGAGAGTGAAAGAGAGAAAGTGAAGAAGAAGAGAGTTGTCTTGCTATAACTCTTCCAAAGTCTTATCTTCCTCACCAAGTCTCACTTTGCATTAATGAACCTCATAAATGCAACCCCAAAAATATCCAACTTTGTCTTCTTGAATTCAAGACAATCTTAAGCAATAAATTGAGGAAAGAAGAAAAGCAAGAGAGAGAGAGAGGCAAGGGGGAAGGATAAGAAAAAGCAAGACAAAAGCTTTCATTAAGCTTGTCTTTAGCCCATCAATGCTATCTTCAAAATATCCCACTTTCAAGAAGGGTAAAAGGGTAATTTCCACCCTTGGCACTATTCATTCGGCACTATTCACGGGCTGCACTATTCACTTGAGCTTGACACTATTCACATGGACTTGGCTTGAATTTTTGCGGGCCCAATAGGTCAAAAATCCAATGGGCTCTTTAATTGGGCCTAAAATGGGCTTTCGGAGGCAAAACAGTCATTTTCTATTATCGAGCCTCTTGAAATCCGAAAATAATAAAAAATAGGCCAATTGGTTCGTGCCACGTCCGAAACGTTTCTTCGATCCTTAATTTTTGGCTTACCGTCTCTTTTCTGACAATTTAGGGTTTACCGATGAATTTTGAATTATCGGTAATAAAACGTCCAACACCCTTTGTCGGATTAGAATTCATGGTTAGAATCCATCGAATTCGATCTTGGTATATTGATCGAAAATTAAGGATGTCACAAATTCTCATGGAGAAATCGACCAACCTTATTGATGCACGACAAGATAATTACAATGGAATATCGGTTGAATCATCAGCGTGTAATCGGCAAATGTTTAACTCCACAAAGCTTCGAATATAATCACTAGGAAAATATTTATGTTCCACAACATAAATGCTGATTCTTTCCTCAAAATAACGATGGAAACCTTTTGTGTGTTTTTTAGGAGAGAGAGGAGAGCGTTCGTTGTTTAACGTATATTATTTTTGTACGTTTCTATATATAAGGAGACGATGGAAGTTATCAAAAGATAATCGCTCCCACCTCTCAAACGATGCCTCTCTAAGACACCCTATCATGGGCGAACACACCCCTTCGCGGGTGAACAACCGAAATATAACATCTCTCTCCAGCGATCTTGCTAGCTTTGATTGCAATTCGCAAACATGGCTACATGCACACTTCCACCCACACATAGGAATCACAATAGAAGAAAAAGGATCAATATTATTATTTTGGTTAATACTACGAAAAACTTCAAACTTGTATACTTGTGATAAATTTATCCCGAACTAATTTGTTGACCACGAAAACCCCTAAATTGGTACACCTATGACAAATTTACCTCAAACTTAATTTTTTTTAAAATAATAATAATGACTTAGTTGACGTTTCTTCAATTATTTCATTTTCTAGTGACATGGCTATGTTCATCTTCTCCAACAAACCCTAAAATTTGGGGTAAATTTGTCACAGGTGTACTATTTTGAGGTTTTTTGTGGTTAAAAAATTAGTTTTTGGTAAATTTGTCGCAGGTGTGCCAATTTGGAGTTTTTCGTGATAAAAACCCTTATTATTTCTTAATCAAATAGATAACTTGTCATACAAAAAGAATAATATCAACATGGGTAAACACTCGCAACATGCACGAAGTGCAAGATAGAAAATTTTCAATATTATTCTGATTAAAAGAGATAAGTTATCCTACAAAAAAGAATGATATCGACACATACACACCTGTTTGCCTAAAAGGCTAAAACCCTAAAAGAATCCTCATAAACCATAACTCGAAAACTATATAAAAAAAAAGTAAAGAAAATGTCAAAGAATATTATGTAAAATCTAATCGGATATGTAAGTAACATAAGATAATCAACTAATATTCTAAGAAATTATATAAAAATCAAATAGATATCTACATAAAGTAAAATCACAAAATTTAAAATTATTCTCGTGTCAATTCGCCAATCTCAAGCCTTCAAATCTCTCCCACTTCCTCTTCTCAAAATCCCCTAGCCCAGGTAATTCTCTGGGTAAGTTGCTGGCAAAAATAATATTGAAATATTACTCATTGCTTGTTTATATGTCTGAGCTTCACATATATGTACTTTCTCTCGATCTCTTAGTTTATACTTTGAGACCGGATGTTTGAACATCAAATTCTCACAATGACATGTACTTTGATAGTATGTATTCTCTATACCGATAAAAACAAAATTAGAAAGTTGAAAATGCTTCTCTATATATTAGAGACACATGTGGATGATGCCTTTTAATGCGCTCACCAATGTTAGCTCTCTTGCTGCACAACTTGTTAAAATAGAGCTTACACACTAAGAGAGGTTGGACTAGACTTCAAACATGGGTGACAAGTGATCGATGCAAGGACACTTCCACTACGAGTGGACAACACTCGACAAGACTTTACTAAAAGTAGAAAAAAGGACATCATGGAAATCTGATGTTGTAAGCACAACAGCTTCCCAAAGATAACTAACACCATCTACATCGAGTAAGATATTGACAATCTTTCGGGGCCAAAAAGAGAGATCCCAATGAAGGCCTTCTAAAGGTGAGATGATTGGTGATGAAGGAACAATGGGCTATCTGTTGGGGTGTGGTTCATACTACCCATCGATAGGAAAGCACTGGGGTCCCGCTCCCAAATGAGCGGGCGGGGGTTCGGGAGAGCCACCTCGGCGGGGGTTGAAGGGGACAACGCCCCCTGAAAGCCAGAGGGCTTTTATGATTTAAGCCCGTATTTTCTATTAGTAGTTTGGGTTTGGGCCTATGAATAACTACTGTTTATATATACTCTCTATCTCTTGTAATTGAGCGATGTAACGAGAGGGGCAATGTGTTAAATTATAGTGGAATTCTCTGTTAGACGTAGCCCTAGTTTAAGGGTGAACCAGGATAAAATTTTGCGTCTCGATTTCTCTCTCTCAACTTTTTACTTTTTTTCGTGTGATTGTGCGTCGATACCTAACACTATCTTCCTCTTAGCTGGCAGAACCATACATTGACACGAAATTTTACGTGCTTGTTACACCATTAACACGATAAAACAGATCGAACATTTTCAATGAAAAGACTGTATGTTATAAGAGAGAAATCAATTTCGGATATAGATTGGAAATTGATCACCTGTTAATGATACGTAAAATACATGACACTTAAGATGAACCTCTTGGCTTGCAAAACTATATATCGACACAGTATTTTATGAGAGGGAAATCAATTTCGGATATATATTTGAAAATTGATCACCAATTAATGATACGTAAAATACAGAATACTTAAGATAATCCTCTTAACTTGCAGAACCATACAACGACACAGTATTTTATGTACATATTACACCGTTAACATGATTAAACAGATCAAACATTTTCGATGAAGAGATCGTCTATTGTAGAGGGAAATCAATTTTGGATATAGATTCGAAAATCGATCGTTGGTTGATGATTCGTAAAGTACAGCATACATAAGATAACTCTGCATTTATGCAGTGGTCGATGCTGTGGCTCGGGTCGTTTTGAAGTCCTGATGCTTTGTTAACATGACAAGACAAATTAAACAATTACAAGACTCAGAAACCTACCCCCACCCCTATGTAGTTAGGAATTCGCCACGTAATCATAAATTCATAGCAACTAGGTGTCACACGCGAAACTATAGTGGGATCATGTGTGTTGGATTCTGTCTTATCAAACTACAGTGGGATCATGCCCTATTCAAGAAAATACATGATGGAAGTGCTGCTCATTGTCATCACTAATGATTAGAAGCATAGCACGATGAGCTTGAGGAAAAAAAAAATATGTACATCATCATCATAAAAGCAACAGCCACGACCAAGTTGTGTGAATCCCATGCCACCCAACCCATGGTGGATGGTGATTAATTAGCATATGATGTTGCTGTAGACCAGTTCTTTTTTGTATTTATCGAATTAAATCAGAGGATCCACTTGACCTTTTCTAGGACGATCTTATGAAGTTGGACTAAGTAGGAATCGATATTCGATCATACATGGGATTTGATATTGACTGCATCCAACTATCTATATGAAACATTGATTATTAGGTTATTGTCATCGATGACTATGTCATAAAAAATGAGGGATCCGACTGCAAATTCCATGGAGACGATGGATGTGCTCGGAGACGAAAAGGATGGTGCGAATGGTTCAGCATTAGGACAGAGAACCGCCACCATTTAGCCGGTTGCTAAGCCGCTGGAGAGTCGAGGCACCTGATTCTACGCCTGCTCTCGAATATTTTGAGCTGGTCTCCAATTTGTTGCCTAGATTTCATGTAGTTTTATGCGATGTCCGCATTGATCCTAAGCCTTCGTGCTTTGATTGAAGTAGTATCGATCACATCATATGATATTAGCATCATCATTAGTAATATCTCTCACCTGTGGTGAGATTTGCGACGAAAAGGAGGACAACAATCAAGCAAGAGTTTGAGAAGAATCCTTGGGAACTTGTCATTGATTCCTCCTTTGGATAAATCGAGTTTCCATTGTTGTAGTGAGTGAAATGGGAGCCCAATGGGCCTAGAACCTTGACGATCGATCCATTTCTCCCCCTGCAATTGTTATGGCACAGAGCTAACGTAAAAGAACATTTTATCTACTAACAAAAGCATTCTAGGGTTTCATGTTATTTATCATATAGACACTCTTCAACTGCATTACAACACAAACATTACGGTTTCCATATTATCCATCAGCCCGAAACGCTGTCACTGCATTATAACAAAGTACTCTCAGGATACCCACTATATAAAGAGCACTTTAATGGAGGCGCAAAAGTTTCATGTCAACAACTCAAACTCATTTCAATCTTCTTCAGTTATCGCCAACCATCTTACATGACACACCTCCCCGTCAGTGATTTCATGTGAAAATTGACTGTAGATGATTATATTGGAATTTCGCACAAGAGTTTAGAAATAAATGGGCAAAATTGAAAAGTTTAGGATTAAATTGGCGTCCATGTAATACATTTAGGACTGATTGGGCAATTTCCCCTCTTGAAACTTAACTGATCAATCATAAAGTTGTGGAATCAAATCAATTTTCATACGTTAGTCTCGAAACTTCTAATCTCTAAGTAAAGTACACCAGAAGTACCAAATTTTGTATACGGCGCTTACTTTAGCGCCAAACCTTTTTTTTGGATCACTTAAGTGCCAATTTTTATGAAAAAAAATCACTTAAGTATGACCAGTTCTTTTTTCGAATCACTTAAGTGCCAAAATCGGAGAAATTTTTTACACTTAAGTGATCCAAAAAAAAAAAAATTGGCACTTGAGTGATCCGAAAAAAAGTTTTGGCACTTATGGTGTTCTTTACTCTCTAATCTCCTTTGCCTCATTCTTTCTAAGGGGACTCTGATATTGAGTTTTAACCAAATTCTGCCAAGTCGTTCACATTCGACATAATTGCTAGATGGCTGCTAACATCCTCAGCAGACTTGTTAGAAAACTCCACATATTACATTTCACGAAAATTCTCTACAATTATGTAGAAGTCGAACGTGATTTGCGGTTGGCATCATTCAACTCAGCCATGATGCAATGTCCCAAATTGATCACAGCAATTGCATAGCACAAGAGTCCTTTCAACCTTTCTTCACGGCATAACTTCCCCGCACGACACGACAATCGATTTGTCTAAGTCAGATTCGGAATGAAAGATATCGTCTCTTCTTGATGTTCGGATCGAACCCGACGTTGACTTTTACTTGTCAAACTCTACGAAAATTTATGGCATTTGAAGACTGTTTCGGCTATGAATCCCCCAAGTCCCCAACTGGGTCTGCGCGGACTGAGTCGAGACCCGAGAGTCATCACCAAGTCACATCTCCAACCAACGTTTTTCTCTTCTTGGGATGGGATATCGTGAACTTGTGGTGATTCTAGAATAGCGGAAAAGAAAAACCCTAGTTTTTTTTTTTTTCATTTAAAGAGATTAGATTATATCGAGAGTCGAAACATAGTATGGTCTTGAAACGAGACGGTACTGATTTCAGTTAAGGGCTCAATGAAGGCTAAGCGCAACCAGTTCGATCTCGATATACACATCGTGATTACCAACTCATCTCGACGGCTAAGTTAATCAGTAATGCTCTACTCAACACGTTTTAAACCTGGTCAACAATAGCGAGCTATAACATATCATTGTCATCTCTCTAACTAGGGGACCATATAGATGGAAATTTCGTCTCGTCTTACATATGAGGTATTATATACGAACTAATTAAGAGTTGGTCCAACGAAAGTAACATGTGGATTTATTGGTCAAACAATTTCTCGATGCAATGAGGTCCGTCAATCGTGTTGACCCCGCCTGCTTGCCATGACTGATCCAACGGCTACGGCCTGCTTTGGCCCCAAATGCAGTTGTCATCTGCTTGGAAAAGATTTTTTAGTTGGAAGTGTAGGATTTCGTCAAGTGGTCAATACATATAGCGACCCTTGAAAAGGTTGACCGTGAAGAAGATTTTAAATTGACTAAGCACGTTTGTAGATGGTTTAATTGGTTTCCTTTGGTGGTATATGTAGAATGATTGATAATTGACAGCCATCTCATCTCACGATTCCAAAGCGGCAAGCTTTGAAATCTTGTTTGTGGTCAATGTGTTGGGAAAATATTATCAAAATTTGAAAATGAAATCAGACTTTGAGGTGTGTATTAACTTTCTTTAGGGAATTATTTGCTCCACAACATTACTAATGGTTATTGGCAAATTTCCTCCAGAATACAACAAAGTCTCAATGAGAAATAGCATATAGCAATTCTGATATATTCTCTAGGAAAACAATAAGAAAAAAGGGCTGTATCTCTTTCAAAGAAAGCAAAAAAAAAGAAAGTTGAAGAATATAATAATGAACAGACACATTATGTTATATATAGCAAAAGAAAGAAGTTATGTTCGAAAAAAGACACAACTCTTCGTGTCTAAAAAAACTTTTCGTTTATGACACAACTTTTCGTGTCTAAATAATTATCAATTCAGATACGACTCTCTTTTTTTGTGAAATGTAAGTATTTTCAAAAAGATGAAGTAAAATAGCTTAGGAGGCATCCCCCAGCATTACAAATATAGCTAATAATCCAAAAAGATGGAGTTAGGAAGTCTCCATAAAGTAGCCAAAACAACATTTGTTTGGGAATGATTAATTCGGACACAACTCTTCGTGTCTAGAAACGATAGTTAATTTTCGAACAGTCACAAACCTTCCGAAGGTTGTTAGAAAAAGAAAATTCGAAATTAAAAAATAAAATAAATATTGCAACTCCTACATAAACAGTTGCACTGTTTCAATAGGATAAAATATTTATTTCATTAATAAAATTTCGAAAATAAAAAAGGTAATTATTGATTAGTGCTAATTTCAAACCACATGCACGCAAAGTGTGCCAAATATTCGCACACCCACACCCGATTATGGTGGAATCTAGCCCACTAGTTCTTTTTCTTTACTTGAAGGAATAGGTAACACCCACGCTTATAAAATAACACACTTGCCCACATATCTCCTATGTGGGACAAGAAAAGCATCATTTTCTTTGTTTGTTTTCCAAACAAACATTCAACACAATGAACTCGAAATCCTCTCAATTTAGATGTGCCGTAGCTATGTAGATAACGCAGTTCAAGATGGAAACAAAAATCTAGTTTAAAAAAAAAAAACTCGATTAGCTCTTCTCTTTTTTTTTTGTAATAAATCAGAGGCATAAGCGTGTGGGACCCAAGAGTTAGCTCTCTTGGGATCATAACACATTATAAAACGGATTATTAATACGTCTATTGCGGTGATGATGAAAATGGTTTGTGCGAGATGGTTGGATGAATTAGATGTGTGCAATTAGCTAGTTATAAAGTTGGTTCTTCTATATGTCAATTGTACAACAATGACTATGCAAAGCATGTACAGCATGCATCGGCATTGAATCTAATAAAAATTCTTTTATAAGGAAAAATCCAAGAATTGAAAAGCATATTTATATTATCTTGCATCTCAATTTACAAGCATATCTTTTTTCCTTTCAATAGTATGTCATGGCAGTGGATCTATTCAAATTAAGCCTCATAAATTCAGAAAATTTGTATCTCATGCTACTCTCATATATACAAATAAGATTCATATCATTAATGGAAATTTTTCATCATGGCCTCTCAAGTTTGGAACCAAAGTGATCGTTCAAAAATTTTTGATACGAAATTGAGCTCCGTATTATAGATTTGACATTTCTAATTTACTTTATCCCTATTATAAGTATTCAAAGGATCTACTATGACTGAGCCTAGGTACTTGTTAAGACTGATTAGGACTCAAATACACCAAAGATTGATCAGCTTGGAGTAGGACTCATGCACAATCTAGGGATCTCAGCATGTACATGCAAAGGGAGTTTCAGCAGATACAATCAAAGTCATACAGAAGATATAGTAGTATCACAAATATTCTAATGAAATCTGCAGATATTTACATATATTAGGTAGAGGAGACGGAAGAAAATTCATCATTGTGAATTATTACTAAGATATGAGATCGTTTTTTTGCAAAAAGAAAAAAGAAAAAGGAAATCACTTATCTTAGAGGGGACTCGGCACGAATATAATGTTTTTGTTATCAAATTATCGCACGTTGCGATTAGTAGATTAGTCTTGGAAGGTGGGCTTCGATAGGGCGACACTTGATCGAAGCCTTCCCCACTTGTTTTTTCAGTTATGCTCGGATCCAAATAATATCTGCATAATTATGCAACCTTTCATGTGTGGGTATATATATATATAATGACAAGAAGCCTACTTTAATTAAATAAAGCTGGTCAGAATACCACTTAATTAAACAAGAAAAAAAAAGTTAATTTTATGAGATATTCCACTGATCATATAAATCGGATAAGATATGAGTTGAGATTCAAATATGTGGCTAAAATATGAAAGTGATTGAAAATTAAAGTGGTCAAAAAGTGCGAGAACCGATGCCAATATATTTAAGACTAAAAAATAAGGGATTTACTGAAGACAAACATTCAATTTAATGAGATTACAAGATTGATACATCATATTAGAATGGAGTCTATAATATGTGTACACAACTCAATAATGTCAATCTACAGGATGTAATTTATACATAATAAGGGGGAAAAAAAGGAATACATTTGAAACTTTTGAATTTCCCCTTTTTGTATTTGTCACACCCCGAAACCAACAAGAATAGGGGATGACACGGCCGTCCTTCTACCCAAAGGACGCAGCCTCAAAGACAAATAAAGAACCAACTCCCAAAAGCCCCGTTGATGTCACTCTCGCTCTATTTGCCAAAACTCGAGAAACCTGAAAAGATTTGTAAGATGAGGGATGAGCAACCACCGCCCAGTGAGTAGTACATATTTTCTAAGCAGATCGAGCAGTCACTATGCATATATATAGCAATACCACAACCCATAATCCAACCTCAAAATAATATATATACCATTTCAAATATAACTTGTTTCCTTTCAATAAAAGTATCCATTTCCCAATAATGGCAAAATAAAATATCAACGGTCCAGTCCATTGATTAATCTCATAAAAACACATACCAATGGTCTATTCCATTAGACAATCTCGTAAAAACACACTAATAGTCTATTCCATTAGTCAATCTTGTAAAAACACGTCAATGGTTTATCCATTGATAAATCCCATATCACATATCGATGGTTCATTCCATCGACTAATCCCACATCAAATCACATGTCAATGGTCTATTCATTGACCAATCTCAAATCACAATACACGTCAATGGTCTATCCATTGAAATCTCAACAAATCATAAATCGATGGTCCATTCCATCGACTAATCTATTGCTCAATATACTACCATGGTCACAACACAACGCCTTGTGACAAGGCGACTAAGATTCCCCCCTTGGCAAGGTCTCTACCTACATCCCCGATAGCTGGCACACAAGGATATCCTAACTAGTATGCATACTCACAAGCCCCTCAATGGGCTCACAGCGACATTGAGCATCAACACCAACATTCCCCAAATATCATAATTCAATTCAGAATCAACTCATAATCAACCTCATAAACCAAACATATAATCTTCCGTTCAACAAACGGAATACATTTCACAAAACATTCCTCACATCGTTCTCAAATACAGAATAGTAGTAATTGCCCGATCTAGATTTTTATGCAATAACCATGCTTTAATAACTCATGTAATACTCAAACCTTTATCACTTTCAAGACATGAGTTTATAAATTCATAAAAGATATAGCACCACTCACCTGGAATGCTCAAACTCAAACTACGTGTAGCTAGGCAACTCGTTAATCTCGTAATCTTATCAATTAAATGAGAATTGACGTCAAAACCGGATAAAACTCTACAAAAACTACAAAGCGACTAAACGACGACTAAACGCTATCAAAACAACTCATACGCGCTAACAAATCGCACACCCAAAGTAATTATTCAAAGCCGTCCGCAACGCATATCTTGCACGTCAAACTTTGTCGGGCCACAACTTTTTCCACCAAACTTCGTTTTAAGCAAACTTATAGACAAAAGAAACATCGTTCGACGTACGACAAAACCCGTGGCTTGGACAGCCCAAAAACTAGCCGAAAATCGACGAAAAACGACGTGAAAGGCTGCTGGTC
>BCNH02000011.1:11032280-11054061 GCA_001662345.2 Metrosideros polymorpha var. glaberrima | reverse complement strand
AACTCGCCACGTCACGTCAACACCAGCCGACCAAATGGACTAAATTAGTACAAATGCAAAAAATTTAGGCAGTCCAAAACTCATTTTGGAAGAAAATGTATTCTAGAGTATAAACGCATTTCTATTTTAAAAATGAAAAAAGTGCTCCAAAAGTAAAATAATAAAAAAATTTAACTAACGCATTTTTGCTTTAGAAGCACTTCTGATGCAGGAATTTTACTCCAAAATAATTACCATGCACCTCCATAATAGGGGATTGGGATTCAAGGGAGGGAGTAATTGTGAGAGGGGCGAGAGAGAGAGAGGACAGGTGGGGTGGGGAGAGGGGAGGGGCCCGAGGAATAGAGGTGAAGCAAAAGAAGAAACTAGACCTCAGTAGGATACGAATAAGTGGCTTCTAGGAGAAAGGTCCAAGGGAAGTGTAACCGCAAAAATAGAAAAACAAAACAAGCCCCAACTCCGAAGGATAAAAAAGTTCAATTGTGCACGCTCCTTGTCTTCGTTAAGTCGTGGGAAAGTGCCCAGCTTTTTTTTTTCTTTTTCATTGGAAACTAGACTTATGGCCCGTGCTATGTAAAAGAGAAAAACAAAATTAGTGTTCGTTATTAATCTCGTGTCACGTGATTGACTCTAAAAGTGAAAGTGAAAAACGAAAGAAGGTGAATCGTGAATGAGTTATCATGTATATATAAAAACTTAGATAAACCTCCATTCCTCTCATTTAATTGATTGAAATAATCATAAAGTGATCATTTATCATATATGTATAAAAATATATATTTAATATACAATGTGTCCTAACGTGCCAGAATTTTTTATTTTTTGAGAAATGACGTATCATGTCATGTCGTATTGTGTGTCGGTACTATATGGGCTACACTTAACTTTAAAAATAAATTTAAGTGGGTCATAAATTGGTTACTTAACAATTTAATAGGTCTTAAATGGGTTACCTAATAAGTAACAAGTGAATAATAAATAGGTCATTTTTTATTTTTCTTTTTTAAATTTCTTTTTCTTTTTTCTTTTATTTTTTTCTTTTCTTCTTCCTTGACCGGCCATGGTGATGGCCAGCGACCAGCCACAGGTGAGGGACGCGCTCACCGAAGGCCGGCGAAGCTCGAGCTCACCAACCTCTAGCGAAGCTCGACCTCGCCTATGGCCGGTCATTGAGGAAGAAGAATCACACTAAATTAAACAAATAAAGGAAAAAACAAAAAATTAAAATTAAAAAATAAAGAATTGAAAATTCGATTTAAAAAATTAAAAATAATTAAAAATTCATTTTTTTTAAATATAAAAATTGCCCGCTAGATGTGTATTGTATGGAAGTGTTTTAGCAATATGAAAATCATAAGATTAAGTAAAATATGAAATTGTTTTAGCAATACCAATCAAATTGGATAACAGTCGAGGAATTTCTATTACGAATAAATTGGTTATAAATGAGTTAATGAATCATTTTCAGTTGAACCATTTATAACCCGATCCAAATCCGATTCGACCCATTCGTTTGACAGGTCTAACCTGGAGCAAGGCCTCAAAGCAACTAAAGAACCAAACTTGAACGCCACCCCTCACACTGAGTCGACACGCCCATCACCAGACCACCATCCTGGCTACTACCCATCCTCAATTATGACTCCACAATGACGCGTAGCATACAAAAATGGAACATTCCAGTAAAGTTCAGTCAAGCATCGTAAGAAATCATCGCTCATCTCAATCTCCGGTTCATTTCCTCGCCGGTATTCACCATGAGAACAGTGCACAGAATGAAACAACACAAAGAAAAGAAACAAGAAGATATGTTCAGTTTTTGTTCGGTGACAACGGAATATAGCAGAAATTGAGCTCAAAAGTTAATGAGGAAACATCCACCACACGAGACATACAGAGACCCACTCAAATTAATCCACAATCGTAGACAAATTTATGCAAATCTGGTTTTGGCATTTCATCAAACATATGGTGAGCACTCAGTTCAGGAGCGAAAATTAACCATTCCAGGACTCGGACTCGCATCCAGACTCGAGGGAAACCACTCAGAAATGTTCAAACTTAACAAAAACCAACTCAGATCCGACATGAGCAAGAACTAAAAAAACGAGTCGGCTCCTACCTCACTCAAGACAGGACAGAACAGGGCAAGGCAAAAAAGTTCGCGGAACGAGCGTTTAACCGCGGGGGTGCCCTACCCAGATCGAAGACGGCAGCCACGGGGCGAGTTCGAGGCGAATCGAGCTACGGCCGGCCGCCTCGCGATGCCTCCGAGCCGAGATCCTCGGGAAAGAGAGAACGCAACAACTAAAGGGACTCACCTGGAAGGCTGGTAATCAGGAAAGCGAGGTCGTGAGAGTGAGGGTGTCGGCCGGATGTTGTCGAACGGCGACGGTGGGGGTGACTGGTCGGGTGCGATCGAGAAGACAGAGTGCGTGCGGCCGAGAGGGAAGAAGCGAACTCCTCCCTGTTTTTCTCCATTCTCTCTTTCGGTTCCCCTTGCTCTCTTGTGTGTGTATTTTCCCCTTTTCTTATCAATGATCGAGAGCAGCCCCTTGAATGATGAGCAAAGAGGAAAAGAAATGGCTTCTCTCTCCCCCTCAACTCACGGCAACCAGTGGTAAAAAACATCAGGCCCCAGTTTTTTGTTGGCTTGGAGTGGTGAGAGAAGAGAGGAGAGGGGTCTCCGTGGTCTCTTGGCTTCCACGGATGCGCTCCTTATTTTTCACATCAAATCGGTTAATTCTCACTTCATGAAACCGAGGACCGACTCTGTCCACCTCGAAAGTGGCGGTGTTCTTTTCTTTTCTTTTTTTGTGATTGTACCGAGTTATAAATTATAAGATGCAACATACCACATCTATCTTTGCTCCAAAGATACAGGTTAAACTCCCAAACCTCATGTAAACACATATAAGTACAAGCATAGCCATTATTCTCATTTCTGCCTTTGTAATATCATGAATATGACATGGTTCTGAGGTTCCATACGCTCGAAGGACCGTGTATCGACCAAGAGGGACGGGCGACCCTCTCCAGAATTCTCTATAACATTCTCGAGGGCGGGCAATATTGTAATTATGCCATATTCTAGAGTCTTCTGTAATTAATGCGGGTAGACGGTAATTGGGATAATGTAATCTCTACCCTCCGTAGTTAATGTGGGTGGATGGTAGTTGGGGAGATCCAATCTCCACCGTTAGATCAAGGAGAGATCTACGGATACGGTTGAGCCTATACTTGTATATAAGGGGGTCTCCTCCCCTCTTATTTGTATCTCATTCCTTACGAGCAATATAATCCAGAGCTTCTCTCTCTAGAGTTTCTCATTCTAAAGATCGTTATGAGCAAGTGAGTGTAGGAAAGACTGACTTGGGAAGCAATTTCTTAAGGCCGCACGGGTGAAGGGAACGCTAGATTGACCAACCCATGACAGTTGGTATCAGAGCAAGATGGCCAAGGGCGGCATGGAACTACGATCCGATATCTCATCCGACAGGGTTGCGGAAGATGATCGTGGGCGAGCCCCCGAAAGGCAAGTTGCCAAGGGAAAGAAGGATCGTGCCGCGTCGAGTTCGAAAGAGGTGCCGATGGACGTGGAGACCCGCGTGGCGAAGATAGAGATCGCTCTCGCAGACGTCCAAGATGAGGTGGAGGATCTGACTACACGCATCGAAGGAGGCGAAACCGGAACGAGGGAGCTTGAGGCCGACGTACAAGAGCTCAAATCCGGTGTAGAAGAACTCCGAGGGGAGATGCTAGGCATAGCCAACACCACCGATGAACTTCGACAATGCGACAATGCCTTGGAAGCCCTCGTGGCGGCCATGCGCGCGGAGATGGCCGAACTCCAGGCGAAACTCACCGAAGTGGAGGGAGCACGTGTGAACGGGGTGGTCACCGTGCAAGCCAATCCACGAGTAGACGCCCCAAAGCCTAAGGAGTTCAAGGGCTCGCGGGTGGCCAAGGACGTGGATAACTTTCTGTGGTACATGGAGCAGTACTTCTCGGCGATGGGGATCGTCAATGGTGCGCTCAAGGTTAGTATTGCTACTATGTATCTCACTGATAATGCACTCTTATGGTGGCATCGTAGGAGTGATGATTGGAGTGGTGATCCGATCACTACATGGGAAACGTTCGTCGAAGAGTTTCGACGACAACATTACCCCGCTTATGCGGAAGAGGAGGCCCGAGACGAGCTCCGACGCTTAGAGCAACGGAGTGGGGTTCGTGAGTACGTGAGGAAGTTTTCCAAGTTTCTGCTGCAAATTCCGTCCATGAACGACACCGAGGCGTACTACCAATTCGTTGGTGATCTTAAGCCGTGGGTAAAGCAAGAACTGAAGCGGCACAACACAAGGGATCTCTCGGCGACCATGTCTGTGGCCGAGAGCCTCGTGGAGTACAAGACCGCTCCTGGGAACAAGCCGGACTCCCGACCAAGGGATAAGGCTAATGGTGGGGGAGATCGCCCCAAATTCCAACGCCTTCTAGGAAACAAGCCATCATCGGCTCCTGCGAAGGCGAGGGGAGAATCGAGCGGCGGAGAACATAGGAAGGGCCGCTCTTCTTTCAAGTGCTTCTTGTGCGATGGTCCACACATGGCTCGTGAGTGCCCAACGCGAGCCAAACTCACAACGCTTGTCAAGGCGCAAGAGGAAGAGAAGAAAGAGACGCGACCGGGGTCATTACGGATCCTAAGTGCCATCAAGTCCAAGAAGACGAGCCAACCAAAGGGGCTCATGTTCGCGGACGTGAAGATCGAGGCGACCACGATGAGTGCGCTCGTGGACACTGGTGCATCCGATCTCTTCATATCGGAGGAGGCCACGAAAAAACTGCATCTTCGGGTCGAGAAAGGAGCCGGGAGGCTCAAGACGGTGAATTCCAAGGAGGTCCCGACATGTGGAATAGCTAGGGACGTGGAAGTTTGCCTGGGCAAATGGAAGAGCAAAGAAAGTATCGAGGTAATTCCGCTCGATGACTACGATTTTGTTATCGGATTAGGATTCCTCGATAGAATTGATGCTCTTGTTATTCCATTTGCCGATTGTCTGTGTATACTGGATTCGCATTGCCAATGCGTGATCCCGATCAAGCGCGACTCAGGCCACAATCAGAAGATTATATCGGCAATGCAACTCAACAAGGGGGCGAAGAAAAGAGAGATTACTTTCCTAGCCACCGTGAAGATCGAGGAACCGATGGGTGAAGGGAGTGATATCCCAACGGAGGTAACCCGAGTCCTCAATTTATTTAAAGATGTAATGCCATCTGAGCTTCCGAAGAAGCTTCCGCCTAAGAGGGAGGTGGACCACCGAATCGAGCTCGTGCCTGATGCTCGAACACCCGCCATGGCGCCTTATCGCATGGTACCGCCGAAATTGGAGGAGTTGCGGAGACAACTCAAAGACTTACTCGATGCTGGATACATCCGTCCGTCAAAGGCTTCGTTCAGCGCCCCGGTGTTGTTCCAAAAGAAGCACGATGGATCACTCCGGATGTGCATCGACTATCGGGCGCTGAACAAGCTCACCATTAAGAACAAGTACCCGATCCCACTCATTGCCGACTTGTTTGATCAACTTGGAGGAGCACAACGGTTCACCAAGCTTGATCTTCGATCGGGTTACTACCAAGTGTGGATCGCGGATGGAGACGAGCCAAAGACTGCATGTGTGATGCAGTATGGATCGTATGAGTTCCTCGTCATGCCATTCGGCCTGACAAATGCTCTGGCCATATTCTGTACGCTGATGAACAAGGTACTCCACCCTTTCCTTGATCGGTTTGTTGTGGTTTACCTAGACGATATTGTCGTGTATAGCCGGACCCTCGAGGAACATACCGAGCATCTCAAGCAAGTTTTCCAAGTCTTGTCGGAGAACGATTTATATGTGAAGCGGGAAAAGTGCGCCTTCACACAAAAGGAAGTTCCATTCCTGAGGCATATAGTCGGGGGTAGACATGTGCGAATGGATATAACCAAGATCCATGCTATTGTGGATTGGAAGCTGCCGACAAAGGTGATGGAGCTACGATCATTCCTAAGCCTCACCAACTATTATCGGCGATTCGTTCGAAACTACTCAAGCTTCACCATGCCACTCACGGATATGCTCAAGAAGAACAAGCCGTGAGAGTGGACAGAGCGATGCCAAAAGGCGATCGATGAGTTGAAGAAGGCTATGACTGAGGAGCCAATGTTGGTGTTGCCGGACTACTCCAAGCCCTACGAGATAGAAACTGATGCTTCCGACTTTGCTATTGGCGGTGTTCTTATGCAGGATGGACATCCAGTAGCATTCGAGTCGAGGAAGCTGAATGAAACCGAATGACGATACACGGTCCAGGAAAAGTAGATGACGGCTGTGGTGCACTGTCTTCGTACGTGGAGACATTATATCCTGGGATCGCGGTTCGTCGTGCGGACGGACAACGTGGCTACGAGCTACTTCCAAACTCAGAAGAAGTTGAGTCCGAAGTAAGCTCGCTGGCAGAACTTCCTGGCAGAATTCGATTATGTGCTGGAATATAAGCCGTGTAAGTCCAATTCTGTAGCCGATGCTTTGAGTCAGAAGATGGGTTCGGCTGTGGTGAGTCGACTCGAATGTCCTTGGAACGAGCATATCAAAGAGGGGTTGCAGCATGACTCAACCGCCAAGGCCCTCCTTGAGCATGCACAAAAGGGCAAGACGCGGCAGTTTTGGTGTGAGGATGATCTACTCTACACCAAAGGGCGAAGACTCTACGTGCCGCAATACAGGAAGCTGAGGAAGGAAGTGCTACGAGAGTGCCATGACTCAAAGTGGGCGGGTCATCCAGGGATCCACTGCACTATGGCGCTCGTGGAGGAACGATTTTTCTGGCCGCACCTACGCGACGATGTGGAGGCATATGTGAAGACTTGTCTGGTGTGCCAACAAGACAAGCTCGAGCAAAAGTCGCCGATTGGATTACTGCAGCCACTTCTTATCCCGGAGCGTCCATGGGAGAGTGTTTCCGTGGACTTCATCGTGAATCTACCAAAGTCCGAGGGGTGTCAGACTCTCATGGTCGTGGTGGATCGGTTTTCCAAGTATGCAACATTTGTGCCAGCCATGAAGGATTGCCCGGCCAAGGAGGCGGCCAAGATGTTCTTGAAGCACATCATCAAATACTGGGGCGTGCCGCAGATGATCGTGAGTGACCGTGACCCACGGTTCATCGGTAAGTTCTGGACCGAACTCTTCAAATTACTCGGGTCAGACCTTAATTTCTCGACAAGCCTGCACCCCCCGACGGATGGCCAAACAGAACGGGTGAATGCACTCCTTGAAGTGTATCTTCGACACTATGTGAGTGCTACTCAGAAGGACTGGACAAAGCTGATCGATGTGGCCCAGTTCTCTTACAACCTTCAGCGGAGCGAGTCCACTGAAAGGAGTCCCTTTGAGATCGTGACGGGACAACAACCGAGCTCGCCGAGCACGGTTGCCACGGGCTATCGGGGAAATAGCCCTTCGGCCTATAAATTTGCCAAAGAATGGCAAGAGCGGACGGACATCACGCGGATGTGCCTATACAAAGCTTCAAAGCGGATGAAAAAGTGGGCCGACAAGAAACAACGGCACGTGGAATTTCAGGTTGGGGATCGCGTGTTAGTAAAGTTACACCTGGTCCTAAGATACAAAGATGTGCATGAGTCATTGATCCGTCGCTATGAAGGGCCGTTCCGAGTGATACAGCGGATCGGCAAGGCGGCATACAAGCTGGAACTACCACCGAAGTTAAAGGTACACCCTTTGTTCCATGTTAGTATGCTAAAGCCGTTCCATGAAGATCAGGAGGATCCGGATCGAAGAGAGTCGCAACAGGCACCTCTTGGGGCGAAAACCTCGTACGAACGAGACATCGACTTCATCATGGCAAATCAAGTTGTACGAAAGCGATATCGTGCGCCGAAGCGAGAGTACCTAATCCGATGGAAGGGTCTTCCGGAGAGTGAAGCAAGTTGGGAACCCGAAGAAGCTCTTTGGCAATTCAAGCGACAAATCAATGAATTTCATGCCGAAGACGCGACGAGGGCGTCGCCTGATTAAGTGGGGGAGAATGACACGGTCCTGAGGTTCCATACGCTCGAAGGACCGTGTATCGACCAAGAGGGACGGGCGACCCTCTCCAGAATTCTCTATAACATTCTCGAGGGCGAGCAAAATTGTAATTATGCCATATTCTAGAGTCTTCTGTAATTAATGCGGGTAGACGGTAGTTGGGAGGATGTAATCTCTACCCTTCGTAATTAATGTGGGTGGGTGGATGGTAGTTGGGGAGATCCAATCTCCACCGTTAGATCAAGGGGAGATCTATAGATACGGTTGAGCCTGTACTTGTATATAAGGGGGTCTCCTTCCCTCTCATTTGTATCTCATTCCTTACAAGCAATACAATCCAGAACTTCTCTCTCTAGAGTTTCTCTTTCTAAAAATCGTTGTAAGCGAGTGAGTGTGGGAAAAGCTGACTTGGGAAGCAATTTCCTAAGGCCGCACGGGTGAAGGGAACGCTAGATTGACCGACCCGTGACAAATACACAAGGGAAAGCAGCGTCATCACACCATAAAAGCACCCAGCAACATCTACACGAGGAGATAGGTCTGCATCGGCACTTCAATTCAAGATTTTATCAGGTTCCGATGGTGATGGGAATGCTGACCAGTAGAATTGGTTGAGAGGGCTGAACCAGTCACATTAATAGAATGTTTTGCAAGGTCCACACTTTTCTTAGTTGCTAACCAGACAATCCAAAGAAGACCTTACCAACCTGCAAGGCCCGAATGACAAATGTGAAGGTTGTCTATTGCTCGAGGGATGCTAATCAAGCTGCTGATTCGATTGCCAAAGCCCATCGCCTTATAACTCTCCCTTCTAATTGGGTCTCAACCCCACCCCAACCCTTATGGGATATTTTATGTTCAAAGTCTAATTTGTCTTCGTTTTGTAATCGTCGTTTTAATGAATGAATGAGAATTTCGATCTTGACCAGAAAAAATAAAAAAAACATGTGCCATGATGGAATTTTTCACATCTCAAGTGCTTGAAATACAAGGCGTACTGGGCAAACTTCGTCGGTTCGATCAGGTTTCTCATGCGAAATCAAGAACTGGACCGGTTATTACCAGTTTCAAATTTGTGGAACTGAGAACCGGTATGCGAGGTCGAAGGTGATGCTCATGAACAGGTGGCACGTGAGGTCGAGGTGTGTAGCTTTACGATGGAGAAGGCCTCCAGCTGATCTCTGCCTTCATATATAGATGTGCAACAATTTGATTGTTGACGAGTCTAACATTTGGAAATTGCTCGAGCAAATGTTCAAAGATGCTAATCTTAAGTATACTTTAGCCTTCTATTAGATGAATTGCATTTGAGAATCTCCACCTTCGCCCAGCAAGTTTGGCGGATGTTGGCCAAGAAAACATCCATCCTTCAAACTCCATCTCAATCACCTTGGTCTAACTAAGTTTGACCGAAATTAAGGAATACTATTCACCACTTCGATTAGGAAGTCATATTCGAGATTTTCCTTCTTCGAGATATTCTCCAAATACCGATGCACATTTCGAGTGAGCCACCAATCAACCATCAGCTCAGACACCACTTGTTGAATCCATGTGACAAAAGCCCTCCGTTACCTTCAATCGCTGAGATTACGAAGAGCAGTTCCAGTCCAAATTTATCAATTTATCTGGTTGGACCTACGTCCACCCAAAAACTCAAATCAATATAATATGGGCTACCAACTCCATCACACCAAATCTCGAAGTGGGATTTCTTTTGTCTAACACTTTGTACATGCATCTTAACATGATATAATATGACAACAATGGACTTACCGTGGCTCATTCTAGAACAGCCCATTTAAGTGTTGCCCGTATCCCAGGTTGCTCGACCCTGTACTCCAAAGCCATCCCCTACCCGGCGCGGCCCGACATTGGACCTAGGCCGACAAAGAAGACCCATATTGTAATTACCCTCATCAGCCAAACGGCATATCATCACCATGCATCAAAAGAAGGCACGACTGCTGGGTTTGATTGGTTCCGAAATTGACGGTTTTCACGGGAGGAAGCGAGTTAGAGAGACTTTTCCAGAGCGTCTTATTCCAATCTCGCCAAACGAAACTACAGGCAGTTCAGCATTCAATTGCGGGACCAATTTTCCGACATAACTGTTGGAGAAACATTGATTGGATTGAGTACGAGACAAAACCTGACCTTATTGCAGTGGACTTGAACTTTCAAAGTCCGTCGGCTCTTCCCCCACCACCCCCACCTATAAACCACAGCCAACTTCCATAGTGATGGCAAACTGCACCGCCTCTCATTTTTCGTGCTATCTTGTAGTTTTCTTCACCAATGGCAAAATCTTCCCCCTTTGTTGCAAACTCTCTCTCCATTCCTTCAATGCTGCTCCTTGCTCTAATGGTGTTTACAAACCTGCATAGGACAGGTGGGTTTCCTCATGCTGATTTCAAAGATGAGGCTGGCATTGATGTTCCTACGTATAGCTTGGTTTTAACTCGATACTTTCATATGTTTTCCTTGACGTAATCTTTTGCGTCACGAATTGTTAGATATGCTAATTTTCTTACCTACGTATACGATTTTTTTTGTGGGTTTATCACTTTGACACGATCATGTTTCATGCTCTTAAATTGCACGCATATGCTCTAAATTCTATAGAACGAGTATCTACACACAACAATAGGAGATGTTAAATCCGTGAGAAAAATAAGTGTCTATTGATGTATATATTTTAAATCGTGATTGTAATACAATATTTTATTGTAGCATTACTGTGAAATGCTATAATGGTTGTGTTTAATAATATATATTTTAAATTTTTTGTATCTTAAAGTTAAGTGATACAATTTTTCTGTAAACTGTTGCAATTGTGAGGGTGCTGTAAATGTGAGAAATTTGTCGAATCGCTTTGTAAAAACTGCACCGCCCATTTCGCCGATGTAATTGCTGTGGAAGAGCCGTATCAAGAAGGCTCTAAGAATTATTGATGTGACATTAGTCAACCTTTTCGATCCAAATTAATTTGGTGAAATTGTATGACTAGCACATAGGAGATCACAATGCATTTTTTTTTCATTTATGAAACATCGAAAAATGTCATTGATAACATGATTTTTTGTTTTTTGCAATCTCTACTGTCTAATAGGTATAACATGTCTATTATTTTTCCTTTCAATGTTAACCCAAGAGCCAAAAACTTTCTTTTCATCTCCTAATAGTACATCAACAAATCATTAACGATCTTAATTTTACCTAATTCCAGCTGCCCAGACAGGAGTTTGCTATGGGATGCGTGGCAACAATCTGCCATCGGCGCAAGAAGTCGTGGCCCTTTACAAGCAGAAAAACATCCCCACCATGCGAATCTACGACCCAAATCCGCAAGCTCTTCAAGCCCTTGGAGGGTCTAACATCCAGCTCATGCTAGGCCTCCCAAACACTGACCTCCAAAGCATCGCCTCAAGCCAGGCCAATGCAAACACATGGGTCCAGAACAACATCAAGAACCGCGGCAGCGTCCGGTTCAAGTACGTTGCTGTCGGCAACGAGGTGAAGCCCTCCGACCCATTCGCACAGTTCCTTGTCCCCGCCATGCGCAACATCCGGACGGCGATCGCCAATGCCGGCCTCGGGAGTCAGATCAAGGTCTCCACCGCGATCGACACGGGCGTGCTCGGCGAGTCCTATCCTCCCTCGAAAGGCGCATTTAAGTCCGACTACATGTCTCTCCTCGGCCCCATTATCGGCTTCTTGGTCGAGACCCAAGCCCCCTTGCTAGTGAACTTGTATCCTTACTTCAGCTACGTCGGCAACCCTCGAGACATCAGATTGGACTATGCGCTATTCACGTCGCCCTCAGTGGTGGTCATGGACGGGGCGTTGGGTTACAAAAATCTCTTCGACGCAATACTGGATGCAGTCTACTCCGCGCTCGAGAAGGCCAATGGTGGCTCGCTAAACATCGTTGTGTCGGAGACTGGGTGGCCTTCAGCAGGAGGAGGGGAGGCGACGTCACTCGACAACGCAAGGACTTACAACACCAATTTGGCCAACCACGTCAAGGGAGGGACACCGAAGAGGCCCCGCGGGCCGATCGAGACGTACGTGTTCGCCATGTTCGACGAGAATCAGAAGAGCCCCGAGTATGAGAAGTACTGGGGGCTTTTCCTTGCGAACAAGCAGCCTAAGTACCCGATCAATCTTAATTAGGAGAGGATCTAGTTATGTGCTATTATGATGTCATTGGGGTGAAATGAGAGCGTGTTATTACCCCATAAAAATAAAAGGAGCGTTACTAGTCGAATCGATTTAGGTACTTCAATAAAGTATGGTGAAGGAATTATACCTCTATTTCAATGATGAATACTTTCTCTTTCTTTCTTTCCTTCTTTTTTTTGACCATTTACTGCAGTCGATGGTATTGAGTTAATTTCTAGGCATCAAACTAAGTTAACCTTAATTTAGTATCCGGTCAGCTCCCGTAGTTCCATCATGTCGTTGAGATGGATGTACTCGGATGTGGAAATGTGGAAGGGGGTGGCAATTGGAATTTCTAGAGTTCTATTAGCAATGCTTATGACGTGAATATTTTAATGGATTCAAAATAAATGGTTAATATAACAAAAAATTATAAATTCGTACACATATGACAAATTTATCTCGATACTAATTTTTTTACCATAAAAAACCTCAAATTTGTACATCCGTAATAAATTTACCCCTGACTAATTTTTTAATCACAAAAAACTCCAAACCTGTAACAAATTTACTCAAATTTTTTTTTTAAATAATAATAATTTAGTTGACGTTTCTTTAATTAGCTTTCCTAAAGATGGGGCTCAGTTCATCTTCTCCAACATTTCCTCCAACAAATCCTAAGTTTTGGGGTAAATTTATCATAGGTGTATCAATTTGAAGTTTTTTATGGTCAAAAAATTAGTTTTTGGTAAATTTATCACATGTATATCAATTTGAGGTTTTTTGTGATAAAAAAGTTAGTTTTGAGTAGATTTGTCACAAGTGTAATAGTTTGGGATTTTTCGTGATATTAACCATAAAAATAATAATATAAGTCCTAAAACATTCTGGTCAATTAACAGTTGAGTTCTAATTCTCATTATATGGGTCCTAAATGCTTTCAAACTCGAACTAATCCGCCCACTCAACTTCTTGTATTTAGAGCGATTCGTGTATCTACTCATCAGACTATTGTTCCGTACCATTATCAAAGAAGATTCAAGTAAAACATGAATTCATTCGTCGGAGTCTCATGATGAGATGCTCTCCCAGTCACAACTTACCTTTTCTAAAAAATTTGTGGATCCGACTAAGTACTACTAAGGGTGTGTTTGGTAACATTTATGTTCCCGAGAATAATTTATATTTAGAAATAGTTTTTTTCTATTTATGTTTTGGAGAATAGTTTCTAAACAAAAGAACATGTTTGGTAATTTCTATTTTCGGAATAGAAAAAGAATAGAAATGCATTTCATACGATCCTAAAAATTTATATTCTCAATTTTTTCGTTTAATTATAAAAATGTCAATAGAGGCGGCGGTAGATCAGGAGCAGCAACATCGGTTAATGGCATTGATGGCGATTGCCATCTAGCAGCGATGGTAGCCGGCAACGATGGGTGGCCGATGGTGGTTGTGATGGATGGCGAGTGGCCGAGGGTGGCAGTGGCTAGCAGAGGTGGCCGGCGGCGGGCGATGGACTCATGGGCGACGACCGATAGTGGAAAGAGTGGCGAGAAAGAATGAGAGTGAGAGAAATAAGTTGATTTTTTTTTTTTTTGTTCTCGAGAACAAAAGGCAACTTTTTTTTTTTACTTTTTGTTTCAGTTCCAAATCTATTGCCAAGAAAACAAAATAGTTTTCAGGAACAAAAAGTTACCAAACAAGTTTATGTTCTAAATCTGTTCCCAAAAACCAAAAAAAAAAAGAAACATAAACGTTACCAAACAGAACCTAAAAATCACAAGTTGTCATACGGTGCTTTTCACTATAATTAATTCCATTTAACTACATCACGTATAGACTCTATCAATATGACATTTTATCAACATGTGGCATGTAATCCCATCAGAAATGGTATCAGCAGCAACTCGCCCTTCTAGGTAGCTTCTATGGCTCCAACCGTAGCAGACATGGCACCTCTGTGATCGGCACAAAAAATAAATATATATCCAACTTTAGCTCTTGTCATAATTTTACCTTTTATCTCATAAAAAATCTTCAACTTTAGATTTAGTCCTAATTTTACCCTCAACTTAGGTCATGTCTCAATTCTATTCTAAACGTTTTTTTGTCCTACTCCAATTTTAGATCTCGTCACAATTTTACCATTCGGTCCCAATTTTGCCATAAAATTTTTATAGTCTCATAAAAAATCATAAATTTTTACTTGAGTCACAAATCTGCCTCCATTAACTCTCCATCCAAGATTTTTCGTTAACAATGGAGAGATAGAAAACTCCTTAGCACGAATTGTTCAAGCGTCCCGAGCGCGAGCTCTCCAACCATGAGAGATAGAACATTCCTAAGTACCAAAGATTGAAAACTAAGTGTAAAATCACTAAGGAAGAATTGACGGAGGATTAATAGAGGCGGATTCGGGACTCAATAAAAGTTGGTGATCTTTTATGAGGCAAAAAAACTATAGTAAAATTTAAACTAGACTTAAAGCTGAGATTTTTTTTTATGAGACAAAAAAGTTTATGGTAGAATTGATATTGAACATAAAGTTGAGGATTTTTTATGAAATAAAAATAGTTTGTGATAGAATTGAGATTGGACCTAAAGTAGGGAGTTTTCAATGGGACAAAAAAAAATTAAGGTTAAATTGAAACTCGATCTAAAGTTATAAGTTTTTTATGAGACAAAAGGTAAAATTGAGACAAAAGCTAAATTTAAAAGTTTTTTGGGTATTAAGCATTCTATAATCATGCCCGAGGAGTTGCCGAAGTTGCTCGTCCATTCCTACCCTTTTTTCTCTTAAGAATAGAAGAAGTAATTATGATTCTCAAAGGAGGTTGCATCCCTCTATCAAGAATGCTTGCTTCTGGTCCTAATCCATCAGTCTTGCCCTAAGAGAATCCAACGTCGGGCTTAGTCAGATCTCCGGGATACTGACTTCGAAAAGGCAATGGTAATGCTCAATGCTTCTAGCCAAGCGGGTGTCAAACACATTGCTTCTAGGGCTTGCTCTGTTCACAGCTCCTTTATGCACTCGAGAAGGCTAATGGGGGGCTCGCTACTCATAGTTAAGTCACCAGAAGTGTCCATGGCCCTTGGCTGGTGGAGATTGCAGTGTCTGTATTAAGAAACTTCAGTACTCAAGGTCTGGATGTGGTCTTCATCTTCAAGCCACACATAAGTCGATCGATGACGAAAAGCTTTTTCCATGTCAGGCTCTTGCCAGCTCCGATCAACATGCAGCTCCAATGGAGCGCCTACGGGATGATTATGAAAGTCATAAAAGTTTTAAGGATTTGATTAGACAAATTAGAAGTTTGAGACTTGATTGGAAAAATGTGCGAGTTCAGGGACTAAAATTGAACTTTCACCAATAAAATACAGCACAGTGTCCATTCGATCAAGAGGAAAGTTTTCTGTAACAGGGCAACCATACCGCAATTCTGCGGCTCGGTGGGCAAAGAAAGAAACTAAAATTACATAATTGGTATCATGAAAGGAAACTATCCAACACAAACCCACTCCTTGTTGCGGGGAATGCTCCTCCAAAAAAACCAAGAGGGAAAAAGAACGAAAAAGGCAAAGCTCAAACAGCTGCAATGACAACCACAAGCACCCATAAAAACCAGCACAAACGTAATAAAAAAGCATTGGCAATTACCTACTGATGGATTATGTACTCAAAAAATATTCCAAGCATCCATGGCAAGAAAAGACACCGTATAAGTTAGTTTCGATCTTGAGTGGCCTTGATGACAGGTGAAGCGCGGGGTTTAGGCTTCTGACAGGTCAGTATCGACGACTTGTGCCTTCTGATACTCTTCGAGAAGGTGCGATGTTCCTATTTGCGCTCCCATAGTCCCCATTATTGAAAGAGTATGAAAGAGAGAGTCCATTCTTACAGAGCAAACTCTGATCATGGGTAGTGTCAAAGTATCCAACTCGCTGCTTTGGCGTGCTCAAGGACCTGGCTCTTGCCTTTGCGGATTCGGTGATCGCCATGTAAGTGGGAAAAACTGGCGAACTAGGAACAGTGCCATCATCCGTGATTGATAACTGTTTCGTGTGACCAAATGATCTCCTTGGTAGAGAAGGAATGTTCAGCACTTCGCTTAATTCCTTGTCTCGAGTGCTTCCCAGCTTCTCTCGTCTGATTTCGCATCTTTTGCCGCTATTTGCATCTGAATGCGTAATGGGCATTGAAGTCTGTGGTCTCTCATCTGTGTAAGCATCTGAGTCAGGCCACGGCTCTAGGCGGCAGCTCCACCTCCCATAGTCCTTGGTCCATTGAAATTCTTCCGGAACTTGAGGAATTCGTCCTTCCTGAGAAAATGCAAAAGCTCCAATGAAGGAAATAATTAGGTCCATCCAATGAATTATATTCGTTTTATTATGATTCGAGCTAATACAGATGCCTTCGTCCATATTAATAAGAGTCGTGACTGCATGGAAATACCCGGTGGGAGTATGAAAATTTCTTCATACGCTCTCTTTTGCTTATTGCATCTTGCTTCCTTAGCAGATTGGTTTCAAGGTCCGCCTTTGAGTATGTGCTGCAGTTCCAACTCCTCTGGCTGGGGTCGAGCTGCCGACGCAAGGACAATGGTTCCAGTAGTATTAGCCATATAAAATTAGAGGTACTATCTAATAACTACTGGACATCAATCTGCAGATTACGCAATAAATTTACAAATGATGCTGCCAGTGATAAAAGGCAGCATCATTTTTAGCAGTGACAATATTTGATGGAGAAGTTCTAGCTTGAATTCATTCTAGTAGACGAACCCAAACACAATCATGACTTGTCTGTTGCTAGGTTTGTATAATCTCTTCATAAACACAAAAGTTTGCCAATCTGAGAACCATGCCCTGTGGAAAAGTAGATTTGGATGCAACAAATCTCATCTACCTTTGTTTCCATTTCCGCCTGTTCTCTTCTGGACTTGGAGAGATCTTTCTTTTCGCAAACTTCACAGCCTCCATTTCTAGATACACTCCTTTGCAGGAGAGATGGTTGCATACTCGCACTGGAGGGAGGCAAACACTTCAATGTGGCGACTCTTTGGCGTCTGACAGCTCTGCCACGGGCAATAGCTTGTAGCCTCACCAGTCCTTTCAGTGCACGGAACGCCTTCCTCGCCTGTTTGAACTCTCGACGAGCAAGATTGTGAGAATAACAAAGTCATATTCGTTTCAAAAGCAATAATAAGCAATGCCACGGATTAAGCTGGCACATGTCTTATGGAACTCGTCCTAGGAAATTCCACACTCCACAATGCTTCTAGATTATCTATTTGAATCATTAGACAATAACAGATGGCTGCCAAAATTTGTTGAGTTCAAATATGGGCAAATGGTAGCAAAAAAGGTTCAAAGAATTCGAACGAATGTTCAATCATTTTAATTTCTACATTGGTGTCTCTATGCAGATTTGAGGAATAGAAGTCATGACGACATAAGAATCATACTGATTCTCAAATGCATTTTACGGAGTACTGAGAAACTACAAATGAAACTAGAGGTGCACGAGATTACAAAATGTGATTGAGAAATTGCTGAGTAATTCCTTCGATCTCATCCATTCTTCCACTCTACATGCTAATAATTGTTCCACAATTCGTAAAGTAGCTCTCCCCACATCAGAGTCAGACGCGGCAGAATTGTGACTGGAAAATATCTCAAACCATACCTCCCAAGTGATGTAAGCGAAACATTACTTTCATGAATAAATTCTGAAATTTATCATCTCGCTAAGGGCCAGAGTAACAACAACACTCACAAGATATGCCCGGAAAGCGCTTTGAATTCTGATGGCAGCCAAGTGTGGATCTCCTTTGTAACTGCGATGCTGCAATTGAGAAGCGCCAGTCAACCGGACCACCTCTGCCGCGGCATGGGCTGCTGCAACCGCCGCCTCGGCAGCAGCAGCCGTGGCCATGGCGACCGTCAGAGCATGCTTCCTCTGTTCCTCCATCGCTCGACTCAATTTCGCATGAGGTGCTGCAAGTCGAGGGCATTGTTTAAGCTTAACCCCTCCAAACAACCACTCCCACTTCCTTGATTTCTGCATTCAACACTCAAATATAAGTGTATTTCCTCACAAAAGCTAAAATCTACAGAACAGGAAAAATTAGGGGTTTTAGGACAACCTTTCCCACTTTTCCTTTTGAGTCGGGGACAAAGAGCCTCTTTATCCAGCTGAACCAGCACATCTTCTTCCCCATACAACATTCAGGAATAGTTCACTCCAACTTCACGAACCGCTCTTGACGATCAAGAAGCTTTCGAAAGAAACAAAAAATCCATGCCTTCACACAAAGAATGATCGCAATCTCTGAGATGGAACTCGAAAGGCCCCACAAAAAACAGATATCTCTTTCACAGCATCAAAGCCCATTCTAGCCAAGTCAAAAGACATTAATACCAACATCACCAAAAGCACAGAAAAAAGTTAAACACTAGCGATTCCAGGACCCAATTGAATTGTGCGCGTATTAAGAGCTTCATCAAAGAACCGCACAAGTGGTTAACACTGCCACAGCATCTATGCCAGAAAAAGACTGGGCAGTGACATGCTTTACTGAGGAAACTTGCCTCTTTTATAGCAGCAACCACATAAACCCAAAAAAAAAAAAAACTTGACCTTAATTATACAGTCCTAACCAACCCCTAAAATGAAAAGAAGCAACCAAGATTCCCGGACAACATAGTGCACTGTTCAGTACCATGAAGAACTCACAGGACATCAGCACCAGACATACGGGCATTTCTTGAAGCCATTTGGCAAGAGCTTGTCAAGCCAAACCCTGCTCTGTCTCACATAAGAAGAGAGAGAGAGAGAGAGAGAGAGGTGTGTACTTGTTCAGTGTGTCTGCTCACAGGGATATATAGTCGGTGACGCAAGAAGTGAGAGAGAGAGAGAGAGAGAGGTGTGTACCTGTTCAGTGTGTCTGCTCACAGGGATATATAGTCGGTGACGCAAGAAGTGAGAGTGATGACCCGGAGAGAAGGTGATGACTTAGAAATTAATGAGTGGTCACTTTCAAGCTTCGTCATGGGGACCTCGTTTTTTATTTTTTCTCAATCTCTGCCCTCCCAAAACAGTCACTTTCACAACTGCCACCCGACTAGTAGTTCTCAAGAGCCTCTATTCGGCACTCCTCCAATTTACCATCCTGACCTCGGAGCACTCGTTGAACAACCAATTGACGGAACTCCGCCGATCTCAAGGCGTATCTTCCTCTCGTGCCATGCGAAATCAGTATTGTAACAATCGAATTATTCTAAATCAAACATGTTCTTTTTTTTTTTTTTGGTCGGAAAAAAAAAATTTCCATTACTCAATTAAGGAGGAAGACCCGAGAGATGGGCTTCAATACAAAGAAGGTCCCAAAGAGCACGAGGTGGGGAGGATACCCAATTACAAGATAACTCATTTTTTCTACACATCTTGTAAGTGTCTGAAGGTGCTCATTAGTAGGTAGGGGTATGCAACGGAATCGGGAACCAGACCCGACCGCTCAAGAACCGGTGGTTCCTAAGGAAATTGGTCCGCTTTCCAATTCCAAGTGTGAAACTGTTCACCCACCCAGCCAGACTAGATCGATAATAATATATATTATTTAATTTATAATTAAAAAAATGAAAAGTCCTAAATTTCTAACTTGAAACTCGCTTATCTCGTTTCAAATTCTCACTATTATCTTGGTCTCTACTCTCTCTCGTCTCATACTCTCAATGTCTCACTCTCACCTCGGTCTCTTTGTCTTTGTCTCTCGACTCACGCCCTCGACTTCCATCGGCTTAGGGCCTCGATACTCAACTTCCATCGACTCACGGGGATCGGTTCCATGAATCCACCTGGCAACAGACAGTTCCCGGTTCCAATTTTTGAAAATCGGTCTTTAGTGGGCGGTTCTCGATTCTAAGGTGGGAACTGCCCTCCGAACTATGCTCACCCCTATTAGCGGGATCTTTATATTAAACCTAGGTTCGATGCCATCGTCACTTTCCTAAGTTCACGGATTCATGCACCCTGGCTACTTATTGCATTCCATGGATTGTTGAGCACAACACCTAAATCACACTTTATCCAATATAAAATTGATAGATGGTGATGGGATAGAAGGTAAATTAGTTGTTGAGGGCCTACTTTTTTTTTTTTTTGTAGAACACCATCTTGTATGAGATCGACATGCCATGTCTTTGGAGAGGGTTTACTCCAAAACACTTCACAAGATCTTCCCCCATTAGCATTCAAACTTGGAATTTAGCCCGCGAAGATGCAATTAGAACAGCCGTATGTCCCGTCGCATTTCAAGACCACCAACTACATCCTAAGACTCGGTCAACTATTCGTAAGACATTTTCCAAAGTAGACGGATTAGATTGACAAATATGTTAGTGACCTGAATTTTCTTTTCTTCAATATGGCCCATCCAAGTCCATTCATGAGAATATAATCGACCCTACTATCAAGGACACCATGTGAACAAGAACATATGTCTTGACCCTAACTTTTTTTTTGGGCATACATTTCTTGACCTTAACTAATGTCTATATACTAGACCCAACCTTGTTGACAACCTACCTACTTTGCCCTTTTTCTTCCTTTTATTTATTTATTTATCTGTATGATGAAAACCGCAACACCAGTACATAAATCATAAAACGATTAAATGATCTCTCCCTCCTTTTTTATTTCGAAAGAGAAACCGAATCTTCCACGAAATTTGTCATTTAGGTATTACTGCATCGATGCACTGATTCCGACCGAAAATTGTACATAGTAAATGAGGAAGATTAAATTACCTATGTTAGGAAATTTGGGGAGTGGGACTACATGAATCTCAGTCCTTATTTTTATTTTGGCGTGGTGCAAGGAGAGAGGGTGAAACCTCTTTTGAGCTGTAAATAGTCCCCAAGATGTGCCATCAATGTGGTGGGGGACTATGCCTTTTTTGCTTATTATAATTATAATTTTTTAGCTCAACAAAGGAGTTCTAAGAAGGGATAATGACACAAATTATTCATGTACTTTGGCTCAATGTGTAATGTGGTCCATGAACTTTCAATTTAGTACAAATGGTTCGTGAACTTTAGCTCAATATTCAATATGGTCTCTGAACTTTCCATTTATTTAATGTGGTTCCTGAACTTTTGGTATATATTTAAACTAGTCCCTAAACTATATGAGAATATTCAATGTGGTCCTTCCATTAATTTAAGTTCATAGACAATATTGAACGTTTTTATATAGTCTAAGGACTAGTTTGAACATTTATCAAAATTTCAAGGACCACATCAAACAAATTAAAAATTCATGGACCACATTAAACATTGAGCTAAAGTTCGTGGACCATTTATGTCAAATTGAAAGTTTAGAGATCACATTGCATATTGTGCCAAAATTCATGGATCATTTATATTATTTTCCCTTCTAAAAATGAGAAAAACTATGCAAGCAATTTCCTTTTCTAATAAGCCCAAGATTTTCAGCAAATCATGAGGAAGTCATCACC
>BCNH02000011.1:10963495-11031518 GCA_001662345.2 Metrosideros polymorpha var. glaberrima | reverse complement strand
GGGGGGCAGAGATCGAAACTTGTCAAATGCTTGGGCAAAGTCTCAAGAGCTGAATCAAGTGTACAGGATACACATCACCATCCCTGTCACAATAATCACACACACTTCTCCCCATTGCCTAACAATGCGTCTGGTGCATGCTGAGCAAGCTGAAAAAGTGAAGTCGCATGCATCATTGTTGTATTAGTTTAAGCTCAGTTAGAAAAATGCTTGCTTTTGCATTTCTTTGGCATCAAATCCCATGTGCTGGAGGGCGGCGGACAAAGGGGCATGACTGGTCCACAAAGCTTCGCCAGCAAAAAAAGTGACTTTTGATCCCAAAAATTGCCATACGGGTTGTGAATTGACAGTTCTATTTTCGTTGTGATGCTCCTGACGATGGGATGGGATGGGATGGGATGTGTGATCTGATGTGTTGACTTATCTCGTCTTGTGAATTTTGCCACATCTTGTCCTGAAGTTGGATCAAACCCTAGGAAAAGAAAAAAGAAGCCCAGATGGCTCGAAGAACGAGAATCGAAAATCTTTAGCTTCTTTTAGTTTAGATACTTTGACATACATTCTTGTCTAGCGATAGTAGGATAACATAGTCCGCGTGCAAAATTGGATGCGCAAGATGATATGACAATTGAGGCATTTGAGGAAGTAGATTATATTCGAACATCAATAAGAATTCGATAGTTCACCGGAAAACCAGTTTTGTATGTGTACCGATCTTGATTTTTCTGGTTATTTTGATCCATGTTGGATAGCATCATAAGGCATCAAATGTTAGCGCAAGCACAATGATAAATTAATCTCTCGAGTTTCTTGTGAACAGACACTGATCATACAAAATTATCCATTCTCAAAAAGGGGTGGCAATCTGTGTGTCATGTTATGAAGTGTGCGTCATTCATCCTCAATTCATATCCAAACAAATAAACTCAAACTCCAGCCAACATGTCCCCCTCAAGCTAGGGTTTCCTCTCTATTTTTCCAACCATTGCCTGAGCCTTTTGTAGAGCCTCCCTCCCCTCTCTCCCTCTTCCGTCTTTTTGTAGGTCTTTGTCTTTCTTTTCTCTTCCAATCTATTATGGGAGTTTTTGTTTGTGAATAAATTTCTGCAGCTGATCTTGAATGAACGTGAAGACCAGTTAGGCTATTCGTCAAGTTGACACCCGCCAAGGAGAATGTTCGTGACATGGCTTCACAACCTTTTCGAGATTAAGTCGTTCCTTTCTCCTGATTTAGATTTGAGTCAAGTTTTTGGGGTTTTACTCTTTCGGACTAGATCTATATATATTGGAATTCCTTACATGTATTTGATATGTGTTCTTTCAACATATTAATATTGGTATCTCTACACGCGCGATAGTGATGAGAACGTCGAATCTAGACGCGCACCGCAAACTGTTACAAATGGAGTGGAAGATCCGATGTGTATTCCTCAGTGAATTTGGTGATCGGCTGCCGAACGTTTACACTATTTTGAGAGGGCGCTTCCAGCTGCATATTGTGCTTTGTTATCTACTTTTAGGCTTTTGCTTTGCTCTACACTTATTAGGGATTTGCTAAGCTTGAAAATCTTTCTATATACTTCTCGAGTATTATTCAAATATATGAATTACATCTTTCTTTTGACAAAAAAAAAACTTCGGCCAACATGTCATAGCTGCTATGAGATATCTTCTATGCCCAAAGTAATATAATTAGGGAAAAAAAGACCATGTTTTCTTCCTCCTTACCAGCCTTTTGGTTGATAGGTTGCGAATATAAACATCAGCCACGTCCATTTAAGATCTCTAAATCGCAGTGGCCTGTAGACTTGCCGAAAGCTATTTCCCACTCCATCGCAGCTGGAATAAGCGGGCGGTCTTTGGCGAAAGAAAAGAGTGCTTGGGCTGGCGTTTCACAAGGTCATCCTCAAAAGAGTTTTGGGCTTGTGGAACTTTCCGGTTTAACTCGTAAATGGCTTGCTTTCTAGCCCGAAAGTTAGAAGGATGGGGCTAATTTGAGAAATGCCATCTCATCCCAGCCCAAAAGATGAGCTTTTCTGGAACCAGGTTTGGAATTGGAGTATCCGACAGTATCAATCGGAGTCTCTCACTAACTCGCTAGGAGAATTGCCAAAAAAATCCTAAACATATTGTAATTGTGCCAAACTCTTTTTTTTTTAGGCCAATTAAATCATAAACCTTTTATATTTGTGCCAATTGAGTCCATTCGACCAATTTTGATCAGAAATCACTGACGTGAATACTAAACGCCTTATGTATTTTGAATTTTTTTGATAATTTTTTTCTTTTCTTTTCTTTAGTTTTTTTTTAGGACTTAGGGCTGGCGAGTCCAGGGAAAAAAAGAAATGAAAAAAGAAAAAGAAAAAAATTATTTAAAAAAATTATTGTCAGCACCAGTCGTACCATTTAAGGCCACGTTCACGATTTCCGATCAAAATTAGTTGGATGGATTCAATTGGCACAAATACAAAATATTTAAGACTCAATTGACAAAAAAAAATTATGACTGAATTGGCACAATAACGATAAATTGAAGATTTTTTTTAGTAATTTTCCATTGACTCGCTTGCGTAAGATCAAACACATCCCAACGTTTGGTTATTGGATGCTCGTGTCAACATGCAGAACTTGACGCCACTCAACTGAACCGTTGTCCTTGTGCAGGCTCACGACATGGCAAGAGAATCTTTTTCTTTTTATTCTACTGTCTTTTTTCTTTCATAATCACAGTGGGGTACTGTTAAAATGAATAAAAGGTACATATCTAAGCTCTTTTAATAAAAATCTTCGTGATTTATCTACCATGGTAAAATAATTTCTCATTAGTCAAGAAAGTTTCTGATCTGAATAACTTTGTTGTCCGATTTAAGTGAGTTGGGTGAAATTGAACCCCAATGCCATTTGTCTTGGGCACAACATGGTTTGAACCCACTTTCAGCAAGGAAAGAAAAAAACAAGATGAACCCCACCATTGGCTTTGTGCTAGCAGTTTGGGTTCAAACATGTGATTTTGTGAGATAATTCGTGTCGGGCAAAATTGTCAAAAAAAGTCATAACTATATTATACTTTTGTTAAGTCAGTCCTAAACTTTTTAAGTTTGCTAATTGAATCCTGAACCTTTTGCATTTGTGCTAATTCAATCCTTTTGGCCGGCTGGCGCTGACGTAAATAATTTAATAATAATTTAATATTCTTTCATTCTTTTCTTTTCTTTTCTCTTTCCATTTTGGTTTTCTTCCCCCTTGGCAGAGCTTGCTAGCCTCGCCAAGGTTGGGCAAGGGTTGTTCACCCGCTACCTTGGCCCTATGGCTAGTGAGCTGCGGCGACCCTTGCCAGAGCTCGCCAACCAAGGGGGAAGAAAACCAAAATGGAAAGAGAAAAAAATAATATATAATATAAAATGTTAAAATATTATTAAAATTTTTCACGTCAGTACTGGCCGGCCAATAGGACTAAATTGACAAAAATACAAAAATTTTAGTACTGAATTGTCAAACTTAAAAGGTTTAGGACTGAATTGGCAAAATTGGAATAAATTTAAGACTTTTTTGACGATTTTTCCATACGTGTTGTATTTGAGTCTATCGTAGTTACCAAATATTTCATTAGTACTATATAAGCGAAATTAAAATTCATTGCACTTGAACTTTTAACAATTTTATTTTCTGACCTCCTCCTACTCCCTCCTCCCATTCCAAATCTTGAGTCCACCATTGACATCGATGGGCTAACAACAAGTTATAACTGAAGTCCCCATGAAGGGGCTTGATCTCAGCGAAAGTGCTCCTAGGAGACTCATGATAAGTGTTGGTAGCACACAATAGAATTTCAATACCTTCATTTGGAAATATTGTCTAGAGAGAGCCTAAGATCCAATTGGATCCACATTTACTTAAAAGCTTAAGCCAATGAGTCATGGACAAATTATGATATATTAACTGCTTAACATCATATCAATTTTCAATGTGGGACACACAACTCACACGTGTATCTCAATAATCTCTCTCTCATGTATGAGCTCAGTGTTAAATCTGTTTCTCCTTAATTTAGATATTATTTTGCACTAATATATCTCAACTTGAATCTTCATCAATGTCCACATTCATCCATAGTCTTTTCCGCTAAACCGAATCATGAAGGCTGCCATCCAGCCCGCATTGTTACACCACAATGCCCGTCGCTCAGAAACCGCGTTGGCCACCAAATTCCTTCTTGAGATATTCACTAAGCACCAAAATAGATTGGGGGACTCACCAATCAACAATTGGCTCTGATACTATTTGTTGAGAACGCATCGCAGAAATTCGATACCTTCACACCTAGAGAAAGCCTAAGTCCGAGACCGTCAGCATATTCCGTTGGACCCACCTTCACTCAAAAGTTTAAACCAATGAGTAATGGGCCAACTATGATATTTAACTATTCAACACCATATCAATTCTTCGATATATGACTTTTTTAACATAACTTATGTGTATATCTCAATAATAAGTACCTTAGAAAGGTCCCAAGTCCAACCACACAAAACAAGCAAGCATCTTGAAAAATCTCGGCGGTACTTTAAAGAGAATTGATTATGTAATAGTCTTCGAAGAGTAGGAGTGCTCTATAATAATGCTCGGGGAAAATCGTCATCGTTGGTCATCTATTCCTACTCGTTTTCTCTTTTAGAAGGGAAATCCCGAGAGTGGAGATTGTGAATACGTTGAACATTGGGGGACATGAGCATGCAAAGTACATTCAGTTCACATCATTACTGCTCCAACAAGACATAGCCCCCCTCTCATCGATGGACTCCTGACGTGTACGACCGAGCGCGCATTGTCACCCTAAAACTTCGATAGCTCTACCAATCGAGGGTAGTTAGAAAAAGGGTACTTAGATATTTTTTTGGGACATGAGGTGACATTGGAATGCCAGTGCATGAGCAGTGCAATTAAGTCCCGCTCGTCATTGGGGTCACTCTGTCGTTGGTACCAATCGTCAATCAAACAAAAATGCAAGTTGATGTTCACAGGGAAGCATCTGAGAGCATATTCTCAGGGCACTGGTACCAATCGTCAATCAAACAAAAATGCAAGTTGATGTTCACAGGGAAGCATCTGAGAGCATATTCTCAGGGCACTAGCACCTGCATTCATGTGTACCCCTTCGCTTCTGTTATGTCTCCTTGTTCCAAGAGAGCACTACAGCTTTGGTACAGTTAACACGATGTGCTGATGTCCTCGACAGACTATCTCCTCCGAGAGGTTGAGCGAGTCAATCGCCTTATGCTTTCGGACACAACTCGCTTAAACCATCGAATAAAGCATACTTTGTTATCATCAAGAGCATGAGCGTAGAGCCCGGTTGCCTGAAAATTTATGAAACACCACAAGCTTCATTACCGGAGTCAATAAATTGCACGGAGTCAAGTGCAGCCATTTCTGACAAAAAATAAAATAAAATAGTGTAGTCATTTGGCATGTGCATGGCTCAGAGCAATTTGTACGGAGTCAATAAATTTGAACAGGTGACCTGCAGCTCTTGATCTAGTCTAGAAAGCACTTGAAGCCCAACTACCTAAGTTACTAATTCCTTTGTATAGAATCTCTAAATTAGCTTGTTAATATCTCATGTTTTGAAATTCTTTCCCATCAAACTAAATTTTCATGTTTCAATTATGCAAACCCTTTTTCTTCCCTATGGACGCTTATTCTATCTCCATTATGTTTTAGAAATTATTATTTTTTTCATTTGTTATGTAATTTAGCATGGGATAGTAAAGACTTCGTTTGTTTAGTGAAAAATGAATGATTTAGAAAATATTTTCCTAAAAATTATCGTTTATATTGCTTAAAATAATTAGTTGATGGAAAATATTTTCTTTATCAACAACAATTTATTTCTAAACATTTTCGTGGACGATGAATATATTTTTCGTTTGTTCATAATTATAAGTAATACAAGTAATTATTTTTAGGAAATTGGGAGCACGCAACAAAACCCCATACCTTCACATAGGAAGATTGCCAAGAGGGAGCTCAAGTTTGAGCTCCTCAACAAATCTAGTTGGACTCACTTTTACTCAAAAGCTTAAGCCATTGAGTTATAAGACAACTAGAATATATTAACTGCTCAACACCACATCAATTCTCCAATGTGGGAATTTGCTAATATAACTCACACGTGCATCATAATAGTCTCCCCATCACCTCACATGTGAACTTAGTATTAGGCCCGTTCCCCTTAAATTTAAATATCTTTCTCCTTTAACTTATCTCAAGTTGAATCTCCAAGTCATTGCAATGTGCACCTGCAACTATGCACAGCAAGCAATTAACATACTGCTTAATTTGGGATTGCATCACCCATAGTCTCCATCTTGCGTCACCAATCCAACTGTCCATGGTCTCTTCTCGCTAAACCAACCGTAATGTCAATTTCCACTTGAAACAAGCGTCGATCATGAGATTTCTTTTTTAAGATATTCACCAAATACCGAAATAGATTGGGGGGACCCACCAATCAACCATCGGCTTGATGCCATTTGTTGGGAGTGTGCAATAGAAGTTCGATACCTTTACCTGGGGAGATCGCCAAGAGAGAGGTTAAGTACGAATCTGTTAACATATCTAGTTTGACCAACCTTTACTCAAAAGCTTAAACTAATAAGCAATTGGTTAACTAGAACATATTAACTGCTCAGCACCATATCAATTCTCTAATGTGGAACTTTCTTAACACAACTCATATGTGCATCCTAATAAAATGTTTTTCAAATCATTCATTTTTCTTGAAACAACCAAAGCTTAAATAATGCTACATGATACCTACGTGACATTGATCCTCTCTTACAAATCATTCATTTGTTATGCATGAATAGCCAAGGATCAGATTAGGTTGAGCAGACTCGACCCGAGTAAAATGCAACTCCCATAGGCTACACCAATCCAAGACCGCCTTATTCTTTTTACGAGGAAAATGCACACTTTAGATAGTTAAACTCTGGACTCATAAAACACTCACTAATTTCATCAATCAGGTAAGATATAAACAAAAATCAAAGGTTGAATGACACAAACATAAATTATTTATATATAGTGACGTAAAGTATCAAATATGCGTCTTGCACGTAAATTCACTTAGATAAATCCACAATTTATTTATGCAGCCAAACTCATAGGATTGGTCAACAATGTTGTAATTATGGATTCAATGTGTCTCTTCAAGTCATTTTTGCAGCAGTTTATTTTGTCTTTTATAGACACGAGTTGCTATAATTATTGGTTAATGACTCAACGTGACTCTTTGTTCTACTACAGTTTCTAACTTTAATATTGTTGTAAATTAAGGGTTAATGATTCAACAAATGTGAGCATAATCGATATGACTTATGAGCTCATGTCCTTTCAGTTTTCCGTAGTTGTTTTTTTTTAAACCATAAATAGATGTGTCTCTTTAGTTCAAAATTAAGAACTTCTCAAATTACTCCTTTAGTTTTCTTTCTAGTCATTCTCTAAGTGTGCTGGTTACAAGTAGTGTTCGATCGAGTCCTGTTTATATAGTGCTAATACAAACGGGTTCGAGGTCTTGTATCTTGGGAGGCATAATTCTTAAATCTGCAAAGACAGTAGACTCCTACTAATCACCTTAAGGAGATTCGGTTATCCATAATTCACCTCTCATTCAATTCTTTTCGAGTTTATAGTATCTAGCAAGTTTATTTTTGGTTTGCAATCTTTATTTGTAAAGATTATATAAATATTGGCTCGGTTATTATTATTGAAGTTGTTATCTCTTTATCAGAGTTAGTCTCTGTTTAAATTTTTTGGTACAACAAACAGTATCTCGTTAGGATTATTATGTTTCCAACAATCTTAAGGCGATTATGTTTACTGTTTATTGGATTTAATTAGAAAATTGTGATGGCTGATTGAAGTACCCAAAAATGTTTGGAACATTTCTAGAGACGTTCCTATGGTCATTTCGACTGTAGCTATTGGAGAGGTTCAAACCTCGAGGCCTAGTTTTGTGGCAACAAATGCTGCAAGCCTTCAGGCTGAAACCATCTATGGTGGTACGGGTGTATATCAACAAGCTTTACCTTCTTTGATGAAACCATCTTCAGTTACACTGAATGAGAAACCAGAGAAATTCACTGATGTGGACTCTAAGCAATGGCAGCATAAGATGTTCTTCTAAATTTGGTCAAGTACTTATTAGAGGTGTGCCCGATAATTAGTCCAAATGAGCAAGATGTCACGACGCTCGGGGCGTTGGTGGCTTGGAAGCACGAGGACTTCTTATGCCAAAACTATATCTTTAACTATTTGGTAAATACCCTATTGTAACATTAGAATTGCATTCTTGAATGGTGATCTCAATGAGAAGATTTATATGGAACAACCTGAATTCAAAGTCAACAGACAAGAACACAAAGTGTGTAGACTTATCAAATCATTATATAGACTTAAACAAGCTCTTAAACAATGGCATGAGAAATTTGACTTTGTGATGATCCAAAATGGGTATAGAATCAATGAGTGTGACAAAGATATGTACACTAAATCCAAGTTAGTTGGACGTGTACTTATTTGTCTATATGTCGATGACTTGCTGATTCTTGGAGATGACGCTAGGATTATCAAAATCACCATGAATGTTCTCAAGTAGAACTTTGAGATGAAAGACTTAGGTGTTGCGGATGTTATACTCAGAACCAAAAGAATTTTGATGGTCTAGGTTTAACACAATCCAATTACATTGAAAAGGTAATTGAGATGTTTAAAGGGTTCGATAATCCTTTTTCTCCACACCTAACTTTGAGAAAGAATACTGGAAATGGTATTGGGCAACTAGAGTACTCTCAAGTAATCGGCAGAATCATGTACATCATGAACTGCACTAGATCGGATATTGTGTTTTCAGTAAGAAAAATGAGAAGGTATATAGGTAATCTTGGTCACGAGCATTAGAATACTTTGTTGAGAGTGTTAGGTTATCTGAAAAGATTCAAAGATTATGTTCTGCAATATGACAAATATTCAGTTGTTTTGGAAGGCTATAGTGATGTGCGCTGGATTTCGGATCCTAATGAATCATAATCGACTAGCGGATATGTGTTCACGCAAGGAAGTGCTACAGTATCGTGGAAATCCTCGAAGCAAACTCTAAAAATGCACTCCACGATGGAATCTAAGATTGTTATTTTGAATAAAGCTACTAAAGAAGTAGAGTGGCTTTGGCAAGTTTAGGAGGATGTTCCATTGTGGCCAGAATCTATGCCTGCAATATGCATTCATTATGACAATCAAGTAGCGATTGCAATGGCACAAAATGTGATATATAACAGTAAGTCTAAACACATTCATCGTACAAATAATACCGTAAGGCAATTGCTCTAGAATGGAATAATTTCTGTATAATTTGTGAAGTCAAAGGAAAACATTGCATATACGCTGACAAAAGATTTGTCAAGAGAGCAGGTAAACTGTCCATCGAGGGGAATGGTGTTAAACAATCAAATAAAAAACTAATGTAACAATTGGGGTCAGGGCCAAAATTCTAGCTAAGCTCGACTTTTTTTTTTCTAACTCTATCCTTTTTCTATTTTTCAAGCCACTTTGTGTACCATGTTGTGTGCGCATGTTGCAAAACACTGCTCCCTCGCTCACTTGTCCCCAACCCAAACCACTCTTGAGAAGGTGGGGAATAGAACTCTCTACCTCCCTCTTCTCAAGTGGGACGGGTGGCCACTGGGGTGGCTCCCCAGTGGTTTCTAGGCTCGACTTGTCCAACTTGTTTATAGCTTCACAGTCATTTATTAAGCAATCAAATAAAGAACTAATGTAACTATTAATACACTGACTATTCTCCTAAAATTTATTATTAGTATTTTGAAAATAAGATATTGAAAACTGAATATTTGCTTATTAAGAATGCTTAATGAGTGATTTGTGGCATTTGTCTAAAAGAACCTTTGTAATCATGCTAAGAAGTTAAACAAGGATTACTCTATCAAATTATTAAAAATATGAATTTTAAGTAGACAAACCTAGGACACATTGTATCGCTTTGTCACTACATGCTTCCTAGTGCCATGTCCATGTGGGTCCCCATCACGCGCAAAATAAAGAAGAAGTCAAGAGCACAGCACATCATTGACCACCTCTAAGAAGTTACCTTCTAGAGTACCAACAATAGAACAATTATACTCTAAATTATTTACAATAAAACAGTATTTTTTTTACAATTACAGGGTCTAAGATGTTCATGCCCGAATTGTTTTGCAAATAAAAAAAATAAGTATATCTAAAACTAGATAATAATAAAATTAAAAGAACTTAAAGGTTACTCATTAACTATTCATCAACCTCAATAAAGTGGCAGATAAAATTAACCATCCAACTTCACATAGATTGTCAATAGTTTTGAAATTCGGCAACAAATAATATTTTTGAAAAAAAATTAAAAAATGAAAAAAAGGGCCAAAGCTCTATACAAAACACAATCAGTCCCCAATTTTTTCCTTTTCAGGTCAGACAATTAGACCAGGCCAAGAAAAGTCAAGTCGGACATATTTGGGACAAACCAAAGGCGTTGAAAGCCTCCGTAGGTCTGACCCACCTAGCCCAGCCTGTTCCGTTTGTAGCTTTACAAGCTTTTATTAGCCATCAAACAAGGAACTATTGTAATTTTTACTAAACCAATTGTCCTCGTAATATGCATAATTGACACTCTAAAGATAAAAAAAAATCAAACATTTTCATGTTAAAAGAACGTTAGTGTTTGGCAGAATTTGTATAGAATGATCCTCTATAATAATGGCAAGAAGTTAAGCATGGATTACTCGCTCCAATTATTAAAAATCGTGACTTTTATAAGGCGACAACCTAGGACTAATTGTACCACCCTGTCGCTCTAGATGCTTCCCAAGAGCACCATCCGCACGGGTCGCCATCAGGCCCATCACGCGCCAAATTAAAAATAGAAGTCAAGATCCCTGACCGCGTCCAGGAAGTTACCACGTACAGTACCGACAATACAACAATTAAACTCCAATCTTTTGCAATAAAAAAAGGAATTTCAAGACTCAGCCACGAGCACGAATTTAATACCCAACCACGGCTTTGATATCCGCATAATTTCATAAAAAATCTCAATTTTAGGTCTAATCTCAATTTTTTTAAAACTTTTTTTTTGAAAGAAAATACCCTATTTTCACTCTAAACCCAAATATACTTGTGCGTCCAAAAAATCGATATTAGTTTTTTTCAAAATTATCAAGAAAGTTAGAGATTTATTGCTCCATCAATGCCCTCATCTTCATATGGAATATCAACATCCTCCTGATATTGGGATATTTTTAGGTAATTAGCCCCGTGGAATCTCTATAAGGAAAGAAAAAACCATCTAAACTTGAATTTGATATTAAGTATGGGAAGAAGGATGATTTTTTGTGTATGGATTTATCGTAGCGTTTGTGGATGAAGACCACAAAAGGGAAACTATAATTAGAAGCAAGCAACCAACCATTTCGATTAGTCCACTTTCTGGTGGGATGTTCATGATTCATCTATATCTGTAGAACGATGTTCTTGAAAGCGTAATTCTTTACACCAGCTTAATATGTCTATAATTTTATTCTTGGAGTACTCCTAGCATGCAATAATTTGCAAATGTGATATCGATATCTTCTACATTTATATATTAAGCTAGAAAACTATTGTGTCTCGCCTTACTATCTCTCATTTAGTCCTTATAAACTTTTTCTTTTCCTGATTGCAAAGCGGAGAGGATAAAATGTAAAATTGACCAAAGAAAAGGACAAAGCCAAAGAAATTGGCCACCCCACCTACTATTAAGAAAGTGTACTTGACAAAATTTACTTTATTGTCTTTATTGAATAATCAACTTCATCCTTGCGCTCCATACGAGAAATTTAGAACGTTTCTCTTATATCCCTTCAAATTTTCAATATTTTCTAGCTAAACATTTAGTTCCAGTTATTAAAAAAGTTGCAAGATGTCTGCTTAGTATTTCCTTTCAAAAAAAGAATTTGTATAATTCTAAAACAAGACAATATCGTCAAACAAATAAATAAATTCCGTATTGTCCAGGGAATGGAAACTAATCGCACCCGTAATACATGCATGAAAATTAGTACTTTATAACGGAATTAATTAGAAATTTTCATTTCGGAAAGAATAATGTTTTTTTTTTCCTTTTTTGTATGAATTCCCGTCCCCTGAAGAGAGAAAGCAAGAGGAAACCGCCATGGGAGGGGGGGCCATATAAATAAAACACCAGGAGAAACTCCCCCTCCCTTATTACTGTGCGCTTCTTTCAATTTCACCTCGAGTTTCATAACTTACGAAGCACCCTTTAAACGTTGCTTCCAAAGCCTAAAACCTCTGCGTCTCTCTCTCTCTCTCTGTCCATCGCTCCCGTCTCGTCGTGATCGCAATTCTGCAGCCTATCGCTCCGTTCTCGGACGACCCTCGTTTTCTTTCCCGTCAAAGAGGCCAGGGATTGTTCGCTCGAGAAGTTTCTCTCTGACAAGTGGCCTTCTTGTTCTTGCTCTGCAAATTTTTCTGGGGTTTTTTGCGCATCGGTTTCCTTTTTGGGAGCCTTGTCGGGTTGAGGATGGGAAGTGGGAGGGGAAAAAGGGATTATTCTCGTCATCAAGGTGTTCAGGGGACCAGATCGCTGGCAAGAAAGCCCCCGCTCGGTAATATTTTATTTCTCTGTTCCTTTTCTTTTTCTTTTATTTTCTTTCCCTGTGATTGATTGTCTTTGCCTGCGTTAAGTGGTTCGTTGGTTATCGTTTTCTTTCTTTGCAATTCTTTGTCTGCAATATTGTTTTTTCCCTTGTTAATGTCGGGTTCGTACTTGTAAAGGCTGTTCTCTGTTTTTTTTCCCTCTTTATTAATCTTGATCGTCCTTTAGAGATATATGGTCTGGTGGCAGTTGAATGACTTCTATTTGCAGAGGGGATCGTGTTTTTGACGGTGGTTGGGAGTCTCTTTGTGGTGAATGAGAGATTAATTTCATTGCGTTGGTGTTTGAAGTTGAGAGTTGTATGACCAAGCCGATTGCAGACTGGATGTCATGAGCGGCTTGAGATTGATTGTTGGTTAGTTTGATTGTGTGGAGTTTGGCATTGGATATAGTTTGATTGTTATCCTGCCTTGCTGCTGTGTCTTACTTGGGATGATTCGGGCTGTTTGTTTCGGAATTAGCATTGTTATATAGGGAAAGAGGTGAATTGGCACTGAGTTTTTATCATCTGACGGTGCAGTGTGTCGATGCTCGTTAATTTGTTTTCATTACTAGAGTGTCTAATTTTTCTGGTGTGGATGATATTTTATCTTGCTAGATTGGGTCATTGTTTGTACTAGATGTGCATAAATCAGTCACTTTCTTTTTTTCCCACTTTTGTTTGGAAGTTGCGTTGAGTTGATGAACTAATTACAGTTTTGTTCATTTACAGGCAGTTGGCAGCCAGCCGTGCCATCATGGGAGAAGAAATTCTGCAAATTGGTTGGCTCAGTTTCCTGGAACAGGCTCGTGGATGCGAAGAAGTACTTGCACATACATGACAAAGTAGTTAAATGGAATGACTCCGCAGTTGAGGAGGCATTTCACAACGCAAAGGAACGGTATTGGGCAGAGATCAATGGGCTTCCATGTAGTATCTCTTTGCCTGATCCAAATATCCATATAGACAAAGTAGACTGGGAATCCAATATGGACCCCGAACTGCTTTTGGCCTTGGAGCGAGGACCTGAGGCTTTCTATGGCAGTAATAGTGGTCAAACTGTTATCTTTGGCAATGTCTTAGCCAATCCATCCTTTGCATGTGATGGATGGGGAGATGTAGAAGAGGGATGGCCAAAGGATGAGACATCTTGGAAGGTTATTGATGATTGTGCGGGTGGCGAAAATGTTTATGGAGCTGATCCTGCTGAGCAAGTCGCAGCTGATGCTGATGCTCTTTGGGGGTCGAAGCAGGGTCATTTTCAGGTTGGTACACAAGAGGATTTCAATGTGAAAGACTATGATAGATTAGAGAATGAAAAAGACAGGACCGTTGACAATTGGGACACCTGGGATTGGGATAAGATGAATAGAGAACTAAAACCTGCTGGGTGCGAAAATGCACCTGGAGTTGATTCTGTGGATCGGGTTGCAGCTGATTGCGACCCTTTTTGGGGTTCAAAGCAGGACTGTCCTCAGGGGTGGACTCAGAAGGTCAGTGCTCAAGAGGATTGTGATCATAAGTTGGAGAGCGGCCATGATGGAACTGGCAACAACTGGGACACACGGGATTGGGACCACATGAATCGAGAACTCAAACACATTGGGTGTGGAAAAACGTATGGATCTGATTGTGTGGAGCGAATTGCAGCCGATGGTGACCCTAATTGGGTTTCAAAGCAGACCCACTGTCAGGAGTGGAATCAGTGGGTTAGTACTCAAGAGAACAGGCAATACATAGCCTGTGACAATTGGGATACATGGGATTGGGATAAGATGAATAGAGAACTCGAACCTGATAAACAATATGTCCCGAGACACAAGCGCGCAGGATTCGGCAGGAATGACAAGCAAATGAGGTATGGATGGAACCACGGGAAAGGGATGAGGCAGAATAATTTTGTTTATTGATATTCGTGCTGCAGTCTACGTCTTATAGTCTTTTATTCTTTTAGATGCATTACTCCTTAGTATTGGGGATAAACAGGAGTAAGGTGACCGTTTTTTATTGTGATAATTAGCATTGTTTTGTTGGGCTGTACATGTCATTCTGTGTATTTCGCGTGAAGATTGTTAGAGCAGAGCCGAGTGTGTTTGGCGGTCTGTAAGTAATTTGTGTTGTGTTCGCAATTTTGTCCGACTGGTCTGGAAGATTTGTCAAGTCTAAGTGTTGATAACTTCCTGTTGCACTTTGTAGTTTCTTTCCTGTAATTCATCAATTATGAAGAATAAGCAAGTGCAGTTATTACAGATTGTGTCCTGAACAAGAAATGACATTCAATTTATTGGATTTCCTATTCTTTTTTCTTTGGTAATCTTCAATGTCTGATATTTTTGTAGTCTCTATGCATTGAAGCATAAGGTATAAGAAAGTCATCAGGCCGCTTCTGTCTTTGCAATGGCGATCCTTGTCGCTACCGCTGTTTGTTCGATGAGCGCCACTACTTCGGAACCGGCAAAAACATGTTTCCTCATCGAAATCTGAATGAAAGTTTGAACTACTGCGGCATAAACTAAATGAGCTTCGCATTTAGTGGATTCAAGAAGAAACACCTTAATGTATCCTTTCAAAGAATTCAAGCAAGAACAGCTCCACAAGGTTGGCCATACAAAAGATTTTAACTGCTACTATGGATGAGCGCTTAGATCATCGGAGCAAACTGAGGGAAGATGCAAAACTTGTCGAACGAATTAAGGTTGTTCCTCATTTTGAAAGATTTGTATATAAAAATGACATACTCTTCCATTTATGTTAATAATCTCTATGTAAAAAACCGAAAATCTATTCAGACAACTAACTTTGGAATTCGATATAGAATAAGTTGTTAATTTACAAAAAGCTCTATTTGACATTAAGGCATGCAATTTGCAGGCATCAACATATTTCAGATGATTGTTCCAAAGTTTCCTGTACCTTTCGTCCGCCTATTAATGTATCCAATACTAAATTGAAATTAAAAAGTAATATAATTATGAAATTTGTACAAAATGAGTACCATGGTGGTTTGTATAGTTTGTTCACTTATTAATTCAAGGAACAAAAATATCTCTATACGGGGAGTATAGTAGCGCCTTCACAATACATGTTCAAAGACATTCATAATCTGCGATTGCAAAAGAATACATTTACGTACATATATGTGAAAAGTTGCTATAGATACTAATTTTAATACGAATACATTATATTATATGAACACAATAAGGGATCAAGCGCGTACCTAGTACGCTCATACCACAGACAACTAAATGATTCTTTATAATTACTACCTTCTCGATGAAGGTGAGACGGGCCAAATCCTAAAAAGATGCATAATTTTTTATCACAAGACAAAAGATATTCTCAGTTTTTAAATGGCAAAGAAACAAGAAGAAGAAGAAGAAGATATGCATGGAAACATCGAGTTTTTCCATCCATTCAAGACAAAGATATTCTCACTTATTAGAATGGCAAAGAATAAGAAGAAGAAGATATGCATAGCCCTTTATTGGATGGACAAAAATACCTAACATCGAGTTTTTAATCCATGCAATTTGACGAATTCACTCAAGATTGTCGATTCGGAACACTATTTAGTAGTCACATTTATAATATTCTGGAAGGCATAGAGAGCACTATATGCTGTCTCCTAAGCAGGTGAAAATAAGTGGAAAAGGCAATTTTTTTAGTGTACAATCACGGAAGCTATACTTGAAATAAGGCCATTCAAAATGAAGTAAACCAACGAATATATATATTCTATGTTTTTAAAAGCTATAATTGGAAAGACAAAAATAAATCACAATTTATTTGATGCACTAAATTGAATTATTTGCATAAAGTAAGTTATAATCTAAGTTAAGATTAATTTTTTTTATTAAGACAATACGGCTTTAGTTTGTTAGCTTGTTCTACTTTTGTTTAGTCTCTCATTAAACGGTTTTCTTTAACTTAGATTTTTTTTATTTCATTTATTTTAATCTTTTCTTGATATAGATTTTCCCAACATAAAATTTACATCGTTTAAAATTAAAAATATCATGTGAAATTTATTTTGAGGAACTATGAGTCAATAGTATATATGAATTCACTCGCTTTAATTTATTCCTCATTTTCAAATTTATAAGGGATATAATTTAGATATATACTCTCTTTATTTATTTTTAAAATTCAAATCAAACAAAAGTCAAAAGTTTAGATGTGAGCTCGATGGTGAAATTATGTCATAAGTGTTGCCATGTGGCTATCATAAGGACAAAGCGAAGTGCTATATGATTGTTGACGATAGTGTATCGTGGAGACAAGCTGAAGTGCCATTCGGCGGGTAATGGAACAAATATTTCTCTGACTCCAATTTTAACTATACACTATAGATTTTTCACAAAAGGTTTTTTTTTGGAGTAACTACGAAAGGTGTATTTTAACTTTTGCTTAATTGAGAAAAAAACAGAGTATTGCTTTATACTTGCACTCGCACACGAGCAAGTTTTGCTCGAGTCAAATGAATCTTTAAATGCGAAAGAAAATGAATCTTTAAAGACTTGTCTTCATTGCAAACTGCTCTTCCTCTTCCTCCTCTGCCTCCGGCCTTCCGAGTTCCGACACTACTAACCATTTAGCATTTGACACCGCGAAGCCTGCGACGCTCTGAGAGAGAGAGAGAGAGAGAGAGGGAGAGAGCTCACCCCAAATTCAAAAACCCTTTAATGGATTTCGCAGCTTCAGAATTTGGGGCTGAGCTCCCCAATTTTCTTTTTCTCTCGCTGTTTCAGAATTTGGGGCGTCGTCTTTTCGGCATGTACAATTTCTTGATCGATGTTAATAATGGGTGAGGGGATGAGAAGAGACGATCATCGCTTCGCCGACCCTTCTACTCCTTCTTCTTCGTCGCCTGGTAAGGGTCTTTTTGTCATTCTCTCTTTAAAGAGAATTTAGCCTGCATTTTGATGATTCCTGGGAAATGTGGGCATGAGTGGCAATGAAGAATCCGTTTCTGATGCTTTGATAGGTGGGGTTTGGGGAGTAGGGAGGAAAAAATCAAAACCTGAGCGGTTGAATTGAAGGTTCAGCTTTTAGTGGAGAAAAAAGACTCAATTGACCATAATCAAACGTTGAAGAATTGATTGATCAGAGAGTAAAACGTTAAGGGCTGTTGCCGCAATTAGCCCAAAAATGGATATATGAGGAGTGTTAACATGGAGAAGGGTTCTGTTGAGCTGGAGTAATTTGATGGGACCTATCCAGAGTTGGGTTCCTTTCAAATTTTGCTCTAAGCAGAGTTGATCCGAGCTAGGATTCGTTCTTCTTTTCATCTGGCTTGCCTCCTTTCTTAGTTTTCATTGATTTGGATGCTCTCTCTCTGATGGATTCGATTACAATGCCTCGTGTTGCTTGTTCTTTGGCTTGATAAAGGTTCAAATTGTTGAAAATCAGTGACCAGGCCTAGATTTTTCTGTTCTTTGGGGGGATTTTTTTTGGATGGGGAGATACAAGTGGAAATTTTGCTGATTCATGGTGCTGAAAAATACTTCCCTTTGTCAACTAGAAGAGTTGGTTAATGGTTAGATCATAGGAATTAGGAATATGTGGATGAACCCGAGAGGCTGTTTAGATGCACTGCAAATTGATCATTAAAATTGAGCTGACATGGAGAATGTTTGTGGAGAAGGCTGTGGTATACTCAATACTCAAAAGTCAGGATAGGTAACCCCACTTTGAAAGCCAGATATGTTGAATTGCCAACTAAATTAGGCTGACTTCAGAAGTTCTGAGTGTGAGACAGAAAATATGCATTCAGAGAATTCACAGGACTACTGCATATACGAGTGAGTTAATTGGCAGTGTTGGAAAGCTCATGGCTTTATGATGTTCTTCCTAATGAATGGCGGGTGATTCTAGATTTCCCAGAAAATTACTTTGGTGCATCTTATAAACATACTTATTTCATAATTCAGCTAAATGATCTTCTCTTTTCATTTGTTGCTTTGTGTGATGTTCAAGGATTCTTTTCATCTTGAGCTGTGTAACGTGCTTGACATCCAATATTCGCTGTCAAAGGGGGGTCGACATACCTTTGTTTTGTTTGAATCTCTGTTTTCAGGTCTCAGCTTGCTTTACCTCATAGACCTTACTCCAATTCTGAATATTTTCATGTTCTAATGGTGTCATGGAATGGGTTAATTCTCTGTTGATGCTTGAGTCACCCAATCTTGTCCCTTCACATTCAGGGGTATAGGCTGTGCAATTTCTGCGTTGCTCTTAATTTAATTAAATGAGGCCCTTATGTTCTAGCTCTCTTTTCAAGACTTCTGGCAATGCATATTCTTATTGAAAGACTGTCCATGATAGTTTTTACTTTAGGTGAGACAGGAGTCACTGATGAAAATGTTCTTATTTTGATACAGTAGACAGCATGCGGTGCTCCTTTGGGATGGAGCTATCAGGCAGAAAGGTTAGCTGCTTCTCACCCTTTCCTCTTAGGGTAGTATCTATAATTCTTCAGTTGTTTCATCATTATAAGTATTTAGTTCTCTTCGTGAATTCAAATTTTGAATCTGTGGAGTCATTATCTAAATGTTGGAATTTTAAAAGATTTAAATGAAAAATATACTTATAATGTTTGAAAACATTTCTTTGGAAAAACAGGAACATGAGGCGCCTGAGTTCACTTACTCGAGTCAGATGCTTGTGGTCATTAAATTTCTATCTGCATCGCAGCTAATGCATACTCTGTTTCTTGAGTATGACTCCTCTGCTATCACGACGAGTTTTTCTATTACAAAAATTTAATTATTGAGAACAAAAACTAAAGAGGATTAAGTGAATGTGATATTTTTTTAACTATTGATTTCTACATTATTTCTAACTGTAAGATTCCAAATGAATATTACGATAATTAAATATTACGATAATTAAACATGGTATGTTTCTATGGAGCAATTTTAGTATTTATAACGACCTAAACATGGCATTATTTATTTTGAACCGAAATCGACACTACAACAATATCAAACTTGACCAATGGGCGGGCCTAAGTGAGGTGGGCCGCAAACCGCAAACGCTCCCACGATTGCTTGTATCAATTACAAAAATCAATGAATGAAAATATGTTCATCTTCCATGCAAATGTTTAGATATAATTTGTTGTCGATAATGAAAACATTTTTCATTGGCTAATTATTTCAAGTGATATAAGATATTATTATTAGGAAAATGTTTTTCGAATCATTCATTTTCTGCAAAACAAACGGAGCCTTAGAAAATATTAAAATTTGACTAATAACATTACTAGGCCTAGCAGAGTCCTAAGCAGGCTTACGTGGGTGGACAGGCCTAAGGAGATTTCATTCATGCCTGCATAATTTGTGCTTTGGGCCCTGGCTCAGGTGGGTATGGCGGGCCCAAGAGGTAGCCTGTGATCTGGTCTAGTTCTAACAAAGCATGCACGAGATTTGATATCTGCTTTATAGCAGCTAAACATAGTATAATCTAAAATTATATGGAAGCCATTGTGATGGCTAGAAATGCTAAGGTTTCTAATTTGAGCATTCATTATTACAACGACTAGGCCTGAATTCCAAAGATGGAGGTAAGGAAAGCAAGAGCCTAAGCAACTATAAAAATTGCCAAAAAGAGAGAATTTTCTGAAAACAGCACCGAACGGAGAGACATGACAAAATTGAAAGTGAATTGCCTTGTGGATGAGTGGGAGATAGAGGGGTATTTGTACCCATTTTTGCTGCTCGTAAAGTTGACGGCCATATTCTCCACAGGTTGATGATCATGCTTCCCAACCTAAAGAGAGGCAAACTTTAGATTCGTGTATTCTTCTTGTTTGTTGTTTGATTCACGTGATTTTTGCACAGGGGTATTCAGACGGCCATATTCCTCATGCTTCTTATTCTTATCGTTTGGGAAGTTAAAAACACAGTTGGACCATTTTGATGATAGCTTGAATCTGTCTCAAGCGGTTGACTTTTGAAACATAGGGCAACAGAGTAATCTTTTATTCGTCATAGATCACCAGTTAGTTCTTTACTAAAAAAATGTTTTTCCCATCATGCTTCCTTGATATTAGTCTTTACCATCTTTACCCTCAATTAGACAGATTTGTCTTTTATTTTCTTGTCCATTAAATTAAAGCAATAACGAGATATGATTGCTCATAGTGTCTGTAGCATGCCAGGTACAAAAGAGTAATCTAACTTGATTTTTCCATTAGCACAACTAAAATATCCATGTCGAGAATTGGATATAATTGATATTTTCGTGTGGGTGTGAAATCCAGTCGAGTCGAGTCAACATAGTGCTAGGCTCGAGCTCAACTCAACTCATAAACTAGAAGCTCGAAACTCGACTCGATATAAAACTCGACGTACTCGAGCTAGGCTCTTTTTGACTTGATTGTTAGCATATAAAACTCAACATACTTGATTTTTTCCGCCTAGAACAAACCTTACTCGGCTCCAAATACTCGCACTCAAGCTTTTTGTTTAACATTTTATGAAAGGGTGAAAGTGTAATTATATATAACAAAATAATACATATATAACACTTTTTGATGCCATAATAAAATTATATAAAATGAGTTATTAGGTTAGCGAGCCGATTGAGTCATGTATCTTTAGGTTCACTCTAATTGGACTCAAGCTAAAAAAAAAATCGATCCATTCATGAGCATGTGATGGTTGAGCACGAGGACCTTATGAGTAGCATGACTCACATGCACCCCTATTTTGCATCTAAAATTTGGACCTAGCTTGCTGCACTATGTACAATAAATTTTGCCATCTCATTTCTTTAATTTACTTAATAAAAAGGAAAAAGAAAATATTGATTGTAATTGGTGAACATCGTAAGACCGATATAAAGAAAATATAATGCAAAGACAGTTAGATTAATAGAGAGAAACATAATGACCCAAGCATTGTTAGTAAGGAATTGTGAGGAACAAAAAGTGAAGGCTGTTGTTGTTCAATATATTATGCATACAACTGTGGTATTTGTTTATTTTACTTCCTTCTAGAACTATGGCTATCATCAGGCATGCGCATAGGGCGTGTGCCACAACTAGCACTAGGGAAGGTACTTCTATATCCTACGAATGGCTAAATTGACTTGAAAAAGAATATATATTTGGGATTTCATCCATCCAACTCTTTCCACTAATGCTTAGACAATTGCAATAAAATTGCTGAATTGCCAAAACAGAAACACTTATTTAGAGATCTTAGGGCAAAATATTTAAAGTAATTATCAATGAGAAACAAAACAAGTGTATGAGAGATTGGATTTGGACTGTTCAAAAGTGGTGTAGAAACGAAAATCGTGAGGGAAATAAAAAGGATGGTGTGAAAACAAAACTTAAAGGAATATGGAGATCTTGGACATTGGAGGAGAAGCGAAGCATAGCTGAGACGAAATTATCCAACTCATCCATCATCTTTTGTCTGTCCTGTAGTGGGCTTTCTCAAGAGAAACCTATATGCAAACCTTTCAAGCAGGAGAGGAGAGACTGAACAACCTTTGGATATCCCAAAAGTGATGTTGCGGACCCTAAACATCCATCATGGACGTTCATATGATAGTAATAAATTCATAAAATAAACAAAACGAACATTCACGGAATAGACATAATGCAAGACATGTCTAGGTAGCGGCTATTTTATAGAGAAAGTACCAAAACCTTTTCTTGTAATGAGAAGAGAGCCATTCTGGCAATCTACAATCCTAGGTGGCAAGTTTAGTGGCAAAATTTGGAGAAATCTCTGTCATAACATAGGCAGATATTCGAGCCATTGTGCTTCCTTTATATATCTTACCATCTATACCACTAATTAAGCAGATTTATTTTTCTATTTTTTTTGGTTATTAAATTAAAGAAAGAACATTGATTGGTATACTAAGTTTGATTTACAGAGTTGGTATAATGTGGTAAATTTGAGTATTGAATATAATTCGCTTGATTAGGGACCTAGTCCCAGTTTGTCACATAACTTAATATTAATTTAGTGGACTGGTTTTAACGTACCTACAATTACATTTAAAGAAATAATGGGAATTCGATACATATAGTGTAGCACGCTAGGTCCAATAGAGTATCCTAATTGTTATTTTGCCAATATTCCAAATAATTCCTCTTTAGAATTGGATTCTATTTACCATATTCATTTTCAAATTCTGAAAGAGATAATATTTCCAGAAATGCTTATTTACCTAAATTTGATAGGCCGCAAAATCGATATAAGTGAGTCGTGCTATGAGCATCGGCAAACTCGAGGAAATAATAGTGGTGTGCCGCGTCCCCTGCGTCTCCCCCTCCAACTCTTCCTTTATCTCCGTCAAATTTTGCCTAAATTTCTACCTGAAACTCTGTCTATTATATTTTCAACCAAGGATACTTTAGGCAACATTTGTTATCTTGAGCTGTTATACCTGGATTCTGCATCCGTCATTGACGAAGAGTAAGAGTATACATGGTTCACATGATCATTGTTCATGATTCTTTGTGTGGCTATTAGTAATTTAGTACCTAGAAAAAGCGCAGACAATGCAATGTAAATGGGGCTAATATTCAACCATTACTATAGTCAGTGAAAAGCCACTCATCCTTTAAATTATACCCCAATATTTTCCCCTGTTGTGTAATGGAGGGTTGGTCCAAAAAGTCTCTTTTCATCTATCAATTTACTAAAGATTTTAATGTTAGTTATGTGCATGAGCTATGCGTGTGCACATTTACACATTCACTAGAAATTTGTCATCATCCATATCCAATATGAAATTTTGGTTTCTCATTTTCTTTTTCTTTTTCTAAGTTATAAAGACGACCAAATCCAAATTTGCAGTTACCAACTTGAAGTGGATGAAATTGGCTGATTTACTTTGTTTTTATGTGTGATTTGAATAATGAGCATTCCTTACAAGGCTAGCTGCGTTCCAATCTCACACCACTACAGATCTGCAGGAAGGTGCGCAACAAGGAATTGCAATTAGTCAATTGCATGGCTTCCCTATTATGAGGTTTGCTACTTGGAAAAGATTTTGTGCCAATCTCGTCCTTGTCACGTGGATTGACCTTCCAAAGAATGGTAAGAATTATGTAATCCCACATTAAATATGTACCTCTCTACATTCTCTTATTGCTTTCCAATGGACATGAGTGTTGGATTTGGTTTCTGAAATTTGTTCACTTTTCTTGGAAACACTTGATGAAGAGTCGCAATTATATGGGAAGACATCTATGGAATTGACTTGAAATTTGAAGGCTTGAATGGAAACAAATATCTGTAAATTAAATGACTAAGAAAGTTCGTTTTCATTTATTTTTTGGTTGAGTAACTGAATGGTGATTGTCCTTTTCTGCTAGTTGACAAAAAAGTAAACGTTCAGCACAAAAGGTAGATATAGAATCATGTCGGGAAAACAATAATGCCTGTGCATGAATTCGATTCACCGGCGATGGATGAGAACCAACCAAAAAGGAAACTGTAATCCGAATCAGATTTCGTGGAGCTATATAAACACCAAACTGCCCCCCAAAATACCTTGTGCTTCTTACCATTTCTCCTCGAGATTAGTAATTTTCTACCCCCGTTTAGACGTTGCATACAGGCCTAAAACCTCTGTGACTCTCTCTCCCTCTCTCTTGTTGGGACTGCAAAAAATCCGAGATTGCCATTTGAAAGTTTCTCCGACGAGTGCCCTCCTGTTCTTGCATTGCAACTGCAAGATCTTTTGAACGTTTTCCTATCAGTTTTAAAGAGTGTTGTCGGGTTGATCATGGACAGTTGGAGGGGACAAAAAGGATACAATCATCATCAAGGCACTCAGTGGAGAAGATCGTTCAGGAGAAAACCACCTATCGGTAAGAGTCATGTCTCTGCACTCTTTTTTCATTTGAACGTCTGTCTGATTACTTGTGCTGTTGGTTAACGTTTCAATTTCTTTTATAAGTTCTTTGTTTGCAATAAGTTTATTTTCCGTTAATTCAGGTTCCTACTTATAAAGTTGTTTTCTTTTTATTTTCCACTATTGCTATGAGAGGGGTTGTGTTTTTGTGGTCGTAGGCAGTATCTTTTTGTTGTATTATGGAATACTTTCCTTGAATGGATGATCAATGTAATGTGATATTGGAGTTTTAAGTTGAAAGTAGTATGACCGCCTTGTTCGTGGACAGGACATTGTTTGAAGTTGTTTTCAGTTGATGAACTAATGACAGTTTTGTTTACTTTAGCAGGCAATTGGCGGCCAGCCGTTCCATCCTGGGAGAAGGAGTTCTGCAGATCTGTAGGGTCTGTTCCCTGGAAAAAGCTTGTGGAAGCAAAGCGGTACATGCACTTATATAATAAAGTGCTTAAGTGGAACGACTCAGCAGTCGAGGAGGCGTTTCACAACGCAAAGGAACGGTTCTGGGCAGAGATCAACGGAATTCCATGCAGCATTGCTTTGCCCGATCCAAATCTGCACATCGATGAAGTAGATTGGGCATCCAACGTAGACCCCGAACTGCTTTGCGACTTGGAGCGAGGGCCTGAGGTCCTTGATGGTGGCAATAATGGCAGGACGGTTGTCTTTGGTGATGTCCTAGCAAATCAGTGGATCACTCAGGAGGATCCGGACAGAAAAGACCGCCATCAATTGGAGAGCAGTCCAGATACAGTCTCTGATAATTGGGATGCGTGGGATTGGGGTGACCTAAATAGGGAACTCGAACCTGCTAGGCCCTATGTCAGCAGACACAAGTCCTCAAGATTCCGCCGGGAAGACCATCGAATGGGTTGTAACAGATGGAACCGCGGGAAGGGGTTGAAGCAGAACTAAGAATGGTTGTTGCCTTCTTAGTTTCTTTGTTGTAATTCATGAATTTGTGAAGGATGCGCGATTGCATTCATAGCAAGATGTACCCTGAAAAGGAAATGACAAGCACAGATACTATCTTCAATAGCTAATTTCTATGCAATAAAGCATGATGCTAGGTCGCTGATAATTTGATGGTGGCAGTCTTTCTCGCCAATGCTTGTCTGATGGAACGGACAAGTCAGGCCGCCTCATGTTTCATTGAGATGCAAATGAAAGATGTGAGATAAAATAAAAAGTTCTAGAATAGTAAAAAAAAAAAGGAAAGGGAAAAGGAAAAGGAAAAGGAAAAGGAAAAGGAAAAGGAAAAGCTCACAATTTTTTTTTTTAAAAAAAATGTTCCAATCTCAAATTAAGTACACATCCAAGTCGGAAAGTCAAATAAAATTAGGATCAAGTGTATTGGAAGTCCTAAAATTTACCACAAAAGTGCAATTGAGTCCTAAATCTTTTAGAATGTACAATTAAGTTTTATAGTAAATGCTACCAAAAACCCCAAACTTTTCTTACTACGACACATTTATTCCAAATTTTTTTTGTGATACCAAAAATTCTAAACTTGTATCCGTATGACACATTTATCCTAAAATTTACCCCAAACTTTTTTTGTGACACCAAAAATCCAAAACTTATATTAATGTGACACATTTACCCTAAAAAATTGCTTAATCCATGGGCATTTTCGTCTTTTACAATTTTTTTTATTAAATAGAATATTAAAAAATATTTAAAAAAAGAAAAAAAGGGAAAATCGGGGCCTAGGCGGCAAGCCTTCACCGCAGCCGCCCCCATTGCTGGAGAGGGCCGGCGGGGGTCGCTGATCGCAGGTGAGTGCTTAACGACCCTCGCTGTCGCCCAAAACTGGGCAAGGGTCGCCGGCCCTCGCCGAGGCCTTGGCAACCCTCGCTAGCCCTCTCCAAAGACGGGGGCGGCGGCGGCGAGGGCCTGCTGCTTAAGCCCCGATTTTCTTTTTTTTGAATATTCTATTTAATAAAAAAGTGAAAAAAGTTTGGGGTAAATATGTCAGAAATGTAAAGTTTAGAGTTTTTGGTGGCTTTGTTCATAAGTTTTAAAACTTGTCCAGATGGTGTAATCAAGTAGATAAATAGAAAATGCTAACAAGTTTTAAGACTTAATTGTACCAGCTTGACAAGTTTTAGGGTTTCATTGTACTTTTTGAAATTGTTAGAACTTGATTGCAATTTGAAAAAAGTTTTAGGACTCAATCACGCTTTTGTGATAAATTTTAGGACTTTGAGTGCGCTTATTATATAAAATTACAGCAAAAGCTACTCCAAGTTGTCTGGTTCGTCCTCAACTCCTCGCAAGTAAGTCCTCTAAAAATCCCCGTCGAAAGATCAACCCACCACCACTCTGAAATTCGTCTAACCTGAAAAATAAGACAGTTATATAGAGTACGCAACCATTAATTCAGTCGACGAATTCTCAAGATTTAAAGTGAGTGATCTTGTCTTATCAGGTGCTTCGATATTTGAATGTCTATCAATTCAAGACATGTATTTATTTTCAAAAAAGAAAACACTTGCATTTGACAAGATTCAAACCAAGATCTCCGATACCAAAAACACAACCATATAATTCTATACATGGAAGCGGAAGAGTACTTAAATTTAAAGGACAAAATTAACGTTGTAAAATTACAAAAATGAATTAAGTTATGCAAATAAAAATAACTCAGCTAGTTCTATGTAGAATTGGGAACTAACCCATTTGATTTTCAGTTCAAATTCTATGGAATCAGAGATCATTCGTCCAATTTGATCGGTTTGGTTATTGGTTTTGATTTTTTAGACTCGGAAATCACTATTTAGTGTATCAATTCTAGTTGGGGAACCGACCCAATGACAAAATGATCATCCATTTTCTAACAATGACATAATAGCCATGCGGCTGCTCGTGTTGGAAAAGAAATCTACAAAATCTGAGAGACCTCCAATGCAATCTCCATTCTCCATTTCTAAAATCAACATTTCTTTAGAGACGCCATCAGCGCTAAGTTCGATGACTTATTTGGAGGGATTTCTATGAGAACAGTGTTTAGGTCATTGTTTAGGATGACTCTTTTCCACACCCAATATGGCTAAAACATGTCCTTTATTAATTTAAAAGTCTAAAATGCCCACAATGAAAATAGGCAACTAAGTTGGGTAAGATAAGACACGTACATTGGGATCTACACACCATCTTCTTCCTGAGGACAGAAAATAAAAAATAAAAAAATACACACACAACACAACTACAACTCCTTGCTGGATTGTTGGCTTTCATTTTTTTTTTTGAAATTTAATTTCATCTTTATTGGACATTTTGATTATTGACAGATTGAAAATATTTTAGATTGTTTATTTGACTAAAGAAAATCTTCCCAATTGATTTTAGTTACTCGTAAGCCTAAAAAGTTTCCATCTATATTTTGAACCTAAAGTAAGGACGGGTGATTAATAAACGTGCAATTTAGTTATTGAAGCTATTTCTAGTTTTTTGCTCAAGAAATTCCAACGTGAGAGTAAAAACTATAGAGTTATTACCATGAAAAATCCTAAACTTGTACATTTATGAAAAATTTACCCCAAACTAATATTTTGGACACAAAAAAATCCAAATCAGTACACATGTGAAAAATTTACTCCAAATTAATTTTTTGACCACAAAAACCCCTAAATTGGATCACCCGTGACAAATTTACCCCAAATTTTAGGGTTTGTTTGAGAAGATGAACTGAGCCATATCGCTAAAAAAATGGGCTAATTGAAGAAACGTCAATTAGTTTAGGGTAAATTTGTCACATGTGTACCAATTTAGAAATTTTCATAGTAAAAAAATTAAGGAAAAATTTCAATGAAAGGCCTAAAGTGCACTAAATTTCTCAAATAAGGACATGAAGTGAACCTTGTTTCAAATAAAGGCTTAACGTGATCAAATTGTCTCAAATAAGGGCCTAGTCAACTGGCGATTATTCCGGTCGTCGGAGAATGTGTATTTTAGTAAAAAAATTATAAGTATATATTTTTAATTTCTTTTCCATTTTTTTTTCTCTTCATCCCCCTGCCATTCATTCAGCAAAGTTATGCCCTTTTTTTAGACTAACATGATCACTTTGGAATCTTATTTGAAATAAAATCCCCTTCATGCCCTTATTTAAGATGATTTGGCCACTTTAAGTCATTATTTGAGAAAATGAGGGCACTTCAGGCTCTTATTTGGGATTCTCTTAAATATAGTTTGGAGTATATTTGTTACAGGTATACCAGTTTGGAGTTTTTTATGGCAAAAAAATTAGTTTGGAGTAAATTTGTTATATATGTACCGGTGTGAGATTTTTCGTAGTATTAACCCAAAACTATATGGCATGAGGTAGAGCGGTTACCGGCAAAACATGAACGATCTCAAAAGACACAAGAAGTATTTTCATGACAAGTGGGTAACTATTTTTAGTTTCAGCCTTACTTTTTATAGATACGCAATCGATCAGGAAAGAGATCGGTAAGGGTAATTTGGTTCATTTGTTGACTTGATTGTGTATAGTAACAAATAGGGGATGAAAATAATACCCTATAATTAATGGAAAAAGGAGTAGTTGTCACCATGTAGTTCTTTACCAAAAAAGTGGGCCGTTGTGCTTTCTTTATATTAATCTTACCATCTTTAATAAATTCTGTGATTGAAAGAAAAACATATTTCTTTATTAAGCAAAGAGTATCTGATTTTGATTTTGCCATTGGCATAAGAGGAAGTTCATATAAATATCCCCATCTAATATATTTATGTTGAGAATCTGATATAAGTGCACTCGCCATTGCCTAAGGCGTTACACGATCTGCAATCATATTTGCCTCCTTATTTTTTACTTTTAATTATAAAAAAAACTATCGAATTGATGGTAATTATAAAATAGGGAAAGATAAACTTGAAGAAAGGACAATGCAATGGGTTTTCTTAAGCGAAATCGATCAACTCATTTATCATCTTTTGTCTGTCCTGTAGTGGGTTTTCTTAAGAGAAATATATAGGGTTAATATCACAGAAAAGTCTAAATTGGTACATCTGTGATAAAATTATCAAAAATTAATTTTTTTATCACAAAAAACCTCAAATTGGTTCATCTATAACAAATTTATCCCAAATTAATTTTTTAATCACAAAAAATCATAAACTGATACACCTGTGACAATTTTACCTTTATTAGTTTCTATTAAATTAGGTTAATATCATGAAAAATTTCAAATCAGTACACATGTGATAAATAGAAGGTAAAATCTCAAACTGGTACACTTGTCAATTGTTGCGATTCATCCAATTTATCAATTCGATAGGTAAAATTTAGCAAAAACTAATGGAGGGTAAATTTATCACATGTGTACTCATTTGGAGTTAATTTTTAGAGTAAATGTGTTACAGATGTAAAAATCTATTAATCCAAATATATATGCAAATCTTTTATATCCCAAAAGTGATGTTGTGGACTCCATACATCCGTCAGGGTCAGGAACGTCCATGTGATAGTAGTAAATACATAAAATAAACAAAATGAACGTCGATGGAATAGACACGTCGCAACACATGTCTAGGTGGCGGCTACTTTTATGGAGAAAGCACCAAAATCTTTTGTTGTAACGATAAGAGAGCCTTTTCTAGCAATCTACAATCTTAGGGCGGTGATTGGTAACATTTCTATTCCTTCATTTTTCTCTTTTTTTTTTTATTCTCTAGAACAAAAAAAGAAAAGAAATTTACTTGTGTACTTCAGTTAATTTTTCTATTCCCCAAAATAAATCAGTGTCCAAGGAATAGATTTGGAACGGAAACAAGAAGGAAAAAAAATTACTTTTTTGGTTCAGGGAACAAAAAGAGAAAGGTCATTTTAGAGAAACAATTTCAATGTAACATAATGCTCGTCTTTATATTCACGAGTCCACGACTTGCTAGTGACTCATATGAGTCGACGATCGTCGCTAGGGCCGGCAAAATGGGTAATGTACCCATTTTATAACTCAGTTTTAAGAAGTCCGATATTATATGGGTAATTCGTTTTTTTTTTAAATGGGTTGAGAAAAACTAATGCCCAAAAAATAGGTCAAATATGGGTTACTTTCGAAACCTATATTTTCGAAACCCATGGACATCCACTTACTTTGGAGTCTGATGATATTTTCGATTTTTTTAAATAATTTAGTCTTTTCTTTTCTCTTCTCTTTTCTTTTTTCCTTCTTCTTCCTCCTATTGCCGCCACGACTGGTCGGTGACGGCCTGGCGAGCCTCGAGCTAATTGGCCTTATTTTGGCAACGGAGAAATATTGGCTAGCAAACATTTGGCCGGCCGGCGAGTTTATGCCATTATTTGAAACTGACTTGGAACTTTAGGCCATTGTTTGGAACAGAGTCCACTCTAGGCCAATTTTTTGAGAAAGTAACCTCACTTCTGGCTTTTTTTTGGAATTTTCCCTAATTTCAACCAAGGATAGTTCAGGCAACATTTGTTATCTCGAGCTGTTATACCTAGATTTTGCAACCGCCATCGACGATGAGTTCGAGTGTACACAGTACGCATGAACATTGTGCACGATTCTTTGTTTTGCTATTAGTAATGCAGTACCTAGAAAAAGCACAAAGGCAATGCAATGCAAACTAGGCTAATATTTCAACTATTACCATAGTCAGTGAAAAGCCACTCTTCCTTTAAATTATACCCCAACGATTTTCCCTGTTGTGTACATAAATTGGAGGGTTGGTCCAAAAAGTCTCTTTTCATATGTCGATTTACTTGAGATTTAAATTTTAGACTTACTTACATGATGCACGGGCTTATTTACCTTTCCATTAGAAGTCTGTCATCATCCATATCCAATATGATATTTTGGTTTTTCTTTTTCATCTTTTTCCAAGTTGGAAAGAAGAGCAAACCCACATTTGCAAAATTACCAACTTGAATTGGATGGAATTGGCTGATTTCCTTGCTTTTTATATGTGATTCAAATAATGAGCATCTCCACAAGACTCTGTTACCATCTCAAACCACTACAGATCTGCAGGAAGGTGCACAACAAGGAATGCCATTTACATGGCTTCCCTATTTCGAGGGTCAATACTTGGAAAACATTTTGCGCTAATCTCATCCTTGTCACATGGATTGACCTTCCAAATATTGGTAAGTATTCCAAATTAAATATGTTCCTCTCTATATTCTCTTACTGCTTTCCAACGGACACGAGTGTTGGATTTGGTTTCTGAAATTTGTTCACTTTTCTTGGAAACACTCAATGAAGAGTCGCTACTATATATGGGAATACAAATATGGAATTGACTTGAAACAGAAAGGCTTGGATGGAAAGAATATCAGGGAATTAAATGATAAGGAAAGCTCGTCTTCATTATTTTTTGGTCGAATAACTCAATGGTGATAGTCCAATTCTGCCAGTTGACAAATATATATAGAATCATGTCGGGAAAACAATAATGCCTGTGTATGAATTCGATTCGCCGGCAGTGGATGAGGGCCAACGAAAAAGGAAATTGTAATCCAAATCAGAATTTAAGGAGCTATATAAACACCACACCGCCCCCCAGAATACTGTGTCCTTCTTACGATTTCACCTCGAGTTTAATAATTTTCAACCACCCTTTAGACGTTGCCTACAAGCCTAGAACCTCTGCAACTCTCTCCCTCTCTCTTGTTCTGATCGCAATCCTGCAACTGACCAGTCCATTTTGGAACGGCCCTCATTTTCTTTTCCAGACAAAACATTGCCCTTTGAAAGTTTCTCCGTCGAGTGCCCTCTTGTTCTTGCTCTGTTACCGCAAGATATTTTTGAACATTTTTCTATCAGTTTTAAGGAATGTTATCGAGTTGACTATGGACAGTTGGAGGGGACAAAAAAAGGTTACAATCGTCATCGAGGCGCTCAGGGGAACAGATCTTTCGGAAGAAAGCCACCTATCGGTAATATTTACAATCTCCGCACTCTTTTTTCATTTGATTGTCTTTGTCTGATTACCTGAGCGGTTGGTTAGCTTTTTCTTTCTTAAGTTCTTTGTCTGCAATAATGTTTCCTTCCGTTTATGTCAGCTTCCTTTTTGTAAAGTTGTTTTCTTTTTCTTTTCCACGATTGTTATGAGAGGGGCTGTTGCTTTTTATGGTGGTAGGCAGTCTCTTTTTGTTGAATTATGGAATAATTTCCTTTAATGGATGATCGATGTAATGTGATATTGGAGTTTAAAGTTGAAAGTAGTATGACCTGACTTGTTCGTGGACACTTAACGACGGTTTCGTTTGTTTTAGCAGGTGATAGGCCGCCGGCTGTTCCATCCTGGGAGAAGTAGTTTTGCAGAACTGTAGGGTCAGTTCCTCGGAAAAAGCTCGTGGAAGCAAGGCGGTACATGCACTCGTATGATAAAGTGCTTAAGTGGAACAACTCAGCAGTTGAGGAGGCGTTTCAAAACGCAAAGGAACTGTTCTGGGCAGGGATCAACAACATCGCTTTGCAGATCAGTTGGGTCAGTTCCCTAGAAAAAGCTCGAGGAAAGGAAGCGAGAAATGCACAGATCCTATATGAAAATGCAGGAACGTGCTTTCGTCTCGCTCTGTCAAAGCTAATTCTAGACCCCTCACGAATTTGCTAGCGTCGCGTGACTCTCGGCAAGCTAGATTTGGAGCTCAGCCAGCGTTGACCAGAGGCTGGCAAGCAGATTTGAAGGGTGTAAAATAGGAATAACAATATATTAGTGAGCCAAGATTGGAAGAATTTTTCGTTCCTAAACCCCTGAAGTAGCATTTTAGGAATGCTAAAAGTCAAAGGTGGTCCCAGGTTATCCTCAAAGCTCAAATCTGCATGAAAAGCCCTTGAGATTGTGTTATTAAAACACTAAAACTTTGACTCAAGGGCCTTTGAAGGCCAAAGCTCTTTGAAAATGCACTTCCAAAGGCACCTTTAGTTTCCTCGTCGTAAATCATGAATATGTAAATGATTAGCGACTGCATTTATCGTATGATGTACCCTGAAAAACAAATGACATTTATGTCAATAAATATCATATTATTTAAGTGGTACTTTCTTGAAGAACAGATACTATCTTAAATTTCCAATTTTTATGCAATAAAGCTTACCATTTAAGCATGATGTTAGGTCGCTTATAATGTTTTATTTTTTATTTTTTTATGGCAGTCATTCTCGCTAATGCATGTCCTATGGAACGGACTAGTGAGGCTGCTTAATGTTCATCCAAATGCAAATGAAAGAAAATGTGAGATAAAACAAAAAAATTATAGATATATCTTAGAATGACAAAATAATAAGTAAAAGCTCATAATCTTCCCTTACCAAATTATAGCAGTCATTATCAATAACATTTATGTCTAAACATTTTCGTAAACAGTAAAAATATTTTTCATTCATTCATTTTCGTAAACGATATAAATGATTATTTTCAAGAAAATATTTTTAAAATTATTCATTTTTCGCAAAACAAACAGAGCCTTGGTACACATATCTAAGTTGGAAAGCCAAATAAAAGTACAACAAAAGCTATTCCAAGTTATCTCCACAACTCCTCCCGGTTGAAAGATCGTCCACCACCCCCCTACAATTCGTCTAACCTGAAAAATATACCATAGGTAAGGATTGAGCAACCACTAGTTCAATCGATAAATTCTCAAGATTTAAACTGGGCGATCTTTTCCTATCAGCTACTTCAATATTTGAAAGTCTAATTACAATCAAGACATGTATTCACTTTTAGAAAAAGAAACTTGCATTTGACAAGTTTTGAATCATGCTCTTCAACGCAAAAAACACGACCATATTACCTTCAAACGAAGACTTCAAAGAGTTCTTACATTTAAAGGACGAAACGCACATTATACAATTACAAGAAAATTTTAAGTAATGCAAATAAAAAAGAATTCAGCCAGTTTTCGGTCATATTGGATACTGACCTATTTGATTTGTCAGATGTTTGGAATCGGAGACTATCTGTTCGATTGGATTGATTTAGTTATTAGGTTATGATGTTTCGAAATTGAGGTCCCTTGGTTAGTTTCTCGATTTTAGGTGATAACCCTAACTAGAAGTGCTGAAACTTATGTATGGTACTCACTTTAGTATCAATTTTTTTTTTCCAGATTACTTAAGTGCCAACTTATTTGAAAAGTGGTCACTTAAGTGCCAAATTTAGCAAACTTGGTCGGAAAATCGACTTGGCCTTTTTTTTTTAATATATTAATATCTCAAGCCGACGTGACTTGCCAGCGTTGACGTGGCCAGATGGAGCGTTGACGAGGTTGTCCTCGCCATGGCTGGGCAAGGCCAACCTCGCCCTCGCCCATGGCCGGCAAGGTTGAGTTTTGCCGACCCTTGGCTAGATGGAGGAAGGAGGAAAAAAAAGAAAAAGAAAAAAAAATGCTGAGATGTCGTCATCATCATCCCTTAGAAAATTTACAAGAGCCAAAACTTCATTATTATCATCACTGGATTGAGTAACTTCCCCATCTAATCTAGTGATTTCTTCATCGCCTATGTCATTACCACTATGCTGAACTCTCTCTGTGTCACTCTCCTCACCGTCCTACCTCTCATGTTGTCCTTCATCTCTAACCTCAATACTACCTTGAATACCATCTCTCACTTTTTGGGATTGAGACATCGGGAGTAACATGAGTTTTGTACGGAGATTACTTGAGTGCCATAATTTATTTATTTTTACTTACTTAAGTGCCATAACTTTTTAAAAATGCTTACTTGAGTGCCACATTGTCGGAAATCCAACGTGGATGCTGGAAAAGCACACGCGTTCGGTATTCATGTGTGCTTTTCCAACGTCTACGTCAGATTTTCAGTGATGTGGCACTCAAGTGAGCGTTTTTAAAAAGTTATGGCTTTCAAATGAGCAAAAAAAAAAATTATGACACTCAAGTGATCTCTGTACAAAATTTATGACATTTATGAGGTCCTTCTCCCCTCACTTCTCCTATTTGGGTCTCTTTGTCATCATCTTCTTCCTCATCATCATTATTGTACTCAACATACACTTTTGCTTTTTTGCCAAGAAGATAATAGTAAATTACATCCTTAAAATCATTATCATTTGCAAAACTTCTCAAACCATTTTTCAAGCCCTTCCCAGGAAGACAATAAAGCAAGTTCTGTACTTTGCATCCCAAATAATTTACTAGATCCCTAACAATTTCAATATAAGATGTTTTGCTTACATCAACAAAGATAGTGCCCTCAATTCCATCATCATACTCTCACTCCTCCCTAATCGAAAACTCCCCACCATAACAAACAATGACAGCTACATATTGACGTTGCAACCAAGAAAAAAAAAGCAATAAACTTTTGGGACCACAACACGGAACTAACAACAATTGCACATGGAGGTCCCCATAATCGCAAACAATTGATTAAAGAATGAGCGGTTGTCGTTTAATGGAAAGAAAGAAATAATTTTTTCTCACAATAACCACTTCATTGTTTCGCGATTAAGCAAATTGAGGTCCCCATAGCATCATCTTCACTATTTCGCATAGAGGTCTCCACGACTTCAACTTCTAGTACTTGTCCCCACATTTTCTCCCTTTGAGCCATAATTTTCCTATGCGAACCCTAATTTTGCTAGCCACAGGGAAAGAAGATGACAAACCTGAATGAGCGACAATGAGCGAGCAACGACAATGAGTGGCAAGCAAGCGTGAGTGAACGGCGAGCGGCGACTGAGCATCCTGAATGAGCGACGATGAGCGAGCAACGACAATGAGTGGCAAGCGAGCATGAGTGAACGGCGAGTGGCGACCGAGCATCTATGAATGGCAAGCGGCGAACGAGCCTGAGTGACTTCAGGTCCCCCTCCCCCCACAACGTCATTCCTTCCTTAGAGCCACGTTGGATTTGTGATGTCGTTTTAGGCGTCTACGTGGTTTGCGTTTTATAAAAAAATTGCCACATCATTTAAAATTTTCGTCAGAAAAAGCCACGTCCTAGCCGAGATCACTTAAGTGTTCATTTCTTCTCTGATTATAGTGCTTAAGTGTCTCGCCGTTGAAACTTTTGACACTAAAATGTCCTTCGGTGCCAAGTTTTGGCACTTCTGGTGTCCCACAAGATTCCAAGTTTGGTTTTTATGAATAGACTCCATCTTTTCATTCATCACAACAAGCCACTTCTCAAATTTAGAACAAATAATAGCTTCATGGAAAGTAAAAGATTCTTCAATACCAAGCTCTTTAGCAATTAGAAGAGTATATGCTACCACATCAGCGAAACCATATTCTCTAGGGAGGCTTAGTTTGCTGTTTAGCCCTGCAGCCAAGGTGTGAGGTTGCTCAACTTCTTTTACATCATCTTTGATCGAATCCGAGTCTTGTTGCTCACTGTCACTTTATAGCTGATGAGAACATCTTCAAACGTTCTCCGTGGAAACTCCACCATTTACCCAACATTCTCCTCCCGAAAATCTATAGACTCAACAATAACATTTCTCTGATCAAGTATGAAAATTTTCATCAAAAGTAACATCCCTATTGATTTACTTCTAAGGATCAGAACAACACAACCTATATCCCTTAAACCCGTTTACATAACCAATGATAATACATTTCTTGGCCCTACGTTCAAGCTTACCATATTTTACATGATAATAAGCAGGACATCCAAATACTTTCAAAACAGAATAATTAGAAGGTTTACTAGACCATATCTTATTTGAAGTCTTACATTTTATTGCAGTCGAAGGAGAACAATTTACCAAATAACACTTTGTGTTCATGGCTTCAGCCTAGATATCTTTCCGAAGTCCAGCATTAGAGAGCATACACCTAGCTCTCTCTAAAAGTGTTCGGTTCATGTGATCCGTCACCCCATTTTGTTGAATTGTATGCCTAATTGTTTGATGTCAAACAATCCTTGAATCTTCGCAATACTTGTTGAAATCACATCCATAAAACTCAAAATCATTGTTTGTTTTGAGACGCTTTATCTTCTTCCTCATTTGATTTTCAATCAAAATCTTCCACTTCTTGAATGTATAAAAAACGTCACTTTTACACTTGAAGAAATAAATCTAGACTTTTCAAGAAAAATCATCAATAAATGTTAGAAAATAAATTGCACCACCCTTAGATGTTACCTATGCAGGTACCCATAAATCAGAGCGAATGTAGTCAACTACGCCTTTCGTCAAGTGTACCTTAGTACTGAAATTAACTCTACGCTGCTTCCCGAAAACAAAATGCTCACGAAAGTACAGAGTAAACCACATTTACTCAAGATAGTCATTCCTCTTTCGATTATGTGGCCCAACCGCATATGCCACAATCTTGATTTATCTAAATCTGAGGAGGATGATACATTTAAAGAACCCATAACGGTATTTTCTTGCAGAACGTAAATGCTATTCTTCTTGTTACCTCTCATCACAATTAAAAAGCCTTTTGAAGTTTTCAAAACTCTACCTCTACCTATGTACATGCATCTAGTGGAATCCAAACTGCTCAATGAAATAAGGTTCTTCTTTAAATCTGTGATGTGTCTAATATCTGTTATAGTTCTTACTATATTGTCATGACATTTAATTTACAACGTACCAATACCCACAATCCTACAAATTGCATTGTTGCTTATCAAAACTGAATCACCACCGACTTTCTCATATGTGTGGACCAATCTCTATTTGGACACATGTGGTATGAATATGCTGAATCCAAAATCCATTCCTTGTCAACATGAAAATCGGAAGACAAAATAGTAAGAACATTATCTACATCAACTGACTTGTTATCCTTCAATAGACTAACCGAATCGAAACTCTCCATTGACTTCTTCCCTTTAGCCTTGAGCAAAGAACACTCAATTTTGTCGTGTCCAAATTTGTGACAATAGTAACACTCTACCTTGCTCTTGTTCTCGCTTGACCTAGACTTTGAACGGCCTTTACTATTACTGCACTTATCACGATGATTTGACATTCCCCTAATAACTAAGTTGTCGGCTTTATCACTAGTACCGCTTGCATTTAACTTTGTACGCATCTCTGCCGAATTCAACGAGGCCTTCACATTCTCAAGAGTTATAGATTCTCTTCCATACAGCATAGAATTCACAAAATTCTCAAATGAGCTTGGTAGTGAGCATAACAAAATTAGAACTTGGTCTTCATCATCTAACTTCAAATTTAAAATTTTCATATCCATTACAATCTTATTAAATCATATAGGTGTTCTTAGATAGGAGTACCTTCTTGCATCTTTAACATGTAAAGATGCTACTTCATGAATAATCCCGTCAGAAGAGATTTCTTCATGTAGAGGCTCTCAAGATTCATCCACAATCTCAAAGCCGTTTTTTTATCGGCGACCTCATGAAGCACCTTGTCGGACAATGACAATTGGATGGTGCTATGCGCCCTCTCTTCCATCTCCTCGATTTCTACTATAGTCATGTCGTTGGGGTACTTCTCGTCCAAAGCTCTAATTGAATCTTCCCAACGCAACAATGCCTTCATCTTGATCTTCCATAGCCCAAAATTACTTTGGCCATCAAAGCATTCCACTTTGAACTTGATAGATGCCATCTCGAACAAAAGACCGAAACTCTTTCACTTTGATACCAGTTTGTTGCGGAACAACGCCTAGAGATGCACAAATTGAAGCACAAGTAGTAAAGGATGAAAGCAAGATAAAATCGCACGAGACACAAGATATACGTGGAAACCCAAAATGGGAAAAATCACGGAAAAAGAGAGACGTTTCACTATCTTCAATAATCGATTACAAAACTAAAAGGTCAAAAATCACTTGGTGAGCAATAAGTTAGAAAAATAAAGAAATGGGCCAATGTGGAGGTTAGGATTGGAGATATGTTGTGCAACACATCCCTTTTATAGCCCCCTTCATAAAAACCTAAAACAAAAGGTGCATTATTTAAAATGCCCCTGTTACCAATTTGATGTCAAAACTTAACAGATGGTTCGTTCTTTAAGCTGTGGTTGTGAACTTCGACAATCCTAATTTTTTATCATTGGCTGGTGGTGTGTCATTTTGGCGTTGGTGGTAATCGTAATCTATCATGCATTCACATTTATCCCTCGACATTTATTCCATACATTATAATCTATCTGTACTTCCTTCGACATCACTCAAAACAACTCGCATCAAAGTACCTCCTCACTTCCACGAGCTTTTCTAGGGAATCGAGCCTACGGATCTATAGAACTCATTCTCCTATGATGGCTCGACTAGCAACCAATTGCTTGTAGAAAGAGAGACACAAAATGTATGGCTTCCATTTTAAGAGAGTCAATAATTGCACAACATTTTTGCTTTGCTCTCATCGACATCTCATGGATTGACCTTCCAAAGAATGGTAGAAATTATTGAATCCTAACTATACATCCAACTCTACATTGTTTTTCTGCTTTCCACTATGATGAGAGCAGGGTTTGGTTATTGACGTGTTTTTACTTTTCTTGGAAATGCTTTAATGAAGAGTTACTACATAGGTTCGTTGTCATTGTTTTCATTGATAACTTGAACCTAATTGTCCTATTTCTCTTTCGTTAGAAACTATGATCAATAATTGATAAGTAAAGAGGGTAAAAAACATGCATGTGGTGATCGATGAAAAGTTTGTCCTATTTTCCTTCTTTCCTTTGAAATTGTGTCTTGAATTAATGAACCAATGAAGGTGTTGAACAAAGCAAGCGATCGAACAATAAAATAGACAGAACGGAAAAATATATCGGACTCCAGATTTACATGATTTGGTCATAGTGACCTATATTTACTAGAAAAGCAACACGAAATTTCACTATAGATCAAGCGATATAATGGAGATTACAACTACACTCGAGTCACTCAAACATTCTTAGTGTTTCCTAGGCCCTCAATTACACCCAATAACACACATAGTGTTTAACTCCACAATTTCTCATGAAATAATCTCTCAATCTCACAAAGGAATTAATAAATCGGCTTCAACACTCTCTTGCTTTAGGGTGTAATTCATAGGTAGAAGCTCCTCTTTGATACTCTACACAAAGAACATCTACTTTTTATATATATACAAGAATTGAATCCAAAATAGGAAACCTCTTTTAGGAAACCTTTTCCAACTAAAAAACCAATTCAAAATAGAAAACCTACTTGAATTAGGAAAGTATCTTTTTCGGGCTCAAACTTGAGACATATCTTTAACAATCTCTACTTTGGCTCGATGTTGGAGCCAAGTTACAATCGCTTTGCTGAAAAATTCAGAATTTCACTTCTACTCTCCCATAGCCACCAATGGGCTCAATCGCCAAGATGTCTTTCAAGTCCAAACCTCACTTGAACTTCGCCATAACCGTGGAACTCATTAGAATACCAACTCCACATGCACATTTAACTGCTCCACAAGAATTTTTCAACACAATTTTCTTAGTCACATATAAAGTAAAATCATTGTTGCATCCATATCTGTTAGGAGATTGAATACGCACCTTGTTATTATTAGCAGTTACAACAACTGTTGGCTCTACAGGCTTCACCTCACTACAAACACCCTCTATGTCAATTACTTCGTTAGTACTCGCGACCTCAAGAGTTTCTAGTTGCAGCTCCAACTCAAGTTGAACACTGTTCAAATTCGTATAAACATTGCTATAATAACTCATAACCAAAAGTACTGAAGATTCGTCAAACGTAACTTTTTTGTTGATAATAGGTGAATTAAATTCCAGGCATCACAACTGATAACCCTGCTCACCTTGTGCATAACCTAGGAACATGCACTTTTTTGCCCTCTCATCAAGCTTACCATCACTAACTAGAACATAATATGAGCAACAAAATATTCTAATAACAAAATAATCATCAACGTTATCTGCCACGCTACTTCGGGAGTTTGACATCCAATCCCAATGGATGGGGATCTGTTTATCAAGTAGCATCTGCCAGGAATCCCCTAGCCATACCAGCACTAGAAAGCATTTTATGGGCCGTCTCTAGTAATATTCTGTCCATCAACTTTGCAACTTGTTGTTCATTGGCACTAGTGCAGTGTCTTACTATGCCTTTCTTCATGCAGAATGCATTTAACAGTTTCGAGCAAAACTCCATACTAATGTCAATCCGTACATGCTTGATCGTTTTACCAGTCTCCTTTTCCATTAAAGCTTTCCACTGCTGGATCCTAACAAAAGTATCAAACTTGTGCCTAAGCACAAACACCTAGGTCTTCCTTGAGTTGTAATCAACAATTGTTAGCATAAATTTATCACTCGTTCTTAAAGGAAATCGTGACAATCTGCGAACATCCAAGCGAATTAATTATGCAATCTCTATGGTTTATTTGACAGTTGTATTGAATTGCACTTTTCGCCGTTGATCTGATTCACAGCACCTACATATATTCAATTCGTCAACAATATAACCACACAATAATCTTTCACTCAGAACTTTCAGGTTTCTTTCGCTAATGTGCTCAAAACGCGTATGCCACAATTCAAACTCTCGAACAAATGCATGCGACGTCTCCGCGACGAATTTCGTTACTATCTCACCTAGAAGCTCATACAGGCTACTGTATTTGATTTCTTTTATTATCACCAAGGCACCTCAAACAACCTTTAAAATTTCACATTCTAAAGAATACTAACACCTAGCTGAATCCAAGGCACTCAAGAAAATCAGGTTCTTTTTCAATTCTGGAAGATGCCTCACTCCAGTTAATGTCCTCACAATTCCATCATGCATTCTTATTCTAACATCACCAACACCCACAATATCGTACTCAACATTATTCCCCAATTGCACTTTACTACTATATGCATTGATAAGTAGTAAACTAGTTCTTATTTGGTGTAGCATGAAAGGAACAACTAAAATCCATTATCCATCCATCAAAAGACGAATCATCACTGATAGACAAAACATAATCAGCATTATCTGAAGTACAGTTAGCTACATCTGCAACATCATCTGCAGAATCAACCATAATTTCCTTACCCTTTTCATTCTTTAGCTTAAAACAATCCCTTCTAAGATGCTATCTCTTGTTACAGTTCCAACAGACAGCACCATCAGTTCTAGACTGATTATGTTTGTTCAAGTTTATACTACTCCTACTAGCACGTGTACCGGTTCTTCGTTTAATTTCACCTACTAAAGTAGTAGACACAGATTCACTATATTCTCTTTTACAAATGACCTCACTTATTATCAAATCTCGAATCCCATCAAACATCAAATTAGTTGACCTAGAAAAATTACTAACAGCAATAATAGTAGCATTTCAACTATTAGGCAATGAGGATAATATGATCAAAGTACATACCTCATCTTCAAAGTCAATCTCAACTAAACTCAATTGACTAACGATCACATTAAATTCATTAATATGATTAGCAACTGACGCACCTTCACTCGTCTTCAAGTTAAACATATATCGCATTAAGTAGACCTTATTGATCGTAGAGAACTTCTTGTACATATCCGGTAGGGCTTTCATTAAATTTGCAGTGGTTATCTCTTTCACAATGTTAAACGCAACGTTACGAGCCAACGTTAGCCGAATAACACCAAACGCTCGTCTATCTAGTAATTCCCAATCAGTTTGCTTCATCATCTCTAGCTTCTCCCTAGATAAAGGTAATTGCAATTTCATCTTATACAGATAATCCTCAATCTGCATCTTCCAAAAACGAAAATCCTTCCCATCAATTTTGTTGATTCTCACTTTTCCTTCTTTTGTTGCCATCAATTTGCTTCAACTTAGCCATGCCAAGCTCTGATACCAATTGTTAAACGGAAGCAAGTGATCGAACAATAAAATAAACAGAATAGAAAATTAAATCGGACATCAGATTTACGTGGTTCGATCTTAGTGACCAACATCCATAGGGAGAGCAACACAAATTTTACTATAGATCAAACGATACAACGGAGATTACAATCACAGTTGAGTCACTCAAACACAATTAGGCTGTGTTTGGTTGTTCGGATACGGATTGGGATGTGATAGGATAAGGTGGGATTAGAAATCCTCTGGATTGTCCTTCGGATTATGTAAAATCCCATCATATGTTTGGTAATATTAGGATGTGTTATCCACCACACCCGTGATGTCATATGGACAAGGTGATGCACCTTAGATCCATCTTGAAGCTTCCTCGAATGAAAACTCTTGAAGCTGAAGATATCTTCCTTGTTAAAAATTCCTATTCTGTCAGTTGAGTGATGATTCTCATCTTGATTGCCTCTTTGAAGAAAATGAAAGCTTGTGTGGGTTAGTTCTGGCATATTTTCTCTCAGTTTTCTTCTTGTTGATAACTTTTTAGGAACTTCCTTTAGCAGTACCTCGTATTTCAATGCGTCCCTCATCAAATGTGAAGATATTTCTTTCCTTGGATTTCTGTTTGTAAGCCGAGAGAAGGCCACTTTCTAATTTCTTCGATCGTAACTTACCTGAGGCTCTTTTTCGGATCAAAGCTTGTGTCACTAGCCTTCTATTTGAACAATCTGGACTTTCAGAATCCTTCTATATCATATCTGAATTTTGTTTGGGTTTAGTAGTATCACCTGTTTGATTCCAGTTCTACTCTGGCTAAAGTGAAGTGACACCAACCTCAACAGGCTGCGAGCTGGGCTTCTCTTTGTTAGGTGAGGAAACATTTTCCAACAACTCCCGGAGCTTGACCCTCGAAGATTCACTTTGGTTCTTCACTCTACTGCCAATCTTGTCACCTAGAGTTGCTCCATCTGATGTAAGCACCACCCTTACGGTCAAAGATGCACACTTATGCATAGTTTCTGCATTTTCATTCTTCTCTTCATTTATCTTGTGGCCATCAAACCTTTTCTGGCTGACATGGTCAGATTATAAAGATGAGGCCTACTTGGGAAAAAGTCGAACTGAATGACCTACTGGTACACTTTTCAATCCATTGGGTTTGCAGTGCATCTCATTTTTGTCTGTTTTTTTGTTCCAGTAAGCTTTGCACGAAATGCACCTTGCTGAGTTCTTGTGAATAGATATTTTAGTAATCCATGGGATCCTTCATTGGAAAAGAGGGCTTGTTAAGTCATTTGTAAAAAAAAATTATCCAATCCGGGTTTATCCCACCCCTCCCCCAGATTTCTTATCCAGCATTTTATCCGGGTATATCCAAGTTTATCCGGTCTGGACTACGTTGCCAAACACTGGATAGGATAATTTGTTATCCTATCCGGACTCAAATCCGGACCACCAAACGCAGCATTAGTGTTTCCTAAACCCTCAATTATACCCAATAACACACTCAGTATTTAGCTCCACAATTCCTCACGAAATAATCTCTCAATTTCATAAAGGAATTAACAAATCTTACCACAAGATTTAATCAGCTTCAACACTCTCTTGCTTTAGGGTATAATTGATAGGTGGAAGCTCCTTTTTGATACTCTTCACAAAGAACATCCACTTTTTATATATAGGCAAGAATTGGATCTAAAATAGGAAACTTCTTTAAGGAAACCTTTTCCAACTAGGAAACCATCAATTAGGAAATCAATTCAAAATAGGAAACCTACTTGAATTAGGAAAGTATCATTTTCGTGCTTAAACTCGAGACATATCTTTAACAGATGGTTTGTTTACTTTTGTAGGCAATTGCAGCAAAACCATGCCATCGTGGGAGAAGAAGTTCGGCAGCTCGGTTGGCTCAATGCCTGGAGAGAGCTCGTGGATGCGAAGAGGAGGTTGTTGCACTTAAATAACAATGGTTTAGTGGAACGACTCAGTGACGAGGCATTTCGCAATCAAAGGAATGTGGGCAAGAATAAATGGGCTTCCATGCAACATCTATTTGCCTGATCCAAATATCTACATCAACGAAGCAAATGGGGAATCCAAAATGAACCGTGAACACCGTGAACTGCTTTTGGACTTGGAGCGAGTACCTATGGGTCTTGATGGCAGTAATGGAAGTGGAACAGTCATAGTTGGGGATGCCCTCATGGGTCAAGTCATTTGCATGGGATGGATCGGAAGACGTAGAAAAGGAGTGGTCAAAAGATGAGAATAGTCGGAAGATCTTTATGATTTCGATGGTGGAGAAAATGTAAATGGAGTTGGTTTGGTGGAGTAAGTTGCGGCTAGGCTGACTCAGGAGCGGAATCAAAAGGTTAGTAGAATCAGCAGGTTAGTTCTCAACAAAATTTTCACCAAAACAAGAATGTCCTAAGTTGGAGAATGGCCAAGACAGAACCCTTGACGATTTGGATAGATTCAATTGGAACGGCATGAGCGGAGATCTCGCACAGAAAAAAGAATATGGAGTTGATTCTGTGGAGTAGATTGAAGTTGATAGTCACTGTTGTTTAGGGTTGAGTCGGGATAAGTAAGTGCATCAACCGTGTTGCCTTCAAGGTTCTTTACTGTAATTCATCAGTTGTGGAGAATAAGTGCATTTGCAGCAAAATGTACCCTGAAAATGAAATGTCGTTCAATCAATGATTCTCCTATTCTTCTCTCATTTCCTTTTGGGTATTCTGTTATGCACATTCTGCTATTTTGTAGTCCTTATGAATTTATGCATATTATGAAGAAGCATATTACTGCTAGTAGTCCGAGATGGACTCCTTTGGCTGCGCACGTTTAATGCATCCATTCGAACAATTTAAGCAAGTAGAAGTACAAACGTTTTTCTTTGCTTTGACTTTCATTACATAGAATAGATGTTTTGAGGGACCCCAAGTAGAGGCAACATAAGAGGATCATTTGCTACTTGGATCGCTCTTGGACGTAAAACAAAAATAGAGAGGAGGAATTCTATGTAAAAAATATGGTACATGGGGCTAAGTTTCGTTTGGATATGCAATTAAAATAAGACATGTAGTTAAACAAACCTATTTTAAACAACTAGGACTCCAATTTGAGTATATTGGCAAGTGAGAGAGCGATATCTAGGATTCCCTATTCCTCTCTCCCTCCTTACTTTTTTCTCTTGTGAAAAGCCCCCCTTCCTAAACCCTAGCCGCCATACAAGGAGAGAGAGGGATTTTGGGTGAACGTAGAGACCAATTTGGCCATTCCTCCAATCGTTAGTCACCAATGATGATGTTCGTGACATGGTTCCACAATCTCTCCAAGATTAGGCTATTTTCCTCTCTCGATTTAAATTTAGGTTTAGATTTGGAGGTTTTACTCTAGATCTATTTTTAGATCTGGGAGTTCCTTATATGTATTAAATATGTAATCTTTCAACATATTGATGTTGGTGTCATTGCTTAACAATGGTGATGAGGACATCGAACCTACACGCGCACCGCAAGTCATTGCAATTGAAGTGGAAAATTTTGATGTGTGCTCATCAATTATTCTAGTGTTTAGCCGTCGAATTTTATGCTTGTAGATCTGTTCTTGAGAAAAGAGAGTGTGCTAGCCGTAGATTGTGCTCTATTGTTTGCTTGTTGGCATTTGCTTTATTATGCATTTATTTGGGATTTGCTAGACTTGAAAACCTTTTATGTGTCTCTCGAGGATTATTCTTATCAATGAATGGAAGCTTTCTTTCGAAAAAAAGAAGTATATTGGTAAGTGCAATATTAGAAGATTATTAAAAAAAAAAGAGTGCACAAAATAGAAGAGGGAAGTTAAGAAGAGAGGGGAGGGTGCTTGCTTTTTAAGTGGAGGGTATTTCCTTTTACCAAAAAAAATGAGGGCATTTCAATAAACAATTGTTTATGGTTTAGCTAAATTGTGTATGCAGCCATTTGATATGTGAAAGAGGAATAATCATAGTGTATTGAATAAGTTATATTTTTACTTGATGTACAATGTAATGACATAAATTAATAGACACGACTAAAGCAACATAATAGATCAATCACTTTATTCGCATGATATACATCCAAAAAATTTAGATATTTTGAAGTTTGAAATTATTGCTTCTTATTAACCGATTTCTTTACATGTTATTGTTATGTGTTGTGACAATCAAGCGGAGATAAATTCTTCAAAAAGTACAAATTAAACTTGTACGAGTCTTGTTCTCCTCCATCATTTCCTCCACTCATATTGGTGGTTTACAAGTTATGGACATATCTAAAGTTGTGGATACAAAGCCATGTTTATATTGAGTAAAGTATGATGTGAGTGTTGTTTACGGCCGGTGATCCATCAATTGGTGGCATTATCGAAAGAAATTTCCACCTATAAGGGATGAAGGATTAAATCTCAAATTATATCTACAACAAGATACAGATCTTCTATTCAATATTGTGCTCCCTTCAACGTCTCAAAATATATCAATTGTTCATTTATGAAAGTAAGGCTTTTAAAGATGGGTTAATACTATGAAAAATCTCAAAACTGATACACCTGTGACAAATCAACCATTCTTGAGTTTCCGTTAAATTTTATTGGATGACATGGTAAATTTGTCACATATGTACAAGTTTGAGGTTTTAGATGATCCAGAAATTAGTTTTGGGTAAATTTGTCACAGATATATCAGTTTAGGGTTTTTGGTGGTCAAAATTAATTTTATGTAAATTTATTATAAATGTACCAATTCGAAATTTTTTGTTGTATTAACCCTTTTAAGATTAAGATTTGTCAAGATACCAAAAGGGCTTTTAGAATTTTCTACACCGATCCGCTTGTCTTGAAAATGCCGTCCCTTGGTGTATTTATCGTACTTCAGACGCAAAACGATGTAACATATCAAAACGACATTAAAATGGTGGTTTTTACCGGAGGAAGAGGAGGAACGAGACGAGGGACGATCCGTTGATTCGTGGAGTACGGCGGTTGCTCCCCACGACCTTCACGCCTTGGCGGTTCTTCCTTCGCGGTTCGGTAAGGTCTCGGCGCATGCCCTTGCGCTGCGTCTCTTCTCCCTGCTCAGCAACAACGTACTCTCTCTCTCTCTCTCTCTGCGCATTCTTCATCCATGAGGCAAGCATTTCAACTGGGGTTTAGGGGTTTCGCCACCCCTTCTTTGAGGTTCCTTCCCGGGTCTCTCCCGACCTCTCATTTGCGTGAATCCAGCGTGAAAATGCTCGAGCTTTCCAGGTCTTCTTTCCATATGATCCCCTTTTCGTTTCGATCAGTCGCTCAGCCAAAGCGACTGCTACCCGACAACGCGACAGTAATTTCGAATTTTGAGTTTCATTCTGTGGTGTGACATTGCTTTGGTTCTTTAAAAGCTCCCGACTTTTCGCACGTTGTAGTTTCGCGGCGGCTCCGAGATTCTGGGTTGGTCGTTCTATTGTCTCATTCGGAGCAAGCGAAATGGGGTCCAAAAGGGGCATTTCTAATGCTTCGAGACCTGAGTCGGCGGCTTCTGAGGACAAGAAAGGGAAGAAATCGAAAGGATTGGTGACTTCAGTTCCGAGTTCTAGCACAAGTCATGTCAAGGTATTGTCTTTTAATCGAACCAATTGTTTGACCTCTGCTTTGGCGACTTGACTGCTAAGCATTCATTTTTCATGTAGGGAAATTCTGGTCAAAGTATCGGTGACGTCGCGTGCCTTAAAAATGACCTGGCCAGAATTGAGGCGATGACATTTCAGGATTTGAGAGCTACATTGAGGTGGGGATGAATTGTTTTTGTTAGATTTTGCAAACATGTGATCGTCGTTATAGTGTTTTCTGCGTAACCTTTACAATAAGCAAAAATCAAGTTTTTGTATTTGATGCTCGCAAGGGAGATTATTTAGCAGGGAAATGAATATTACTGATAGAAAACCATGAGGTCTTGAGAGCTCACCTTCAACAAAGAGCAATGTGTTTATGAAGATGAAATTTTTGCATCACTTTTTCTCAATATGAAGAAAACTGTGAGTCCTTTTTTGTGTTTCTACGGTCGTTTGAGAGGCATGTAAAGCATGCGGGAAGAGTACACAGAATGACTGGGCTGAAGGACTGGCTACCTAGCTGCTGTTGCAGTTCAGAGGCACAAACTGCACCTTCTCCGTTGTCCGGCCAGTTCTATGGACTTACAGTCTAGCACCCTCTAGTAATTGCATGTGAACTGCCTTCGTAGATTCCCAAGTTTTTTATTAACATTAAACGAATGATTAATGGATGTGATGTTTAATGTACAAAATAGATGTTCTCATGACAATATTAGATATATCATCTGTCTAGAGGATGCATATATAGAAGGCTACGCCACTCAAGAGAGTATTTTTTTTTTTTTGTTCCGAAGCACTCGAAAGAGTTGGATAAATAATTTCTATTGCATGACTGGTTCCCCCTGAGAGTGTACCCTTCTTTGTATTATCTTGAAAGCTGTCATTATTGTCTTTAATATTCTTCTGACACCAGGAGAATTGGAATCCCTGCCAAAGGGCGTAAACCGGATCTAATATCTGCCTTGAAGTGTTATTTCAATCAAGAAACAATTGGTAACATCTTTATAATCTATTTACAGTTTATTGATAGTTGATTTGATTCCTGGCAGACGGAGCAAGATTAGAATTTTTCTCACCAACTGTACATACTTGAAAGGCTTTCACTTACAGCAGCAGCTTTCATGACAGTCTGAAATCTATTTCATGTCCTCATCGATGGATGTCAAAAACTTTCAGGAAAACAGAAGCTTTTGTGGCAGTTTGCAATTTACTTTATGCCCTTTTAATTCATGGGAACACATTTTAATGCTTGCTCAACTATTCTATATTCAATTTCCTCTTTTCATTTTGGACCCATCGAAGTGCAAAGATGAGCTCCTCACAATTTATGGGAACACATTATGCTTGCTTAACTATTCTATATTCCATTTCCTCTGTTCATTTTGGACCCATTGAAGTGCAAATATATTTTTTTTGTCGGAAAGTGCAAAGACTCCTCACTATGTTGGTTGTCCTGTATTGGCTTTTGTAGGTGATAATATAGAAACAGCGGAGGATCAAGCATCTTTTGGGTTCTCTGAATATATTTCAGTTTCAAAGAGGGAAGAGAACTCTGATGAGAATAATTGTGTTGAAGCAATTTGTTCCAAGTCAAAAAATTCTAGAATGCAAAGAAGTAAGAAGTTAAAACAGTCTACTAAGGAAAAAACGATGAAAGTTGACGGCACAGTGGTCAGATCGAAGCAGATGCGGTCAACTGAAACTGACGAAATTGCTGGTAGTTGAAATATCTACTGTTTTCTCACCAAAAATAAACATATATATATACTGTTTTACTAATTATAGTAAAATGTGCTCATGCTGTTCGCCTAGTTAATTTAATTTAAATTATCAGGTGAAATGACGAAAGGGAAAACATTATCCATTTCGAAGAAAAAAGTTACAGAAGTTTGTATTGAAGAAGTAGGAGCTGAAGTTAATGGAACGATAGAACCATGGACAATTCTCACCCACAAGAAGCCACAGAAACACTGGGTCGCTTACAATCCTAGAACCATGAGGCCTGCACCTCTTTCACAAAACGTGAATTCTGTGAAGTTGATGTCTTGGAATGTCAATGGTTTGAGAGCATTGTTAAAGATGGAGGGGTTTTCTGCTCTTCAGCTTGCTCAAAGGGAAAAGTTTGATGTATTGTGCTTGCAGGAGACCAAACTCCAGGCTAGTGTACTTGTTTTTCTTCTGAGTTTGTTGGGACTATCTCTTCCTAGTGGAACATTTAAAGCCTACTAGTTAGTCCATGCAGACATCAAAATCATTGTATCATGAATCACTTAATGGATCTGGGGTTACCTGAATTCGCTCAAACAGCAAAGATCCGTGAATTGGTACGTGCGTTGGCATTCCGATCATTCATGACGGAATTAAGGAAAATAAGGGTGAAATCATTCATTGATACATACTATATATATCTGCTCTAAACATATAGTATATATGATTTGACTAAAAAAGGAAGATATCTATTCATTAAATGTGCTCTAATAACATTTTTCTAAAATAACTCAAACTTGATCTCCGAAAGCATACTGCAATGTGATGTTTGATTTTGAGTCAGCAAAAGTGTTCCAAAGAAACCTACCCCCTTCATACTGCATTTCGAATACATAACATTCCCCGTTCCCATTTTCATTCCATGTACTAAATCGAACTGCAAACCAGGAGACTATTTCTGCTTAAGGGAAAATATTAGCATATCCTTCCTGAGCATCAATGCTCTGACTCCTGACTCCTGGCTTCATGTTTGCTTGAGGGTGTTAATGATTAAATTTTTGCCTATATGCAGGAGAAGGATGTAGAAGCAATCAAAGATCTTATAGAAGGTTATGAGAACAGCTACTGGACATGCAGTGTTTCCAAACTTGGTTATTCTGGTACAGCAATCATCTCACGGGTATGCTTTATCTTGCTCTTCACAGGAGCACTCTTTCTAGCCTTGGGGAATGTGATAAAATTTTCTTATATACGTCTTAAGAATATTGTTTGATGTCCATCTTAGTTGGAGTGCTGTATGGCTTTCATAAGAATGGTTTGATTTTTGTAATGAGAGAGATTGATTATCTCTGGCTTTATAATGTACACACTCTGTTTTAATCTGCTGCTTTGACACTATGTTGGATATAGTTAGTAGGATATTGGGAAGAACTTGGTTACTTCTTGAGTAGAAGAAACAAAACAGATTGATGGAAGCAACTGATTGTTGGTGTATTAAGAATGGATAAAGCCTGAAGCATCAGCCTGTCCTTGAAGAAGTAGAGAAATGAGATGGCATGTCATCTCATGTTCAAATTGTCTTAAGCTGTGAACGAGCAGAAATAGACTTTATGTGATTTGCTATTTATTGAATGAACTACTAGAAACTAGATATCTTGGGGAAAATTTCATCATCCCAGTTTCTTCATTTCACTCCTTTAAAGCACTTTGAAGGAGTGATTTGAATCCATTCAGCCATAGTGCCTTCATGGTCCTTTTGGTGTCTTATAGCATCCAATAAACATCTTAAAGAAAAAAGTTTGTAAGAATGTAGAAATTCCAAATGGCCCCATTGATTTGTTACAACAAGTGCATTTGACCCCAATGAATTGTCATATTGTAACTGAAAATGTAGGATTCCGTATAGACATTCTGATGTTTTGATCTAGTTAATTGACATTGTGATATGCTTGTAGCAGGGTAAATCAACTTGCTTTGTGTTTATTCGAATGAAATACTTCTCATCTGAAATAAGGATCACAGCCAATGATCAGCCGGTTAAGGTTGCTTATGAGTTGGAATTAGCCTCTCAATTGATGTTGGATGGATAATAAAATTGGTACAAGTTGCAATTTGTATGTTAGAAATGCAAAAGGAGTACCTTTTCTCTATATTAATTCATTAAAAGGTGGATACTGTGCCTTTTGGCTTTCTCCTACATTTGGCTTTTTCGGATTAATTTATTTCTGAAGTTATTAATAGTATTTTTTTTTTCTGTGTGCAGATAAAGCCCCTTTCAGTTACATATGGCTTGGGCATATCAGATCATGATTCTGAGGGACGGCTTGTCACTGCAGAATTTGATTCGTTCTTTCTCTTGAGCGGTTATGTTCCTAATTCTGGTGATGGCCTGAGGAGACTGGTATCAATCTAGTTCATTGGTTATTCTATTACACACTTGCGAGTATGATTCTCTAATTCTATTGCTTATATTGTTTATGTCAGACATATAGGATTACACAGTGGGATCTGTCTCTTGGCCGCTACATAAAAGTATGTTCAGCTCTATGTAGCCCTTTTGTTTTTTGATAAAGGTATTTAGCCTTTTGTTCTGGAGTCATTATTCACCATATCATGGATCAATTCTACAATATGGTTCCTAGTACCTATAAAGGTTTTCCTATAGACTACTATTGTTATTCTGTTGCAATATTGTTTCATTTCTTACACAAACTTGTGCCTGCTGTTGGCAATACAGGAACTTGAAAAGTCAAAGCCTGTCATTTTGACTGGCGATCTGAATTGTGCCCATCAGGAAATAGACATTTACAATCCTGCGGTAAGGGAAATAGTCGACGTGCCTTTCTTGCCTTTGATTGAGTAGGTGCACTAATAATTTACATCAGCTTTTTAAGTTAACTGTCACAGTACAACGTTCTTGCCACACCATACTTAAAAAGAGGGGAAAAAACCCAAAACAGAAGGCAGCAAAAACAAACAGAGAAAATGACTGTAATCAGGCTTTTCCTCCATAGAATTGGATTGGGGGGGTGATGAAAATCTCAATTCAGGCTGTTTGGCATTCCGAATCAGAAGTTCTTAGTATGTCTGATGTTTCTTATTTCTGTCATTAATCGGATTGTTGTGAGACTCCAGGGAAATAAAAGAAGCGCTGGATTTACAATTGAAGAAAGGGAATCTTTTGAGACCAACTTCCTGTCAAGGGGCTTTGTTGATACCTTTAGAAGACAGCATCCTCATGTGGTTGGTTATACTTATTGGGGTTATCGGCATGGTGGGAGGAAGACAAATAAAGGTATACATAGGTCTACTTGATGCAAAATTATATATTAAATGTTACACTTCTCTTTTGTAATGATGGTACTATGAGCAATGACAGCCTTTTGCTTTATCTTGGGTCATTATGCATATCTTTGTCTTATCAGATGAAGCATATGGAAATAGGTATTCTGACATATTAACTATCCTCCTTGTAATCTACAGGGTGGCGGCTCGATTATTTTCTTGTTTCAGAATCTATAGCAGACAAAGTGCACGACTCATACATCCTTCCTGATATCACCGGTAGTGATCATTGTCCTATTGGCCTCATTCTCAAGCTTTAGTTCCTTCATCTCTATTGGGATCTCGGTGAGTGGATTTTGGGAAGGTAGTCCAGCAGCATCATCTTAGATGCTGGTTGGTGAAACGTATTGAGTTTTTCTTGTCATGGTCATTCATGTTGAAGCCAATAGCAAGGGAAACTTTTTTGATGAAATTTGCTTGGCAAAGTGGGGCAAAGAAAAGCATATGATGAGATGACAGGACAGACAGTATGTGCTTTGTCTGGGCCTGTGGAGGGATCTGGGCTTTTCTAGATTATTCTACAAGGAGTCTTTTGGAGGAAGTGTTATGATGGAACATTGAAATCACATTTGAAGAACTCAGTGCAAGTTTTTGAACATACATTCTGATGCCGAAGCCATTAGGGGAATAATGCTGAAATGCTGTGTGCAAGTTGTAGGTACAACCTTTCTGGTTCGCTATCCAATTTGATCATCCAGTGGATGTTTTTCGTTTTAATTGAAAAGGAAGCCTGGAAAGACGGTTGTCTACGAGCTTCTGCTGCTCAGTCTTTTAAGGAGTAAGGCAAGGCATGCAATGACTTCTCATGTATCTTTGCTTGTGTCTTAGTTATTAGAGAAGCTCAAAGGAGCATGCATCAGCAATTTGTCATTTGTGGGTCTTGAATCTTTTGTGTATGAACATGGTAGACCTGAAGATGATGATGTTGCCATAACTAGGCGCAAAAATGTTGGCGATGTTCTAAACAGATGGAATTAGCAAGTTTTATTTATTAATTGAATCCTTCTGCTCAAGTCTATTACAGTTTTTGCTCGATTCCCTGACAAATATGAAGGCTCCTAGAATGTCTTTGCATAGGAAGGAAAATTTGCTTGGAATTGTTATGTTGGTTATACCAGGAAGTCCCAACAAACTTGACAAAGGCCAGGATAAAGCCTGAACTGCTGATCATTATTATTGTCCATTGACATGTTTTTGCCATCCTTAAAATTTTGTCTATATCAGTGAACTGCAATTGCTTCTTCATATAGCTTGAACTGCTTATTATTGCTTCTTTTTGAGTTACCCATGCTCAATTGCTCATATGGTGAACTTATTTTGTGAAGGCCTAAAGCGAATGTTGAAACTATTAATTATTTCATCTTCTTATTTCTCCGGAATCCAGCATTCGAGCAGACCATATGGAAGATCATAAGGGAACTTTGCCCTTGCAATCTCCTCAGAGGTGGATCCCCATCCATTAAAAAATGCATTTGCCCCTCAATTTGTCTCTCTAGAAACGGATATCACAACACCTGCAATGCAACAAATATGCTTATTAAGAAAGGAAAATATACAGAGAAACTGTCGCGAACACACGAAAAAGAATACAAAGTATTATTAGAGAGAATGACATGTGCCTGCTATTCATTTTTTGGTCGAGCCTGCTATTCAATTTGAAAGCGTTCATTTAGGACAGTTTGGTATTATATGTACGTGCATTGGTGATACTCTAGAACGAGGTGCGTACTCACAATCATCTGCCTCGGTCGGTCCTGGTCTAGCCGCCACGAAGAACAATTCCAAGGGTGTGCCGCCCTCATCATACCAGCTCCTCACCTTCTTCTCCAAACGTAAGAGCCACAAAACTAGGTGAGGGTATTGGGGAAATTGCAAGGGCGTGGGGCTCCACAGGAATATGCATATTTGTTGCCCAAGAAGGCGGCCGTTGATGCTGCGCATATCCAAGCCTCTTCTACGGTCCTTTGGGTCCAATGCCTCCTCTAGTTTCCCACATGGACTCCCATCCAACGGCATAGTGAAGATGAATTTCTTCACTTAGAGAGCCTTCTTTAATCTGATTGGGACAGTGCTGGGATGGTATTCGTCGTCCCACTTTCGCACCCGACAAAACCACAAAATCGAATTATGTGTCACTAGAGTTTTGGTTTCAAACCCAGTTCGAACTCGAGAACTACACCATGTTGTGCGTGAGACGATCTACATCTCAAGGTTAAACCTGGTCAGACCCTAATAAACCCTTGCTAATTATATACACCAAATGAATAGCTTTCTTATAATCCAAGCATAAAGCTCCTAAGCCTCTTAATCACTAGGGCAATGGCATGTCTTTTTTCAATCCTTCTGGCTAGAAAGCTCACCTTATCTACATAAGTTCCAAATCCAAGAAAATACCCACTGACTTCATAAACCAAGTGAGAAGACATAGGCCGAAGCACGATGGGTACAGTAATATCAAGAACCGAATCTACCTCGTGCGTTTAATTTGCACGCCAGTCCTCACACCAAATCAAACATTGGGATGTCTACATATAAACTAAATCACATCATTCCGAATTTCTGTGAATGGACATCCTATACATACTCATCGAACTTGGAGCAATGTCTGGTGGAATTAAAATTACCAACTTAGGGCCAACAGTCAGAATTACTAAAGATCATGAACTGGCCAAGAGGCTCGACTATCTGGAGATCACAACAAACCAGTAAGTTCATAAGCTTAGTTCCTGCCGATAGTCCTGATCTAGAGTAGTTTACACACATGCAATGGAAATTTGATCAAATAATCTCTAATTCTCGAGCTAAAATCTCCCCGTGCCCTCGATCAATACGCCAACCCAAGGGTTACTTTTTTTTGTCCAACTTATATTTTTGTCAACAAAATAGGCGTGTGTGTTTGTATATGACAAAGGAACAATCGTCTTATTTTTAACATGAAGATAAAAGAAACTTTGAGGGCTAAAACTTTGGAGGGAAGAACCAATGCAGAGAAACAAATGAACAGAGTGAAATCTGTAAAACTGCTTTACTATCGAGCCATGCCATTTGAGTGTCTTGTATGGATATGAGCTCCAATTAGAGGTTCTATATTACCGTCCAAAACAGAATACAGGTCAGGCATTTCAACACCACTTCTTACATCTTTCACATGCTTGCAAGGGTAAAGAATGTATCTTCGGGCCTCGTCTCGCCATACATCGAACAAATCTTCTTTCTTGATGCCATTTATTCCTGAAACTCCTATATCGTTGGCTGTGACAAGAAGTCTAGCCTTCAACCGGTTGAGGGCCTTCATCTTATTTGCAAAAATGCTCCTTTCACCTGTGGGATAAAAAATCTGAAATCTTCTTTCTTGATCACAAAATGTGGTAATAGACAGGCAATCATGAACGGGTGTTCACACACAGGTCGAAAGATTTCATAGAAGTCTTATCACCACCAACAATCTGAAGGGATCAGCATAATTGACCATCTAGTGAGGAACAGGCATTTGCTTCTCTGTAAAGTCAAAACTGGATTGCAGAAACCATTGGTAAACAAATTGAGTCGGAAGGTCGACTCTAACAAATGAACGAAGAGACAATTCATTACCTGAACATTGGACAATGAAACCAGTAGGAACATGCTGAATAACAATGCCAGACCAGCCTTCACTGACTTCTACTTCAGGTGACGACGATGGGCACAAGATTAGCAAATCCTCCTCATTAATTTGTAGGTCAGGGGCCGAGCCATGGAACAGAGGAATTATATCGACTGCTGCTAGGCTAGCCTGCAAATAATGAGTACTAAAATGAGGAACTGGCAAAAATTAAAGGGCCACTGATGTAGCAGAACAGAAACATTTCACAGGAGGCTCGTCTCGACCTCCAATTCACTATTATATAAGAAGCAGATATTACTATAAAAAGAAACGACTAGAATGGTAGCATCCCATTAAATGCAACAGTTCCCTTAGCTATGTTTTTGAGTGAACTAAATCAACCTTAAGCTCATGTGCAAAATTAATCCACACGCCACTTGAAGTTGCATATCTTATATCTTTGAACCAATGTTAGACTCTATGGTACAGGTATACATCTAGGTGCCACAAACATCTAAAGTGTGCAATTAAGGTAAGATTGAAGAAAGAAATTACTTAAATATGCACGATAAGGTGTCATGAGTACCAGTTCATAACTAGCTGCTTTGATTCAAGAAAGAGCCACAAAAACAATCAATCTTCCAATTTTGATGTGTTTTTCCTTGTGCACAGTCATTTACATGTCGGTCACGTCTTTAATACATTTCAATTAGTTCTTGATATTAATGAGGCACTAACAAGATGCCACTTTTGCCGTCTGTGATCTCCAGAAAGAGAAGAAAGAAATCTTTCAGAACCCATTATTAAAAAGAAGTCAAAAACTAAAAGCAATATACAAAAGCCAATTTTTCATCAAAACAAAAATGAAAATTGTAACCCTACCTCATCAATTGTTGATCCAGTTTCTGAACTTCTTATCATTCGATGAACACCCCTCTCCCCTTGAAGATAACCATATGCATAATCAAATTCAAATTCAACTGTTGCAGAAGTGATTCCACCATTCTTTGCCAGACGCTTCTCTACTATCCTCCCTCTGTAACCTTGCTTCTCAGCCCATTTTTGGTACATTCTCAGTAGTTTTTCAGCCCATAACTGGATTAACAGATGCATGAGAGACACAGAGATTCAAACCAGCAGAGGCATAAGCCCAAAAGACTCTTTTTCTTTTTGGTCAACAAACCAAGGGAATTTCATTAGGTAATGGAAGAGGAATATATCCCCATTATAGATGAATATTACAGTCCACTATAAATGTTGCTCAGTTTTTTCCAGGATTGCATCTGTTGTATGCAAATAGATTGGCAACATATCATCCCCTGCCCTAGTTCATACTGATGTCAAAATGAAGTATCCTCATAGCAGAGAAGATATCGAACCACTATCCATACTAATCAAATTCTCACTTTTTCTTTTTTCTCATTATTCATTTGATAGCCATCAAATTTCAATCGATGTTTACTTCTGAGTGCATAGAAGAGCTATGGGCAGACTGAAATTCAGGGGAGGGAGATGTGGAATACCTCCCACGGGAAGAAGGATATTAGTCAATACATTAATTATCAGCTAAACCTGGAGAAATCCCACAATCGATTTTCAACACATCTAAGTCATCAAGCAAAGAGATTCATAGATGAGTAACTGACATGGTGATGCGCACAAGCATACATATACACTAACAAGATTACCCTAATGATGTCCCACCATTACATGTACATATATATGCAGTTTTTTCATTCTCAAGTTCTTTGAAACTCCTATATTTTGGCGTAACTTTTATAAAGAAGCAGGAACCAGAGACTTTGCATCCATTCTATCTCAATGCCCATTACGATGGAAGAGTATGAATAAAACATCATCTCTTTGCAAAGATATAACTATCCTAGAAACAATAAATTATCAAACCTCATGGTAATTGCCATTGGATTCAGCTTTGATGACCATTGACGCTCCATCCACATCATATGGTCCCTTAAGAAGCTTTAACATCTCATACCGGTCCAAAAACCGACTCATATCCAAAGATGCAGTGTATGCCTGCTCGAAAAGCGCATAATTAATAGCATTAATCTCCGCCAGTTGAGTTATCAGCTTTGCTTCTTCTGCCTGCAAATTTCAGCAGACAAAGTTAACTAAAGCCCAGCATCTGCGCTTCCTTTAATTGATACAGTTAAACTAGACATGACAGTCATTGACACACTAAGAATCAAGTTAATCTCAGAAGAAGAGTTGAGACAAGAAGTCCGTGCACATGCTTTCAGGCTTCGGCACAGATAATGTGCAAACCAATGACCCAATAATTCCCCAACTCAATCCACACCTACTGGATGGAATAAACTCCTACGAGATGGATACGGCATTCCACATCACCTTGAAAGTTAAATCCCTCAGAGCATCGACTGCTCTGGCAATGTCTGCCAACTTCACAAGAACATCATTGGATTTGGCAGGGTCGTCCCAGAGGTCATAATCTCGAATCAGTCCATCCAGCTTAATCCGTCTAGCTTCTTCAATTTGCAGTGCAGTAGGAGCCATCATCTCAGTGCGTTGAACTGCATCTTCGATCTTCTTTTTTAGCGAAAACAACCCTGGAGAAAAAGAAATACCAGTTTTACATGTAAGCCTAACTGCAATGATTTTTAGCCCAGCAATATTGGCCTCAGGAGAACATCCCAGAAACACCTTTGCTTACATTTTACAGAACTCGTGTTAGATTAGACAAGAACAAAACTTGACTTCAAGTCCTCTAACAGGAGTCACATTTTGCAAAACCCATCTTTTTCACCATGTTTGACATAACTTCCTCGCAACGGCTACTACACAACCACGGATATCAAATGAACCCCAGGTTCAAAATTCTGAAGAGCGAAGTCCGAAACCAAGGACATTTGGAACACCGAGGAAAAAGAATAGAAGAATCCTTCCTCTAGGGTGATAACTGAAAAAGCAAGAACCACCCACATACGGGAGTTCACTGTTGAGTTAGCGAGAAGTGGATAAGATAAGCGGAAGGCCTCACGAGAAAGATTCAGGCCCAAAAGATATGTACTGACTTCAAAATTTACACGACAGATATGATTGTCTGACCAACGGATTCCGGAAAGTTCACTCTTTTTCCTTTTTCTTTTTACCACGAACCGGTCTGGTTTTCTTCACAAGCAGTCTAAACAACATGTCAAAGAATTTCACCATCTATCATCATGTACACTTGCAAATGAACACTCTATCTTAATCTGAAAAAAAGAAGAACTGCCCTCTTGAAAGCATTCGAGAAAGACCAACACTATGGAATCAGGCGAGAGAGAGAGAGAGAGAGAGAGAGAGAGAGACGGACCAAGTTCTCTGTAAGTCTTGCTTCTGCCATCGACGGAGCTACAAGCACGGACTACACAGCGCGAGACCTCGAACTTGTGCGGCTGCGGAGCCCGCCATTTTGAGCCGAACGAAGCAGAGTTTATGCTTCTTCGAACAAGAACAGCTTCTGCCGCCATTTTGGGACGGGAAATGAAGAATGAATTTGAGGGAAACAGATCGTACTGTCTCTTTAAGACCATAGAGAGAGAGAGAGAGAGAGAGAATGGATACGCAGACAAGAACATGCGTCCATTACATGACGTTGGTGGATGTACGGTGATGGTGTGTCGTTGGGAGGTGCGACTAACCCGACACCACGTATGTGCCAAAGACCTGGTCTGGTCTGCCCCTTCTACTTTCTTGCGCTCCTTATCCTCGCTTTTTCAATTCGAGAAAATATTTAACTTCCTGATAAAATAAAATAATTTTAGGATTAGAATTTTTTTGAATAGAAGTAGCAATGTGTTCGTTTCACGAAAATATGAGTAATTTAAAAAATATTTTTTGAAAAATGATTGTTTATATTGATTAAAAAATTAATCAATGAAAAATATTTCCTTTATCAATAACAATTTATGCCTAATTATTTTCGGAGGTGATAAAAAAAAATTCACTCATTTATTTTCCTAAACGATATACGCCATTATTTTTTGAAAAATATTTTACAAATTACTTATTTTTTGTAAAACGAACGTACCCTTAAAAAAGGGTGGAAACATCCCAAATAAGGAGGTAACTAAACATATTCAAATGGTTCGAAAAAAAAAAAAAACATATTCAAATGGCAAATAGATATGCAGCCTTGCTGGTAAAGGGATTTGAGAGTAGGGGTGAGCGGTTCCAGGTTTCGTACAGGTTCCACTTGTAACCTAAATCCTACTTGTTAGAACATGTTTATCATTTTTTAGAACCTAGAACTTATTATGCATATCCTAAATTTTGGAATCTACCATATTATAGGTTCTAGGGTCGGAACTTGGAACCTACAGGTTCAAGGGTCTACCCAGGTTTCGCCTGCATTTTTAATTAAACAATTATAGCGAATCATCATTTTTAATGGTCATCACTTGCCATTAGAATTTATTGACCTTAACTTATATTTAGACACACGGAAGTAAAAGCTCTAGTTATAAATATCGTCAGAAATGAAAGTTTAGACTAGTGATTCTAGATTATACACTAATCGCCATGAATACTACAGGATTATGCAATGACATAGATCAGGAAAAAAAATAAAAACTTATTCCAGGTTTCAAGTTCCACTTACCTAAAATTTAGAACATATTTGTTGAAACGGGTTCCTTAATTTTTGGAACTTAGAACCTACCTTGCATACCTTGGAACCTGAAATAGAAAGGTTCTCACCAAACAGGTTCTCAGGTTTCATATTTTACTTTAGAACCATGCTCACCTCTGGAGGGGACGCTAGCATCATAAGTGTGGGGCTTGACTCCCGCACTCTGCAAAATGGCCAAACAAATGTTAGAGAGAGAGGAGAATTAGAGACCGCACGACCTGCCATTGTGTTTGCCACTGTCACCTTCTCTCTTTAAGGCAAGTTTATACCTTCAACGACGCGGTAAAATACAATTTGCACCATGGTTGCTTTGTCCTAGAAATGTTGATCTTCCATTGAGATGTAATATAATTTTTGGAAGGAGCCGATGTTGATGTGGGACAAGAATTTCCCAATCACCTCATTAATGGTCCTTTATTTAACTTTGTTATTTAACATTGTCTACGATTTAGAATATATAATTTTATCTAATTTTCTTACTGAGAGTATTTTTCTAGTAGAGTCTTGCTAGGGTTTGGCTGTTAATATAGGCCAAGACGATGATTTTGCAAGTTTTGATTGTTGGATATTGCTATTGCAGTTCTAAATTATTACGAAACCTTTTAAATTTATTCAATATAATCATAAAATTTTCCGTGAAAATCCAATCAAATCCTCTAAAACCAAATCTCGTATTAAATTACTCGAAACATTGTCGTTTTCCTTAATTCTATTTTATATTTCTTTTATTTCCTTCTGGTTACGTTCAATCTTCGTCTTCTTTCTGTGCTTATACTGCAAATCCATCTCAATCTGCAGAACTCCCTTTGTGTAATTGAAGCACGGGCTCCTGAACCTTCTATTCCCTAGGAACCAGCCACTCATCGAGGCTCCCTAGCCGGTGTCTACGGCTCGGCCAGTGTTGCCATTGAGGTCGATTCGACAGCATGGCGGTGTCGGAGGAAGCGGATGGGAGCGATCACAACAAGTTCTCGCTCCTGAACATCGAGCGAGACTCCTATTGACCAGATGGCTGCAGCGACCTTAGATTTAAGGTCGTTGAGGCCCCGTGGTCGACCAAAATCGTCCTCCCACGGCGGTGTTGGAAATTGTGATCTATTTTCCAAATTCTATAGATTTTTCAAGAGTGGTCAACTAACTTAATCATGAAGAAAAATAAGAAGTGTCCTCGGCTCCATTTGTTTCGCTGTAATGATTTGAGAAACATTATTCTAAAAATGATTGTTTATATCACATGAAATAATTAGTTAATGAAACATGTTTTCATTATTGGCAACAATTGATATTTAACCATTTTCATGGACGATAAAAAGGATTTTCGTTGATTCATTTTTGTAACTCATATAAGAGATCATTTTTAGGAAAATATTTTCAAAATCATTTATTTTTCGCGAAACAAACAGAGCCTAAATTGAAGAGGAAAACTTGAAGTCAAATACTAAGGCTGCTTAATCACGAAGAAAGACGAGTTAAGAACGTGCACAACAACTAGAAACAAGAAACAAATGTCAACTAAAACAAGTTATCTAAGGTCCAGCAAATGTGTAGCTGTCTATGGCTGTGGAGTCCTTCTATAAATAGGCTCAGAATAATTCATATAAGAGGTGTGGGGGAGATGAGCTTCAAATACATGTCCTACTCTTCTTCACCAAACACCTCCTCCAACTTCTTGTACTACCCATTTTTATCAACTAAATAAACTATATCCCATAGTTTATATTCATTAAACTATCTAACTAAATATATCCTATACAACTACATTTACACATCACTAACAAAAAAAACCTGTCATCGATATCAAAATCATACTTCTGTGCCATCAAATTTTCAACAGGTGGCTTTACCTTGTCCTCTAATTGTCGGAATTTAAGATCGAGAAGGAACAGAATGGACGGACCCAATCTCCTCAGGAGGCGTAAGATTGAAGCCGTTGAAGACGTTGCCTATGGGACCGTGACGGTTGCTTGTCCACGACCATCTCATCCTCGCCAACCTTTTGGTGGCAAAGGGTGGAGGTTGTGGAGGTTGGTGAATGGCCTCGGCTCCACCGCCGTGTGAAGCTCATCAAGGTATGAATTGGACCACCACATTAGCAATTTCAGGCAATTAAAATTGCGTTTGATCAATTGAAAGTTTAGGGCCATGCCAAGAAGACGGATTACATTTCAGAACGTGGACTTTTGTCAACTTCCTTTTGAAAGTGTTAAATTGAAAGTGTTAAAAGGAAATTGACAAGCATATCACGTGAATGTGTGATCAGCGTGGGTCTGTCACTTTGACGGATTGTTTCTTAGCTTTTCCCGAAAGTTTACGATTAAAATACCGATTTTCCCCAATTTTTTCCTCTATCTAAATCTTTTGGCCATAAAGATGGGCATTATAAAACAAAAGAAAAATACTCCCTCTTTTTCAAGTGAAAAGTCGGAATTGCATATAGATGCATACATTCAACCTGTAGCTCAGATCAGATGTCTCAAATCTATTTTGCCTGAGAATATATAGATTTTTTCAACTTTTACTCAGAATAAAACAACAACAACAACATCCTCCCTTTCCATATTATCAACCGACATATAACTTTCCCTAATCACCTTCCTAAATCAAGCTAGAAAGTTCTGCAAGTACCTCAAACCATCATCCAAACTTGCATACCTCCATCTCGCCATACTCAGAATCCCCACGCTCACACTCTCGACCTTGATTCTCCCCCCAGTCACCCTCCTGCTACAAAACCCTAACTTCAAGTCCGCCAAGAGCCCACTGGCGGCGGCGGTTGAGCAACACCCTGGCGACGGCAGCTCCTGCGAGAACCACCCCTCGGCCCCAGGAATGAAGCTTGCCTTCCCATCGCACTCCATCACGGTGAACACCGCCTTCCACCCTCTCAACGCCACGATCCACGTGATCCTCACGTGGTCCATGATCTCCATTGCCGACAGGCACTCCTCGTTGGCGCCGAGCTCGAACCGGAACAGCCCGTTCCGGTCAGGCGTGATCTCGTCCCCCGGCTTTGACACAGTGGTGATGTGGAGGTCCTCGGACCGCACGTCAACGACGAACAAGAGGTCGTCAAGGGACAGGCGGGGCTTTGCAGGGGCCCGCGTGCGGCACCTGGAGGCAGCGAGGCTGAGGGCGTAGAGGCGGCGGTATGGGAGGGCGGGATCGGTGGACTGGAGGGCGGAGAGAGAAGGGAAGTGGGAGGCGCACGCGGGTTTCCAGAGGTTGTCCGAGGACATGGAGGCGCACCACGACTTGCAGACGCAGGAGGCGACCGCCAAGGTATTAGGGTCGAGGTGGTGAGAGACGAGGAGGACGACTTCCCACGGCGGTGGACGGTGGTTCTGGGGTGGAGGAGGGGCCGACATGGCTTTGGCTTCACGAATGTTTTTGTGTTTTTTTGAGGTATTTGTTTGATAAGAGAATGAGGGCAGTTATATGGGAGGTTCTCCATGCCCAGTTTGGGCAGGGAGGTTTTGGATGTCATGGCACGTGGAAAACGGTGGGGTCTTGCATGGATGGAAAGAGCCACGTGGGTTTTGCTTCGATCGCGTGTGTCGTGCTCACTTAAAACTGACTCGTCAAATTGTGGAAATTATATTGCGGTGAGCACAATCCATTTATAGGGACGTGCTACGATTATCTCCGAAGAGGTAAATTCTGTCTTGTTTTTCCAAGGAGTGGTAGAGGAAGTTGTGATATGACAGTCTAGCGTAAGATGTAGCTCGTGGACTAGTGATTCAAGGTAGAGATCAACATTAGGGATCCAACAGTTGTAGAGGTAAAAGCAGGTTGAAGTCGCCCTATAGAAAGTCCAACGATGGTGTGAAATGCTTTGAGTGTCACGAGGAGAGACACATGAGGAGAGACTGTCTGAAGCTGAGAAACAAAAGTGATAAGAAAAATGTCACAAGCAGTGTGGCGAGCATCATTGAGAAAGGTGTGGTAATACTTTATGAGGCACAAATCTGATGTGTTTAATAGGTTTAAGAAGTGTATAAATTGATTGAGTTTTAGCGAGTTCAAGTGCCTTAGAACTAATAAGGATATGGAGTTCTGTGGTAACTTTTTTTTACTGAGTATTGCCAGAAAAAATGGATTGTGAGACATCGCACATTACCCAAAACACTGTAGCAAAATGACGTCATGGAACATAAGAACAAAATTTTACTTTAGTGAGTTCGGTGCATGCAAAAAGCGTGCCAGACTAGGAAAGATATTTTGGACCTAAACAGAAAACATTTCCCTTTACTTGGTTAATCAATCTCCATGATTTACTATATGGCTCCAACCACTTCGAATTACGACTATTTGGATACTTGGGTATACTCATGTGAGTCATGGTAAGCTCGAGCCAAGAGCGAAGAAGTGCATATTTGTAGGTTATGCACACGGGATGAAAGGCTACCAGTTGTTGTGAAATGATTCGAGATCACTCGATCTTTAATTAGTAGAGACGTGATCTTCAACGAGACTATTATGCTTCGATAGAGGAGTCCTGAGACACAACTAGCTGAGCGAACATATCATGATGTCAATAATGAGATGGAGGTTCGTGTGGAGACTTCGGAGACCTCAAAGGTAATATAGGGTGGGACTAAAGTTGATGCCAAAGTTCCTAAAATGGGTGATACATAACAATCAGCATAGCCGCATCACACTATAGCCACGGGAAAATAAAGAAGACAAATCAAACCACTAGTATGTTGTGGTTATACAAATATTGCTTATGCCTTGACTATAAGTGGTGAGGTGGAGTCAAATGAGCCTTTGTCTTACTGTAAGATGATGGCTAATGCTGAGTTGGCGCGATGGTTAACATTTATGAGTGAAGAGATAGAATCACTCCAACAGAGTCAGACATGGGAGTTGGTCAAAGTACCCAAAAGATAGAAGACCATTGGATGTAAATGGTTTACAAACGGAAGGAGGGCATTCTCGGTGTCAAAGCAGCGACGTATAAGGTGAGACTTATTGCAAAGGGCTATACACAATGGGAGGGAATTGACTACAACAATGTGTTCTCTCTATGGTAGACATACTTCTATTCGAGTATTACGTGCCTTAGTTGGTGTACAAGATCTCGAGCTGGAACAACTAGTTGTGAAAAATGTGTTTCTCTATGGTCAACTTAAGGAGCAAATTTACATGAGGCAGCCAGAGGGATATGCTATTCAGAGTAAGGAAGATCATGTTTGCTTATTAAAGAAATCTTTGTATGGGCTAAAACAGTTTTTAAGATGGTGGTATAAAGGTCTTGATGCTTTCATGGTTAGTCAAGATTATTCGAAAAGTCAGTTGAATAGCTGTGTTTGCCTTAAGAGATTGGAGGATAAGCCTTTGATTTATAAGTTATTATATGTTCATGATATATTGATAGCAGGTAAGATATGTTTGATATTGATGTTTTGAAGCGGCAGATAAGTGCTGAGTTTGAGATGAAAGATTTATGTGCTGCAAAGAAAATATTGGATATGGAGATTTTGCGTGATAAGGTTGCTAGATTTTTGTGTTTGTCTCAAAAGAAATATATTGACAAGATCATGGCAAGTTTTAACATATAGTCAGTGAAATCTATGAGTACACCTTTAACCAAACACTTTAAACTTTTTGATAAGTTATCATTACAAACTGAAAGTAAGAAGGAGCATATGTCACGTGTTCTTTGTTCTAGTGACGCGGGTATTATTATGTACATCATGGTATGCACTAGGCATGGAATTTCATAAGCAAAAAAAGTTCATTGGGAAGCTATAAAGTGAATCCTCAAATATTTGG
>BCNH02000011.1:10939359-10963490 GCA_001662345.2 Metrosideros polymorpha var. glaberrima | reverse complement strand
GGGGGCAGACGTTGGTATACCGTATCGGAGAGACGCAATGGTAGAGAGATCACAGGTTATGTGGATTCTAATTATGCCACTGAATTTGATGAGTGCAGGTTTTGAACGGGGTATGTGCTCACGTTAGTCGGTGGTGCCGTCAGTTGGAAAAGCGTGTTTACACAACAAGGTTGCTTTCTCTTCGACTTAGGTAGAGTACATGACACTAATATTTATAGTGAAGGAGGTGATATGGTTAAGGGATGTGCTTTTGGAACTTGGGCTGGCGCATAAAAGTGTTGCTATATATTGTGACAACTAAGGTGAGATATGACTGGTTTATAATCCAACTTATTACTAGCGAACGAAGCATATCGACATCAAGTACCATTTATTCGAGATGTCATGGTGAAGGGCAAGGTTTTTGTGAAAAAGATCGCGACAATGGAGAATTCGACAGACATGATGGCTAAGCCCATTTCTTTGGCAAAACTCAAGCTTTGCTTGAGCTCCATTGGCATTTATAAAGAATGAGTGCTCAATGGGGAGTTGGGGGAGCCCGCATGTTTGATGAGCACTATAAATTGACTACACACGTTGAGCCAAGATCAAGAATTTTTGTATTATGTCTCGAGATTTAACTCGTGTACGAAAGCCGACCCAAATTTGTAATAAAAGAAGGATTTACTAGAAGAATTGTCATTGGTTAGAATTATTAAGCTATGTGAGGAAAAAAATCCCACACTTCCCTATTCGGATTAAATTCATATTCACTTGAAAGATTTAGGGTTATTCCTCTAGTCTTTTAATGACTCTTTTGGCCACAGGATGAGAAGAGAGCTCAATTCAGGCCGCACAAAAGAGCTCTAAAAAATAAAACGGCAAGTGGAGTTCTTTGATTTCAACCGCATACGAGTGCTTTTGTTTTTTAAAAAATGAATTATTCGAAAAATATTTTCTTAAAAATGATGGGCGTGTTGTTTATAAAATAAATGAGCAAAAAATATTTTCATCGTCCACGGAAATATTTAGACATAAATTGTTTTTGACAATGAGAACATTTTTTATTGACTAACTATTTCAAACGAAACAAGCGACCATTTTTAGAAAAACATTTTCTAAATTATTTATTTTTCATGAAACAAACGGAAGAGTTCTCTTATTAGTCATGTGGAGAGCTTCGAACACAGGCAGATTTGTTCATTGAGTTCTATATTCAAATTGTGTTGTCTTTTTCATGGAGAGATGAGTGTTTTAAAGTCGTGAGGTAATTCTCTGTGAGGCTAAACATCATAAGTTTGGATGTAATCTAGGGCTGGAAAATATTTGAGCCCGCGAGCGAATGTAACTTTGTAATTCTCCGATTGTTTTGTAGATTATTTGTTAATAGCTCTATTTGTGGAGTAGATATTGATATTTAGATCGAACCACGTATACATCTTGTGTTCTTTATTATACCTTGTTTATTTTTACGGCGATTTCATTCTCTCAAGTTGAATTAATTTCAAGATTCGATTAGCTTCTACATTATTCTACAATAATGTGGATATCAGTCCAGAGTTACATCCCCTTGGTAATTGCTAGACCTACATCTATCCAATCCCACATAGACTGGAAAAATTACGAAAAAAGTCATAAACCTATTGCATGTCTTCTAATTCAATAATAAACATTTTAATTATATCAACTGAATCCTAAACATTTTCATGTTTTGCCAGTTAAGTCCATCTAGCTAGTTTTGTTCGGAAATTGCTAACGTGGATGTCGGTCGTCTTACGTGGCATAACCGGCACTGATGTGGACATTTTAAAAATAATTTTTTGAATTTTTATGGTTTCTTTTTTTATTTTTTTCCTTTTCTTTACTTCATATTGTTTGTTGGAATGAGGGCTAGCAAGGGTGGCCGGCTAACCCTCGCTAGTTACTAGGCGAGGGCTCAGCCCTTACCTAGATCTGGAGAGGGCCGCAACCCCCTCGTTGTGGCCGTTGAGGTCCTAGGCAAGGGCTGTGACACCCTCGCCTAGTACCGGCGAGGGTCGCCGGCTCTCACTCAAAAAAAAAAAAGTGAAGAAAAGGAGAAAAATTAAAGTATTATTAAAAAATGTCCACGTCGGTGCTAGTTGTGCCACGTAGGACGGCTAACGTCCACGTCAGCAATTTTCGATCAGAATTGGCTGGATAGACTCAATTTGCAAAATGTGAATGTTTAAGATACAATTGGCACAATTAAAAAGTTTATAATTGAATTGGCAAAAATGCAATAGGTTTAGGACTTTTTTTGGTAATTTTCTCCACATAAACCTCTAGCATAGAAGAATTACTCTATTATTGAAGTTGGAATATTCCCTCTCGTGTTACTAAGACATGTTGGTCGTGACATGTTAGATTCTTCCTTAGACATGACAAACATATGTCCACCGTAAGAGGCTTAAATACTTCCACGGACACGATTTACCTCGTTTGAAACAGGCTTGCATATTTATTCATAGGTCAAATTGTCGAGAAATTATTGTATAGTCTACAAATTTTGTTGACTAATATCATCTAAATCGTTAATTATGTGTATCCTATTGTGAAGTTCACATGATCAACATCCAAGATGGGTTTGATCTACATAGTCCAAAGATCATGCAATAAATTGGTCTTATATAGACCTTTTAATAGCTTTATCTCTAAGTTTTGTTTCTGAATAAATTACGAGAATTGAACTCCTAGAACTTGAGAATTGGTGACCATAAAACCCGTCCCTAAACGGCAAAACGCCTGATGTTAAAGGTCAATAGCGATGGCTTGATGACGTCGCCGGTCCTAGTCGACGTGGTTTCTGCCAAAGATGGCCGGCAAGTGTTTTTCGAAGACCGTCACTGAGGTTAGTATCAACGGTTAACGTAGTCGTTCCAAATGAATTCATAAGTTGGGAAAAAATATGCATGAATATTGTACATAAAAGTCAATAGAGTTCTTATTTGCATAGGAGGTTTTATCTATAAGGTTTGCATATGAAGTTTTCGACAATTAACATATTGATATCTCTTCACACCGTCAACGGAGTTGATAAGGTTTGCATGTGATTGATCATAGTCATACAACAATCACTCTCGTCGGAGGAATCCTTGAAGCTTTACAGGAAAAAGAATGAAAGACAATACTTTCGAAGAGGCCACGAGAAATAGCCTCTCATCTACTAAAAACTTCAAACACGTTCAAGAAAAGTAGGCGTAACACAATATTTGTGGAAGTCTCTGTGAGCAAAGCACAAGCGAACTTCCGACAAAAACTCAAAAGCGAAATCAATCAGTATACTACAAAAGAAGCGCTTATTTATATAGCCTCTTCTGGGTAATCACAGTTCTCATCGACCGCGTCAGGCTTGCTTCGGAGTGTCCGAGACGATGATGGGCCGTCCGCGACGGAGCTCTCTCTCGATGGTTGACCGAGAGAGCGACAGAGAGGAAGACGTGGCGGAAGCAGAAGCGGAGGAGGGCTGTTGAGGAGGACTCTTCTGACCGACGAAACTGTCTCTGCCTTCCGATCCTTTCAGAGCCTGCGCGGGAAGGACGGCCATGGCGGCCCCACCGTCGGCGGGGGATGGCGGGGCACGAGAGTAGAAGTAGTCGGTGGGGAAGAAGTAGTACTGGAGACCGGCCATGTAAGAATCGGGATTTTGAATGGATTCTCGATCGGACTGTCGTAGGTATCGGACCTTCTCGTTGGTGGTGGTGGTGGTGGTGGTCGCAGCGTGCACTGGACAGACGCGTGGTTTTATGTAGAGAGAGGTAGAGGCGGAAACAATGGCAAATGACTTGGAGGGCTACGTCAGCTTTGTCGCGCGCGTGGTGTCCTACGTGTGCTGCGTTTGTAACTTTGCGTGGAGAGAGAGGGAAAGAATTGACAATTTTTTTTTATTTATGAATTTTTAAATTTTGTGGTCCCATTTTTGTTTTTTGGGTCGAAAAAAAAAGTGGGACACATTTTTGGTGGTCCCACTTGTTGTGCCACATTTTTGGCCGTTGGGTTAGGGTGCGTTTATTAACCATTCTCTTCCAAAATTCAAATTCTTACGAAAATTGATTCTGGCCAGAAGTGATTCTGAAAGAGAATGAGAAATAAATTTTTGAAGTGTTATCAAACGTGCCCTCATTCTATTTCTGTTTTTGGCAAGTTATCAAACGGCAGTCGAGAATTAGCAACCGGCGATCGGCAACTGGTGATCAACGACCAATGACTAATCGGTGACCGGCAATTGGCAACCTACGACGGCTGACGACCGGTGGCGGGCGACAGTCGACGAGCGTGAAAAGGAAAATGAGAAGTGAAAAAAGTGAAATAGGAAAGAATCAGTTTTGGAGAATCACTTCTGGTCCTAGAGAATCACTTTTTTTACCAAACACAATTCTTATTCAGAAGTAGAAAATTGCTCTAGAAGTAATTCTTTACCAAACACATTTTTGTTTCAGAATTACTTTTGGAACAGAATTAAAAATTTTGAATGGTTATCAAACACACCCTATACTCCACGGGGGAGGAATATGGTATAAGTGGGAGGAGGATTTGTCCTTGTATGGGAATTTTTATGCTTAGAACAATTTGTGTTCCAATTCGTTGACTGCCTACCCTAGAGATTTAAGTTTCGGGCGGGACAAAAAGGCATCGTTTACAATTTTTTTGTACTGATTTTAATCTTTCGATCAAACTTATGGACATAAAATATTAACAGGGCAAACCAGATAATGTCTAGACCATATCAATGCTGACTAATTTAAGACTTTGTTTGTTTTGCGAAAAATATCACGCCTCTGAAATTATTTTTCAAAAAGATCATTTTCTAGGAAAATGACAATTTTCTAGTGTTTAGCTAAAATTTGAAAATGAATTGAAAAGTGTTTTTTGTTGTTTGAAAAAGAAAACTTGATTTTATTTTCTTAAAGAGATATGCACTATTTGTAAGATATGAGGGATACCCAACCGGCTAGGTCTCAGTCGCAAGAGCTGAGGTTTCTCGACCCCAGCCACCAAGAACCCAAATATGAATGTTGGGAACTTGGGCTCGGCCTTGATGAACTCAGACTTGGGTACTGGTGATTTGAGCTTGGGAGTTGGGTACTTAGGCACGAGCATTAGGGCTCTCGTGCCCAAGCACTGAACACCCGGTCACAAGCATGGAGTCTCGAGCCTGGCCTCCATGGATACGAGCCCCAACCTCGATAGACTTGGGTCCGAGCATCAGTTACTTGGGTGGAGGAGTCGAGTACCGGACATGGTTATAAGGACCTGATCACGGAAACAAGGTCTTGAGCTCGGCCTCTATGGACCTAGGTTTGGCTTAGATCGAATCGGGCTAAAGTGTTAAATTGGAGTCCTGGGCTCGGACGCCGAACTTAGGTCCTAGGCATTGGCATTAATGATTTGGGTCAACTTGGATATATTAACTGCTTAACACCATATCAATTTTCTGATGTGAGACTTCTCTAATACAACTCACACGTGTATCTCAACAATCTTCTCTTCACATGTAAACTCAGTGTTAGGTTTGTTCTCCTTTAATTTAGGTATCCTTCAGGAAAATTACCAAAAAAGTTCTAAATCTATTGCAATTGTGTCAATTCAGTCATAAACCTTTTTATTTTCTAATTCAGTTTTAAACATTTTGCAATTGTGTCAATTCAGTCCATTTAGCCAATTTTGGCCGGCCAATGCTGAAGTGGACGTGGCAAAATTGGTGTGGATGTCAATGAGCATGAAGTAATCAAGGCTGCTGCCGATGAATTTAAGCAAGTCAATAACTCTGACATCAGCACTGGTAACAGGGAGAACCATTCCAATGAAGTGGCCACCACAAGTTTCGAGATTCAAGCTATTTGCGCTTCAGTCACTCAAAATCATTTCTGATTCTAATTTCTAGATGAGTTTCAAAAAATCAAAATATGTTTGGTAACTGTACAAAATTTCTATTTTCAGAATAGAAATACATTTGGTAATTGCACATAATTTATGTTCATGGAAACAATTTCTCTTCCTAATTTTTTTTATATAAGTCAAATAATTATATTTTATCACTATAAAAGTAACTATGCCATCACATAAATACAATCATAAAGAAAAGTGAATTTTTGCAACATATTAAATAAAAAAAGTGATTTTTTTAGCTATCTCATATTGTTTTGTACACAAATTGGTGATGAATACTTGTAAAGAGATCGAGAGCCAAGTCAATTCATACATCACAAATGTGGACATACTTACGCGGGGAGCACCTTAATGTGGAGGGTCCAGGCAATTTCTTTTTCTTTTTCCCCTTGTTTTTGAAATTGATTTTCATTTAGATGAGTTCATCAATGTGGACATACTCCTGCTTTAGGATTTGGTTTCATGAATATATGCCATAAAGGTTGGTTCTGCTAAAGAACAAAAGACGAGAGAGAGAAGAGGATCAAATGCAAATTATTGTGAAGTAGGAGAGAGAGAGAGAGAGAGAGAGGAGACTAGTTAATTTATGATATTCGTTTTGAGTAAATTCTTTAGAAATGAAAAACTATTGTGATTAGTAAGACTTGATTAACATTTTGACATCTTTTTTGAAATGTCATATAATTAAGACATTTATCACTTTTTAAAAAGATTTATCAAGCTTTGTTTCAACAATAGAATGAAAATATAAGACTTTCAAGGAGCAAAAAATGATTTATTTTTATAAAAAAAAATATTTCTCAAAAGTGATTCTGAAACAAAGAATCAAATTTTTTTTATTCTTAATTCTACTCCAAAACTAATTCCGGAAACAAAATCACTGATTTTCAGAGTCATAATCATTTTCGTTACCAAATAGGATTCTCATCTTTTTCTGTTCGGAAGAGCAGAATTAGAGAATCAAAATTGTTGCCAAACAAGTCCTTAGTAATTGTTTTGTCAATATGCCTTAACTTACGATTTAGTTTTCATAGATGCAAGGAACCCTTCGCAGCTACTTCCAGGTCATCATCATCAATCGCTGAGAATGTAGTCTTAGGCTGTGCATGACAACACTTCTATTTCACAATTTCTGTTCCAGAAATAATTCTGGAACAGGTTTGGAACAAAAATCCGTTTGGTAACGCAACTTCATTTTTCTATTTCTGGAATAGATTTTTGTTCCAGAAATTATTCTGAAACATAAATAAAAAGTTAAAATTTTCAACTTCTTGATTTCTAAAATAGAAATCAGAAATTTTCTTTCTTCTCTATCTCTTTACAACTTGCTCTCCTCTATCTCTTGGCTCCCCATCGTTGCCGCCCACCGCTTACCCACTCGCCCCCCCACCGTCGGCTATCCGCCACCCGCCTACTGACCGTCGTGACCCGCCGCAACCCTCACCACTCACCGCTACCCGCCTGCCCGCCCATTCACCGTCTCTCATCTCTCTCTTCATGACTCACTCTCTCGGCTTCCCATCATCACTGCCCGCCGCCGCTATCCACCGCTCGCGACGCCCACCACTGGCTGTCCGCCATCGGCCATCGCCCACAGTCAATCGTCGTCAACTGCTGCCTGCCAGTCACCATCGATCACCCCCACCACCTTCCGTCGCCGATTGCCTCCATCGCCCGCCAGTCGCCGCCGATTGCCATCGGTCGCCCCCACTGCCTTCCATTGCCACCTCCCGCCGATCGCTGCCATCACCCATCAATCACGGTTGACCGCCACCGGTTGCCCCCACCGCCTTCCGCCGCTAATCGCCGCCACCTCCCTTCGATCACCGCCACCGCCCCACTAGGCACCCCCACCGCCTTCCGCCACCAATCACCGCCACCTCCCGCCGATTGCCACCATTGCCCATCACTCACCGCCAACCGCCACCGGTCGTTGCCACCGCCGCTGATCGCCGCCACTACCTATCGATCGTCACCACCACCCGCCGGTCGCCCCCACCTCCCGCCGATCGCCACCGCCGCTCGCTAGTCTCCACCGACCGCCATCAGTAGCCTCGACTATCGCCAATTGCCACCATTGCCCGCTGATCGCCGCCGCCACCCGCCGATCGCCCCCATCGCCAATTGCCGCCACCGCCCGTCGATCGCCGCTAACTGACAATCGCCACCAATCACCCCCACCACCTTCCGCCGCCAATCGCCGCCGGCCATCGACGTTAGTGCCGTCAGGGAAATAGAAATTTTATGTTGTTATCAAACGAATTTCTATTCCAGAAATAGAAATTTTATGTCGTTATCAAACGCGTTTTTTTGCTCAGAAATTGAATTCTGGAACAAAAATTTTGTCATGCGTGCCCTTAGCCTTAACACCGGGACGATCCCAGCAATCGATGGTCAACCTAAAACAGAATTTGGTGTGCCTGCTCAAACCGAGCCTGAAACTGTTGAGACACGCAAGCCTGCGGCCATTGATATACCCATTCCTGCATCTGTTGAGATACCAATGCCTGAGAGTACTCAAGTTCGTTCCAGCTCCTGAAACTGTCGAGGCGTCTGCTCTGGAAATTGCTATTACTCTGCCCAGCACTTCGACTAACCAAGAGTCTCCAGTGCCATCGACGAATGAGCAAGCAAATCAAGTACTTATTTCGTCAAATCCTGGGACATCAGCTATCAACATTATAGGAGAGAATCCACCAGTGATATCACTTCCTAGTTCATTTTAGTTGGAGGATATAAAGAAAAATCATTCAATCGGAGAGAAAGAAGCCCAAAGTTCCTCCTTCGGCTAGTGTCACAAATAAAATTCCTATCGAAATGGTGAAAGCCTAATGGAAGGAATTCCTTGATCTCATCCAGGGTGGCTATTCCACAGTTTTATCAGCCCAGCTTCAGAGGCCAGAGCTAAGGAATTATGCTGAGCTGAGTGCTGGTAACCTTTCCTTCACAAGAACTCGCTAATTTCAAACCAAGTGTGAAGAGTTTTTGGTTCATTTTCTCTCCAGCATCGACAAGTTCAAGTCGAATTATGATAAAACAATGAATTTGACGCTGTCCGAAAGGGAAGTTACAGCTCTGGAGGAATCTCTCGACAGGAAGAAGATGCGGATCAAATAATTACAAGGTGCCGAGCGACACCGATGCTAGACTCCTTGCGGAAGAAAAAAGGCTTGAAGAGCAATTGAAAGCAGTTCTGTGTCGAAACACCGCAAACAAGGTCCACATAACTGAGCTTGGGCAAGTTTTGAAGGGACATGTTAAAGACTTTGGCAAGATTTCCAAGGAAGCCCAGCTACACAAATCAGATTTGGATCGACAACAATCGGTGAAGGCCCGATGCCTTGCCGAAAATACCAAATTAGATAAGCATCTAGCTTCCTTTAGGATCTCTGACCGAAAAAAAAAAACATCATCCTTTAGGATAACTGTCGAAAGGTTTTTTAAGACCCCGTAAGCTTGTAATTTGACAGTACCAATGAAGTAAAATTTTCGCTCATTTCTTTTCCAAGTTTCCACTTCGACGGCTACTTCTATGTTGTCTTTAACCCCATAGACAATCACCCAAAGATAAACCCCGTCGAGAAGCATGTAATCCATTGTAATGTCAATCTACATAAGCAGATTAATGAAATGGACAAGTGTTGGACTCTCGGAACACAAGAATTGTGGTAAAGTCAAAGCTGGTGGTACCCACAATTCTAAAAGAAAATATTACGTAGACATGTCTTATAACGTAAGCTATGCGTTATTCTACTCAATAATTAACACGTGTTCATAATGGGCCAAGTTGTCAGATTTTTTCTGTCAATCTCTCTCCTCCGTTACCCTTGCTTTCTAAGCTCGCTCTCTGCAACAACAGTGACCTCTCTCTCTCTTCCTCCTCTCCATGTCGCTCCTCTCTCTCTCTTCCTCCTCTCCATGTCGCTCCTCCCTCTCTCTTCCTCCCTCCAAACCCTCTCCCTCATCTGCACATCCCACTAGTTCACCAAAAAGCTCTACGCCAACTGCATCGTGCTCCCCTAGCTTACAGATACCTCCACTACACATACAATGCCCTCCTACTCCTGCCTCTCCATCGTCGCCCTGGAGCCACCGCCACTGCCTCTTGTTATTCCCTTCGATGGCCACTAGGGAACTATCCAACTTTGACGCCATGTTCTTCCCCATCGTCGCCACTGGTGTTGACCGAGCCAACCAAATCTGGCCAAATGACGTCGACAACGGCCATGAACGAGTGTCGATGTCACTCATGAGTTGCTCATCTAGATCTGGACTCGCCCATCTGAGTCTCCAAACGCCAACCAAATTTGGCTGGGGCAGCGCTCGCGAGCCTAGCTTGTACATGGCTGGTGACAATATTGTCCATGGCTGGTCGGTGGTGCTGCTATCCACAGCCGCGACATCGTCCATGGCCTCAAAAGGCAAAAAGAAAATCAAAGAAAATGAGTGGAGTGATGCATTGCCTACTTGGCAATACATGCCTAACCAATAATTGCTGGGGAAATCTGATTGATGATGAAGATAGAACAGTTGTTTATAATTTTTTTATGCTTTGATGATGATGATCACTGTCCTCAAGGTATTATTTGCCCACACTATTGTTGTTGTCGGGTTTAAAATAAAAATACCTCCAGAATATACACCAAAGCCACATAGAAACGAATTCAGCAATTACTCATTTTCTTTCTTGGAATTTCACCTTGAATGCCTTGTCAAACTTGTGTATGGAAGACAAGAAAATAGAATGTTGTGAAGAAGATAAAATTGTTGTTGTTATAAACAGTTGTAACGAACAATACACGATTTGATCTACAAATAACTAATCAACACATCTATTAAGAATAGGTACCTTATCCCCACCGTCACCAGTTTTCATAATCAACAATTATTTCTTTTCATGTCAACAATCACCTCTTTTTATGTTCAACAATCACCTCTTTTCATTATGATAATTTTCAAAGATGTACATCCCAAAGCTTTTGCATTTATAAAGAAGCATGTTTAACTTTTATAACGGTTGGCTACGAGAGACAGCCTCTCATCTACTAACAACTTCAAACGAGTTCAAGAAAAGTAGGCGCAACGCTATATTTGCGGAAGTCTCTGTGAGCAAAGCACAAACGAACTTCCCACAGGATTTCAAAAGCGAAAATCAATTAGAACAAACTACAAAAGAAGCACTTATTTATAAAGCCTCTTCTGGGTAATCACAGTTCACACCGATCGCGTCAGGCTTGCTTCGGAGTGTCCGAGACGATGGGCCGTCCGCGGCGGAGCTCTCTCTCGATGGTTGACCGAGAGAGCACCAGCGACGATGACTTGGCGGATGCAGAAGCGGAGGAGGGCTGAGGAGGACTCTTCTGACCAACGAAATCGTCTGCACCGTCTAACCCTTTCAGAGCCTGCACGGGAAGAACGGCCGTGGCGGCACCACCGTCGGCGGGGGATGGCGATGTGGCGCGAGGGTAGAAAAAGTCGGTGGGGAAGAAGTAGTACTGGAGACCGGCCATGTAAAAATCAGAGGATAGAATGGATGAGTGATCGGACACTGAATCTGAATATAAGAGTGCGAGCTTTGGAGTTCTCGAAATGTCGTATGTTGGTGGTGGTCGTGGTGGTGGTTTTATGGAGGGCTACAATGGCGATGAATGGAGGGCTACGTCAGCTCTGTCGCGCGCGTGGTATCGTACGTGTCCCCCTTGTCACGCCACTTTGTTGGTCATTTGAGGAATATTCTTTATTGGGTGGGAGGAGGATCTGTCTTTTGTGGAAACTTTTGCGATCAAATCAATTTTGCGTTTCCCGCAGGCGAGGGAAGGCCTACAATTCAACATGTAGAAGAGTAAGTTTGTGGAATTTTGAAAATTGTGAATAATATGAAGGGTCTATATAACGCAGTTTCGACAAGTTGAGAAACTAGGGTGAGAAACTAGGGCATGCTCAAACTATAGCATGGCCGAAATGATAGAATGAAATGGAAGTTTCCAGATTAGATTGCATATGTTCCGATGATTTGGGGATGAGTGATGACTTTTATCTCTTTCCTGTTTATAACTCTCTCTATTACAAATAAGTTGGATATGGTAAGTTAACAGACTTCTGCTCGCATACCATGTAATTTTGGACTGGGATCCACGCAGTATGTGCATGCACGATAACTTTTGCACGAAACTAAAATAATGATCATACTTGAGAAACAGTTGCTTTTGTGATTTATTGTCGCCAACAAGTGTTATAGATCTAGACATTTTCCAGACTCTCTCAATTTTTTTCCTTTTTATATTGATACAAACAGATAAGTGATGGAAAAATTAAACTAGTATTTTCTTTAGATAATTTAATAAGTCGTGGTTACTATAATTTCAAAAGGTTTAGATATCAACTTTGTCAATAAGATACAATATTTCCATTTTCATTTTCCTCAGAAATATACTGCCATGTTTTGAATCTTTCGATACAAAAGATGAAGAGGAAAGCAACTTTTAAATTAGGTAATCGAGTAAGAATGAAGTTATTACAAGAGAATTCGACCAAAAAACAAAAGTTATTATAAGAAAGGGAAATGTGGGATTGAAAATTGAAAATGAGAGGAGAAGGTTTTGCGCGGTCATTCAAGGTAAATAGTAGAAATTGTGTAGGTTTTAAAAAGACACCATATTAGGGTTAAATTTTAATAAATAAAAAAGTGAGACGAAACCCAATTTTGCCTTAAATATATAGATAAAGATGGAGATAATAGATTAGCTTTATAGCGCTAGTGTTTTGTTGTGATTTTGACTTTCACGATTTAAAGTTTTAAATCAATTTTGCTTATCCAAATAACAAGTTACCTCAAGATATTTCGCTTTTTTTTCCAAAATCAAAACAATATCTTTTAAATGAATAGGAAATTCAAAATTTGTTTTCTTTAGTTCGCTTAAAGTCAAGCGAAGTATCTGACCGAAAACAAAAACAAGAAAAGTCAAGCAAAGCATGCTCTTGGACAAACGCGAAACGTGATGGGAATACAGAAATTTGTCGAAGATTAATTACTGTTAAGCGGAAGTCTACTCGAATTGAATCTGAGACTAAGACGGCAAGCTTTCTGAAAAAATAGAAATCGTCAATTAGTTTTACGAACTTAAATAATTCCTTATAAAATAGAAAGCTTCAATTACGAGAATCATGTGGCTTTTTGCTATTTGTTTTCTTTTTCATTTTTTGGTTGGTTTAAGTTGCTCAGATGACTTCATCGAATTTGTTAAGTTATTGGCTCATAAATTTTAACAATATTAAAAAAAATGTGTGGTCAACAAGCGCCTTGTTTCTCCGCAGCCTTAACATGGGGGATAAATAATACTATTGAAACCTGCGTAACTTGAAAGAATTCGTCCAAGTTATCATGCCACAGTTGAAATATGAGTACATAATGTTTACTTGGGGTGAGCACTGGTTCGGTTGAACTCGGAAATTGGACTGAATTGGTCTAGACTAACAAGTTTAAGATTGGTTCAAGGGAGAATTAGTTTGGTTCCCAATCTAGGTTCGATTCTATGGTCGGAATCGTGGGGTCTAACTAAGAACCGGTTCAACCAATCGAGCATAGGGTTGAACTAATTTTAAACTGGTTTTGAAGTCTCTTTTTTGAAAAAAGAATACTTTTGCACCCGTCGAGAATTGAATAATGGTTTTCAACATGAACAAACAACAATATAACCACTTACACCTAATATTTCTATTATCTTTCTTATGAAGTAATCGAAAATTTATCATTCCGACTTTAAAGCTCGGATATTTTCCTATTTTTGAAATAAAATCTGTAAATTCATGCGCAGTAATGAGGACGAGAAATTGTGTCGCTACATTCAAATCCGCTCCATACTATCTGCAACTTTCAAGTTTTTGCAGGTTGATTATATGAAAAAAAAAAAAAACACCTAGTCTTATACATTGTAACCCATTTAGACTAAGAGTTGACAAAAAAGATGAAAAACGTATTCTTTGATCACGTATATAAGTAGGTACGATTTTACTAATGTGCATTCCGAATTCTAAAATTTACACTTTGAACTTACAATTTGACTAGAGGTAGATACTTTGCATTGGAGATTAGCTACCATATTTATTAACAAGATAATCACTTATGGAAATATCACCACATATGTTAAACGTCCAAAACTACCTTTACCATACCAATTAGAAATCACTTGGTGTAAATAGAATACGTCTTGCAATAAAAATTATTCAATCAATCCTAATCCTAATCTTATTGTTTTGACAAAAAAAAAGTCTTAAACCTATTGTACGGATGTTAATTCAGTCCTAAACTTTTCAATTTTGCCAATTTAGTCCTAAACATTGTGTGAAATTCCAATGTAATCCTTTCGGTCAATTTTTGTTAGAAATTGCTTACGTGTGCGGGTCTAGTCATTGTCGGCTGTCCTACGTAACACATTGCCATGTTAGCGATTTCCGATAAAAATTAACCAGAAAGACTATAATAGAATTCCGCGCAAAAATTTAGAAGTAAAGTGGTAAAATTGAAAATTTTAGGATTGAATTAGTATTCGTATAATAAGTTTAGGGCTAATTGTACTATTTTTGTGGTCTTGCCCTAGCAGCCAATCAAGCTTTTCTCCCCTTCAACGGTATGCCAGGTAAATGAGTAACTTCCCTCTCTCACTAATTAAAAGTTAATAATACTATCGAATCTAACATTTGGTGAGGTGTAAAGAAAAGAAGAAGAAGTATTTTTATGGAAAGTCACGGAACCTTAATTCTTTATGAAAGGAATGGTCGACATTGGGTCATATAAAAAGGCCAGAGACGGTGGAGGGTCTTACTTTAATTAATCAATCGAAGCCCAAATCAAAGTTCCGGACGAATAAAATAGGTGAAAACCTAATTATAAATGGGGGAGGGCGTCATCTAGTGGCCTCATATTACCTGAATTTATTTGGAGATTAAAATAGAAAAAAAAATGACTGTATTGCGGAGCTGAGTCAGCAATTTCGGACACGAATTAACACGTTTATACACGATCATACGGCAAAATCGAATATGACACAATTTGAAGATACATAAATTTATAGCGTAATTTATGAAAGCACACGACTTAATATGATTACAAAATTCAATTATGACAAGTGAGCACACGAAGGATTAATCCTATTTTGTGATCGTTAGTGGCAACGTGGCATGACATGATACGAAGGGGAATAAAGAGAGGCGTGATGCACTTCCTGAATGAGAGGTCAGCATGCACGAGCACTTCTTTTTTAAAATACGTTGCTTAGAAACATAATGATGACTTTGCCTCTCTAAATAAACATCAATCAACGAGCGAATTTCCTAATCTTACGAGTTTCTAGCGAGGTAGATTTCGTGTTTTAAATAATACGACATGTTTGACTTTCTATTTCAATTGTTGAGTTATTTTCGGTTGTTTAATATATTATCATTTCGAAATTTCATTCGAATTCAAGTTTGTGTCCTAATCCACTTTTACCTTTTACTTAGTCAATATATTGTGCCTTTTTAACTTTTATAGGAAACACCTGAAACTATAGATGTTGATACATGAATTACAATACTAATTTTTTTATGTGTTTTGTAAATTTAGTTAATATTCCGAATTTTGGCGCGAAAGCAAAAGAGTAAATTTTACTTTGATTAATTGTCAAATAAACAGCCTATTTGTTTATAATTTTGCCGATTTGTTTCATCAGTGCTACTTAGGAAATAAAAATAAGTCTATGAGGCTATTATTGGATGATTAATTTTCAAAAGTAAGAACAATGTATCCTTATGTTTGGCCAGACAAATTGTATGTGTCCTGACTTTCCTCTCTTCTTTTCCTGCAAACCGTCACAGGGTTTGAAAAAAATTTCGTTTCTCTGCGCTCGAACGCTCATTTGACTGCTGGCAACTCGGGTGGTGATTCATTTGAGGAATGAGAAGAAATAGGATTGTCTCTACAGAAGATTTGTGACCTTCAGGAGCTTATGATTGGGTTCTGGTAGTTTTTGCCCAAATGAGAAATTGCAGCTGCAGGAAACACTTTCAGGGGCAATGTTCTACGCCATGAACGATGGTGCGTTTACGTTACTATAAATTCATGAAGCAAGGTGGGTGGATGTAGGAACAAGTGGGGTTGAATGTTAAGGGACTTCCGATGTTCAGTATACGTAACTATGAACTCACGCCCTTGCCGAACTAATTGTTCGATGACATTCCCAGGCCAGTTTGTTGTCTACTCTTTTAATCTTTCAAAAGTTTCCTAGGTTCAGTTCAGTGTCGTAATTGTAGGAATTACTTTTCCTTAGATTTGAGGTATCATGTCCTCCCCTAACCAAAGTCGGCAACAAAAATGATGACTCCATTGAGGTATCACCGGGGACTTCCTTTTCGTGGCTTTCTGATTCTGGAGTCGTGTTGAAACATTAAACAAGAGCAAGACCAACCTTCACTGACAAGATTGCGCTTCTGCAGGTAAACTATTTCCCTGAGGGAGTGATATGCTGCTAGGGAAGGTGTAAAGTTATGCAGGAAATCATCCGAAAAAAGTCATACCCTCTACCCACTCTGGAAAAGATTGCCTCATTGACAAGTATGTAACAAATGGTCGAGAATGTAAAATTCTTTTTCATAATCACACTCTGTCATTTCTCTAGTTGGAGAAAGAAACTCAACAACTACAAGTTCGTCTGTACATTGACTTGTAACTCGACTCCTGATGATATTAATTATAAGAACACATTTATCAATCTATACAAACTAGTTCTCTATCTGAGGTGAGAGGAGCTAATCATCTCCCTCTTACATATGACACAATGATTGAAGGACAATAAATGAACCATATATCTCCTTTGCATCGCCCAAACGTTCCAATTTGATGAATCCGATGGAACTGTGAAGTCATGACCATGAATTCTCTTCATTGAAGAGACTTTGCTTATTCATCTGTGTGCAAAAATTTAGAAATGGAAGAGTTAGACCTGTTCTACCAAAACGATTGTAATGAGTAGGAAGTACGTCTCGATTTACTATGGACAGATATTGGTAATATTAATTGGAGGTAATTGGTATTTGGTTCAGATAAAGCAATCAATCGTTCCTTACCTCAATAATAAATGAGGAATAAAGGGGTTTGCATGACTCAAGGCTGTTCCTTGTGCCTGAAGCACGATCAATTTCCAACTGGAGGACTAACCGTTTCGAAAGCTTCTACGAGTAAGTGAACTTTTCTTCTCCTTGTTGGAGTTAATCTGGAGACAACTTGCTGAAGGGCATAATCCAACATCCACTCCTCGGTATTTTTCCTTCCATCCTTATCCTGATGCCTCAAATTGACTTTTTCTGGCTCATCATGGGGCTGAGGGGGAAGATATTGCGGCTTCTGTAGGTTGAGGTTTCTCACTTTCTCTAATGCCTTGACGAATCTCTTAAGGAGAATTACCTTCTTCAGATTGCTCCAATTTTTCACTGCTCCTTGGCTAAATTTGCTTGCCACCTTGGGCTCCATTCTATCTTCTTCTTGGGAAGCACCAGTAACAGTAATAAATTGGAGCTGTGTTTCTTGACCTGAAGCTCTGGGTTGTTCTGTCCTTTCAGGTTCCACCCTTCTATCGTCAGCTGAATTATTCGATGCTGAAATGAGAGTCTCTGCACATTCCATCTTCTCATGTTGAATGTTCATACTAGACAATTGACCATCTGGTGAACTTTCCTCTGCTTCTGGAAGAAGGATATTGTCAATTGCTTCTTGTACCAGCTTAATGGCCTCAATCTTTCTGAGTTCCATCTTTTCACGATCAGCCCTCTGACCTAGAGATGATTGCTGATCTTTTGCTTCTGGTGAATCTTGACAAGGACAAGAAGACCTTCTGTCCAATTTGTTCTCCTCTTCTTCGTCTTCCTTGCTGGTTCCATCAAGAGGTGACCTGCTTCCATCTTCTGTATTAAGACCTGATACCATGTGCTTGTGTATCAAGTACCAGAGATTTGAATACTTCTTGTTCTCCAACTGTACTTTCTGTTCTGCATTAGTGACACATATAGGCATGGACTCCTCAAGTGGAGATGAATCAGACAAGAGCTCATCTTTGGGATTTGCTCCATGTTTACCTTCTTGACTAGGTGTCATGGGTTCCTCCAATGTGTCATCAGCAGATGCTAAAGGGGACAAACCTTTGATTCGTCTTGACTCTTCGTTGTCATCTTCTGGCGAATCACCTTTAGAATTATTGAATACTGTCACTGTTTTGCCCAGAGAACCTTTGGCATTGGAGCTTTGGCTGTTTGATCCAGCATCAGCACCCTCAGGTGGTGAATTTAAACTTGGAGTTTTCCTTGCTCGCTCCTGTACATTTTCACTGTTTTCTGCCTTAAAGCACTGATCAGATAGATCACCAGTGATGACAGACTTGCTCAAAACCTCATTAGGACTTGAGAAACTAATTTTTGTAAGGCTTTCATCATAGACCGCCCTGCTTAATTCTCTACTGATTGTACAAAAGTCCTGATCTGTTCCTTTGGCCTCAGAGAATGCCACTGATTTCTGTTGTTCTTCAGTTGGGGAATTGCTGCTTTGGGCAACTGGATAAGTGCTTGATGACTTCCCAGTCAAAGTTCCAGAAGAGTATCCATCCTCACTGTCTTTTGGTTTGTCATCCAGGACTGACCAATTTATGTCGGCTTTAGCACGGCGAACAGAAGATGATAATGATGAATTTGGATTTATGGGAGACTCACCTCCCTGCGCTGGGATAACAGTTTCAAAGGCTTCTACAAGGAGAGTGACTTTTCTTTTCTGTGCAGGATCCAGGTTGGAAATGACCTTTCGGAGTGCATAATCAAGCATCCATTCCTCAGACTTTTTCCGCTCTTCTATAGATTGCCGTCTCAAGCTAACCTTCTCTGATTCTGTGTAAAGTTCTGAGGATGGGCTTCTTGGCATTCTAGGCTTGAAGTTCCTAGTTTTCTCCAATGCCTTGACAAATTTCTTGAGAAGGATGAATTTTTTCACTCTGCTCCATCTCTGAAGTGTAGGCTGGTTAGGCTTGTGCCAAACCTTAGTTTCTGTTTGTTCCTTCACGATATGCAGATTTTCAGTTCTGACCTGCTCTTCTTTTGAATCTAATGCTGCACCATTCTGAAGTTCAAGGGAAGTGGAGATGCCTGAAGATTCGGTTTCACCTCTGCTTCCATCCTTCTCATCAGAGTGACACCGCTCCTCCAATTTTGTGTCATTAGCTGTTGACTGGCTATCAAACTTCTGATGTGGACTTTGGGAAAGAAGAATTTTGTTAATTGCTTCTTGTAACAGTTTGATGGCATCACTCTGGCACAGTTCCATCTGCTGTCGATCTTCATCATTGGTTGCTGCCTCAATGTCCTGAGCCCCTTCAGAAACCTCTTGATGATGGTCCGCTTCATCCATGCCAGGCAGTGTACTACCATCTTTCACATGTTCTTTCTCACTTTCTTGATTGACCGTCTGCAATCCTCCACTGTCAGCAATGTCTGAGACCATGTGCTGATATATTAGGTACCACAATCCATTATACTTCTTTCCTCCAACAGGAGATGGATCATCTGCCTCTGATTCTTCCTTATCTTCAGGCAAATCATCTTTAGAATCATTGAATATTGTCACTGTTTCACCCATCGAACCTTCAGTCTCGCAGCTTTTTCTGTTCGATCCAGCATCAGCACCCTCAGGTGGTAAATTTAAACTTGGAGTTTTCCTTGCACGCTCCTCCTGAAATTTTCCATTGTCTGATAATTCAACGTCAACTTCATTTTCACTGTTTTCTGCCTTCAAGCACTGATCAGATAGATCCCTTGCGGTGGTGGACTTAGTCATAACCCCATCAGGACTCGAACAACTAATTTTCATAGGGTTTTCATCATAAATCACCATGCTTAATTCCCTACTTATTGTACAAAGGTCCTGACCTGTTATTTTAACCTCAGAGAATTCCACTGGGTTCTCTAGTTCTTCATTTGCGGAGTCGCTGCTTTGGGCAACTGGATAAGTGCTTGATGACTTCCCAGTCAAAGTTCCTGAAGAGTATCCATCCTCACTGCCTTTTGGTTTGCCATCCTGGACTGAGCAATTTATGTTGGCTTTAGCATGGCGAACAGGAGATGAAAATGATGAATTTATACTTATATGAGATTCACCTCCTTGTGCTGGGACAACAGTTTCAAAGGCTTCTACAAGGAGAGCAACTTTTCTTTTCTGTGCAGGATCCAGGTTGGAAATGACCTTCCGGAGTGCAAAATCAAGCATCCATTTCTCAGATTTCTTCCTCTCTTCTGTCGATTGCCGTCTCAAGCTAACCATCTCTAGTTCTGGGTAAACTTCTGAGGATGTGCTTCTGGGTATTCTTGGCTTGAAGTTCCTAGTTTTCTCCAACGCCTTGACAAATCTCTTGAGAAGGATAAACTTTTTCACACTGCTCCATCTCTTAAGTGTAGGCTGGTTAGGCTTGTTCCAAATCTTAGTTTCTGTTTGTTCCTTCTTGGTATGGAGATTTTCAGATCCGACCTGCTCTTCCTTAGATTCTGGTGCCACACCATTTTGAAGTTCAGGGGAAGTAGAGACTCTTGATGATCTGATTGCACCTCGGCTGCCATCCTTCCCATCAGAGTGACACTGATCCTCCATATCTGTATCATTACCTGTTGACTGGCTATCAAACTTCCGATCTGGGCTTTGGGAAAGAAGAATTTTGTTGATTGCTTCTTGTAACAGTTTGATGGCATCACTCTGGCACAGTTCCATCTGCTGCCGATCTTCATCATTAGTTGGCGTCTCAATGTCCCGACCACGTTCAGAAACCTCTTGACAGCCGTCGGTTCCATCCACTCCAGGCAGCATATTGTCTTTCACGCGTTCTTTCTCATTTTCTAGATTGAACGGCTGCGACCCTCCGCTTTCAGCTATATCTGAGACCATGTGTTGATATATAAGGTACCACAACCCATTATACTTCTTGGTTCCCCGAGGAGTCCTCAATGGATCATCCGGCTCAGTGTCTCCAAATTGAGCTGCTGCGTTTTCTCCCTTCACTTCACTCGCTGAAGATAATTCATCGTTCAAGGCCCTAGCAGATTCTATACTGCTAATACATACATCTGATGTGCATGCTAGCTCATCAGCCATGCTATGTGATACAGTGGTGTTTCCACCATCCGTTGCTGGTTCAGTCAGGTGAAGTTCTGACTCCAAACATGAGGGCTCTTCTCCATCAATTTCTCTGACAATGTTGACATCCTGTAGGTCTTCTGAATGACAGATTTCTGTGATATCAATTGACTTGGAGGACAGGTCATGGGACAAACCACCACCATCTTCAGGTTTCAGTTGGCAGACCGCTGGGGATGCAGATTGATCTTCATCAAGAGCAACATTCCCTCCTTTGGTATCGCAACTAACTGACAAACTTTCCTCTTCATTATTTTGTGTATTATTAGAGTCAGTAATGCCCATTTCAAATTCATTTCCACTTCGACAAAACTCCATGTGTGTCTCCTCTTCGAGGGCCAGAGAAGGCACCAGCACATGCTGTTCCTCACTGTAAAGACATGCTTGCGCTATATTTTCTCCAGAACTTTCGTGAGGGATCATATTTTCAACAGACTGTATATCAACTAGACCCAAAGAATCAGACTTAACTTTGCCTCCATCTTGAGCTACGACTCCATTTGGATCTGCTTTTGGTCCAGTGTAGATTTCTACAGGAACTTCCCTCTTGAGTTTCTGAACAGTAGGAGTGACGTTCCCTTTTTCTTCGACGGCTTGCTGTCCCTGGTATACTATATTGCTCGACTCATTTCCCTTTATTGAGTTGCATACATTGTTTACTCTCCGAGGGGGCTGACCTTCCAGTTTCTTGCTTCGCTGTGCATTCACACGTTTTCTTGCCGATTTCAAACGCTTTAACGTAGGAGCATCCCCATGCCGGTGATGTCCGTGAAGAGAACAGTAGCTATAGTGACAGAATTTCTTCGCCAAAGTTCTTTCAGACAAATCACCTTCTTGCGGAATCTCCGGCTGGTCAGGAATCTTTGACCCCCTGATAGCCGAAGAACAGGTAGCTCTATAAATGCTCGAGTCAGAGGACTGAGAAATTTGCAGCCGTTTCCGTGCAGGAGGCCTCTTTGGTTTCAAACTGGCCGTTTTAGTCAAAATCCTCACAGGTCTGAGGGTCGGAGTTCTTGTAAAGCGTTTAACAGATTTATAACTGGAAGGACTCTGGTTTGGCTTAAAGCTACTGAAGAATTTTCCATTCTGATCATTGCTGCGGACTGACAGATCAGAATCACGAGGACTTGCTTGAGAATTCACCTTCTTCACGTCGTGACACCTCGTTGACTTCAAATAATTTGGCAATGCATCCATGTCACTCAAGGAACTGAAAGGCTGGTCATATAGCAAACTTGGGTTTCTTCTAGATGGCCTTGCGGTCTGAAACCCCGCAAGCCTGATGGACCGCAACTTCTTCAATTTCTTCCTCTGAAGATCAGCTACTCCGGAGATTTTTCTCAAAGAAGAGCTTCTGAGTTTTGAACTTGACATTCTTGTCGATCCCTTAGCCAACCTTAAACTAGATCTCCTAGTTAATGTCCTCAACGGTTTCTGTTCATAGAAGGCAATACATATCCGTAAGCTATTAAGTTACTTCCCTATTCATCTTACCACCCAGATATCATGCCTTTTCCCCCCTCCGTTATTGTACTGGTAATTATTGCCAAAGGAAGAGGATTTGGTGGAATTACCTGCAATTCATATGCCTTCACATCGGAACGTGCCGTTGCCTCGCTACGATCCGGCGATGCATCCGACATCTCGACGGGAGCAGACCATCCCGAGGCTGCTCCATCACTGGAACAGTCAAGCAGCTTGTCGTGACCAGATTGAGGCTCTCCTGGTCTTCTTGAGGACTCCATGCTCGGCCGGCTCGAGAGCGAATCCATCTCAATCTGTTTGGACCCTTATTTTCACTTTTTCCTCCCCTGGTTCAGTGGCTGTCAACTTTCTGGTTCAGGAACGGCCCAAATCAGATTTCAAGAAGCAGTTCTGCAAGCTGCATCACAATTGCTTCAACCATGGAGGTACGATGTGGAGTTTCCTTGTTGGCAAGGAAGAAGAAAGTGATGAGCTTTCTTGCTGGCAAGGAAGAGAATCTTGACTGGGAAAGTTTCTTGGTAAATGAGAGGAACAGAGATTACAAAGTAGGCTGCTGGCTGTAGCGGTTGGTCTTTGCTCCCTAGCTTGACATTGATTGATTTTTCCCTGTGACATTACTGCGCAGACCCCAGGGGAAAATGGGTCGGAGAGATCAGAGGTCTGGGGAAGTTCAATAGATGCCTTGACTTTGTACAAAAAAGGACGTCTTTGACTCGGCCTTCCTTGCTCAACTGACCTGTATTTTGGATTCTTCAGTAGGGGAAAAAGCTTCTGGGCTGCTCCTGTTGCTGTTGGGTAAGGGGTAACTATCACTGCCTTCTCTTTTTAACACACACGTCATGTTGCCAATCTGATATTGGGCTGAAGTCACTGTGCATGAGAGGAGATTAGTACATGCTGAACATGGTTGTTATCTACACAATTTCTTATATGATGAAAAGTGGGAATTTGTAAATGCAGGCGGACCCATTAACGAGAGAGATAGCTTCCCAAGTTGTGCCCTCATTCGGGCTAAAGAAAATCCCAGTTAGAGAGATGTGAAGGCCAGTGCTTATGCAGCCTACAACCACCCACATCCCAGTCGAAACGTCCACTTCAGACAAGACCCAATTCATATTTTATGGAGTTTACTTTCGATCCATGATGTTACTTCTATGTTCTCGAATCTCGGATGATGTCGTCGGCACTAAGGTCCTATGTCGAAGAACCCATGTACGATAATTTTTAGGTCCTCCCGAAGTACCGAAAGACGGAGTAATTGGTTATATTTTGGGCTCTAGCAGAGCATTTTTTTTTTTTCTTTTACTCAAAATCCGTCAGGTCGTGAAAGCGGAAGACGGACCCTTTAAAGAATTCAAGAATTTCCTGCTCTAAACGCGTGGGAGACCAGCGGGGGAAGTCAGAATTGGAGAGAGGGTAGGGACCCTGATTTTGCATCAACTTTGTACCGACGATGATGAAGCGCGTGGGGTCAGACAGCGTGAATGTCGGGAGGATCGTACTGCAACGTCCAGAATCAGATCCACACGTACGAATTCGTGTTATGTTTTTTTTTTTTTTTTTTTTT
>BCNH02000011.1:10924109-10939326 GCA_001662345.2 Metrosideros polymorpha var. glaberrima | reverse complement strand
TTTTTTTTTTTTTTTTTTTTTTTCTGAAGTTGGGACCCACAGAGGAGGTGAGGTTAGGACCGGGCAATTCTCAGACACGATTTGTTTTGCGCGACGTAGAACGACATGAGGGATAGTTATCGTGTATAAACGTATTTTACGTGTGTTAAATTATCATTTCCGATCGACACCAGATACGGTGACACGTCTTATAATTGTGTTTGTGGTGTCGTTTTATGTGAGGCTCTTTATCAGGTGTGTCATATTCGTGTCGATGCGGCATCTAGCAAACATGTCATGTCCAACTTAGATATGCTCAGGTTATACATGTTTCGATATGGCATGATTCACACGGTGAGATAGGAATTGCCAACTCTAGATGGGTGTACTCTTGTTTCAGTGCAAGTTTTTTTATGTCCTCACAAGAATCTTGCGCATGTGGATGAGGCATGTGGGAACCATGAACCAAGAAAAGAGCCAGCTACAAATCTCTTCCCACCTCTCACGGTTATTCCAACCACGGAGAAAATTACCGAAGGAGGAAAGAAGAAGAAGAAGGGATCGAGCTTTCGATGGTCCGGATCGGCCGAACAATGTTGGCAACGAAGGCGGCGGCGACGACTTTGGGCAAGCCGCTCAATTGCTTATATTGTACATTCTTTCAGCGCTAATTCGAGACTTTGAAGTCGAGAAGATGAGTCTGTGTTCCCAAGGGGGAACATAGAGTTTGAAATACGTTGAAGGGGTTTAGTTCCAGCAATAGAGAAGGCAGGGAGAGCGAGTGAAGGTAGAATATACAAATATTCACAAAGACAAGAAGACCTCGCTGCCCCGCCCCCGCCAGGTTCCCGTCCGGCTCCCTTCTTTATGCGGGAGAATTTGCCCCATCCAGATGACATGGCTGCCACATCAGCATTACCGTTCGTATATTTTGAACAGATAGACGCAATCAAACAAACAAGTTCTTAATTTAAGGACTCAATTAGACAAATAAAAAAAAAGTCCATGAACTAGATTGAGCAAATTGAAAAAGTTTAGAGATTACAATACCCTTTATTCCGTAAGAAAATTCTAAAGATGACGAACTAAGAAATTAAAGGCCTTATTTAGTTCAATGCAGGATTGGATTCCTCCATGAATGAGATTTCCAATTCCTATATTTTTCATTTTGGAGAGAAATCAAACTGTAGATTTGATTCCAACTAAAATTGAATTCCTTGAATATTATGAATTTGGATTATTTAGCAATACTAATTACTAAGACAGCATTTCTACAACCACAAAACTATCAACAACTCAACTTAATCACCGTCGTTGTCACATCGTTTTTTTGCGTCATGGTCTCTGGACCTCAATAGTTGTCATTGGCCTTCGACCACCAATTGCCATTTGTCGCTCATAGATCTCCCGTCACTGTCGCCCCCTTAGAAAGTTAGAAGTATTCTGATCTAAAAGGTCAAAATATTTGTCATCCAAACAATTGAAAAAGGAATATTATTTCAAGATATGATATTACTTGCATTAGGATTCTACTTGAAAATTCCTTATTCATGGAAATAAACGAGACCCAAGGAAATTAGGAAGCCAAAAGATAGAATATTGGGAAATGATCACTACATACAATTGAAAACTCATAATAGACCTTTGTCTCTTAAATAAGGGTTTGAAAGTGCCAGCTTACTACCAAATTAGGGTTCAAGAGCATACCGACTGTCTTGCATATGCAACACACATACTTATTCCAATAACAATAGTAGAGGCAATTTTTGTAAAAAAAAAAATATGCTGACTTTATCCAATTTAAAGAAACCTCAAATTGAAGCAAAGTGAAATATGTCAGGCAAGAATCCAGGAGGGACAAGCCCGACACTCCCATCACCAAGCCTCTCCGTCGCCGTTTACCCACTACTCTCTCTCTCTCTCTCATTTCCGCAGTTTCAATGTCGATTCGAGCAACACCATGAAGAGCACAAAATCTGTCCAACGCCAAGAGTTTATCGATCAGAGATTTCACAAACTCCGATTTGATTTCGCTAGAGAATTGGATAAATCTCAAGGTGTCGCAGTTGTCTCTCTGTCGCAATTCATCACTAAGTCCACTGAAATCATCAATATTGATTTGGTGAGTTGAAGTAGAGCGAATATAACCTCCATCTGACCAAGGAACCAAAAACAATAGACACGATTGAAACATAGAAATTTCGTCAATGATGTTGCGTGGAAAGTGAATCGCACCTGCAAGCTGGCCAGCCAGTGAGCTCCAACCCTTAATTGAAATTTCCCCCATTTGCTTTCAAACCCAACTTTTTTTTTCTACCAACTTAGGAAAGATGGGGCTGGAACTTTTGGGCCTAGGATTGAATGGATGCAGATGTTTGATACAGCAAGATTTTGGGCCGATTTTCTAGGCCCATTGGGCTCAAATCTCTCTGATCTGCATCATTTCTAATTCGGATCATCTCCTCCTCCTCCTGCAATGTCGATACCAATCTCCTTGTTTTCCTTCCAAGCGACAAAGAACCACTTGCGTGTGCGTGCGCACACAAGCAAAGCAAGAAACCCGAGTTTGAATTCCGATTTTCTCTGCATATAATAACAATGTTCGGTCCCCTCCTCTGTCTTTGTTCCTCTTCTCTTCCCGTCCCGTTCAAGCATCTTCGCTCGCTGCATTAATTTCCGAGAAAGCTCCAAGATAGTGCAAAGCTTTCTGTCCCGTAGCCACCCTCTTCTTCTTTAATGCGATCCGTCGCCATCGCTGCTGATTCGGCTCGGCATCACCACCATCCCCCGTGTCGAGCAAATCCCTATCCTCTTCCAGGACTCGCCATGGTTCTTGGGTTGGTTTAAAGTTCTTCGCTTTTGGGTCTCACCTCTCTCTCTCTCTCTCTCTCTCCTCTTCGACTTCGACCCTCGTCTTCGAATTTGATTCTGCACCTTCTTGAGTCTCCGTTTGGAGGGTTGAGTAAGTTTGGGAATTTGGGAGCTTGTTGAGTCTGTAGCTGAGGATTGCAGCGAGAATCCTGGCGAAGTGTTGACATAATCTCTGCGATAATTTGCCTGAGAAAACCCTGCTTTTTCGCGATTCGAAGGATCTTTGGCACCTTGGTTTTGCTAATCATGAGCTTTCTTGGGTGTCGATGTTCATGATAACTGGATAAGTATCACGAATTGCAGGTCAACGACTATGATTTGAGCGTCTCTCTTGTAGCTTGAATAATTTAGCTGATGTCTGGGTCAATGTTGTCGGCTCTTGCTGGATATTTAGAAGCTGGATCTGTCTCTGGAATCCCAATCTGCTAATTTGCTCAAGATAGCGACTTTTTCTGGTCTACTGTGTAATTGATTTATTCACTTCTTGATTTGTTAATTGCCATTTGGTATTCCATTCTCCCCTCAGGCCCCTCTTTGTGCCTTGTGCTCGTTGAGGGTTTACCCAACCTTTTTCGCTGTGGATAGCGGAAGTCTGCTAGTTATTCTTTTGTTCCTTAAGAACCTAATTGATAATTTAACATACCAAAGCATCTAGAGATCAAGTTGGTTGTTACTCAAGACATGGATATAAGTAATGAGGCGAACATTAATCCGTTCTCCATCGGACCTTCGACCATTCTTGGTCGCGCCATTGCTTTCAGAATCCTGTGTTCTCGGTCAATGTCACATCTGTCGCAGCAGCTCTTTCGTGTGGTGTTGAATTATGCGTTTAGGGTTGGGGGCTTTGTTGCCCCCATGATATCATGGTTTCATCCTAGGAATCCACAAGGGATATTGGCAATGGTCACCGCTATAGCATTCTTGTTAAGACGGTACACCAACGTGAAAGTGAGGGCCGAAATGGCTTATCGGAGGAAATTTTGGCGGAACATGATGAGAGCTGCATTGACTTATGAGGAATGGGCTCATGCTGCTAAGATGCTCGATAAAGAGACACTGAAGATGAATGAATCAGATCTTTATGATGAGGAACTGGTAAGAAACAAGCTCCAAGAGCTCCGCCACCGTCGCGAAGAGGGGTCTCTTAGAGATATCATCTTTTGCATGCGAGCTGATCTAGTCAGGAATCTTGGGAATATGTGTAACCCTGAACTTCACAAGGGTAGACTTCAGGTGCCCAAGCTCATTAAGGAGTACATTGATGAGGTCTCAACTCAGTTAAGAATGGTCTGCGATTCTGATTCTGATGAGCTCTCTTTGGAGGAGAAGCTGTCTTTCATGCATGAGACTAGGCATGCCTTTGGCAGGACAGCTTTGCTTTTGAGTGGGGGAGCTTCTCTGGGAGCCTTTCATGTCGGTGTGGTTAAAACACTGGTTGAACATAAGCTTTTGCCTAGGATAATTGCCGGTTCCAGTGTGGGATCTATAATGTGCTCTATTGTTGCCACCAGGTCTTGGCCCGAGCTTCAAAGCTTCTTCGAAGATTCTTGGCACTCAATGCAGTTTTTTGATCAGCTGGGAGGAATGTTTGCGGTTGTCAGGAGGGTCATGAGGCAAGGAGCTGTGCATGAGATCAGACAATTGCAGTGGATGTTGAGGAATCTTACCAGTAATCTTACATTTCAAGAAGCTTATGACATGACCGGACGAACTCTTGGGATAACAGTGTGCTCTCCGCGAAAGCATGAGCCACCCAGGTGCCTTAACTACTTAACCTCACCTCATGTCGTCATTTGGAGTGCAGTGACCGCTTCTTGTGCCTTTCCTGGCCTTTTTGAAGCCCAGGAACTAATGGCGAAGGATAGAAGTGGAGAGATTGTTCCCTATCATCCACCATTCAATTTGGGCCCTGAGGAGAACTCTGGGGCACCTGGCCGTCAATGGAGAGATGGTAGCTTGGAAATTGATCTACCTATGATGCAGCTAAAGGAACTATTCAACGTGAATCACTTTATAGTGAGTCAAGCAAATCCTCATATCGCACCACTATTAAGAATGAAGGACTTTGTGAGAGCTTATGGTGGGAGTTTTGCTGCCAAGGTATCATCTCTAAGTTCTACTTACTGTTTGCTTTAATGCCGTCGTTAATTTATATCTCTATCTCTTTCTCCTAAATGGTTTGCCCCTAAAGAGGCCATACCTGGTATCTAGAGGTTGTTGATCCAGTTTTCTCTGAGTAAACGGTTTACATTGTTCAAGGTGATAAGTTTAGCTAGTTCGGTTATAACATTTCATGTCCTGTTTGGGTCCTTAATTTACAAGAAATTGTCCCTCTTTTACGCTCGTGCGCGCGCGCGCGTGCGAGCGAGAGAGAGAGAGAGAGAGAGAGAGAGAGAGAGAATGTTCTACACTTAGGATTGTTAATAGAAAGAAAAGTTCCCGGTTTCTAAAATTATGAGATAGGCCTTGTAATGTTTAACACGAAGATGTTTTTGCACCTCTTGTACTTTAGATATATTCACTCTCTCTAGGTAAAGAAAGCCCTGTATACTATTTAAAAATGAAGAATGCTCCCTCTACCCATCAGTTGTTCAGTTGACCCTGTCTTGGGGTCAAACATAAGATAATATCATGTGCTTCACAGAGAGTTGAAAGTTGACATCTTTATTTTCAAAATTTTTCTAAGTGACCTATATAAATGAAACGATGTTCATCTACTAGCTGATCAGAAAATCGGTTACAAACCATTTCTAAATGGTACAATAGGGGTTCCCTCACAAAAGAAATATACAAATAAAGGAAAGTTTCAAGGGTTCTGATAATGAATGATCCAAACTATGTTCTTCTCATTTGTATGTCAACCTTGGAACAATTCTTTTTGGGTGTTGTGACTGTTACTCTTTCCAAGACTTGCTTTAATCTTTTGTTGGTTCATGAGAAGGAAGGGATGGAAACTCAGGATTGTGATTTTGATGGTAGATAACTGGATATCTTGTGCTATATGATGTGGTCTTCTTCTCTGTATATGAAGGAACAAGAATGATCTGTTTATTTATTTCTTTCTTTCTTGTGCAACTTTGTAGTTTGCTCAATTAATTGAGCTGGAGGTGAAACATAGATGCAACCAAGTATTGGAGCTTGGTTTTCCTATTGGGGGTATCGCTCAGCTCTTTGCGCAAGAATGGGAGGGCGATGTCACTGTTGTTATGCCTGCCACACTTGCTCAGGTATGTGCAATATGAAGGCCCTAGACCTCCTCGTGAAAACTTAGGAAGCACTTTTGATAGGAACTCGTAAACTATGGATTTTCTTCTCCCCTAAGCTTCTGGATTGATTGGCCCATTTGCAATTTTGTTTGCCCATTAATTGCTGACCTCTTTTATATGTATGTCTATGTTGCAACTGATTTAAGCATTTTTGGATCGGTGTTTGTATTATAGTACTCAAAGATCATCCAAAACCCGTCCCATATGGAGCTTCAGAAAGCTGCCAATCAGGGGAGGAGGTGCACTTGGGAGAAGCTCTCCGCCATTAAAGCAAACTGTGGCATTGAGCTTGCGCTTGATGAATGTGTTACCATCCTCAATCATATGCGCAGACTCAAGAGGAGTGCAAAGAGAGCTGCAGCCACTTCTCTTGGCCTTGCCGCCACTGCCAAATTCAGCGGGTCAAGAAGGATCCCTTCATGGAACTGCCTTGCTAGAGAGAACTCAACTGGGTCCCTTGACGAAGATCTCCTGACAGAAACCGCTTCCTCATTACATCAAGGAGTTGGAGGATCCTTAGGTAAGAATTCCCGGCCCTATCGCGGTGGGCATGATGGAAGTGACAGTGAATCTGAGGGTGTAGATCATTCTTGGACAAGATCAGGTGGGCCCTTGATGAGGAGTAGCTCCGCTAACAAGTTCATTGACTATGTCCAAAGCTTGGACTTACAAGTTGATCTAAGCAAGATCACTAATTTAAACTTGAATGTTGTCCAAATGGGAGGAGAAACACACTCTCAGAGCTCGAGGGTGACAACACCTGATAGAACTTCAGAGAACGTGGAGTTCGATCTGCAGGACTTGAGCAATAGAAGCAGCTCAAGCATCACCGTGAGTGAAGGAGATCTCTTGCATGCTGAGAAGGTTCAGGAGGGGATTGTGTTTAATGTCGTCAAGAGAGAGAACCTTGGTCTTCCAAACAGGAGTCATGATACTGAGAGTTACAACTGTGAAGTTGCCGAATGTTTGCAACTCGATTGTCCAGAAAAGGAGATGGATGGTAGCTCGGATTCGGAATGCGGGTATGTTGGAGATCACGTGGAAACAGCTTAAGCCGAAAAATGGAGAGGAGGGATTCATAGTGCTCTGGTTCAAATTGGTTCTGGTGTAGAGAGCGGAAAGGACCAGAGAATCTCCAGATGGTTGATAATTTTGCATTGCCTTTGTTATTCGGCGTTCGAAATACTAAGTTGTTCCGATGCTTCTCTTACTGCAGAAGAACAGGGAGCTTAACTACATCAGAGCATTGCATAGGATTGTAATTGGCTGTGGTTGAGTTTCTAGATCAGGAGACCGCACGGTTCTCTGGAAAAGCCCCAGCTTGTAAATACGTTAACATGTTCAATATGTAATCTTGCTTTCATTGTGCAGCCAAGGATGACTCTCTCTCTCTCTCTCTCTCCTCTGCGCGCGCCTGCGGCATGCATGTGACTTCAGTTTTATGATAGCATTAAAGTTGCAGTTTATCAAGAGTGCGTTTGATAACCTGCCAGAATTTTTAATTCTCTGCCAGAAGTGATTCTGCAAGAGAAATGCGTTTGGTAAAGAATGACTTCTGGAACAGTTTTCTATTTCTGAATGAGATTTGTGTTTGATAAAGAATTGATTCTCTATACCAGAATCAATTCTTACCAGAAGTGATTCTTTTACTTTTTTATTAAATAAAACATTAAAAAAATTTAAAAAAATTTAAAAAACAAGAAAAGGGGGGGGGGAGGGTTGGGGCAAGGGCAGCAGGCCCTTGCCGCTGCCGGAGAGGGCCGGTGACCCTCCTCGGCCGCCGGATGCCGGACGCCGAACGCCGGACGCCGTTTGGTAAACTTGTGAAAAGGGAAATGAGAATGAGGATGTGTTTGGTAAATATAAATTCTTATTCTCTGCCAGAATTGATTCTCGAAAGAATGAATTCTTGCAAGAATCAAAAATTCTAGCAAGAATGGAAATCCTGCAGGCCCTTAAGTGTCCAGCCCTTTTTTTCATTTTCTTCATCCTCGAGTGACATCGCGTAACTTTTCTAGCATCATGTCTTCACTTCCCCTTTCCCTTCTGTACTTCCATCCTTCTTGAGACCAATTTAGCTCCCCTTCATTCTTAAATCCCATGGACCTTAGGACGTGCTTAGAGGGCTACATCCGGATTCTCATTCGGACCTCGAGATCACTTAGATGTAAAATATTTATATGGTATTGCCGGGGACGGAGTAGAAAAAAGGATATTGTATCAATTGGGGGGATTTGGACATACGGATACTGATACGTTAAAATAAAAAACGCATCCGTGGAGCTTGCCTGTGGTTACAGAACAGGCTGCAGAGGCCTCAAGTGGTAGCTTACTACCTCTTTTTGCAGTGAGGTATCCTCATAACCGAACATTGAGGATTTACGGGAGACCCCCTGGCTCTTCTTTTCATTTTCTTCATCCTCGAGTGAGTGATTTTTCTAGCATCATGTCTTCGCTTCCCCTTTCCCTTCTGTACTTCCATCTTTCTTGAGACCAGTTTACCTCCCCTTCATTCTTAAATCCCACATTACATCAATCTACTACCAAGTAATTCCCGCAGGTGAAAATAAGGGGGAGTTGCTTCGCTCTTTAGCCATTTGTTCAGGATCCATCATATGTAGATCGTGCAGTAAGGCCAACACAAAGATTCCCAACCATTTAGGGTATCACTAGCGAGTTCGATACACCATCGGTCAATTGAAGTCGATAAACAAGAGACCTCGACATGTGACAGATAACTCAATCCCAATACATCGCATTATTGATCATCTATATTCATGCCACGTGTCGACAAAAACGACAATGTCTGATCAACCGTTTTAACCGATCGCCGATACTCCTTTAGAACTCATTCTTAATTTATCGCTTCTGAAAAAACCAATCACTAACGGACCAAGGGGAAAATCTAAATCGAAACGGAAAAAGTCATTTGTTTACCTACCTCGTATGAACATTGGCATGCTTTGTGAGCCCGCCAAGGTGGGAACTTACAAGCAGCATTACACTTGTCGGCATGAAAGAGAACTTTCACGTGCCACTTCGATCCGGACCTGAAGACAAACTGATCAGTCTTTTCGTCTTTTCACCACGTCAAAACACATGTTGTTGGTCCAATCTTTCGTACTTTTAGTCTGGCCCTTAGCTAAACTTTTCAAAGCAAAACGAGCAACTTCCTTTACTTCAATTTCTCTAGGGGCTGCCTTAATATTCAACGAAGAACCCTTGATTTATCTAACTTGAGGGGACCTACTAATGACATAAATTATGCATCAAGTCTCAACCTTAATAAATAAAAAAATACATAAAAAGCTAGAAAACTGATATTAGTTTGTCGTCATGTAATAACTATGTTTCTTTTTATCTTTATCTTTTTATCTTGACATATGTTGAGGTACAATTTTGTTGGCGCCTTAAACCGAGCATTCCAACAACAGGTGAGGTAGGTCCGGACCCTTTTTCTTGGGAGTAAAAAGGAAAACTTAGCCACTTGCCAAAATAGAGTGAAATACTTTGTCAACGTCAACATCGCCGTGTCACGCAAGATGGACGGCGTTCATGTCAGTGATTTTCCAATCAAAATTAACAGGAAGTACTATGTTGACAAATCATCAAATTGTTTTGTGCTAAATTGATCGCTATATAATAGATTTAGAAAAAAATAAATTTGGCTAAGATGATAAATGTTATGGATTCAGTAGACCTAAAATTAGCTGGAAGGGGCTATGAATTCAAGTCAATTAGGCCATGAATGTCGATCTACTGGCAAACCAAAACCGGCAATGGACGAGCAGAAAAGGAGTGGATGCGAATTGGTCAGACATCATTTCCCTTTCGTTGTAATAAATGGTGTCCAACTGTCCATATATAACTGGCACATCAAATCACTACAAAAGGGTAAACTCTTTTCAATTTGATTTATCTATAATAAAGGGGAAATTTTAGATTTGAATGGGTCAGGGTACCCTTTTCCTTTCCCACATTTAAAAGGATTTTCATGTGAGCACAACCTTTTCCGCATGCCGCTCGAAACTTCTAAATACTGACCCCGATGTTCGGAAAAGCTTATTATGTAATGTTTATATCATATGACGTGCAGTTCTTATACCTGAAAAAATAATAAAGAATTTTCATTTTTCGAATGTGTGTTTTTGTTATCATTCTATAGATATCGAACGGGAATACTTGATCGATTTAGTGCCGATATGTTGGTGTCTTGGTCCTGAAGTTTTCAAGACTTAGATGTACCAAGAAATGATCCTAATGAATAGAACAAGCCTTTAATTACTTCTTGAACATCTAAGTTTGTATTTAAGATATTTAATGAAGTAGATGGCAATCTTTTATTTAATATGGTAAAAAGTAGTTGAGAAGAGTATATCTTCACATATATAAATATGGGTACTCTTTCCCTCATTTGTATTATTAATATCCAACATTCGAGTAATAAAAATATATTCTCTCCCAAAACTTCTATCTCTAAATACTTTTCTCTCTACGATCCGAGTGGGCTCGGTCCTTGGGAAAAGACTTAACTTAGGCGATCCAACGAGCTAAAGGAAGCTTAAGTTGTCGCACGGTCTCGGCTTCAAGCATCAGCTTGTGACATAGACATGTTAAGTGATATAAAAAGAAATATACCTTTCCCTCGCTTGGGAATAATCATTTCTTAAGAAGAAACTTGATGAATTTGTAAAACCATTTTGGAGCCACTGGCTATTTAAAAGTTGTTAATTGTGCAATTAGAAAGTGTTGTAAAAAAATGAATGAGTTGAAAAATATTTTCTTGAAAATGATCGTTCGTGTTGCTTAAAATAATTAATCAACGAAAAATATTTTCATTACCGACAACAATTTACGTCAAAACATTTTCGTGGCTGATAAAAAGATTTTTCCTTCATTCATATTATATGCGATATAATCGATCATTTTTATGAAAATATATTTTAAATCATTCATTTTTCTGTGAAGAAAAACAAACTTACATCCCACTTCAAAGAGAGGATCTTGACTTGATCAAAATTGAGTTGGATGAGTCAACGAGCCAAGTAACACGGGAGATACCAAGCGTTTGATCGCTATGCTTCTTTTCATTGAAATTTCCTTTTGGCTACATGTGAGAGTGAAGGTCGGGCTTTTAGGCGAGGAATGTTTACTTAAATTAGGCGCACGACACAGGTTTGATAATTAGCTGTGCCCGAGAGAAGGAAAAGCTAACGTGTTGTTTACTGCCAATATTCCTGAAGTGTGGGACCTGCAGTTGAGCTCTTTCTTGTTTTGGCCAGAGGGGTGTTGCACTTTTTTAAAAATGTGCTTGGGGAAGAAAATCATCTGCCTTGCGAGTGTTTCTAACGATTTCTAGAGAATAGAAGGAAACGATCGAGAAGATAAGGAAGGAGGAGGCCCCGTCGATTATAAAGTGAAGTGATCCTGGCCAGGAGAATCCTAAATGGGTTACAGTGTGCTGTTAAGTTAATTTAGCACCAAAGGGAGAGAGAGACTAAATTTAGGTCTAGCTATCAAATTTCTTCCTCCCATTCTCTTCCACCTATTGACTTGAGTATCGGAGGATGAGAGCGAGCGAGAGAGAGAGAGTAAATTTGGGTCTAGCTATCAACTTTATTCCTCTCATTCTCTTCTACCTGCTGACTTAAGTATTAGAGTACCAATATGGGTCGCAAGTCCGGACGCCTTAACCTAATATCTATCTGTGCAAGTCGCATTTCGATTGAAGATCCGATCGACTCAAGAGCATAAGATAGCGCACCGTCGGTGACCAATTAAACGAGTAGGACATGTTCAATCTTATATGGATACTATCAATCTCTTAACATGCATCCTTAACCAAAGGAAGGGAAAATGACAATGTTGACCATTAGCCATGTTCCGATTTGCGATCGGTCAACGTCGGGAATCTCTCCGGCAACAATATGTTCCACTAGTTGCTACATTATTCTTCCAAGATGTGGGACAAATTAAGCTAAGATGAAACATTGGTCACGATAGTTCTATCCTTGAGTCAGATTTTTCAATTCGTATGCACAGAACCCTGCATGTGATGTACTGATCCCTCTCCTGCCTTGCTACGGGTAGGTCCAATCTCATGCCCACTAGAATTAGTAGATTATACGGAACTCACAAATAATTATTAAATGGAAAAACTATTTAAAGTTATATAATTAAACTCCGATTGGATTATTACAATTTATATATCAAGTATCTAGAAGAACTCACATTAATTATATCTTTGACCCGTCAAACCTGTGTAATTAGAGCACACATCGATCGAAGCTCAATTTTCTTGTTTTAAATGTATGAATTAATCATTAATCTGATCAATTTGTGAGTAATTAAAGTTAATTTTGCTGTGCCAGGCAGGGACTTCTATACTCTGCCGAGAAGCCATCCACCCAATCATTCTTTTCCGATTTTGCGAAAAGATATCCAACAGAATATTAAAATAGTTAAAAATATATATAAAATAATCCAACAAATATTCTTCTTCCAAATGATTGCCACCATCCACCATGTGCCTATCAGATATGCCAAATCTGCTCCATGATATAAAAAAACGATTTGGAATATGAAATTAATATCGGATTCTAATTGGTATTAGGAGGTGACAGTGCCTTTTTCTTTTTTTTGTCCAAAGGAGGTGACAATACAAAAATTTAAAAAAATTTAAAAAGATTAATTAGGCCTGATGGCAGTATCGTAAAGTTACAATCATTTGAGGGAGTCATCCTTTGAGAATAGAATAGATTATGCATGCTCGATAGAGGGGAAGAAGTGGTGTTATGTGTTAGTTTTTATTGATGAAGGGCACGAATAAATCATTTCCGAATCTCTTGATCTTCTCATTGATTAGAGGTGACCACATCGACTAATTAATTGGTGATCCCAATTAGTTTTTTTTTTTTTCTCTTTTAATGATTGTTGATATTTCGAATTTCACACTAGGTTAGAATCAACTCCTCGATCTGTTAACAGCAAGCTCTATGCATCAATGGTGATTTCAAATGGGGACGCAATTGAATTGGGATGAAAAAGATTGCACAAGAGATAGGATCCGATCAGAAAATAATGCCGACATATCATTAAGCATGGAGAGATGGATTCTTTTACTTCTTTTTACCATCCTTTGATTGCTCTGACTGTGTGCTAATGTGGCGCTCCTAGATGCATCATAGTATTTCTCACGGGGGAATTCACAAGAATATTACTTCCTTCTGTCATGATCAACAGACGGCGCATCGAGTTTGAATCAAAACCCTACGTTCCCTTCAAGACGTCAAGTTAAATTGCAAATTTAACCAACTTGTCGATACTTTATGTTAATATCGACTTCAAAAAATCGCACCAGAGATAGTCCGATCCAATCGAAAACCAATGCCAAACTATCACTGAGCACTAAGAGTAACGGATTCTTTTATTCTTTTTACAATTCTTTGATTTCTCCGACTGTGTGCTAATGTGGCGCTCTTAGAGGAGCATGGAGCCCGAATCAAAACCCTACGTTCCCTTTAAGACATTAAGTTAAATTCGCAACATTATTCAGCTTGTCGATACTCTACATTAACCTCGGCACCTCTCTCGGTGTTACCGATATATTTTCCAAGTCGCGAAAGTGGTAAGATTTTTAAGCAGAAGAATCCGGACGCTAAAGTCTTCTTCGGGTCAAGTTTAAAAGTCAAACCAGAAAGCGATTTGGATGGCCTTCCAATGGAAAGGAAACTGCGCGGAAAGATCAGAAATCGTCCGAACAAAAAGAAAAAATCTTCATTCTTTTGGTAAAGGCGTCGTTAACTTCTTAGCAAACTAGATGCGAATAATTGCCAAAAGGTCCTCGAAAAGTGAGTTTCTTCCCAATTTAGCCCCCTGTCAAATCTGGACAATCTCGAAGAAACATCGCGACGACTGAGGCAGCCCCATTAAAAAGACCACCTTCGCTTTCCTCCCCCTCCCCCGTCGCTGAAGCCGCACAGCGTACGAACAAAAAGAAAATATTTATAAAGCGCAGAGAGAATTAACAATGGAAATATTCGTGAATTTTTTTTATTGTATTTATTTAAATATTCTCAGTAGACAGAAAGTGCCCCGTTCACTGGTTATTCTTCCAGGAAGCTTCGCGGAAGCTGCAATGGCGGTCCTCCTCCCGCACCCGTCTCCTCCATTTAACCCCCCAGCTCGCTTCCTCCCTCCTTCCCTCAAGCACATTCCCACCTTTCTCTCTCCTCCCTTTCCCTCTTTCTCTCTCTAAGCGTTTCCCAGTTCGTCCTCCTCCTCTCTCGCCCCCATGAAGTTCGTCAAGATTAACCGGCTCAGCCCGAAACGCCTCTTCGGATCCAAGAAGGACCGGTCCGGCGTGGCGAGGTCGGACCCGTCGTCGTTCGGGTCCGGCGCGACGTCGTCCTCCTGCTCCTCGGCCGCGTCGTCCGTGCACAAGCGCGGCGAGCCCCAGACGCCCACCAGCGTGCTCCCCCCGCAGCTCTCCGGCGAGTGGTCCGACGTTGCGTCGTCGTCCGACATGAACCACGAGCTCGTCCGGGCCTTCACGGACATCGACGGGGACAACGACGGGGTCCTCTCGAAGGACGAGCTCGAGGCCCTGCTGAGCCGGCTCGGGGCCGAGCCGCTGAGCGCGGACGAGAAGGCGCTGATGCTGAGGGAGGTCGGGTGCGACGACGGCGGCGGCGCCGGCGCCGGCGTGAGGATAGAGGACCTGATGAGCCGGGTCGGCTCGGCAGGCGGCGACTCGGACTGCGACGTCGAGATGCGGCGGACGTTCGAGTTCTTCGACAGGGACGGCAACGGGAGGATCACGGCGCAGGAGCTGCTGGGGGCGTTCGAGGCGATGGGGGACGGGCGGTGCACCCTAGAGGAGTGCAGGCGCATGATAGCGGTGGTGGATAGGAACGGGGACGGGTTTGTGTGCTTCGAGGACTTCAGCCGTATGATGGAGCTGCAGATCTGATCGTGTGGTCATTGATAAAAAACGATGTGATTATGCGATTAGATGATCATAGTGCTTCTGATGCTTAAATGCAAAGATTATTCATTTTTTGAAGTTTTTTTTTTTTTTTTCGCTTTTTTCTGTTCGTTTC
>BCNH02000011.1:10898442-10924092 GCA_001662345.2 Metrosideros polymorpha var. glaberrima | reverse complement strand
ATCATAGTGCTTCTGATGCTTAAATGCAAAGATTATTCATTTTTTGAAGTTTTTTTTTTTTTTTCGCTTTTTTCTGTTCGTTTCTTTTTAAATCTTATTGGAAACTATCGGGCGGTTGAGATCTTGAGGGGAGATAATTGATCAGTTCATTGGACAATTGTGATTAATTGATCTCAAAAACCGAGGATGCATTTCGATTTTTCATACAGATAAATCAAGAATTAATAAACTACACTCTTCAAATATGCTTTGGGTTGGACCTTAGCAAGTCCTTAAAAGGCTATTCGGACTCTCAATCAGTTTTCAGCATCACCAAAATAATAAGAAGATATTGTCGAGTACATGACAAGAAAAAGAATACTATGCCAACTTGGGGTGCAAGGCCGTCCCTATGTATCAAATGGATAGGTCGCTAGTCAAGGGACTAATCTTTAACCAGATACCAAAGATCCATGGAAGGCCCCTGGTTAGAATAGTTTTTTGACTAAATGCTGTTAATCCAATTATTAAGTAATAATCACACTACAAATATAAATATGATGGAATTTATTGACGAAGAAGAAGTGGTGCAAATGCATTTTTTTTTTTATCGATTATTGATATTAGTTAATAATGAAACACGATGTTCAATAAGTTTTATTTGCACGGTCTCGTGATAAACCTCCAATAAGAAAAAAAAATTGGCCCAAAATTAAGTCGAGGAATGTTAGATATTAGTTCTCTTCCCAATTGGATTTGGATCCTCTATAAGCATCATCCTTTGACATTCACAAAACTCAAACTGGGAACAGTGAACTTGGGCGATAATCTCGCAGGAAATTGGCTTACACCAAAAAAATCGGGTCGAGGCCTTCGGGTTTTATATTCGGATCGACCCTTTGATGCTTGAATTAGTGTTTATATGGGAAAGAAAAAGAAAGAGACTTGAAAGGAAATTAAGGAGATGGAAAATAGCCGGTCCAGTACCTATATGCTTGAATTACTGCTTATACATTTCCTCTTTGGTGGGCTGTCGAGTAAAACTTGATACTTGGTGGTGATTGGATGACACTAGTAAATATGATGGCTGGGCTGTCGGGTACAACTTTATAAGTGGTGGTAATTGGATGACTAGTGAATAAGATGGCTTGACAAGTGGCATTCCTATCGATCTTAGGATCCAATGCATGTTTAGCCCTTCACACAGTGGTTGCACCGTTTTCTTCCCCAGTGAGTGATCCTTAAGTAGTGTCTTATCGAGTGCTATCTGTCGGGCACATCGGACCCAATAATCATGTTTCGATGGATCCTTCCTGTTGAGCCATGCACCTAAACCGTCGGCCTCAATTGAACACGTATCATGGGTCATTTAGTTAGTTGAATCCAGATCTCACATTTTGTACCGATAGATTTAGTAACCCGTGTCTCGACCTTCAAACATTGACATAACTGACACATGAAATTTTGCTTTTTATCTAGGAATTCAGATGGAGTTTGGAATTGATTGCATGCACCTGTCTTGCGTGAACATTCCATATTTTTGTTCCCTCGAAAGTTCCATGCAACTTCGCCATCGTGACATGTTCTCCATCATGGGATTAGGTCTCACGAGAACTGATTGCATCATCATGGAGTGGCATTTCATTAGGTGCTTTCAAGGGCATTGCTGTTGGTGTACATTGGTGTTTCATGAATAATGTTGTTATACATTAGACTAGTCGAAAACCCTAGCACCGCGACTACACATAAAGAGAGTGAGCATGATATAACGCGAACACGTTAGTAGGTGCCTGAACATTTGCCCGTCATTCCAACACCGTGTACCGTAATGAATTTGTAGAACTACTATGTATTTCAACCACACGGCGCCTCATGTAGTAATTTTTGGAGTTGTATCGATGTCCTAAGCACTTTTCTTTAGGGTTAAACGTGCGAGCTTTGTTATCGTCGAGAAGCGAAGATCATCTTGTTGGACAATCACAGGTGTCGTGAGGTTATTTCATGGATTTTGTGTTGAAGTTTCGGACGATGAGATAACCTACAGCTCAACAAACGTACAGATACAGGTAACTTGATAGATCCAGACACGAAATTCCATGCATAAGAGGCCATGACAAAAGACAAAAACGGAAGGAGAAAGATGGATTTGATCCAGTCCAACGTCGAGAACGATTCAACACGTGAGTGGTTCAAGAAGAAGCAGATGGACAGCTTCTTAGAAACTCACCAAGCTGCGTACAAAACGTGTTTTTGTCGTGCGGCATGGTTGTCCGATTATCCTTTTGACTTTTCACCTTCGCAGATTGGCCGCCTTGTAACGCTACTGCAGCAGTCTAACCATGAAGACCAGCTTTGCAACTCGAATCATAATGGTCAATTCATCCCGGAGTTGACGCTGAAGATGAAATCTACCAGGTAATGATCAGTACATGAAGCAAAAATATAAATGTCTAAGAAGATATTGCGACGACCTAGACCCCGGTGGCGGGTGTAGGATGATGGATGGCAAGGGGGGCTGCGCTTTTACCCTGGATGTGCGCAGGGCGAGACTAAGCGCATGTCTCTTGTCCCATATCGTTTAGGGAGGAGTCACGGGCTAATTTATAAGATGTTGGGGACTCTTTAATTTGCATAAGGCTTTTTTTGGGCGACGCTCAGAAAAACAAAATCGTGCGGGCCAATGGGCTCAAAGTAGATAATATCATGCAAGTGGGACCCCCGGGCATTATAGGTGGTATCAGACGTGTGGGGCCACAATGAGGGCGCTGTGCCCGTAAGGGGTGGAAAATGTGACGATCCAGACCCCGGCGACGGGCATAGGATGAGGGATAGCAGGGGAGCATTATAGGTGGTATCAGACGTGTGGGGCCACAATGAGGGCGCTGTGCCCGTAAGGGGTGGAAAATGTGACGATCCAGACCCCGGCGACGGGCATAGGATGAGGGATAGCAGGGGAGGCTATGCCTCTATCCTAGACGTGCGCGTGACGAGGCTAAGCACATGTCTCCTGTCCGACATCACTTAGGGAGAAGTCCTGAGTTAGTTTATGAGGTGTTAGGGACTTTTTAATTTGCATGAAGCCTCTTTTGGACAAAATCCAGAAGAACAAAATTGTGCGGGCCAGTGGGCTCAAAGCGGACAATATCGTGCAAGAGGGACCCTCGGGCGTTATAGATATAATGGAGAAAGCGAAAGTGACTATGGACTCCATGATTCAGGCGAACAGAAAAGACGGAAGTTGAAGATGATGTTGGATTTTTAAGAACGTCGATCGAGACGTAGTATCTTTGTGCCATTCATAGAGCAACTTCGGATGAAGGAGATGGAGGGAGAGAGTAGTAAGGCGTCGAATCGTGTTCGCTTCGGCTCCAGCTGCTCCTACTACTAGGATCCTGCCCGAGCAATTGGTTTTCGAGCATTCTAATTACTTGAGACATCTGGGGCCGGACCGATGGATCGTCGGGCGCACAACAATGCCAACCGGACTAGTCCCTCTGCTTCCTCTTCCACGTTGTTCCCCGGCAGTTCGGGATCGATCAACATTTTCAACTCGGCACCAGTGGCGAGTCGCGTATGCCCACGAGCGTGCTGCCCCCGCAGCTCTCCGGCGAGTGGTCCGACGAGGTGTCGTCGTCGTCCGACGTGAACCACGAGCTCGTCCGGGCCTTCACGTACATCGACAGCGATAACGATGGGGTCCTGTCGTGGGGCGAGCTCGAGGGCACAATTTCTTTCCATATTTCAAAGCAGTGTGCCGTGGGAAAGGAGAACTGAAGAGGTGTTGGTCTCAGTCAGTGTGCTGTGGGAAAAGAGAAATGAGATTTGACTACGTGGGGATGCGGGAGGAAGAGCGAGACCCCGAGTTGTGCCGTGAATACCGTGGGCCCTTTTCCCATAAAGAAAGAAAAAATTTATTTATTTCTCCCACATCCGTCCAATTTGAGATGGATTGTGACGATTTCCAACAAGAACATGAACATGAATTTCGAAAGTGAAGATCGGTGTTCGTAAAAAGAAGAATTTTGCTAGATTATCGGTCGAAGATATCGAATTTTTAATTATTAATGATTCTTGATATTGTCTTCACTTTTTTTTATATTTATATTGGGATGAAATATGGGTGTTTTCGTTGAAATCGGTTTTATATAAGGTATAAATGGACAATAGTGTGTAAATTACTTACTTTTTCATGTTTTGTTTTATTGCACCTTAATAAGTCCAGAAATTACGGATTGGAGAATCCGGCTCATATTTTTCTTGCTTTCTCTGCTTTAAAATATGGAAAGAAAATATGCCCTCTCCTTTTTCTTACTTCCTTTTATTCAACAATTTGAACTGTGCAACTTAAATTATGCACCATTATTATGCACGGTCTCTGTGATAAACCTCCAACAAGAAAAAGATTGGCACATCATTAAGTCGACTAACGTTAGATATCAGTTCTCTTCCAAATTGGATTTGGATCCTCTACAAGCATCATCCTCTGACATTCACAAAACTCAAAGTAGGAACAGTGAACTAGTGCAATACTCTCCCAGGAAATCGGCTTACACCACAAAAATCGGGTCAAGGCCTTCAGGTTTTGTATTCGGCTCGACCCTTTGATGCTTGAGTTAGTGTTTATATGCGAAAGAAAAAGAGAGAGGCTTGAAAGGAAATTAAGGAGATGAAAATAGCCAGTCCGGTACCTGTGTGCTTGAATTACTACTTATACATTTCCTTTTTGGTGGGCTGTCGGGTAAAACTTGATAGGTGGTGGTGATCGGATGACTAGTGAATAAGATGGCTGGGCTGTCGGGCACAACTTCATAAGTGATGGTGATCGGATGACTAGTGAATAAGATGGCTTGACAAGGGGCATTCCGATTAGATTTAATAACCTGTATCTCGACCTTCAAACATTGATGTAACTAATACCTATAATCTTTTTTTGTCAGATTCTATCATATTTCTGTGTACAAGCCACTGTGTGTGCTATATACTATACGTAGATTTCAAAACCCTGCTTCCTTACTCACACGTTCCCACCCTCAGCCCTCTTGAAAAGGTGGGGGAATTGAACTCCCCACCTCTCTCCCCCTTCCCAAATGAGAATGATGGCCACATGGGCAACCCATAATGGTTAACTTCAATTTTATTTTTTTGAGATTTTCTTTTTCTCTTGGAATTCACATGGAATTTGGAATTGATTCCATGCACCTGCCTTGTGTGAACATTCCATATTTTTGTTCCCTCGAAAGTTCCATGCTACTTCACCATCGTGACATGTTCTCCATCATTAGATTAGGTCTCACGAGAAATGATTGCATCATCATGGAGGTGGCTTTGTTTTTTTAGCTTAGCATTCATTAGGTGCTTTTAAGGGCATTGCCGTTGGTGTGCATTGGTGTTCAATGAGTAATGTTGTTATACATTAGACTAGTCGAGAACCTTAACACTGCTACTACATATAAAGAGAGAGAGAGAGAGCACAATATAATGTGAACACGTTAGTAAGCGCCTTAGCAATTGCCCGCCATTTCAACATTGTGTATCATAATGCGTTTGTCATCGAAAGCCTATAGAGAATTGTTACGTATCGAACCATACAGTGCATCGTCTAGCAATTTCAGAAGTTATATCGATATCCTAAGCACTTTTCTTTAGGGGAAAATGTGCAAGCTTTGTTGTAGTCAAGAAGCGAAGACCATCTTGCTGGACAATCACGTGTGTCGTAAGGTTATTTAATGAATTTTGTGTTGAAGTTTTGGACGATGAGATAACCTACAGCTCACCAATCGTATAGATACAAGTAACTCGATCGATCTAGACACGAAATTCCATGCACAAGAGGACACGACAAAAGGGAAAGACGGAAGGAAAACGGTGGATTTGATCCCTTCCATCGTCGAGAACGATTCAACATGTGAGTGGTTCAAGAAGAAGCAGACGAGCAGTTTCTTCGAAACTCACCAGCTGCGTAGAAAATGTGTGTTTGTCGGGCGGCATGATTGTCCAATTATCCGTTTGACTTTTCACCTTCGCAGATTGTCTGTTCTGTAACGCCACTGCAGCAGACGAGCTTTTCAACTCAAATCATAAAAGCCTTTTCATCCCGGAGTTGACACCGAAGATGAAATCTAGCAGATAATAATCATTACATGAAGCAAAAAATACATGTCGAAAAAGATACGACAGAGAATGTGAAAGTGGCTATGGACTCCATGATTCAGGCAAAAAGAAAAGATAGTAGTTGAAGATGATGTTGGATATTAAGAACATTGATCGAGATGTAGTATCCTTGTGCCATTCATGGAGCAACTTCGGATGAAGGAGAAGGAGGGAAAGAGTAGTAACGCGTCGAATCATATTCGCTTTGGCTCCAACTGCTCCTACTACTAGGATACTGCCCGAGCAATTGGCTTTCGAGCATTCTAATTACTTGAGACATCTCGGGTCGGACTGATGGATCGTCGTGCACGCACCACAATGCCAACCGGACTAGTCCTTCTGCTTCCTCTTCCACGTAGTTCCCCTGCAATTCGGGATCGATCAACGTTTTCAACTCGTTCTTAATGATACATCCGTCCATCAGTTCTTCCATAACGACACGTTTGCCAAACTCCAGCAGAAGAAGGCCCCCAGCCACCTGTCCGGAGACTAGTTCGAGAAGCGTTCTCCCGTAGGCGAAAATGTCATTCTTCAATGTGCACTTTCCTGTGTACCCGTACTCAGGGGCAATGAATCCAATCACGCCGTGGATGTTGTTGTCATCATAAACATCGTCATAGCGAGGATAGGATTGAGCACTGGAGTCGGAAGCAACTGAGTCTTCTACCTGGGACTCTGTAGTCCCCTCCTGTACATTTCTCCCACGCATGATCACGGCAGAGCAGAAACCTGCTATCATTGCCTCAAATTGCGCGTTCAGCAATATACTGTACGGGCAAATGTGGCGGTGCATGATCCTGACATTACCTTGATTGTGCAGGTGCGCTAGACCTCTGGCTGCTCCCAAGGCTATACGCTTGCGAGTTGTCCAATCGAGAGGTCCGGTCGACCGTTCCGGTTGCTCCCCAAGATTAGAACCGAGGCTGTTATGGATCATCAAGGGATAGACCAGTAAAAGCTCTCTCTTAGTCCTGCAAAAGCCCCTCAGGCTAAGCACGTTTGGGTGTGACAAAACCGAGCTTGCCACTTGCATTTCCCTTTCAAAGATCTCTTCCCTTTCTTGATCGATAGTGACTGCTCTTTTCACAGCCACTAGAGAACTATCGGCTAAACGTCCCCGATAAACCGCACCGAAATCACCTCCACCCACGATGTTGCCATGGCTAAAGTGGTTTGTCGCGTCTCGCAGCTCCTTTATGGAGAAGCTTTTAGGAGGTGTCGGATCGTCTTCAACGGACGAGGTAAAACTGAAGGTTCGGAGATTGAACACCATCGTGGGGGAAAAGTAGATTCTTCTCGAGTATGAATGGATGGTATAAGCTTGATGGTTTCTCTCGATTGGTAGTGATTGGTTTGGGAATACCTTCTGCATATCCAAAGAGACTCGCTTGTACACAGTTTTTATAACTCCAGTTGGGATTGGGCCGGCCTCACCCACGACCACGACTGCTTTTGGTCGGTGTGAATGAATTACATGGAAGGAGAAGATATAGTATTGTAGGCTGATCTCCAAAGTCTTCCTGTGAGCAGCTTCGTGGAGAGAGAGAGAGAGAGAGAGAGAGAGGTTTTATTGCCTCGAAGCTTCCAAATGTTGTTTCAAAGACAACTTGACAAAAAGTGCAAATTTTGCAGACTGGTTCTTGGAGTATTGTTGGAATCCTATGCATTGAGAAATCCATATACAAAGAGCACTAGTCGTGATTCCTTACTAAAATGGCTTTTTTTTTTGGTCGAATACTAAAATGGCTGTTCATTACATGGAAAAGATCTCTGACTTTTGCCTATCCTTGAAGATCCATACTTCTAATTACTAATATTTTGAACATATCTTTTATATGTAGGAAAAATTGCTAAAAAAAATCATAAACCTATTGCACTTTTGCCAATTCAGTCATAAACCTTTTAAGTATGTCAATTGAGTTTTAAACCTTTTACATTTGTGCCGATTCAGTCATTTTTTCTGGCTAACGCTGACGTGAACAACTTTTAATAATGTTTTATTATTTGTCGAATTTTTTATTTTTTTAATTTTATCCTTTTCTTTCTTGTTTTTATTTCCTTCGGAAAAGAAAGAAAGAAAAGGAAAAAAAAAAAATTGTTATTTTACCCTCCATTTACTAGAAAAAAAAAAAAGAAAGAAAAGGAAAAATAAATAAAATAATAAATTGTTAGTTTACCCTCCATTTACTCAACCGTATGTTAGTTATCGTAATTTGTGTTAATACCACAAAAAATCTCAAACTTGTACACTTGTGATAAACAAAGGGTAAAATCCTAAACTGTTACATCCGTCAAATACGGTGAAATTTAACAGAAACTAACGGATGGTAAATTTGTTACAGATATACCAGATTGAGGTTTTTGGTTGTCAAAAAATTAGTTTTAGGTAAATTTATCACAGGTATACCGGTTTGGAGTTTTTCGTGGTATTAACCCAAAAACTAATAATGTTCTTGTACATCCTTAATAAAATATTTTGTGAAGGAACAAAGAAAATTCCCGTCACTAATAGATCAGTGTGCTAACCCAGTAGCCCATGCTATGCACAGGATACACGTGAATTTTATTCATTGTTCTTTAAGTAGAGTATAAAAATTCAGAGCCATAAATGTTAAGGGCATCCATTTCCAGGTTATCCAATTCCAGTTCTAGTTCCAGGACGAAAGTAAGGTACCAGAAGAAATTTGTCAAAAAATTCTTTGTACACAATATTTCTGGTAGATGCATCATCCCCCTCATCTTCATTTAACAAAAGAATCTCATGTCCATCTCTCGTTGTTGCTGTGGAAATTGCAACATAAAGAATCTCATTTCCCATTCAAGGATCTCTTCCCTTTCTCGATCGATAGTGACTGATCTTTTCACAGCCACTAGAGAACCATCGGCTAAGCGTCCCCGATCAACCGCGCCGTCCTCCCCCCACGGTGTTGCTGTGGCCAAAGTGGTTTGTCCCGTCTTGCAGCTCCTTTAGAGAGAAGCTTATAGGAGGTGTTGGACCGTCTCCAATGGACTCGGTAAAACTGAAGGTTCTGAGATTGAACACCATAGGCTCAAATGCTTATTTTCTTCGTCAACGCAAAGGAATGGTACAGCGTTGATAATATCCCGGAATTCCTTTTATGCATCTTAATAACAAGACCCAGTAATAGGTTTCTAGAAAATTGTACTTGGGTCAGATTTGAAATGGTCCGTCAAAGATAGAGAACAAGTCCAACATAAGTTTGAAAGAAAGGAATGATGGAGAGATGAATGACAATTATAATTAGAATTCTTTAATAGAGTTGTACAACATTTGCAAAGACAAAGGTGAGATTACTGTAAAATAAATCGTAAACTTTTATATCAGGACAATTTTGGCCTCTCTTTATCTTTTTTTTTTTTTTTAAAGATATATCTAGTAATTTCACAACAAGGGGAAAGCATTGTTGTTATTGAAAAGAGTACTGGATTTTGCTGGACAAGAAAGTGTTGCAAAGTTATTATGGAACTTCAACTTTAAATCGGATTAAGTAACCTTTAGGATGGGTGGGTGTCGCTAATTCGGGCATCAGGAGATTTTCAACTCAGAAATTGGTGGTCAACTGTTCAAAACTCCACGTGTGCTGACTATTCTAGGTCAAGGCCACTTGCTTTAGCTTAGGCTAGACACCTAGGTTAAAACCTGGGACTTAACTGATTGACTGGACTTTTGCACTCGCGGCCTTAAGTTATAAAGGAAATAGATGGGAAAATGACAAAAATGGTACCTGAAATTTGATCTCATGTTCAATATCGTTCTTGAATTTTTAATTTGTTCAATATAGCCCATGAACTTACTCCAATATTTGATGTGGTCCTTGAACATTTAAACAGTTTAATATAATTTAGGGATTAGATAGAATATCTATCAATAGTTCACGAATCAAATTGAACAAATTAAAAGTCTAGAGGCAATATTGCATATTGGGCAAAAGTTTAGAGATCATATTGCACAAATTAAAAGTTTGAGGATGACATTGCATGTTGAATTAAATTCAGTGACCATTTGTGCTATTGACCGCATGAGGTCTAGAAACAAATATTTCCGTCCATAAAGGGCCACTACAGAGATCCTCTGCCAATATACTCATTTCGAAGTCTGGCAAGGTGAAAGGTCCAAGCGTTGGTAATAATAACTCACAAAATTCTTAAACAACCTGAATTCACTACCACTGGAAAACCACAAACTAGCAAGTGAGGTGAAGATAGACTTGTTTACTAGCATCATTGTATAATTTGCTTGCCCCCTCTCCGCTTAGTCTCCTCCTTGCATTTCTCATCCACAAATACAGCCATGTCCAGTCACAAACTCAAACAACTTGAGAGCCAAGTCTCGCGAATTCACCCCTGCCGCTAAGGCTGCGCATGACAACACTTCAATTTCTTAATTTCTGTTCCAGAAATCATTCTGAAACAGGTTTGGAACAGAAATCCGTTTGGTAACGCAATTTCATTTTTCTATTTCTGAAACAACTTTTTATTTCAGAAATTATTCTGAAACAGAAATAAAAAGTTAAAATTTTCAGCTTCTTGATTTCTGAAACAGAAATTAGAAATTTTCTCTCTCCTCTCTCTTTACAACTTGTTCTCCTTTCTCTCATGGCTCCCTGTTGTCGCCATCCGCCGCTTGCTCGCTCGCTCCCCCGCTTTCGGCCATTCGTCGCTTGCTCGCCGACGGCCTTCACCACCCATCGCCGCCCACCGCAACTTGCTACTCGCCGGTGGCCGCTGATCACCAATCGTCATCACCGCCCACCGGTCGCCCCCACCACCAGACGCCGAACGCCGGAAAATAGAAATTTTATGTTGTTATCAAACGAATTTCTATTTCGGGAATAGAAATTTTGTATCGTTATCAAACATATTTCTTTTCTTAGAAATTGATTTCTGAAACAGAAATAGAAAAATTAATTTCTTTTCAGAAATTGACTTCTGGAACAGAAATTTTGTTATGCGCGCCCTAAGTGTGTACATTGTCCTCAACATCAACAACACTAACAAGTCTTGCTCTCGCTCGAGTTATCCTCCCTCATTGTCGATCACGACGGCTCTGCAAAAGTCGTCTTGGATGAAAACTCACGTTGCTAGAAGCAGAAGAATTAGTCGTCCACGAGTACAGAGCAAAAGGATCAAGTCAATTTATCCCCAAGTTCACATAAAGTAGTTAAGTTTCGCTTAGATCCCTGACAACCATATGACATCGTGTAAAAATTTACTTGACATATCGATATACTAGTCGAGGACCCTGCGCTTTGCAGAATTTGAAAATTGACTTACTGATATTTGGTGATAACTACACGTTTAATTTTTATGAGTAGCTCCAAAGTTTCTTCAGTGAAATTTGACATTCATTCACAAATACTCGATACATAAAACGTCGCCTTTTTAATGTCTCTTGAATCCTTACTATCGTTTTGGTTTGGAAGATAGCAATCCTTACATGAAACACATAATACGCGTCACAAAAGATTAGCGACAACAGTGGAAAGCGGAAGATGATGTTGAATATGAGAGAAGGTTGATCAAGATGTAGTATCGCCGTGCCTGTCATAGAGCAATTTCGGACGAAGGAGAAGGAGGGAAAGAGTAGTAAGGAGTGGAATCACCGCTTCGACTCCAACTGTGCCGACTGCTTGGAATAGGATCCTGCTCCTGCCCAAGCAATTGGTTTCCGAGCATTCTAATAACTCGAGACAGATCGGGTCGGACTGATGGATTAGTATCCACACACAACAATGCCAATTTGACTAGTTGCTTTGCTTCTTCTTCCACATAGTTCCCCCACAAATTGGGATCAATCACTCTTTCCAACTTGTTCTCATTCATCATCTGGCTAATCCATTTTTCCGAACTGAGATTTTCCTCTGCTAGCAGACCAAACTCCGTACTCTTCTGTCCACAGATAAGGTGGAGAAGAGTTTTGCCGAAGGCGAAAACATCATTCTTCAGCGTGCGCCACTCAATAATTCCCTTCTCTGATTTACTCTCGGGCACGATGTCCGCCCTGTAGAAACCTCCCATCTCAGCCTTCAATAGAACATTTAACAATATACTTGACAGGCAAAAGCGGCGTGGCATGATCCTAACATTAGTTCGATCGTGCAGCTGGTGTGCAAGACCTCTTGCCGCTCCCAAGGCTATACGCTTGCGAGTCATCCAATCGAGAGGTCGGGGCGACCAATCTGGTCTCTCTCTACGACAATAAGCAAGGCTGTAATGGATCATCAAGGGATAGACCAGGAAAAGCTCCTTTTTGGTCCTGCAAAAGCCCCTCAGACGTAGCACGTTTGGGTGCGTCGGAACCAAGCTTGCTACTTGCACTTCTCTTTTGAAAGCCTCTTCCCTCTCTTGATCAGTGGCGATTGCTCTTTTCACTGCCACCAGAGAACCGTCCACTAAGCGTCCCCAGTAAACAGCGCCGAATCCACCTCCTGCAAAGAAGTTGTGGCGGCTAAAGTTCTGCGTTGCGGCTCGGAGCTCTTTTAGGGAGAAGCTTCTAGGATGTGTTCGATCATCTTCACTGGAATCGGAGAAACTTAAGCTTCGTAGATTGAACACCATGTTCGAAAACTTCAATTCTTCTTCAACACAGATGAGTGGAATGAGCTTGACAATTTCTCATGGTGGGTGCTAGTCGATCCGGGAGTTCCTTTTTCCGGACCACCATAGACAGACAGTCTTGGAATACTTCAAGAATGTTTTTTTTTTTGGGCCAAATTGTCAAACATAGAGAAAAGGTCTTAAATTGGTCGAAGAGAAGGAACGCTGGAGTGAATGAATTTACAAGGATAACGTGATTTCTTTATTAAGAGATGAAAATACGTATCGAGTTTGAAAATACGAAATTCAACCCGATGAGAATGTGCGAAAGCTAGACCACATGAGAGGGAAAAGAAGAACCAGATGCATAAGACTTGGTCTCTAGGCCGGACCACGCGAGAGGGAAACTGTTTCCAAGTTGGACTTTGTGTGGATGTCGGAAGATCGTGCAAGAGACATGAACAAACTTGTTTCCTGCTTGGGGTTGGCCACTCTCACGTTTTGTTAACACACGTATGTTTAATATTCCATCGGCATATACTTCTGTCGTGGAAGGGCCTCTTGTGCAGAGGTGTGTGCGCCGTGGCTTCTAGCTCGTGGCCGACGACTTTCGTGAACTACCTACGGGAGCAATTGTAAGTGTTTTGAAGCGAATAAATCTTATGGACGAAAAGCTACAAATCTTCCTCCCAAGAAAAAGGTCGTGCCCCCTTTTCTCATTTATGTCTACCAAAATCATACACGTTTGATTCCCACCACGTTATAGTATAATTTTAATCAAAAGAGTTTTACTAATTCCAACGAATTGGATTCAAGAATTTCTTTATTAGATTGACATAATGTTTTCGCGAGAAATTATGAGGGTTTAACACCATGTGAGTTATTCGGTGTAATTGGGGGTTAGGAAACGAGAAAATTACCAAAACACTCCTAAACCTATTACATGCGTGCCAATCCAATCCTAAACCCTTTGCATTAATGCCAATTTAGTCCCATTTGGCATGTGTGCCGCCAGCCAAAATTATAATATTATAATATTTTTCAAATTTTTTAATTTTTTCCCCTTCCTGCTTAGTTCTTGCTTCTTGCTTGCAAGCTGGCCGGCGAGGGTTGCCGAAGCTCCCCGGCCACTCAGTGATGGCCATGAAGCCCTCGTCGGCCGTTAGCGAGAGCATGGCCCTCGCCTGGCCTCGCCCAGATCTAGGCGAGGCACGTGAGGTAGTGGGTGAAGGTGGCCTTGCTCGCAGATGGTGAGGCCATGGCCGCCTTCACCCATGGCCTCATGTGCCTCATCCAGATTTGGACGAGGGCTTCGCGACCCTCACCTTGTGGCTGGCAAGCTCTGACGACCCTTGCCGGCCACAGGCAAGAAACAAGAAGGAAGAAAAAAAAAATCAAAAAAATATTATTTTGTCGTGCCAGTGCGCCATGTTAGCGCTAGTCAAATGAACTAAATTGGCACAAATGCGAAATATTTAGGACTCAATTGGCCAAAAAAAGTTTATGACTGAATTGGCACTGTCACACCTCGAAACCAACAAGAATAGGGGATGACACGGCCGTCCTTCTACCCAAAGGACGCAGCCTCAAAGACAAATAAAGAACCAACTCCCAAAAGCCCCGTTAATGTCACTCTCGCTCTATTTGCCAAAACTCGAGAAACCTGAAAAGATTTGTAAGATGAGGGATGAGCAACCACCGCCCAGTGAGTAGTACATATTTTCTAAGCAGATCGAGCAGTCACTATGCATATATATAGCAATACCACAACCCATAATCCAACCTCAAAATAATATATATACCATTTCAAATATAACTTGTTTCCTTTCAATAAAAGTATCCATTTCTCAATAATGGCAAAATAAAGTATCAACGGTCCAGTCCATTGATTAATCTCATAAAAACACATACCAATGGTCTATTCCATTAGCCAATCTTGTAAAAACACACTAATGGTCTATTCCATTAGTCAATCTGGTAAAAACACGTCAATGGTCTATCCATTGATAAATCTCATATCACATATTGATGGTCCATTCCATCGACTAATCTATTGCTCAATATACTACCATGGTCACGACACAACGCCTTGTGACAAGGCGACCAAGATTCCCCTCTTGGCAAGGTCTCTACCTACATCGCCGGTAGCTAGCACACAAGGATATCCTAACTAGTATGCATACCCACAAGCCCCTCAATAGGCTCACAGCGATATTGAGCACCAACACCAACATTCCCCAAATATAAGAATTCAATTTAGAATCAATCTCACAATTAACCTCATAAACCAAATGTATAATCTTCCGTTCAACAAACGGAATACATTTCACAAAACGTTCCTCGCATCGTTCTCGAATACAAAACGGTAGTAATTGCCCGATCCAGATTTTATGCAATAACCATGCATTAATAAATCATGTGATACTCAAACATTTATCACTTTCAAGACATGAGTTTATAAATTCATAGAAGATATAGCACCACTCACCTGGAATGCTCAAACTCAAACTACGCGTAGCTAGACAACTCGTTGATCTCGTAACCCTATCAATTAAACGAGAATTGATGTCAAAACCGGTAAAACTCTACAAAAACTACAAAGCGACTAAACGACGACTAAACGCTATCAAAACAACTAATACGCGCTAACAAATCGCACACCCAAAGCGATTATTCAAAGCCATCCGCAACGCGTAACTTGCACGTCAAACTTTGTCGGGCCACAACTTTCTCCACCAAACTTCGTTTTAAGCAAACTTATAGTCAAAAGAAACATCGATCGACGTACGACAAAACCCGTGGCTTGGACAGCCCAAAAACTAGCCGAAAATCGACGAAAAACGACGTGGAAGGCTGCTGGTCGCACTGTTCACTGCACGCGCACGACTTTAAAAATTCGTTTCTTACAAACCGTGAGTCCAAATCAAGATCCGTAAAATCCCACAGCTCCACAACACCCTTAACTATCATTGTTCCAAAAAAAATAAACTTAACGGCTACAAAATCTGACTTCGCAGCTCAAAATTCACTTAAATCCGAATTCGATCCCTAATTCCGAAAATTTCTCCGATTAGACAAACGACGGGTGCGAGCACTTACCGGGTATTACAAATCGAAGTTGAATCGGCTTGGCGATGCCCCGTGGCGAGAACCCCCTTCTTCCTCTTTCTTCTTCTTCTTCTTTCTTTTTCCCCTCTCTTTTCTGCGCGAAGAGCTCTCGGCCGCTCCCTTTCTCTCTCTGCGCTGCTCTCCTTTTAATTGAGCTGAAGTCCACTTTTTCTTCTTCTTTTTAACCTTTGTGGGCCCCACTTTGACTAAGTCAAAACACATATTTTACGGGCACAATTGCAATCTGTTTAGCATTGTTTTGGTAGTTTTCCCTTTAGGAAACACTAATAGTGTTGAGTGACTCTAATGTATTTGTAATCTTCATTGTATAGCTCGATCTATAGTAGAATTTATGCTGCTCTCTGTGTGGGCATGTCACATTAATTGAACCACGTAAATCTGGTATCCGAATTATTTTCTCGTCATGTTTATTTTATTGTTGCAAAGTTAAAAGAGAGATCTTACAAACAAAAAAGTAGAGAGTCCATAAAATTTCTTATTTGAGGTATCAATAGAAAGAGAAAGTCATTAGTTGGCCAGAAAAGTAAAGAAAATCATTAATATCATTAAAAATCCTAAATTGGTATCTCATGACATATTAATCACGAACTAATTTTCATCTCATTATTCCAATGGTATTGAAGAAAAAGGGAGAAAGTCCTTATGATACTTATTCTTAGGGCCTGCATGTTTATCATTCTTTCGAGAATCAATTCTGGCAGAGAATCAAAATTTATATTTACCAAACGCACCCTCACTCATTTTAATTTTGGCAAGTTTATCAAACGGGGCTCGGGGATCGGTGGCTGACGTCCGGCGTTCGCGCGTCCGGCGGCCGACGTCCGGTGTTCGGCGTCCGCGCGTCCGGCGGCCGACATCTGGCGTCCGGCGAGTGTAAAAAAGAAAATGAGAAGTGAAAATAAAAAGGGAAAAAAAAACCTCAAACCTTATGATTGTGTGACGCATTTACCTTACTTGAAGTAAAAAAATGCATTTACCTCCAAACTTTTTTTTATTTTCACTTTTTTTATTAAATAAAAAATTAAAAAAACATAAAAATCGGGGCCTTGGGCGGAGGCCCTTGCCGCCGCCGACCCCGTCGCCGGAGAGGGCCGGCGACCCTGGTCGGCCTCGGGCGAGGGCCCGGCGACCCTCGCCCAGCGGCGGGCAAGGGCTTGGCGACCCCCCGCCCAACGCTGGGCGAGGCTCGCCGGCCCTCGCCGAGGCCCCGGCGACCCTCGCCGGCCCTCTCCGGCGACGGGGTCGGCGGCGGCAATAATCAGCATAAAATGAATGGTTCGTCAACGCGTCCTGGGACGTCGAATTTTTATTGACCCAATGGATAAGTGACAGGGATGGTCGCGCGCTCGAGGGCTCGGGGCGTGACAATAATCAGCATAAAATTGTAACAATTACTCAACTCAGGTTAATTAACCTAACCAAGATTAGTTTAACCTAACCAAGGTTAACTACCCTAATCAAGATTAGCTTAACCTAACCAAGGTTAACTATCCTAACCAAGATTAACTTAACCTAACTATAGTTTAGCTAAATTAACCATAGTTAAGAGTCTAATTGCATCTTAACTAACCCTAAGTGCAATTAGTAGCCTAATCAAGGATTATGGGGTTTACTCACCGTTTAACTGCGAGACTACCACGGCGACGACGGCAGCGACTGTGTGAAGATGGTGACGGTGGCGGTTTGCTTGGTGGCCGGCGGCAAGGTGGGCGACAAGAGGGCGGTTCACGGTGATGGATGGCACGGCACGGTGGTGACGGCACGGCGGCGCGGCGTGGCTCACAGTGGTTCGGTGATGGCTTGGTGGTGAACCAGTGGTGGTTTGGTGGCCGGCGAAGGGGGCGGCGGTGAGGTGGTGGTAGTGGCCGAATGATACAAGGAAAAGAGAGAGAGAGAGGTCTTGCAAGAAGGAAAATGAAAAGTGAAGAGTGAAAAGGAGAGAGAGTGTGGTCTTGCAACTTCATTTAACCAAGGTTTCAATAATGCAACTTTTTCCCCAAAATATCTCACTTGTTGTCTTGAATTTTTAAGACCACTTTCAAGCCAATTAATTGAGAAAAGATGGAAAGCAATGGAGAGAGAGAGAGGGAGAGATAGGTTCAGCCAAGGGGGGGGATGCATGAAGAAAAGAAAGACCAAGCCTTAATTAGCTTTGTCTTGCTTCATTTAAATGCAATCTTCCAAAAATTTCACTTTCAAGAAGGGCAAAAGGGTAATTTCCACCCTTGACACTATTCGTACGGGCCGGCAATATTCACGTGGGCCTTGTACTATTCACGTGGGCTTGGCTCGAATTTTTACGGGCCCAACGGGCTTAAGATTCAATGGGTTCTTCATTTTGGGCCAAAACGGGCCAACGGGGGCAAAATGGTAATTTTCCAATTTGGCACTATTCATTCGACACTATTCACGACCCGCACTACTCAAGTGGGCTTGACACTACTCACATGAGCTCGGGTTTGAATTTGACGGGCCCAATGGGCTAAAAACCCAATAAGTTCTTAAAATGGGTCAAAAATGGGCTTCGGGGGAAAATGGTAATTTTCCATTATGGGCCCTCTTGAAATCCGAAAATAAAAGAAATTAGGCCCGTCAGTTCATGCCCAGCCCAAAACATCTCTTTTGCGAACGTTTTAGGGTTTGACTGCAAAAATTGAAGTCGTCTCTGTTGATTCAAAACGACGACGTACATAGCGCGCCGATTCCTTTAAATATAAATTTTGGTGCCTTGATTTCACCACTCGCGCCTTGGTCGAGTGGTATCCGGGAATGAAACAAATGGTCTGATCCTGGGTTCGAAACTTGGAGGCGGTGACTTCGGTTGCTCCGGTTGCCCCTCCTCCCTTACTCGCGCGCCGTTTCCATTAAATAAAACTTTTGGCGCTTCTGTCTCACCATTCGAACTTCAGTCGAGTGGTAAGAGGGGGCACAGTCCGAAGTCCTGAGTTCGAAACTCACAGACGACGGTTTCGGTTGATTCTCCTCCGTTATTCGTGTGCCGTATACTTTAAATAAAACCTTTGGCATTGTTATCCCAATAGTCGTGCCTTAGCCGAGTGGCAGGCGTACGAGACGCGCACGAGACAGCGGGGGTCCGCGGTTCGAAACCCGTGGACGACGGCCTCTGTTTCCATTCTCTTCTTTCTTTTCCCTTTTTGCAATTTGTTCTAAAATTAATTTCGACGGTCGTCCTTCGATTATATCATACTGTCGAAAATTCGGAATGTTACATTATTCCACATCGTCGAAATTTGAGATATCACAAGTAGTATGCCAACTATCAAGTAATGAGGATAATAGAATCAAAGTACATACCTCTTCATCAAAGTCAATCTCAACTGGACTCAATTGACTAACGATCACATTGAATTCATTGATATGATCAGCAACTGACGTACCTTCGCGCATCTTCAAATTAAACAGATGTCGCATCAAATTGACCATGTTGATCGCTGAGGGCTTCTTGTACATATCCGACAGGGCTTTCTTCATACCAGCAGTGGTCGTTTCTTTCATGATGTTAAACGCAGCATTACGAGCTAACGTCAGTCGAACAATACCTAACACTCATCTATCCAGCAATTCCCAATCATCTTGCTTCATCGTATCTAGCTTCTCCCTAGACAAACGTTGGTGCAGTTTCATCTGATACAGATAATCTTCAATCTGCATCTTCTAGAAACCAAAATCATGTCCATCAAATCTTTCGATTTTCACTTTTCCTTCATCTGTCGCCATCGATTCACTTCAACTCAATCAAACCAAGCTCTGATACCAATTGTTAGAAAATCGAGCGATTGAAATAATAAAATAGACGGAATAAGAAAATAAATCAGACACCAGATTTATATGATTTGATCATAGAGACCTACATCTATGGGGAGAGCAGTACGAAATTCCATCATAGATCAAGCGATACAATGGAGATTATAACCACGCTCGAGTCTCTCAAACACTTTTAGTGTTTCCCAAGCTCTAATTACATCCACTAATCTACAAGTGTTTAGCCCTACAATTTCTTAGAGAAATAATTTCTCAATCTCACGAAGGGATTATACAAATCTTATGCTAAGATTTAATCAGCTTCAACACTTGAATAATTGATGTAATTCCATGAAAAAAAAATGCATGAGAAAAATCCCACACCAAGTGTCACACCTCGACCCTCGAGCGTGCGACCGTTTCGATACATCTCTTTGCTTGGGTCATTAAAAATGCAACATCCATGACGCGTTGACGACCCATTCATTTTATCTTTTAATTAACGAATGCGAAAACGAATAACAAACACCCAACAAACACAACAAAAGAGATAGCAGGAAAAACAACATAACAAATATGGATAGCAAAACTCATATTTTATTTTATGTACTTGTTAACCCTAGAAAGTTATATTTACAAGCCCTCGTTTTTGGGTCACTTCCTAAAAAGACCATAAAAAAGATACCGGGGGTTGGGTTAACTTATCTCTACTACACTACGGGTTTACGCTAAAAAGGTGTCGGCCCTCCAAGCTCGACCTAAATGTAGTACTCAGGAGGAGGCTCAGGGTCGATCTCCTTATTCGGATCAGACTCCGGATCCTCGACGGCACCATCAGGGACCTCGACATTCATGGGATTCCAAGCTTCCTCTCCCGGTCCACCTCCACTAGGCCCATCAAAGCTTCTCAATGGACCGAAGAGCGTGTCACCATGGCGTAAGAACCATCCCTCATCGACCCAGCTGGTAGTGATGTGAAGCTCGTAGCTGTAATCCTTACCAAGAATTTGGTACAGTTTTACCTCGAGGCTCTGATCGGTGAAGACCCCGAACCGTACTATCCTCGAGTTCATACTATAAGTCTGAAAAGCGGTTAACAATAACTAATGAGATAAAATCTCAGCAAGTTAACAACCTAAGCCTTGCGTAGGGTGCTGATTCACCTAGAGCATATCCTAAACATGCAACTTAATGTCGATGGCAGATCAATAGAGAGCGACTCTAGCTCTACATAACCTATAACAGGTTCGAATGACTCAAACCAATCAACAGACAAATCATAAGCATTCTTACCTTGTTTTGGCACATACCCTGCATGTTATTTGTTATAACATTATATACACAATATATCAGACTAGGCACAACATCAGCACATGTAACACAATTTCTCACACGCAATGCATTCAAGTGTGATTCAATTTTATGTTTAATGATTACACCCGCTCTCGGGTACGGCGCAACCCGAGGGTTGGCGGTTCTCGACCCCTCTGAGCCACGGCACAACCCAAAGGTTGGCGGTCTTCCGGCATGACCGGGCATTGTCCTAAAACCATTAGGCATGGCAACGTCTCCTCCTGGTCGATCGAGGTGCGGCTCCACCCCGACCTCTCCCGCAGGCAGACGACATTCCATAAGGAGAATCGGTCCAGCCTCTACTGTAATCTGTCATCCGACCTCGCCGAGCATCCGATAAATCATCATCATCCCGATCCTGCCGAGACTACGATAAATTAGACATCATCCCCAATCACCATTGAGGGTCCGTACACTTTTGTGATCACACGGCACCTCAATCATGCATGCGAATTCAGTTCTTCTTATATTTCTAGCCAATGCCATCATAATTCATGCTCATGCCATGATCATGCTCATACATCAAACTGATTGCCATTTTCATACGTAATAATGCAATAAAATAATCCCATGTGATCACACAAATGGACTTCTCATGCCAAACTTCATGTGTTTCATTTTCCATGCCTACTAGATTATTCTAATGCATAACACTCGGCATTTAAGCACGACACCAAACCAATCACCATTTATATGCCAAAAATACATGAATTTCTACTAGAAGGCCATAATTAATTAACTCAACCATAGTTAACTAACTTAACCATAGTTAACTAACAAAACCATGATTATAACCCAACTATGGTTAACTAACACAAGCATAGTTAATTAACTTAACCATAGTTAACTAAACTAACCATAGTTGTCTAAACCAACCCTAGTTAACTAATCTAACCACAGTTAACTAAACCAACCATAGTTGTCTAAACCAACCCTAGTTAACTAATCTAACCATAGTTAACTAATTTAACCCTATCACGCCCCGAGCCCTCGAGCGCGCGACCATTCCTGTCACTTGTCCAATGGTCAATAAACTTTGAACGTCCCAGGGCGCATCGACGAGCCGTTCATTTTCTCTTTCAATTAGCGCATGCGGAAACATAAACAACCCTTGATAGCGGGGATAGCAGGAAAAATAGTGGCACCAATAACAGAACAAACAGCATTACCAAAACACACCTTTTTATTTATCAACATGTTAACCCTAGGAAGTTTATATTTACAAGCCCTTACTCTTAGGCCACTCCCTACCGGACTGACAAAAAGATACTTGGGGTCGGGTTAACTTATCTCCGCTATACTACGGGATTAGCAAAAAGAGATCGGCTTTCCCAAGCTCGAACTAAAGCTAGTGGTATCCAGGAGGGGTCTCGGGATCACTCTTCGCATCAGGGTCGGAATCTGGGTCCTCCACGGCACTATCAAGGATCGCTCTGTCAGATGAATCCCAAGCCGCTCCTCCAGGTCCACCTTCGTTAGGACCGTCAAAGCCCCTCAGTGGGCCAAAAAGGGCATCGCCATGCCGTAGGAACCACGCCTTGAACCGGTAGGGGACCAAGTGCATTATCCCCTTGTCGACCCAGATGGTCGTAATGTGAAGCTCGAAGTGGTAGTCCTTACCAGGGATCATATGCGTCTTAATTTCAAGGCTCTGATCCATAGGAACCCCGAAACGCACTAACCTGGTATTCATCCTAATCGTCTGAAAAATGGTTAACAACAACTAATGAGATAAAATCTCAGTAAGTTAACCACCTAAACCTCGCGTAGGACATCAATTCACCCAGAGCATCCCTTAGCATGCCATCTAGAACAGGTTCGAGCAACTCACTCACCGAGTAAATAACAATTCACAGGCACTCTTACCTCGCCTTCGTATATGCACACGCCCTGCATGTTATCAGTTATAATTGCGTTCTAAAACAATGCATCAGCCAAGGCATGTAGTCAAATAAAATCTCATTTCTTCTTTATATTTAATCACTGCACTCATGAAACGTGCTCATACCATAACTCGTCGTCATAACCCACGTAAAGTTCATGTCTCAGGTGTGCGACGTCGCCACAACCCGCGTAAGGTTCACGCCTCAGGTGTGCGACAGTTGGCCTCGTCAGGCTCAACTATACCCCGCGTCAACACGCATCAGGGTAGCCCGCGTAAAACGCCTCAGGCTCGATTCTTAACCCCATGTAAACACGCCTCAGGGTAATAGTTCTTAACCTTGCGTAAATACGCCTCAGGGTAGTAATTCTTAACCCCGCGTAAACACGCCTCAATATAGGTTCCATCAAACTATCATGAAAATGCCACATTTTTCCATACTTAGGCCATGATCATGCTCACACATCAAATATTGTCATTTTCTCAATAAAATTCGCACGTGATCACACCGACGTGCTTTTTATGCCAAACTTTGCATGCCTCACTTTTCAGGCCTAACAGATTATTCGGCAATATAAAATTCAGCATTCGAGCACATCGCCACGTCAATTACCAATGCCGCATTAAAAGTACATTATTTTCTACAAAAATATTTTTAGGCACATGGAAGGTTAATTCTACGACCAATCTCATCATAAACATGTCCAGTATAATCAGCATAAAATTCTAACCATTAACTCAACCCAAGTTAATTAACCCAACCATGATTAATTAACATAACCATGGTTAACTAACCTAACCAAGGTTAATTTAACCTAACCAAGGTTAACTATCCTAACCAAGGTTAATCTAACCCAACTATAGTTTAGCCAAACTAACTATAGTTAAAAGTCTAATTGCATCTTAAACTAACCCTAAGTGTAATTAGTAGCCTAATCAAGGATTAGGGGGTTAACTCACCGTTTAACGGCAACGGTGACTACTGCGACAACGGCGGCGACGGCGCGAAGACGGTGATGGTGGTGGCTTGCTTGGTGGGCGGCGGCAAGGTGGGCGGCTCACGGTGATGGACGGCGTGGCACGGCGGTGAGGGCACAGCGGCACGGCGTGGCTCACGGCGGTTCGGCAGCGGCTTGGTGGTGGTTCGGTGGTGGTTCGGTGGGCGGCAAAGAGGGCGGCGGTGAGGTGGTGGTGGTGACCGAAATTGGCAAGGAAAAGAGAGAGATAAAAAGCTTGCAAGAAGGAAAATGAAAAGTGAAGAGTGAAAAGAGAGAGAGATAGAAAGTTGTCTTGCAACTTTTCAAAATATCTTCCTTTTTGCTTTCAATAATTCAAGACAAGATAAGATAAGATAAGATGAGGTAAGGGGGGGCCTCATTTTCGGTCACCAAGGGGGAAGAAAGAAGATTGCAAGACAAATGCTTTGATTAGTTTTGTCTTAAACCCATTAAATGCCATCTTCAAAATATCTCACTTCAAGAAGAGCAAAAGGGTAATTTCCACCCTTGGCACTATTCACACGGGCTTGCACTATTCACTTGGGCTTGACAATATTCACGTGGGCTTGGCTTGAATTTTTGCAGGCCCAATGGGCTTGATAACCAAAGAGTTCTTCATTTTGGGCCAAAATGGGCTTCGGGGGCAAAATGGTCATTTCCCATTATGGGCCCCCTTGAATTCCGAAAATAAAAGAAATTGAGCCCGTCGGTTCGGCCCAGCCCAAAACGTCTCATCGTTCCATAATTTTCGGCTTACTGTCTCTTCTGCGAAAATTTAGGGTTCATCTGCAAAAATTGAAGTCGTCTCTGTTGTCCTAAAACGACGACGTCCATAGCGCGCCGATTCCTTTAAATATAAATTTTGGCGCTTTAATGTCACCACTCGCGACTCGGCCGAGTGGTAACTGGGAATGAGACAAACGGTCCGAAGTCCTGGGTTCGAAACTTGGAAGCGGCGACTTCGGTTGCCCTGGTTGCTCCTCCTCCCTTATTCGCGCGCCGTTTCCATTAAATAAAACCTTTGGCGTTGTTATTCCAATAATCACGCTTTAGCCGAGTGGCAGGCGCATAAGATGTGTACGAGACAGGGGAGGTCTGTGGTTCGAAACTCGCGAACGACGACCTCTGTTTTCATTCTCTTCTTTCTTTCCCTTTTTGCAAATTTTGTTTAAAATTCCGATCACACGTTTTGTTCTAAAATTAATTTCGACGATCGTCCTTCGATTGTTTCATACTATCGAAAATTCGGAATATTACAATATTCCACATCGTCGAAATTTGGGATATTACAAACCCTAAGTGCAATTAACAACCTAATCAAGGATTAGGAAGTTAACTCACCGTTTAATGGTGGTAGCGACTACGGTGGCGATGGCACAAAGGCGGTAGTGGTGGTGGCTCGGCAACGGCGCGTAGACGGAAAATGGGTATGGATGGCGGCTTGGCTCGATGTGTTGGTGGCTTGGCTCGGCTTGGGCAGTGACGATGGTGGCACAGCTCGGTGAACGGCGGCACAGCACGGGCACGGCTTGGTGCGGTGAGGGCGTGGCGAACGGCGATGGTGGCAAGGTGGACGGCGGCGGTGGGCGGCGGTGAGGATGGTGGTGAGTGAAAGAAAGAGAGGAAAAAGAGAAGAACAAGAGAGAGAGAGGGAAAGAAAGGAAGAAGTGAGAATGAGAGTTGTCTTGCTATATCTCCTTTCAAGATTGCATTATTGTCTTCCCAATTAATGCAACTTCAAACCTTATCCAATTTGCTTCTCGAAATTCAAGACAACTTGAGCTAATAATTGAAGGGAAAGAAAAGAAAGAGAAAGAGGCCAAGGGGGGGGGGGGGGGG
>BCNH02000011.1:10870125-10884523 GCA_001662345.2 Metrosideros polymorpha var. glaberrima | reverse complement strand
GGTTGCCCCTCCTCCCTTACTCACGCGCTGTGTTCATTAAATAAAACTTTTGGCGCTTCTGTCTCACCGTTCGAACTTCAGTCAGTGGTAAGAGACGGCACAGTCCGAAGTCCCGAGTTCGAAACTCACAGACGACGGCTTCGGTTGATTCTCCTCCGTTATTCGTGTGCCGTATACTTTAAATAAAACCTTCAGCATTGTTATCCCAAAGTCGTGCCTTAGCCGAGTGGCAGGCACATGAGATGCGCACGAGACAGCGGAGGTCCGCGATTCGAAACCCGTGGACGACGGCCTCTGTTTCCATTCTCTTCTTCTTTTCCCTTTTGGCAAATTGTTCTAAAACAATTAATTTCGACTATCGTCCTTCGATTAATTCATACTGTCGAAAATTCAGAATAGTACAGTATTCCATATCGTCGAAAATCGGGATATCACAGAGAGAGTGGTCTTGCAACTTCACTTAACCAAGGTTGCAATAATGCAACTTTTTCCAAAATATCTCACTTGTTGTCTTGAATTTTCAAGACAACTTCCAAGCCAATTAATTGAGAAAAGATGGAAAGCAATGGAGAGAGAGAGAGAGAGAGAGTGTGTGTGTGTGTGTGTGTGGTTCGGCCAAGGGGGGATGCATGAAGAACACAAGACAAAGCTTTTAATTAGCTTTGTCTTAACCCATTTAATGCTATCTTCAAATATCTCACTTTCAAGAAGGGCAAAAGGGTAATTTCCACCCTTGACACTATTCACACGGGGCCGGCACTATTCACGTGGGCTTGGCTTGAATTTTTACGGGCCCAACAGGCTTAAGATCCAATGGGTTCTTCATTTTGGGCCAAAACGGGCCATCGAGGGTAAAATTGTCTTTTCCCAAATTGGCACTATTCATTCGGCACTATTCACGGCCCGCACTACTCAAGTGGGCTTGACATTATTCACATGGGCTTGGGTTTGAATTTGACGGGCCCAATGGGCTAAAAACCCAATAGGTTCTTAAAATGGGCCAAAAATGGGCTTCGGGGGTAAAACAATAATTTTTCATTATGGGCCCTCTTGAAATCCGAAAATAAAAGAAATTAGGCCCGTCGGTTCGTGCCCAGCCCAAAACGTCTCTTTTGCGAACATTTAGGGTTTAACTGTAAAAATTGAAGTCGTCTCTGTTGATCCAAAACGACGACGTCCATAGCGCGCCGATTCCTTTAAATATAAATTTTGGCGCCTTAATCTCACCACTCGTGCCTCGGCCAAGTGGTATCCGGGAATGAAACAAATGGTCCAATCCTGGGTTCGAAACTTGGAGGCGGCGACTTCGGTTGCTCCGGTTACCCCTCCTCCCTTACTCGCACGCCGTTTCCATTAAATAAAACTTTTGGCGCTTCTGTCTCACCGTTCGAACTTCAGTCGAGTGGTAAGAGGCGGCACAGTCTGAAGTCCCGAGTTCGAAACTCACAGGTGATGGCTTTGGTTGTTTCTCCTCCGTTATTCACGTGCCGTATACTTTAAATAAATCCTTTGGCGTTGTTATCCCAATAGTCGTGCCTTAGCCGAGTGGCAGGCGCATAAGACGCGCACGAGACAGCGGAGGTCTGCTGTTCGAAACCCACGAACGACGGCCTCTGTTTTCATTCTCTTCTTTCTTTCCCTTTTTGCAATTTTGTCCAAAATTCCGATCACACGATTTGTTCTAAAATTAATTTCGACGATCGTCCTTCGATTATTTCGTACTGTCGAAAATTCAGAATATTACATTATTCCACATCGTCGAAATTTGGGATATCACAAAAGCCTTAATTAGCTTTGTCTTAAATCATTAAATGCCATCTTCAAAATATCTCACTTTCAAGAAGGGCAAAATGGTAATTTCCACCCTTGGCACTATTCACACGGGCTTGCACTATTCACTTGGGCTTGACACTATTCACGTGGTCTTGGCTTGAATTTTTGCGGGCCCAACGGGCTTGATAACCAAAGAGTTCTTCATTTTGGGCCAAAAATGGGCTTTAGGGGCAAAATGGTCATTCCCATTATGGGCACCCTTGAATTCCGAAAATAAAAGAAATTAGGCCCGTCGGTTTGTGCCCAGCCCAAAACGTCTCTTCATTCCATAATTTTCGGCTTACTGTCTCTTCTACAAAAATTTAGGGTTTGTCTGCAAAAAATTGAAGTCGTCTCTGTTGACCTAAAACGATGATGTCCATAGCGCGCCGATTCCTTTAAATATAAATTTTGGCACTTTAATCTCACCATTCGCGCCTCGGCCGAGTGGTATCTGGGAATGAGACAAACGGTCTGAAGTCCTGGGTTCGAAACTTGGAGGCGGCGACTTCGGTTGCCCCTCCTCCCTTACTCGCGCGCCGTTTCCATTAAATAAACCCTTTAGTGTTGTTATCCCAATAATCACGCTTTAGCCGAGTGGCAGGCACACAAGACGTGCACGAGACAGGGGAGGTCTGCGGTTCGAAACCCGCGAACGACGGCCTCTGTTTTCATTCTCTTCTTTCTTTCCCTTTTTGTAATTTTGTCAAAAATTCCGATCACACGTTTTGTTCAAAAATTAATTTCGACGCCTTCGATTATTTCATACTGTCGAAAATTCGGAATATTACATTATTCCACATCGTCGAAATTTGGGATATCACATGTCGAGCTTGACATTCCAGCAACCAAATTAAGGGAAGGGAAGGGCTAATGGTGGACATTTTTAAAATGTACATGAACCATTTCGAACCAACAAAGAGTAGAGGGATAATTTTGGATAAAAGTATATGGACCACTGATAACATTAGTCCTATGTATCTATTATCCGGTAACAGTCACTACATTTGCGATCAAAATGTCATTCAGAATGCCATTGCAATGTCATCAAAGTCCAAGGTGTTAGAGTAATTTATGCCAATATATTTAGGAAGAGATAGCAAGATTAAGGTTCCGTTTGTTTCGCGAAAAACAACTTCCTAGAAAATGTTTTTCCGATTTTCCGGCATTCGAAAGACGAAAAATCAATGATTCAAGAAAAACATTTTCTACTTATGGAAAAAAACACATACTAAAGTGAAGAAAATGATTTCCTCTTTTGAGAAGAGGAAAACTGTCACGCCTCAAGCCCTCGAGCGCGCGACCATCCCTGTCATTTGTCCAATGGCCAATAAAATTTCAACGTCCCAGGATGCGTCGACGAACCATTCATTTCATCTTTCAATTAGCGCATGCGGAAACATAAACAACCCCTGACAGCGAGGATAGTAGGAAAAACAGCAGCACCAAAAACAGAACAAACAGCATTACCAAAACACACCTTTTTATTTATCAACATGTTAACCCTAGGAAATCTATATTTACAAGCCCTTACTCTTGGGCCACTCCCTACCGGACCAACAAAAAGATACCTGGGGTCGGGTTAACTTATCTCCGCTACACTACGGGATTAGCAAAAAGAGGTCGGCTTTCCCAAGCCCGACCTAAAGCTAGTGGTATTCAGGAGGGGTCTCGGGATCACTCTCCACATCAGGGTCGGAATCTGGGTCCTCCACGGCACCATAAGGGATCGCTCCGTCAGATGAATCCCAAGCCGCTCCTCCAGGTCCACCTTCGTTAAGACCGTCAAAACCCCTCAGTGGGCCAAAAAGGGCATCGCCATGCTGTAGGAACCACGCCTTGAACCGATGGGGGACCAAGTGCGTTATCCCCTCGTCAACCCAGATAGTTGTAATATGAAGCTCGAAGTGGTAGTCCTTACCAAGGATCATATGCATCTTAATTTCGAGGTTCTGATCTATAGGAACCCCGAAACGCACTATTCTGGTATTTATCTTAATGGTTTGAAAAATGGTTAACAACAACTAATGAGATAAAATCTCAGTAAGTTAACCGCCTAAACCTCGCGTAGGACACCACTTCACCAAGAGCATCCCTAAGCATGCCATCTACTACAAGTTCGAGCAAATCACTCACCGAGTAATTAACAATTCACATGCACTCTTACCTTGCCTTGGTACATGCACACGTCCTGCAGGTTATCAGTTATAATCGCATTCTAAAACAATGCATCAGCCAAGGCATGTAATTAAATACAATCTCATTTATTCTTTTTTGTTTAATCACTGCACTCATAAAACGTGCTCATGCTATAACTCGTCGTCACAACCCGCGTAAAGTTCACGCCTCAGGTGTGCAACGTCGCCACAACCCGCGTAAGGTTCACGCCTCAGGTGTGCGACAGTTGGCCTCGTCAGGCTCAACTATACCCCGCGTCAACACGCATCAGGGTAGCCCGCGTAAAACGCGTCAGGCTCGATTCTTAACCCCGCGTAAACACACCTTAGCGTAATAATTCTTAATCCCGCGTAAACACGCCTTAGGGTAGTAATTCTTAACCCCGCGTAAACACGCCTCAGGGTAGGTTTCATCAACTATCATGAAAATGCCACATTTTCCATACTCAGGCCATGATCATGCTTACACATCAAATATTGTCATTTTCACAATAAAATTCGCACGTGATCACATCGACATGCTTTTTATGCCAAACTTTGCATGCCTCACTTTTCAGGCCTAACAGATTATTTGGCAACATAAAATTCAGCATTCGAGCACATTGCCACATCAATTACCAATGCCGCATTAAAAGCACATTATTTTCTACTAAAATATTTTTAAGCACATGGAAGGTAAATTCTACGGCCAATTTCATCATAAACATGTCCAGCATAATCAGCACAAAATTCTAATTATTAACTCAACCCGGGTTAATTAACCCAACCATGGTTAATTAACTTAACCATGGTTAACTAACATAACCATAGTCTATTAACCTAACCAAGATTAATTTAACCCAACTATAGTTTAGCTAAACTAACCATAGTTAAAAGTCTAATTGCATCTTAAACTAACCATAAGTGCAATTAGTAGCCTAATCAAGGATTAGGGGGTTAACTCACCGTTCAACGGTGACGGCTACTACGGCGACGGCGGCGGTGACGGCGTGAAGACGGTGATGGTGGTGGCTCGGCTACGGCGCGTAGACGGAAAATGGGTCTTGACGGCGGCTTGACTTGGGTCGGCACGGCGCGGCTACACGGCGATATACGGTGGCAACGGCACCCCGAATGGCCCCAAGAGCGTGGCTTGAGCTTGGCAAAGGTGTGGTATGGCTTGGGGGGTTCGGTGGCAAGATGTGGGAGCCAAAACAAGAAGGAAAAGTGGAGAAAATGGAGGGGAGAGAGAGAGCTCCGAATTTGAGAGGAAAAAGATAGAAAGAGGCAAGTGAGTGAGGAAGTGAAAGAGAAAAAGTGAGAGTTGTCTTGCCCCTTTTACTTAACCAAGGTTGCCATAAATGCAACTTTCCAAATATCTAATGTTTTTGGCTTCTTGCAATTCAAGATCACTTGAATTAATGAGAGAAAACAAGACAAGATAAGATAAGATGAGGCAAGGGGGGCATTAGGTTCGGCCACTTAAGGGGGAAAGGGGAAAGAAGATTGCAAGACAAAAGCTTTAATTAGCTTTGTCTTAGATCATTAAATGTCTTCTTCAAAATATCTCACTTCCGAGAAGGGCAAAAGGGTAATTTCCACCCTTGGCACTATTCACACGGGCTTGCACTATTCACTTGGGCTTGACACTATTCATGTGAGCTTGGCTTGAATTTTTGCGGGCCCAATGGGCTTGATAACCAAAGAGTTCTTCATTTTGGGCCAAAATGGGCTTCGGGGGCAAAATGGTCATTTCCCATTATGGGCCCCCTTGAATTCCGAAAATAAAAGAAATTAGGCCCGTTGGTTCGTGCCCAGCCCAAAACATCTCTTCGTTTCATAATTTTCGGCTTACTGTCTCTTCTGCGAAAAATTAGGGTTGACTGCAAAAATTGAAGTCGTCTCTGTTGACCTAAAACGACGACGTCCGTAGCGCGCCGATTCCTTTAAATATAAATTTTGGCGCTTTGATTTCACCACTCGCACCTCGGCCGAGTGGTAACTGGGAATGAGACAAACGGTCCGAAGTCCTGGGTTCGAAACTTGGAGGCGGCGACTTCAGTTGCCTCGGTTGTCCCTCCTCCCTTACTCGCGCGCCATTTCCATTAAATAAACCCTTTGGTGTCGTTATCCCAATAATCACGCTTTAACCGAGTGGTAGGCGCACGAGACAAGGGAGGTCTGCGATTGGAAACCCGCGAATGATGGCCTCTGTTTTCATTCTCTTCTTTCTTTCCCTTTTTGCAATTTTGTCCAAAATTCCGATCACACGTTTTGTTCAAAAATTAATTTCGACGATCGTCCTTCGATTATTTCATACTGTTGAAAATTCGGAATATTACATTATTCTACATCGTCGAAATTTGAGATATCACAAAAACATTTTCCCTTCTCTTCCCTCACTACACTTCTTCACTTTCCTTTCCTTTTTATTTTTTAATTTTTATTCAAATTTTTAATTATTTTATTTCTTTTTTTTTCCTTTTTCTTCTTCACATCTGGTCGCTGGCCTCGGTCACTGACCTTCGCCAGAGGCTGGCAATTAACTTAGGAAGAATACAAAAGAAAAAGGAAAAAAATAAAAATTTGATTTTTAATATAAAATAAAATTTTGATTTTTAATATAAAATAAAAATAAAAATTATTAATGGAGTGCGTTTGATTTTCCATACCAAACGACGGAAAATATTTTCCAGTTCATTTTCGAGTTTTAGTCGAATACCAAAAAATTTGGTCATTTTTCTAGAAAATGACTTTCCGGAAAACATTTTTTTAAAACGTCACATTTTTCGTGAAACAAACGGAGCCTAAAGCTCACATGAGAAAATATTGCTCATAGCCGGCCACAAGCAACAAAAAAGAGGTTAGAGGAAATCTATGGATTGCTAACTAGCTGTTGATCAAGAAGAATTTAACGTCAAAGTGGTTGAGTAGATAACATATGGACGATTCCTTTCTTCAAAATTTAAGCGCGTACTAACAATTTCAATGTCTTGCATGTTTATTCCATGAAGTGGTGAAAATTATCAACAAACGGACCTCCACACTTACGAGAAGATTGTGAAAAGAAAAATTACCCAATTAATCCTAATTCTAAACCTATTATACAGTTGTTAATTTAGTCTTAAACTTATCAATTTTGCCAATTTAGTCTTATATATTTGCGTAAAATTTCAATGTAATTCTTTCGATCAATTTTTGCTAGAAATCGTTGACGTAACGATTCAGTCATAGCCAGCCATCTTACGTGGCACACCGCCTCATCTATGATTTCCCACAAAAATTAGCCACAATGACTACTTATATTGTAATTTCGCACAAAGTTATAAGAATACCTTACTATTTATCTGTAGGCTTGTCAAGCATGCTTTCTTCGATGAAAGTCCACAGAATGGCCAAAGCACAACAGGCCTGCCCATCATCAAAGCAAGTCCAAGTCCATCCAAGAAGGCCCGCTCGATCAATCAAAATTCAAAGCCCGCAAAAGTTGGCAACTATCAAGACCATCACATTCATCACACTCCCCATGGAACATGCATAATGCATATCTTCCGATGAATCATATATTATGCATCATATCATAATCCATACAATTTAGCATAGCCAGCAAATGTCAAAGTCATTTGATCCCTAATGTCAAGAAAACCCTTTGCTTATGCTTTGTCAGGTTAAGCCTTGAAAATCACATTGACTGTGATCAAGCCTCCAAACAGGGATGGTCGATGCACATGTATATCATATCATGTCTCTATATGTAGGTCAACAATGACCATTAGATCTGTATCACAATACCACGTGCTGGCACATATATCACCACTATAAATGACATTTCATTTGCAAAATGTTTGCAGACAACGGTGACTTATGGTTAAAACAATTCAATACTTTGTCCAGTTTTCAGAAAAAGCCACGAAATAATGTATTTTCTATACTTCAAAATACGTGCCATGCCACAATATGACTCTTTCTCGATAAATCTAGTCATGCAATTTTTGTAAAATGAAGAAGTGGTAAAAATCACTTACCTGCCAAAGCCACGTATTTGCTTTGACCCTAACACAATTTATATACCCTATTAGAAGTTGCACTCTTTAGATATAGCAGCTAGATTCGCTTGGACCCAAAAGTTTGTTCTATAAGAAATAACGAAAATGTCTTTGAAAAGCCCAATTTCGGGTCTATGGCCCCTCTATCATGCACCTCAATTGCCAAATAGTTACTTAACGCCATATATTAACGGAACTCCTCAATTCTGTAGAAAATACAGTATTTTTCTAAATAGCAAATAAAAGTAAAATTATTCCAAATGTCGATCGTGCTAGTCTATTTTCTTCAATAACCTTGTTGGACCTTTTAAAGATTTCGAATTACCACCAATATATATTAAAACAGACCAGATTACTTATAGAATTTTCGGATGTCTAGAAACCATTTTCCATCATTTTCACAAATTCGTAACTTCTGAAAAATAACAGAAGACTCAGATGTTTTCGAAAATTATGAAAATTTCCACAGATTGTACAATTTTCTGTGCTGGTTCCAATAATGAAAATGACATCGCGATCCGAGGTCGAGGCGGATTGTACAAGCCCTCGGAGCCGGCTGTGTGCACGGACTACACCTCTACGTTGCTAGAGAGATGTAAATCTTACGTATTTTGAAATGATTAATTTCCTCGAGGACAAGAAGGCTCTATATCAAATTCAAGGAGGAGACTTTCGATTCAGACATGGAATTGGCTCTGGAATAGGAGATCCTTCGGCTCGAGCCTTTGCGCCCTCCTCTCAACGCAATCACACAATTTTGAAAATGCAGGCAGAGGATGCTGAGTGACAACGACTTGGAATTCCATTAATTAAGAAGTAAAGCGTGATTACATGATGCTACCTTAGTTGAATAAACACCGTGGCGTCTACCACAAATTGTCTTCAACCTCAGTGGGCATGCACGTCTAAATGCTGCTCAATTATACAGGATGAATAAACATTGTACAAAAACAGTTTGTTGAAATGTGCTTCCATGAACAAAACCATGCAACACTCGGGCAGCAAACTAGTGAATTAAGGAACTGCGAAAAACAATTGAATAAGTGAAGATGCAGATGGCTCTGAGACAAATGGTTTAGAAACTCAATGCTGCTATTCCAGTGTTCTTGAACAACTTAGAGCCGAGACTTCATTTCGCACTACTACAATTACGAAAAGCACGGAAGGTAAAGCACATACTAGTCTATATGTCGCAGAACAAAGATCATACAAACAAAATGGAAGTTATATAGGGAAAGGAAAACCCAAATGCTGAGCTTGTAGAAGACAATGGTGATCAAGGTTTAGCTTATCTCCAATGAGGGAGAAGGAGAAGGAGGGAAAGAGTAGTAAGGAGTTGAATCATACTCGCTTCCACTCCAATTGCTCCTGCTGCTAGAATCTTGCCCAAGCATTCGGTTTTCGATCATTGTAACCACTTCTGACATCTTGGGTCGGACAGATGGATCGCCATCCGCGCACAACAATGCCAGTCGGACTAGCTGCTCTGCTTCTTCTTCCACATAATTCCCCTGCAAATTGGGATCAATCACCCTTCCCAACTCGTTCTTGTTCATAAAATCACCAATCCATTCGTCCAAACTGAGATTTTCATCATCCGCCAACACATGAAGTCCATAAATTGGCTGTCCCGAGATGAGCTCAAGAAGCATTTTCCCGTATGCAAAGACGTCATTTTTGAGTGTGCACTTTCCTGTGTATAAGTACTCGGGGGCAATAAACACAAGTCTGCCATGGAGGGGGGCGTTGACATAAACATCTTCATAGCGATGATAGGTTTGAGAATCGGAGCCAGAATCTGCTGAATTTTCTGCTACCGGTGATGAGAATGAGACTGCCGTGCCCCTCCTTGGCTTGCTCTTGGACCACTCAATAGTCCCTTCCTCTACATTTCTCTCATGCATGATCACGGGAAACGAAAATCCTCCTATCACGGCCTCAAAATGCACATTCAGCAGTATACTTGATGGGCAGATGTCACGATGCATGATCTTGATGTTACCTTGATTATGAAGGTGTGCAAGCCCCCTCGCTACTCCTAAGGCTATCCGTTTGCGAGAAGTCCAATCGAGAGGTTGGGCAAACCGATCCGGTCTCTTTGTAAGATGGTAAGATAGGCTATTGTTGATCATCAAGGGATACACCAGTAAGAGCTCTTCCTTGGTCCTGCAAAAGCCCCTCAGCCATAGCACGTTTGGGTGCCTCGAAACTGTGCTTCCCACTTGCATTTCTGCTTCGAACAGCTCTTCCCTCCACACTCTCTTTACTGCCACTGGCGAACCATCGGCCAAGCGCCCCCTGTAAACCTCGTAATCCCAATCGTTCCCCAAGAAGTTGTTGCGGCTAAAGTTGTGTGTCACGACTCGGAGCTCCTTTAGAGAGAAGCTTTTGGGAGGTGTCGGATCACCTTCAACGGACGAGGTAAAACTGAAGGTTCGTAGATTGAACACCATCGTTAAGCGAGGAAAAAGTAGATCCTTCTCGAGTACAAATGGATGGTATAAGCTTGATGGTTTCTCTCGATTGGTAGTGATTGGTTTGGGAATACCTTCTGCATATCCAAAGAGACTTTGCTTGTCCATGCAGTTTTAATAACACCAGTTGGGATTGTGCGTCTCACCCACGACGGCTTTTGGTCGGTGCGAATGAATGAAATGGTAAGGAAAAGTCGTTAGATTGTAGGCTGGGAGCAGCTTAGTGGAAAGAGAGAGCGTGAGAGAGGTTTCATTGCCTGGAAGCTCCAAAATTTGACAAAACGTGCAATACATATAAAGAAAATTTTGCATAATTCTCCTAGTATTCTCGGATTGCTACGCATTGAAATATCTAGATGTGAAGAGCACTAGTCCTTTTTCTTTACTACCTAGGCTGTACATTACACGGAAGAGCTGTTTAACTGTTGCGTATTCTTAAAAATCCATACTTCTAATTACTCGTATTTGGAACACTTGCATTTTATATCGATTGATCATATTGCAATTTCAATGAAATTTTTTCTAAATCAGTGGAAATACTAGTATTAATTTTAGATCATTATTCTTTTATGTTCCATTTTTAATAGATAATCCTTGGAAACAAGAAACAAATGCATTAACAACAAGTAGAAATCTTTACTATGAATTTGTAAAGACATAAAACTTATTGTCAGTTGATACAACAAATAAATGACAATCGGGATTTATTTTCGTTTGATCTTTCTGAAGTTAGTGTAGACCAAATAATGGAAGAGACAAAAGTACTTGATATGAGTTCATCTTCCTTGTAAACTCCCTGCACAACTTCTCTTGGCGTATTGCAATTTTCATAATTGATTTTGTCAAATCTTGTGACACAAAAACTACATCCTTCAAAAACTATTTTGTGAAGGAATATAGAAAATTTGTGTCACAAATTTATTCTTGTACTAGCCTAGTATCCCATGCATCTAGGAGCCCATGCTATGCATGGGATACACTTGGATTCCACTAATTGTTCTTTAATTAGATTATAAAAATTCAGGCCAAAAACCAAAAAGGTACCAAACCCGTCGTTTTCCCCGACACCCCGCGTCGACGAAAAATAGGATCGTGACTAAGAAGCACTGACACGCACTGAGGGTGTGCATGTCGGTGTCGGATGCATTTTCGGGACACAAACAGGCGTCCGACACATGTGGACACGCGTCTGATACTTGACCGCGTGTTGAAAATCCGACACGTGATCAACGTCTGTGGCGCACGCCGACACGCGAGTCGGGCAGAGAGAGAAACGGAAAAGGAAGAAAGGAAGAAGGGATAGAAGGAGAGAGAGAGAGAGTACGGACGCGTCACATTTTGCAGGGCTCGAGGCTTAATGAGAAAAGTGAAACCTTGGTGACTGCGCAATCTGCTCCTGCTCTCGGACTAGATCTGCGTTGGTCGTCGTGGCGATAGCCCAGCTCACTCAGTGGGAGGAGAGTGAGAGAGAGTGCAGTAATGGCGATGGTGCTCTCTCCGAGGGGACTGTAGAGAGAGAAAATGGGTGAGATTAGATCAGAGAGGAGAAGAAAGAGAGAGGGGGTGGGGATGAATAATGAAAGGGAAGGTGGTGATGGATCCAGCTAAGAATTCTGCCGCTTGGATGTTAACCGTGCAATGTTTCGCCTTTCACTCATCTTGAGGATTTCAAGACGATCCATCGTCATGACCGCAAATTTGCAATTTGCATTCCTCCAACATCTAGCTTATTCGAAGCAATGACTGATATGGAGTATTGTTTTTACTTTAAATTTATTTTATACTTTTTATTATTATTTATTTGTTTATGAATTTGTATCAAATTAATTTAGTTGAAATAATCATAAAAATTATTTATATATATAATTATATATTTAATAAATAACGTGTTCCAACATATCAAAATTCTCTATTTTAAAAAAATGACGTATCAGCATATCGTATCGTGTCATGTCGCGTGTTGATACTACTTAAGTCGTGACAATCAAGACAGAATCGTTAAAATCAACTCATCCCATAATTGACATTGCTGTCTCACTAAAGGTAAATATGTCTCTAGAGCAACAAAAAGGACCACCACTTTCCTCTCCATCAAGAAAGGAAACCTCCTACTTGTTTATGAAATCAACAAATTGAGGAAAACGATTTAATAATTTTCTATTCAACGACCTACAAATTTTGTTTACATTACATTTCCAGACAATCATCACGGGGCTTTATCGGGTGCATGTGTAGTTAGTGCACCTAATCCTAGAGTTAGATGGGTCCTGCTTGAAAAGAGTATTGAATTGATTAATTTTATGAATTAATACCATTAAAAATCTTGAACTAGTACTCATGATACATATACTTCAAACTAATTATTGTCTCACAAAAATCTCAAACTAATAATTCCCCTGATCTTTTAAAACCAGTTGCAATGAGCTAAAGGGATGATTTCCGCCAAAGGGTTGCTAGAACATCAATCGGGTTGAAACAAATTTGAGATTGATAAATCTTTCAATTTATTCAAGATAATAAAAAAAAATCAATCTAATAGGAAGCACAATACCCCCTAGGGCAGTTCCTTTTTTTTTTTACAAGACATGAAGGAAATGCAATATCGCACAGTTGAGTGGGTCATTAAAACCTCTAACGAATTCACGATTCGTTTGCACAACATGACATTTAGCTGAGTCTCCTCATTCCCCAACTCACCGACATTTAGAGAGAGCTTGAGAGAGCTGTAGAAGTGAGGAATCTAACTATGCACCTCTTGATTGTTCTAATGAGGTTTAGGCTAATAATGTCATTGGTCTTGTCATTGCCTTCACTCGAATAGGAGATAATCAACTAAATTAAGACGAAAAGGAGATTCTGCGGGTTGAAACATTGCCCAGAAGCAGCTGAAATGGCCCAGGTAGGTGTGAATTGTGGAAAGTGCATACCCGGATTTTACAAGTCCCAACTCGAGCCTACAAGAAGTTGATGTGCAATGTTGTTTTGTAATCGGTGGCTCCCATCACCAAGAAACTTCTTAAAAGCTTCATATGAGTTTACCTCGCAGAGAAGAAAGTCAAAACCAACTAGTCCAACCATATCCTCCTCTCAAACCAGAGAAACAAATTTGAAAGATGCAGGCAGAGAATCGAAGTGCCAACAACCTGGATCTTCTTGCATTTATAAGGATTGATGTGCACGAATACGCGTGTGCAACTGATCTTATCAATGTCTTCTAAGGACGACTTATATGGAGGCCTTTAATTTTCGTTAGAACAACAGAACTAACAAACTTAAAACATTCATTCACAATTAATTCGATAGGTTAAAAGGTGACACTTTGAAGTTGTATTTCATTTTCTAGTTTTCAATTCGATGATAAATGTAGAAGATAGCGGTCTTTGCAAAAAGGACGAGCTGTATGTCTCAAACGATCATAGGAAAGTATTACGGAAAGATCATACGAATGTAAGTGAAGAGGAACTTGTTATTGAAGGTAAAAGGCAATGGTGATGATGTAGCATTGACATGCCAGTCATGGAGCAATGCCCAGAGGAGACAAAGAAGGAGGGAAAGAGTAGTGCGGAGTTGAGTCACCCTCACTTTGACTCCAACTACTCCTTGAACTAGGGTGTGATATCCCGAATTTCGACGATGTGGAATACTGTAATATTCTGAATTTTCAACAGTATGAAATAATCGAAGGACGACTGTGATATCCCAAATTTCGATGGTGTGGAATAATGTAATATTCCGAATTTTCGACAGTATGAAATAATCGAAGGACGATTGTCGAAATTAATTGTTTCAAAACGAAACGCGTGGTCGGAATTGTGAACAAAATTTCAAAAAGGAAAGAAAGAAGAGAATGAAAACAGAGGCCGTCGCTCGCGGGTTTCGAACCTCAGACCTCCGCTGTCTCGTGCGCGTC
>BCNH02000011.1:10848220-10869999 GCA_001662345.2 Metrosideros polymorpha var. glaberrima | reverse complement strand
GCGCGCGAGTAAAGGAGGAGGGGCAACCGGAGCAACCGAAGTCGCCGCCTCCAAGTTTCGAACCCAGGATCGGACCATTAGTTCCATTCCCGGATACCACTCGGGCAAGGCGCGAGTGGCGAAATCAAAGCGCCAAAATTTATATTTAAAGGAATCGGCGCGCTTCAGACGTCGTCGTTTTAGGTCAACAGAAACGACTTCAGCTTTTGCAGAAAAACCCTAATTTTTCGCAGAAGAGACGTTTTGGGCTGGGCACGAACCGCCGGGCCTATTTTCTTTTATTTTCGGATTTCAAGAGGGCCCATAATGGAAAATTACCATTTTACCCCCGAAGCCCATTTTTTGGCCCATTTTAAGAACCTATTGGGTTTTTAGCCCATTGGGCTCATCAAATTCAAACCTGAGCTCATGTGAGTAGTGTTAAGCCCCCTTGAGTAGTGCGGGCTGTGAATAGTGCCGAATGAATAGTGCCAAATTGGAAAATTACCATTTTGCCCTCGTTGGCCCGTTTTAGCCCAAAATGAAGAACTCATTGAATTTTAAGCCCGTTGGACCCATAAAAATTCGAGCCAAGCCCAAGTGAATAGTACAAGGCCCACGTGAATAGTACCGGCCCGTACGAATAGTGTCAAGGGTGGAAATTACCCTTTTGCCCTTCTTGAAAGTGAAATTTTTGGAAGATTGCATTTAATGAAGCAAAACAAAGCTAATTAAAGCTTTGTCTTGCTTTTCTTCATGCGTCCCCCCCTTGGCCGAATCCTTGCCCCCTCCCCTTGCCCTCTCTTGTCTTGTCTTCTTTGATTCATTAATTCAAGACAATAAGTCAAGTTGTCTTGAATTATTAGAAGGCAATAATTCAAGTTGTCTTGAATGCTAAAGAAAGATATCTTGAAAAGTTGCAAGACCTCTCTCTCTCTCTCTCCTTTTCACTCTTCACTTTTCATTTTCCATCTTGCAAGACCTCTCTCTCTCTTTCCTTGTACCATTCGGCCACCACCACCACCTCACCGCCGCCCCCTTCGCCGGCCACCAAAGCACCGCCGAATCACCACCAAGCCATCACCGAGCCACCGTGAGCCGCGCCGCGCCGTGCCATCCACCACCGTGGACCATCCTCTTGCCGTCCACCTTACCGCCGGCCACCAAGCAAACCGCCACCGTCACCGTCTTCACTCCGTCGCCGTGGTAGTCTCGTCGTTAAACGGTGAGTTTACCCCCTAATCCTTGATTAGACTGCTAATTACACTTAGGGTTAGTTAAGATGCAATTAGACTCTTAACTATGGTTAAGATAGTTAACCTTGGTTAGGTTATGCTAATCTTGGTTAAGATAGTTAACCTTGGTTAGGTTATGCTAATCTTGATTAGGATAGTTAACCCTGGTTAGGTTAACCTAATCTTGGTTAGGTTAATTAACCATGGTTAGGTTAATTAACCCTGGTTAGGTTAATTAACCATGGTTGGGGTAATTAACCCGAGTTGAGTTAATGCTTAGAATTTTATGCTGATTATGCTTGACACGTTTATAATGAGATTGGCCGTAGAATTTATCTTCCATGTGCCTAAAAATATTTTAGTAGTAAATAATGTATTTTTAATGTGGCATTGGTAATTGATGTGGCGATATGCTCGAATGCTGAATTTTATGTGATCGAATAATCCATTAGGCTTGAAATGTGAGGCATGCAAAGTTTGGCATAAAAAGCACGTCGATATGATCACGTGCGAATTTTATCGTGAAAATGGCATGAATTGATGTGTGAGCATGATCGTGGCATGAGTACGAAAAATGTGGCGTTTTCGTGATAGTTTGATAAAATCAACCCTGAGGCGTGTTTACACGGGGTTAAGGATTTTTACCCTGAGGCGTGTTTACGCGGGGTTAAGAATCGAGCCTGAGGCGCGAACTTTACGCGGGCTACCCTGAGGCGTGTTGACGCGGGGTACAGTTGAGCCTGACGAGGCCAACTGTCGCACACTTAAGGCGTGAACCTTACGCGGGTCGTGGCGACGTCGCACACCTGAGGCGTGAACCTTACGCGGGTTGTGACGACGAGTTACGGCATGAGCACGTTTTATGAGTGCTGTGATTAAACAAAAAGAAGAAATGAGATTGTATGTGATTACCTGCCGTGGCTGCTGCTTCGTTTTAGAATGTGATTATAATTGATAACCTGCAGGGCGTATGCATGTACCAAGGCAAGGTAGGAATGCCTGTGAATTGTTATTTACTCGATGAGTGAATTGGTGTCCTATGCGAGGTTTAGGCGGTCGACTTACTGAGATTTTATCTCATTAATTGTTGTTAACTATTTTCAAACCGTTAAGATGAATACCAGGATAGTGCGTTTCGGGGTTCCTATGGATCAGAGCCTCGAAATTAAATTGCATATGATCCCTGGTAAGGACTACCATTTCGAGCTTCACATTACGACCATCTGGGTCGACGAGGGGATAGCGCACTTGGTCCCCCACCGGTTCAAGGCGTGGTTTCTCCGGCATGGTGACGCCTTTTTTGGCCCGCTGAGGGGCTTTGACGGTCCTAACGAAAGTGCACCTGGAGGAGCGGCTTGGGATTCATCTAACGGAACAATCCCTGATGGTGCTGTGGAGGATCTGGATACTGACCCTGATGCGGAGAGTGATCCCGAGACCCCTCCTGGATACCGCTAGTTTTAGGTCGGGCTTGGGAAAGCCGACCTCTTTTTGCTAACCCTGTAGTATAGCGGAGATGAGTTAACCCGACCCCAGGTATCTTTTTGTCGGTCCGGTAGGAAGTGGCCAAAGTGTAAGGGCTTGTAAATATAGACTTCCTAGGGTTAACATGTTGATAAATAAAAAGGTGTGTTTTGGTATTGCTATTTGTTCTGTTGCTGGTGCTACTGTTTTTCCTGCTATTCCCGTTGTCGGGGGTTGTTTATGTTTCCGCATGCGCTAATTGAAAGATAAAATGAATGGGTAGTCTAATCTTGTGTCGATTTTTGACACGTAGGATTTCGTGGAAATCCTGTAAGATGAGCGATCCAGCACTAAGGGCCCCTAGACGAAAAGCGGCCCAAGGTCGAGTTGGTGCTAGAGGAAGGGCACAAGAGGATCCCCAGCCAGATCCAACACCAAGGGTCACTAGACGAAAGGCGACCCAAGACCAAACAAGTGCTCGAGGAAGAGCACCAGAGGACCCCCGACTAGACAGGATCCTGCAAGCTGTGGAAGCGATGGGGAATCTCATGGTGCAGCAAGCTCCGAATCAAAATGATGCTACTGCTGCTGCCGCTGCACCCAATGATATCCCGTTGGCTGGGAACGGGAATGGTGATCAACCAATGCATCGGGTGGTTGAGCAGTTTCTGAGGCTTAAACCGCCAATGTTCGCTGGAACAGGAGATCTTGAGGCTGCAACCCTCTGGATCAAGGAGTTGGAAAAGATCTTCGCATTGCTGAGATGCTCTGAAGAAGACAAAGTAACACTGGCTGTTTACCAACTGCAAGGTAACGCTAGTTCTTGGTGGGAAGCCACTCGAGGAAGGGTTTTTCCTGGTGGCATAGTCCCAGTGTGGGGTGCCTTCGTTGAAGCTTTCAACGAAAAGTACTTCTCGGACTGTGCGAAGGAACAGAAGATGACTAAATTTCTACAACTCCGCCAGAATCATCTGTTGGTAGACCAATATAAGGCGAAGTTCGCAGAGCTGTCAAGGTATGCACCGAGGTTGATTGAGGACCCGGTGGATAAGGCGAGAAGGTTTCGAGATGGCTTGAAATCGGAGATTAAAGCCCAATTAGTGCCTCTGAATCTCAGGGACTACGACGAGCTGTATAAAAGGGCTCAACTCGTCGAGAGGAACATGGCAGAGCGTGCAGCCGCATTTGGATCGCGGTTCACGCCTAATAGGGATAACCATCGATTCGGAAAAAGGCCGATGACTGGAGGAAAATACCCTATCCCTCCTAACCGAAAGAACGGCATTGGAAAGCCGGCTTATAACTCTTCTGGGATATGCCGACTCTGTAATAGAAGACATGGAGCAACCCCATGTCCTGCCAAGATGGGAGCCTGTTTTAGATGTGGTCAGTATGGCCACAGATACGGAGCTGTCCAGTTAAACCTTTTGGAGCATCAGCACCACCGCCGCAAGGAGGACAACCGTTGAGGAATGCCCCGCAGAACAATCTGAATCGACCCTCGATGCAAGGAAGGGTTTATGCTGTTACCCGACAGGAGGCGAAGGATTCGCCAACTGTTACAGGTACGGTCTCCTTGCACGACCATATTGCTTATGCTTTGTTTGATCCGGGAGCTACACATTCATTTGTTGCTAAGCAATTCGTGGATTTAGTGGGGTTAAGTCCGAAACCGTTGGAAACGGTTCTTTGTACTTCTACTCCGTTAAAGGATAACGTATTGTCTGCGGTGGGGTGTTCGGGTTGTAAGATAGTTATAGGCGGTAGAGAGGAAAGTATATATTCAATTGTGCTGGCGATGTATGACTTTGATGTCATCATCGGAATGGATTGGCTCACCAAGCAGCGAGCTACGATGGATTGCTATCGTAAAGTAATCAAATTTAACCCGCTGGGAATGGTTAGTTTTGAGTTCATTAGAAACAGAGGGTCCCCCTCGACTCCTTTGATTTCGTCGCTGGAGGTGACAATGTTGTTGGATAAAGGTTGCCAAGGTTATTTGGCAACTATGGTTAATACGTCGGTTGAAGAACCAAGGATGAAAGACATTGCTGTGGTACGAGACTTTTCCGATGCCTTTCCAAAAGAATTACCAGGGTTACCTCCAGAAAGGGAAATAGAATTCGTGATTGAGTTAGCCCCTGGAACAGAGCCGATTTCCAAGACACCGTACCGTATGGCATTGTCAGAGCTTAAGGAATTAAAGGTGCAGATGCAGTAACTGTTGGATAAAGGATTCATCCGCCCTAGTGCTTCGCCTTGGGGAGCACCAGTTCTGTTCGTAAGAAAGAAGGATGGGTCGTTGCGTCTCTACATCGATTATCGGCAACTCAATCAAGTGACGGTCAAGAACAAGTACCCGTTGCCAAGGATTAACGATTTGTTTGACCAACTTCAAGGAGCTTCGGTGTTTTCCAAGATAGACCTCAGGACGGGCTATCATCAGTTAAGAATTAAGAAGGAGGATATACCGAAGACAGCATTTCGTACACGCTATGATCATTATGAGTTTACTGTAATGCCGTTTGGTCTGACAAATGCCCCTGCTGCTTTCATGGATTTAATGAACCGTGTATTCAAGGAGTACTTAAACCGGTTCGTGATTGTGTTCATTGACGATATTCTAGTGTATTCAAGAAGTCCAGAAGAGCATGAACAGCACTTGAGGACAATTCTGCAGACCCTTAGAGAGCATAGGCTGTATGCTAAAATCAGTAAGTGCGAGTTTTGGTTAGCTCGCGTAGCTTTTCTTGGACACGTAATCTCTGGCGAAGGAATTGCCGTAGACCCTACCAAGATTGAAGCGGTTGTGGACTGGCCAAGACCAACGACCATAACAGAGATTCGAAATTTCTTGGGACTGGCAGGCTATTGTAGACGATTCGTAGAAAGGTTTTCTGCGATAGCTATGCCATTAACACGATTGCTGAGGAAGGATGAGAAGTTTGAATGGACTGCTAAGTGTGAGCGTAGTTTTCAAGAGCTTAAGCACAAGCTAACTACGGCTCCAGTCTTAACAATACCATCTGGTCCAGGAGGCTATGAAATCTACAGTGATGCGTCATTCAAAGGATTGGGCTGCGTTCTCATGCAACATGGAAGAGTGGTTGCATACGCGTCCCGACAGTTAAGACCTCATGAGTTGAACTACCCGACGCACGAATTGGAATTGGCAGCAATCGTCTTTGCTCTCAAGATTTGGAGACATTATCTCTGCGGAGAAAAGTTCCAAGTTTACACCGACCATCAGAGTCTCAAGTACCTGTTCTCGCAAAAGGAGTTGAACATGAGACAACGACGTTGGATGGAACTTCTGAAGGACTATGATTGCGACATTCTATACTATCCTGGTAAAGCCAACAAAGTGGCTGATGCGTTGAGTCGAAAATCAACAATTGCGCAAATGATGGTTCGAGAATGGCTTCTTCTCGAAGAAGTGCGAGATTCAGACTTTAAGTTTGAAAAAAGCCATCTGTCGAGTCTCATGGCTACATTAAGGATTGAACTCGAAGTGCAGGCAAAGGTTAAAGCCTTGCAATCGACAGATCCTGCGATCCAAAAGATTCTGCAAGAGGATTCAGCAAAAAGGAAAGCTGATTTTCAAGTAGCTGATGACGGAATATTAAAATTTCGTGGACGATTATGCGTACCCGACGATTTGGGGCTTAAGGAAGAAATTTTATCAGAAGCCCATCGTAGCAGCTACAGTGTTCATCCCGGCAGCACAAAGATGTATTAGAATTTGAGGCAGTATTATTGGTGGAATGGCATGAAGGCTGATATTGCCAAACACGTGGCTAAGTGTTTAACATGTCAGCAAGTAAAGGCGCAGCATTGCAAACCTGGTGGACTGCTGTAACCTCTTGAGATTCCAGAATGGAAATGGGAACATATCACAATGGATTTTGTGATGGGATTACCGAGGAGTCAACGAGGAAACGATTCCATTTGGGTTGTAGTCGATAGACTAACAAAGTCTGCACACTTTATCGTCGTACGAAAGGACTTTGCATTAGACAGATATGCTGATTTGTACGTGCGACAAATTGTTTGTCTTCATGGAGTTCCAGTGACGATCACTTCTGATCGAGACCCTAAGTTCACTGCAACTTTTTGGAAAACTTTACAGACTGCTTTAGGGACGAAGCTGCAATACAGCACTGCCTATCATCCGCAGACGGATGGCCAGTCAGAAAGAACAATTCAGACGCTCGAGGACATGTTGCGAGCATGCGTTTTGGATTTTAAGGGAAGTTGAGAAGAACAACTTCATCTTGTTGAGTTCGCCTACAACAACAGCTATCAACAGAGCATCAAAATGGCACCATTTGAAGCACTGTATGGTAGAGCCTGTAGAACTCCTGTGTGTTGGGACGAGGTTGGTGAATGAAAAATCACTGGTCCTGAGTTGGTGTAACAATCGTTAGATGCTGTCACAGTTATCAGGGAAAGACTAAAGACAGTCCAAAGCCGCCAGAAAAGTTATGCAGACAAGCGGCGTAGACCATTGGAATTCCAAGTGGGTGACCATGTTTTCCTCAAGGTGTCACCAATGCGAGGTACTTCGAGATTTGGCAAGAAAGGAAAGCTGAGTCCGAGGTACGTTGGACCTTTTGAAATCTTGGAAAGGATTGGGATTTTAGCCTATCGTCTCGCGTTGCCACCAAGACTTGCTCAAGTACATGATGTTTTTCACGTGTCCATGTTAAGGAAGTACGAGCTTGACCCTACTCATGTGCTTAACTTTGAAGAAATAGAAGTGGACGACAGAGTGTCGTACGTGGAACGACCAGTGAGAATAGAGGACAGAAAAGAGCAAGTGCTACGGAATAAGACAATTCCCTTGGTTAAAGTGCTTTGGCAACATCACGGAACAGAGGGAGCAACGTGGGAAAGCGAAGAAATAATGCGGTGCCAATATCCCTATCTTTTTGAGGATATTATGTAATAGTTTAAATTTCGAGGACGAAATTTCTATAAGGAGGGAAGAGTTATGATATCCCGAATTTCGACGATATGGAATACTGTAATATTCTGAATTTTCGACAGTATGAAATAATTGAAGGACGACCGTCGAAATTATTTCTTTTAGAACAATTTGCAAAAGGGGAAAAGAAAGAAGAGAATGGAAATAGAGGCCGTCGTCCACGGGTTTCGAACCAAGGACCTCCGCTGTCTCGTGCGCGTCTCGTGCGCCTGCCACTCGGCTAAGGCACGACTTCTGGGATATCAACGCCAAAGGTTTTAATTAAAGAATACGGCACACGAATAACGGAGGAGAATCAACCGAAGCCGTCGTCTGTGAGTTTCGAACTCGGGACTTCGGACTGTGCCGTCTCTTACCACTTGACTGAAGTTCGAACGGTGAGACAGAAGCGCCAAAAGTTTTATTTAATGGAAACGGCGCGTGAGTAATGGAGGAGGGGCAACCGAAGTCGCCGCCTCCAAGTTTCGAACCCAGGATCGAACCATTAGTTTCATTCCCGGATACCACTCGGCCGAGGCGCGAGTGGTGAAATCAAAGCGCCAGAATTTATATTTAAAGGAATCGGCGCGCTTCAGATGTCGTCGTTTTAGGTCAACAGAAACAACTTCAACTTCTGCAGAAAAACTCTAATTTTTCGCAGAAGAGACGTTTTGGGCTGGGCACGAACCGCCGGGCCTAATTTCTTTTAATTTCGGATTTCAAGAGGGCCCATAATGGAAAATTACCATTTTACCCCCTAAGCCCATTTTTGGCCCATTTTAAGAACCTATTGGGTTTTTAGCCCATTGGGCCGTCAAATTCAAACCCGAGCCCACGTGAGCAGGGTCAAGCCCACTTGGGTAGTGTGGGCCGTGAATAGTACCGAGTGAATAGTGCCAAATTGGAAAATTACCATTTTGCCCTCTTTGGCCCGTTTTGGCCCAAAATGAAGAACTCTTTGAATTTTAAGCCCGTTGGGCCCGAAAAAATTCGAGCCAAGCCTGCGTGACTAGTACAAGGCCCACGTGAATAGTGCCGGCCCGTACGATTAGTGTCAAGGGTGGAAATTACCCTTTTGCCCTTCTTGAAAGTGAAATTTTTGGAAGATTACATTTAATGCTTCAAGACAAGACTAATCAAAGCATTTGTCTTGCAATCTTCTCTCTTCCTCCTCCATGGCCGAAAATGAGGCCCCCCTCCCCCTTGTCTCATCTTATTTTATCTTGTCTTAATTTCTCACATTAAGTCAAATATTATTAATTTGCAAGAGGCCAAAAGCATTAAGTTTTTGAAGACTACACCTATTAACCTAAGACAAAGCTAATCAAGACTTGTCTTGCTTTTCTATTTGCCCCCCCTTTGGCCGAACCTACCTTCCTCTCTCTCTCTTTCCATTGCTTTCAATCCTTTTCTCAATTAATGGGCTTGAATGTTGTCTTGAAAATTCAAGACAACAAATGAGATATTTTGGGGAAAAAGTTGCATTATTGCAACCTTGGTTTAATGAAGTGCAAGACCACTCTCTCACTCTCCTTTTCACTCTTCACTTTTCATTTTCCATCTTGCAAGACCTCTCTCTCTCTTTCCTTGTACCATTCGGCCACCACCACCACCTCACTGCCGCCCCCTTCGCCGGCCACCAAGCCACCGCTGGTTCACCACCAAGCCCTCACCGAGCCACCGTGAGCCGCGCCGTGCCATCCACCACCGTGGACCATCCTCTTGCTGTCCACCTTACCGCCAGCCACCAAGCAAACCGCCACCGTCACCGTCTTCATGCCGTCGCCGCCGTCGTCGCCATGGTAGTCTCGCCGTTAAACGGTGAGTTTACCCCCTAATCCTTGATTAGACTACTAATTGCACTTAGGGTTAGTTAAGATGCAATTGGACTCTTAACTATGGTTAATTTGGCTAAACTATAGTTAGGTTAAGTTAATCTTGGTTAAGGTAGTTAACCTTGGTTAGGTTATGCTAATCTTGGTTAAGGTAGTTAACCTTGGTTAGGTTATGCTAATCTTGATTAGGGTAGTTAACCTTGGTTAGGTTAAACTAATCTTGATTAGGTTAATTAACCATGGTTAGGTTAATTAACCGTGGTTGGGTTAATTAACCCGAGTTGAGTTAATGCTTAGAATTTTATGCTGATTATGCTGAGCACGTTTATAATGAGATTGGCCGTAGAATTTATCTTCCATGTGCCTAAAAATATTTTTAGTAGTAAATAATGTATTTTTAATGTGGCATTGGTAATTGATGTGGCGATATGCTCGAATTCTGAATTTTATGTGATCGAATAATCCACTAGGCTTGAAATATGAGGCATGCAAAGTTTGGCATAAAAAGCACGTCGATGTGATCACGTGCGAATTTTATCGTGAAAATGGCATTAATTGATGTGTGAGCATGATCGTGGCATGAGTACATAAAATGTGGTATTTCCATGATTGTTTGATAAAATCAACCCTGAGGTGTGTTTACGCGGGGTTAAGGATTTTTACCCTGAGGCGTGTTTACGCGGGGTTAAGAATGATTACCCTGAGGCGTGTTTACGCGGGGTTAAGAATCGAGCCTGAGGCGTGAACTTTACGCGGGCTACCTTGAGGCGTGTTGACGTGGGGTATAGTTGAGCCTGACGAGGCCAACTGTCGCACACCTGAGGCGTGAACCTTACGCGGGTCGTGGCGACGTCGCACACCTGAGGCGTGAACCTTACGCGGGTTGTGACGACGAGTTACGGTATGAGCACGTTTTGTGAGTGCTGTGATTAAACAAAGAGAAGAAATGAGATTGTATGTGATTACCTGCCGTGGCTGCTGCTTCGTTTTAGAATGTGATTATAACTGATAACCTGCAGGGCGTGTGCATGTACCAAGGCAAGGTAGGAATGCCTGTGAATTGTTATTTACTTGATGAGTGAATTGGTGTCCTACGCGAGGTTTAGGCGGTCGACTTACTAATATTTTATCTCATTAGTTGTTGTTAACTATTTTCAGACCGTTAAGATGAATGCCAAGATAGTGCGTTTCGGGGTTCCTATGGATCAGAGCCTCGAAATTATATTGCATATGATCCCTGGTAAGGACTACCATTACGAGCTTCACATTACGACCATCTGGGTCGACGAGGGGATAGCGCACTTGGTCCCCCACCGGTTCAAGGCGTGGTTCCTCCGGCATTGTGATGCCATTTTTGGCCCGCTGAGGGGCTTTGATGGTCCTAACGAAGGTGGACCTGGAGGAGCGGCTTGGGATTCATCTGACGGAGCAATCCCTGATGGTGATGTGGAGGATCCAGATACTGACCCTGACGCGGAGAGTGATCCCGAGACCCCTCCTGGATACCGCTAGTTTTAGGTCGTGTTGGGAAAGCCGACCTCTTTTTGCTAATCCTGTAGTATAGCGGAGATGAGTTAACCCGACCCCAAGTATCTTTTTGTCGGTCCAGTAGGAAGTGGCCCAAGTGTAAGGGCTTGTAAATATAGACTTCCTAGGGTTAACATGTTGATAACTAAAAAGGTGTGTTTTGGTATTGCTGTTTGTTCTGTTGCTGGTGCTGCTGTTTTTCCTGCTATCCCCGTTGTCAGGGGTTGTTTATGTTTCCGCATGCGCTAATTGAAAGATAAAATGAATGGGTCGTCGACGCGTCCTGGGACGTCGAAATTTTATTAACCATTGGACAAGTGAAAAGGGATGGTCGCGCGCTCGAGGGTTCGGGGCGTGACATAGGGTCCCCCTGAAGAAACTGGCTTTTGAGCATTCGAACTTCAGACATCTCTGGTCGAACAGATGGATCCTCATGTGTGCACAACAATGCCAATTGGACCAGAAGCATTTTCCCTATGCAAAGACATCATTCTTCAGTGTGAACTTACTTGTGCGGACGAACTCGGGGCCAATGTAACCACGTGTGCCATGGGGTGAAGTGGGGACGTAAACATCTTCATAGCGACCACAGAATGAAGAATCGGAGTCGTACCACTCAATGGTCCCTTCCTCTACTATTCCCTAGGAAGCGCAAACTCTTTCTTGGGCTAGTCGAACAACGTTTCTGAAATCATATGCGATGCTTACACATCGTTTTCGCAGAACATGGTGTGGAGATGTCGATTGGAAAATGAAACGTTTCTGGTGGAATGTGGAGGATAATATATCACATTTCCTAGCACCAAAATGTTAGGGAAGTGTCTGCAAGCTTAACAATGCTGGCAGGTTGTGAATAAAACAGTTCTTTAACTTCAACGAACGCGCTGCTGAGTGCAAAATTTGGATGGGCATCGTTGAAAGAAAGAGATAGACTATGAAGGGTTAAGAGTCATGGAAAGCGAAGTACTTACGCAATTAATCCTACCTTGAGCATGTTGTTAAACCTTGGGCTTCAAGGATATGGGAGACCATCGCAACTAGTAGGGAAGTGCTGCGTTGAGGACTGTGCTATCAAATTGGCGATGGAAAATTAGTAGATGCTTGGCGCGATCCTTGGGTTCTGGGCATGCGCAAGTAACAAAAGCAAGGCCGAGAACAGAGGAGACCAATGCATTTCCCCTAAAAGTCGGTGAACTATTCGAAGAGAATGGCCCAACTTGAGTGATATGAGAGCAGAAACTGAGCTGCATCGAATGCTCGGGTGCCCTATTGCTAGAATTGGGTGGAGGCACAGTCTGTCGGGGATTTACTCATAAGCATGACCAGCAGCAATATTCCAGGAATTCTTGAAAATTTTGCTATCCTTCCAATAGACTTACGGGCGTTAGAGCGGCAAGGAGAGAATTCATTACTTTCGCTGCCATTCTTTCTGAGGAAGTTTGGCGGCTGCGGAATGCTAAGGTCCATGACGACGTAGAGGTTTCCAAGGATTTGGTCAAGAAGATCAATCCTAGATTCCAATACGTTATTCAGCTAGAGAACTCTCCAGTGGAAAAGAAACCAGCCCGTGATGCCAACACCCTTTGGAGACCACCAGATCCTGAAAACGTCAAATTTAACTATGATGCAGCACGGAAGGAGGGCATTGGACAGGTTGCTGTTGTTGCCAGGGAGCGTGAGGGGACGGATCAACGGAGCTTGGATCAGAAGAGTGAGAACCCAGACACCTCTAGACGGAAGCAGCTATAACTGTGTACTGCGTCGAGTTTAGGGAGATTGTCAATTGCTGTACTCGATGATTTCGGGAATAGCCCAGAATGTTGAATGGCGACTGAATTCTCTTATTGGTGATCTGAAGAACAAATTTTCTCAACATCAGTTGTGGAAATTCGACTGGATTCCCCGTGAGACTAATGGTTTTTGCTCATAATTTAGGACAACTAGTGCTCTTTCATCAGTAGTACATTCATGTTTGAGAACTGTCTAGCTTTCAAATCTGCTTTGGTCGTACTCCGAACTAGGTTTCATCTGATGACATCAGTAAAATGGCTAGAAGTAGCTGAAATGGCCCAGGTAGGTGTGAATCGTGGAAAGTGCATACCCGGATTTTACAAGTTCCAACTTGAGCCTACAAGTAGTTCATGTGCAATGTTGCCTTGTAATTGGTGGCTCCCATCACCGAGCAACCTCTCAAAAGCTTCATAGGAGTTTGTCTCACAGAGAAGAAAGTCAAAACCAACTCGTCCATCCATATCCTCCTCAAAAACAAGATACAGATTTGAAAGATGCAGGCAGAGAATCAAAGAGCAAACAACTTGGATTTTCTTGCATATACAAGGATTGATGTGCACGAAGACGCACGTGCAACCGATGTTATCAGTGTCTTCTAAGGACTACTTTTATGGTGGCCTTTAAATTTCGTTAGAACAATAGAGCTTTCTTACTAAACTCAAACAATCATTCACCACTAATTTGATAGATTAAGAGGTGACACTTTGAATCTTTATCTCAGCTTCTAGTTTTCAATTTGACGACAAATGTACAAGATAGCAGTCATTGCATGAAGAATGTGCTATATGTCTCGAAAAGATGGAGGAAAGTATAACAGAAAGATCATACAAATGAAAGTGAAGAGGAACATATAGAGTCTAGGAAGAGATAAACATAGAAGCTAAAACTTGTTATTGAAGGTAAAAGGCATATGGTGATGATGCAGCATTGACATGCCAGTCATGGAGGAATCCCCAGAGGAGAAGGAGAAGGAGGGAAAGAGTAGTACGGAGTTGAGTCACACTCACTTTGACTCCAACTACTCCTTGAACTAGGGTCCCCCCGAAGAAACTGGCTTTCGAGCATTCGAACCACTTCAGACATCTCTGGTCGAACAGATGGATCCATGTGTGCGCACAACAATGCCAACGGGAGCAGTCGCTCTGCTTCTTCTTCCACGTAATTCCCCTGCAAATTGGGATCGATCACCCTTTCCAACTCGTTCTTGTTCATAGAATCACCAATCCATTCCTCCAAACTGAGATTTCCATCACGCGCCAACAAACGAAGTTTCATAGTTCGCCTTCCCGAGATGAGCTCGAGAAGTATATTCCCGTATGCAAAGACATCATTCTTTAGTGTGCACTTTCCTGTGTAGACGAACTCGGGGGCAATAAACCCCAATGTGCCACAGATGGGGGTGTTCACATAAACATCTTCATAGCGATGAAAGAATTGAGAATCGGAGCCAGAATCAGCTGAGCACGTGGGCCACTCAATAGTCCCTTCCTCAACATTGCTCTCATGCATGATTACGGCAACACTTGATCCTCCTATCACGGCCTCAAAATGCTCATTCAGCAGTATATATAACGGGCAGATGTTGCGATGCATGATCTTGATGTTACCTTGATTGTGAAGGTGTGCAAGCCCCCTCGCTGCTCCCAAAGCTATCTGCTTGCGAGTATTCCAATTGAGAGATCGGGCAAACCGATCCGGTCTCTTTGTAAGATTGTACCATAGGGTATTGTTGATCATCAAGGGATACACCAGTAAGAGCTCTTTCTTGGTTCTGCAAAAGCCCCTCAGGCATAGCACGTTTGGGTGCGTCGAAACTGTGCTTCCCACTTGCATTTCTGCTTCGAACAGCTCTTCCCTTCACACTCTCTTTACTGCCACAGGCGAACCATCGGCCAAGCGCCCCCCTGTAAACCTTGCCAAATCCACCTTCCCCCAAGAAGTTGTTGCGGCTAAAGTTGTGTGTCGCGACTCGGAGCTCCTTTAGAGAGAAGCTTTTAGGAGGTGTCGGGTCGGCTTCAACGGACGAGGTAAAACTGAAGGTTCTGAGATTGAACACCATGGTTAAGCGGGGAAAAAGGTAGATTCTTCTCAAGCACAAATGGATCGATCTCTCGGTTGGTAGTGATTGGTTTGGGAATACCTTCTGCTCATCCAAAGAGGCTTGCTTGTATACACAGTTTTTTATAACTCCAATTGGGATTGCGCCTGCCTCACCCACGACTGGTTTTGGTCGGTGTGAATAAACGATATGGTAAGGAAAAGTCGTTGGATTGTTACGATTGTAGTGTAGGCTGATGTCAATGTGTGGGGCCATCTCACTCCAAAGCCTTCCCGTGAGCAGCTTCGTGGAAAGAGAGAGCGAGAGAGAGGTTTCATTGCCTGGAAGCTCCCAAATTTGACAAAATGTGCAATAAATATAAAGCAAGTTTTGCATAATTCTCCTAGTATTCTTGGATTGCACGCATTGAAATATCTAGATGTGAAGAGCACTAGTCCTTTTTCTTTACTACATGGGCTGTACATTACATGGAAGAGCTATAAACTGTTGCGTATTCTTGAAGATCCATACTTCTAATTACTCGTACTTGGAACACGTGCATTATATGTCGATTGATCATATTGCAATTTTAATGAAAAAATTTCCATATCAGTGGAAATACTAGCATTATATGTCGATTGACCATGGTTGTATGGAGAACGACGATTCGAACTCTAAACCCGTCCTTTTCCCTCGACACCCCGCATCGATGGAAAAGAGGGCCATGACAATCAAGACAGAATCATTATGTCTCTAGAGTAACAAAAGGAAACTTCCTACTTGTTTATGAACCAATGAATTGAGGAAAACAATTCAATGGTTTTCTATTCAACGACCAACAAATTTGTTCACGTTACATTTCCAGACGAATCATCACGGGGCTTTGTCGGGTGCATGTGCATTTAGTGCACCTGAACCTACAGTTAGATTGATCCTATTTGAAAAGAGTATTGAATTGATTAATTTTATGGATTAATACCATTAAAGATCTCGAACTAGTACTCATGATACATATACTTCAAACTAATTATCGTCTTGCAAAAATCTCAAACTGGTAATGTCACGCCCTCGGCCCTCGAGCACGCGAACATCCTTATCACTTATTCTTTGGGTTAGTAAAATTGCGACGTCTCAGGACGCGTCGACGACCCATTCATTTTATCTTTCAATTAACGCATGCGGAAACGAATAACAATCACCTGACAGCAGGGATAGCAGGAAAAACAGCGGAATAAACATCAGAACAACATCCATAACAAAACTCACATTTTTATTTATATACTTGTTAACCCTAGGAAGTTATAATTACAAGCCCTCACTTTCGAGCCACTTCCTAACTAGACCAACAAAAAGATACTGGGGGTCGGGTTAACTTAAACTTCCCTACGCGAGATGTGATATCCCAAATTTCGACGATGTGGAATAATATAATATTCCAAATTTTCGATAGTATGAATTAATCCAAGGACGATCGTCGAAATTAATTGTTTCAGAACAATTTACAAAAAGGGAAAAGAAAGAAGAAAATGGAAATAGAGGCCGTCGTCCACGGGTTTCGAACCGCGGACCTCTGCTGTCTCGTGCGCGTCTCGTGCGCCTGCCACTCGACTAAGGCACGACTTCTGGGATAACAACGCCAAAGGTTTTATTTAAAGTATACGGCACACGAATAACGGAGGAGAATCAACCGAAACCGTCGTCTGTGAGTTTCGAACTCGGGACTTCGGACTGTGCCGTCTCTTACCACTCTACTGAAGTTCGAACGGTGAGACAGAAGCGCCAAAAGTTTTATTTAATGGAAACGGCGCGCGAGTAATGGAGGAGGGGCAACCGAAGTCGCCGCCTCCAAGTTTCGAACTCAGGATCGGACCATTAGTTTCATTCCCGGATACCACTCGGTCAAGGCGCGAGTGGCGAAATCAAAGCGCCAAAATTTATATTTAAAGGAATCGGCGCGCTTCAGATGTCGTCGTTTTAGGTCAACAGAAACGACTTTAGCTTTTGCAGAAAAACCCTAATTTTTCGCAGAAGAGACGTTTTGGGCTGGGCACGAACTGCCGGGCCTATTTTCTTTTATTTTCGGATTTCAAGAGGGCCCATAATGGAAAATTACCATTTTACCCCCGAAGCCCATTTTTTGGCCCATTTTAAGAACCTATTGGGTTTTTAGGCTATTGGGCTCGTCAAATTCAAACCCGAGCCCATGTGAGTAGTGTTAAGCCCCCTTGAGTAGTGCGGGCTGTGAATAGTGCCGAATGAATAGTGTGATATCCCGATTTTCGACGATGTGGAATACTGTACTATTCTGAATTTTCGACAGTATGAATTTAATCGAAGGACGATCGTCGAAATTAATTGTTCTAGAACAATTTGCAAAAAGGAAAAGAAAGAAAAGAATGGAAACAGAGGCCGTCGTCCATGGGTTTCGAACCGCAGACCTCCGCTGTCTTGTGCGCCTGCCACTCGGCTAAGGCACGACTTCTGGGATTTCAACGCCAAAGGTTTTATTTAAAGTATACGGCACACGAATAACGGAGGAGAATCAACCGAAGCCGTCGTCTGTGAGTTTCGAACTCGGGACTTCGAACTGTGCCGTCTCTTACCACTCGACTGAAGTTCGAACGATGAGACAGAAGCGCCAAAAGTTTTATTTAATGGAAACGGCGCGTGAGTAAGGGAGGAGGGGCAACCGAAGTCGCCGCCTCCAAGTTTCGAACCCAGGATCGGACCATTAGTTTCATTCCCGGATACCACTCGGGCAAGGCGCAAGTGGCGAAATCAAAGCGCCAAAATTTATATTTAAATGAATCGGCGCGCTTCAAACGTCGTCGTTTTAGGTCAACAGAAACGACTTCAACTTTTGCAGAAAAACCCTAATTTTCCGTAGAAGAGACATTTTGGGCTGGGCACGAACCGACGGGCCTAATTTCTTTTATTTTCGGATTTCAAGAGGGCCCATAATGGAAAATTACCATTTTACCCCCGAAGCCCATTTTAAGAACCTATTGGGTTTTTAGCCCATTGGGCCGTCAAATTCAAACCCGAGCCCATGTGAGCAGTGGCAAGCCCACTGGAGTAGTGCGGGCCGTGAATAGTGTCGAATGAATAGTGCCAAATTGGAAAATTACCATTTTGCCCTCTTTGGCCCGTTTTGGCCCAAAATGAAGAACTCATTGAATTTTAAGCCCGTTGGGCCCGTAAAAATTCGAGCCAAGCCCACGTGACTAGTACAAGGCCCACGTGAATAGTGCCAGCCCGTACGAATAGTGTCAAGGGTGGAAATTACCCTTTTGCCCTTTTTGAAAGTGAAATTATTGGAAGATTGCATTAAATGAGTTAAGACAAAGTTAATTAAGACTTTTGACTTGCTTTTCTTCATGGTCTTCCCCCCTTGGCCGAAATTTGAGCCCCCCTAGCCTCATCTTATCTCATCTTGTCTTATCTTCTTTAATTTAATTCAAGAAGCCTTGAATTATTGGAAGCCTTAGGTTGATGTCTTGAAAAAAATATCAAGACAACTCTCTCTCTTTCACTCTTCATCCTTTCATTTTCTTCTTGCAACTTTGCTCTCTTTCTCTCCTTTTCCCTTGCACCATTCGGCCACACCACCACCTCACCGCCGCCCCCCCTTCGCCGGCCACCAAACCTCCACCGAACCGCCGTGCCCTTGCCGCTGTGCCGAGCTATTCACCACCGTGAGCCGCCCCCTTGCCGTCCAACTTGTCGCCGGCCAACAAGTGAGCCACCACCGTCACCGTCTTCGCGTCGTCGCCGCCGTCGTCGCCGTGGTAGTCTCGCCGTTAAACGGTGAGTTTACCCCCTAATCCTTGATTAGGCTACTAATTGCACTTAGGGTTAGTTAAGATGCAATTAGACTCTTAACTATGGTTAATTTAGATAAACTATAGTTAGGTTATGCTAATCTTGGTTAAGATAGTTAACCTTGGTTAGGTTATGCTAATCTTGATTAGGATAGTTAACCTTGGTTAGGTTAAACTAATCTCGATTAGGTTAATTAACCATGGTTAGGTTAATTAACCATGGTTGGGTTAATTAACCCGAGTTGAGTTATGATGAGGATTTTATGCTGATTGTGCTGGACATATTTATATCGAGATTGGTTATGGAATTAATGTCCCTCGTGCCTAAAATAATTTTTGTAGAAAATGATACATTTTTAATGTGACATTGGAAATCGACGTGGAGATATGCCGAATGTTGAATATTACGTGATCGAATAATCCACTAGGCTTGAAACGTGAAGCATGCAAAGTTTGGCGTCAATAGCACGTCGCTGTGATCACGTGTGAATTTTATTGTGAAAATGGCATTAATTGATGTGTGATCATGATCGTGGCCTGCATGCAGAAAATGTGATATTTCCATGATTGTTTGATAACATTTACCATGAGGCGTGTTGACGCGGGGTTAAGGAATTTTTACCCTGAGGCGTGAACTTTACGCGGGGTTAAGGATTATCACCCTTAGGCGTGTTTACGCGGGGTTGAGCATTAAGCCTGAGGCGTGAACTTTACACGGGCTACCCTGAGGCGTGTTGACGCGGGGTTAGTTGAGCCTGACGAGGCCAACTGTCGCACACCTGAGGCGTGAACTCTACGCGGGTAGTGGCGATGTCATACACTTGAGGCGTGAACTTTACGCGGGTTGTGACGATGGGTTATGGAATGAGCACGTTTCATGAGTACGTGGTGAAATGGCAAGAGGAAATAAGATTTCGTCTGATTTCATGTCTTGACTGATGCGTTGCTTTAGCATGCGATTATAACTGATAATATGCAGGGCGTGTGCATGTGCCAAGGCGAGGTGAGAATGCCTGTGATTTGTTGATGGTTTGGTGTGAAGTTGAGTCTCGAGCCTGTGATAGGTTGAGTAGAGCGAGCGTTGCTCGCAATTGATCTGCTATCGACATTAAGTTGCATGTTTAGGGTTTACCCTAGGTGAATTGGTGTCCTACGCGAGGCTTAGGCGGTTAACTCGCTGAGATTTATATCTCATTTGTTGTTGTTAACCATTTTTCAGGTCCGTAGAACGGAAGGCCAACGGGTACGGTTCAAGGTACCCTTGTGTAGAGGAGATAGGTTAACCCCGACCTCAGTACCTTTTTTTGTTGGTCGTGTAGGAAGTGGCCTGACAGTGAAGGCTTGTAAATATAAACTTCCTAGGGTTAACATGTTGATAAATAAAAAGTTGTGTTTTGGTAATGCCATTTGTTCTATTGTTGGTGCCGCTGTTTTTCCGGCTATCCCTGCTGTCAGGGGTTGTTTTACGTTTCCGCATGCGCTAATTGAAAGATAAAATGAATGGGTCGTCGACGCGTCCTGGGACGTCGAAAATTTTATTGACCCGATGGACAAGTGACAGGGATGGTCGCGTGCTCGAGGACTCGGGGCGTGACAAATAGTGCCAAATTGGAAAATTACCATTTTGCCCCGTTGGTCCGTTTTGGCCCAAAATGAAGAACCCATTGAATCTTAAGCCCGTTGAGCCCGTAAAAATTCGAGCCAAGCCCACGTGAATAGTATAAGGCCCACGTGAATAGTGCCGGCCCGTACGAATAGTGTCAAGGGTGGAAATTACCCTTTTACCCTTCTTGAAAGTGAAGTTTTTGGAAGATTGCATTTAAATGAAGCAAGACAAAGCTAATTAAGGTTTGGTCTTGTTTTTCTTCATGCACCCCCTTTGGCCGAACCTATCCCTCTCTCTCTCTCTCTCTCTCCATTGCTTTCCATCCTTGTCTCAATTAAATGGACTTGAATGTTGTCTTGAAAATTCAAGACAACAAGTGAGATATTTTGGAAAAAGGTTGCATTATTGCAACCTAGGTTTAATGAAGTTGCAATACCACTCTCTCTCTCCTTGTCCCTTTCTTTCTTGTCCAATAATTTTGGCTTGAAAGTTGTCTTGAATTCAAGAGGACAAGTTGCATTATTTGAGTGCAATAATGCGAGTTGGATAAGATTTGCAAGACAACTCTCACTCTCTCTCTTTCACTCTTCATTTCTCTCTTTTTCCTCTCAAATTCGGAGCTCCCCCTCTCTCTTCCATTTTCTCCACTTTTCCTTCTTGTTTTGGCTCCCAAATCTTGTCGCCGAACCCCCCAAGCCATACCACACCTTTGCCAAGCTCAAACCGCGCTCTTGGGGCCGTTCGGGGCGCCGTTGCCACCGTACATCGCCGTGTAGCCGCGCCGTGCCAAACCGAGTCGAGCCGCCGTCAAGACCCATTTTCCGTCTACGCGCCTAGCCGAGCCACCACCATCACCGTCTTCACGCCGTCACCGCCGTCGTCGCCGTAGTAGTCTCGCCGTTAAACGGTGAGTTAACCCCCTAATCCTTGATTAGGCTACTAATTGCACTTAGGGTTAGTTTAAGGTGCAATTAGACTTTTAACTATGGTTAGTTTGGCTAAACTATAGTTGGGTTAAATTAATCTTGGTTAGGTTAATAGACTATGATTAAGTTAGTTGACCTTGGTTAGGTTAGTTAACCATAGTTGGGTTAGTTAACCTTGGTTAGGTTAATTAACCATGGTTAGGTTAATTAACCATGGTTGGGTTAATTAACCATGGTTAGGTTAATTAACCATGGTTGGGTTAATTAACCCGGGTTGAGTTAATGGTTAGAATTTTATGCTGATTATGCTGGACATGTTTATGATGAGATTGGCCGTAGAATTTACCTTCCATGTGCCTAAAAATATTTTAGTAGAAAATAATGTACTTTTATTGCGGTATTGGTAATTGATGTGGCGATGTGCTCGAATGCTGAATGTTATGTTGTCGAATAATCGGTTAGGCCTGAAAAGTGAGGCATGCAAAGTTTGGCATAAAAAGCACATCGGTGCGATCACGTGCGAATTTTATTGTGAAAATGACAATATTTTATATGTGAGCACGATCATGGCTTGAGTACGGAAAATGGGGC
>BCNH02000011.1:10810695-10839760 GCA_001662345.2 Metrosideros polymorpha var. glaberrima | reverse complement strand
ACATTCAAGCCCATTAATTGAGAAAAGGATTGAAAGCAATGGAAAGAGAGAGAGAGGAAGGTAGGTTCGGCCAAAGGGGGGGGGCAAATAGAAAAGCAAGACAAGTCTTGATTAGCTTTGTCTTAGGTTAATAGGTGTAGTTTTCAAAAACTTAATGCTTTTGGCCTCTTGCAAATTAATAATACTTGACTTAATGTGAGAAATTAAGACAAGATAAGATAAGATGAGACAAGGGAGAAGGGGGGCCTCATTTTCGGCCATGGAGGAGGAAGAGAGAAGATTGCAAGACAAATGCTTTGATTAGCCTTGTCTTGAAGCATTAAATGTAATCTTCCAAAAATTTCACTTTCAAGAAGGGCAAAAGGGTAATTTCCACCCTTGACACTAATCGTATGGGCCGGCACTATTCACATGGGCCTTGTACTAGTCACGTGGGCTTAGCTCGAATTTTTACGGGCCCAACGGGCTTAAAATTCAATGAGTTCTTCATTTTGGGCCAAAACGGGCCAAAGAGGGCAAAATGGTAATTTTCCAATTTGGCACTATTCACTCTGTACTATTCACGGCCCACACTACTCAAGTGGGCTTGACCCTGCTCACGTGGGCTCGGGTTTGAATTTGACGGCCCAATGGGCTAAAAACCCAATAGGTTCTTAAAATGGACCAAAAATGGGTTTCGGGGGTAAAATGGTAATTTTCCATTATGGGCCCTCTTGAAATCCGAAAATAAAAGAAATTAGGCCTGGCGGTTCGTGCCCAGCCCAAAACGTCTCTTCTGCGAAAAATTAGGGTTTTTCTGCAGAAGTTGAAGTCGTTTCTGTTGATCTAAAACGACGACGTCTGAAGCGCGCCGATTCCTTTAAATATAAATTCTGGCGCTTTGATTTCACCACTCGCGCCTCGGCCGAGTGGTATCCAGGAATGAAACTAATGGTCCGATCCTGGGTTCGAAACTTGGAGGCGGCGACTTCGATTGCCCCTCCTGTCACGCCCCGAACCCTCGAGCGCGCGACCATCCCTTTTCACTTGCCCAATGGTCAATAAAATTTCGACGTCCCAGAACGCGTCGACGAACCATTTATTTTTATCTTTCAATTAGCGCAAGTGGAAACATAAATAACCCCTAACAGCGGGGATAGCAGGAAAAACAACATCACTAACAACAGAACCAACAGCAATACCAAAACACACCTTTTTATTTATCCACATATTAACCCTAGGAAGTCTATATTTACAAGCCCTTACACTTGGGCCACTTCCTACCGGACCGACAAAAAGATACCTGAGGTCGGGTTAACTCACTCCGCTATACTACAGGGTTAGCAAAAAGAGGTCGGCTTTCCCAAGCCCGACCTAAAAGTAGCGGTAACCAGGAGGGGTCTCGGGATCACTCTCCGCGTCAGGGTCAGTATCCGGATCCTCCACATCACCATCAGGGATTGCTCCGTCAGATGAATCCCAAGCCGCTCCTCCAGGTCCACCTTCGTTAGGACCGTCAAAGCCCCTCAGCGGGCCAAAAATGGCATCACCATGCCGGAGGAACCACGCCTTGAACCGGTGGGGGACCAAGTGCGCTATCCCCTCGTCGACCCAGATGGTCGTAATGTGAAGCTCGTAATGGTAGTCCTTACCAGGGATCATCTGCAATTTAATTTCGAGGCTCTGATCCATAGGAACCCCGAAACGCACTATCCTGGCATTCATCTTAACGGTCTGAAAATAGTTAACAACAACTAATGAGATAATATCTCAGTAAGTCGACCGCCTAAACCTCGCGTAGGACACCAATTCACTCATCGAGTAAATAACAATTCACAGGCATTCCTACCTTGCCTTGGTACATGCACACGCCCTGCAGGTTATCAGTTATAATCACATTCTAAAACGAAGCAACAGCCACGGCAGGTAATCACATACAATCTCATTTCTTCTCTTTGTTTAATCACAGCACTCATAAAACGTGCTCATGCCGTAACTCGTCGTCACAACCCGCGTAAGGTTCACGCCTCAGGTGTGCGACAGTTGGCCTCGTCAGGCTCAACTATACCCCACGTCAACACGCCTCATGGTAGCCCGCGTAAAGTTCACGCCTCAGGCTCGATTCTTAACCCCGCGTAAACACGCCTCAGGGTAATCATTCTTAACCCCGCGTAAACACGCCTCAGGGTAATAATCCTTAACCCCACGTAAACACGCCTCAGGGTTGATTTTATCAAACAATCATGGAAATACCATATTTTCTGCACTCATGCCACGATCATGCTCACACATCAATTAATGCCATTTTCACGATAAAATTCGCACGTGATCACATCGACGTGCTTTTCATGCCAAACTCTGCATGCCTCACATTTCAAGCCTAATGAATCATCGATCACATAAAATTCAGCATTCGAGCATATCGCCACATCAATTACCAATGCCACATTAAAAGTACATTATTTTCTACTAAAATATTTTTAGGCACGTGGAAAGTAAATTCTACGGCCAATCTCATTATAAACGTGCCCAGCATAATCAGCATAAAATTCTAAGCATTAACTCAACTCGGGTTAATTAACCCAACCATGGTTAATTAACCTAACCAGGGTTAATTAACCTAACCATGGTTAATTAACCTAACCGAGATTAGTTTAACCTAACCAAGGTTAACTATCCTAATCAAGATTAGCATAACCTAACCAAGGTTAACTATCTTAACCAAGATTAACTTAACCTAACTATAGTTTAGCCAAATTAACCATAGTTAAGAGTCTAATTGCATCTTAACTAACCCTAAGTGCAATTAGTAACCTAATCAAGGATTAGGGGGTAAACTCACCGTTTAACGGCGAGACTACCACGGCGACGGCGGCGGCGTGAAGACGGTGACGGTGGCGGTTTGATTGGTGGCCGGCGGCAAGGTGGACGGCAAAAAGGGTGGTCCACGGTGGTAGATGGCACGACGCGGTGGTGACGGCATGGCGGCGCGGCGCGGCTCACGGTGGCTCGGTGAGGGCTTGGTGGTGAACCGGCGGTGGCTTGGTGGCCGAATGGTACAAGGAAAGAGAGAGAGAGGTCTTGCAAGATGGAAAATGAAAAGTGAAGAGTGAAAAGGAGAGAGAGAGAGTGGTCTTGCACTTCCTTAAACCAAGGTTGCAATAATGCAACTTTTTCCCCAAAATATCTCATTTGTTGTCTTGAATTTTCAAGACAACATTCAAGCCCGGGGGGGGGGGGGGGGCAAGTAGAAAAGCAAGACAAGTCTTGATTAGCTTTGTTTTAGGTTAATAGGTGTAGTCTTCAAAGACTTAATGCTTTTGGCTTCTTGCAAATTAATATGTCTTGACTTAAGGAGATTAATCAAGACAAGATAAGATAAGATAAGACAAGGAGGAAGGGGGGGCCTCATTTTCGGCCATGGAGGAGGAAGAGAGAAGATTGCAAGACAATTGATTTGATTAGCTTTGTCTTGAAACATTAAATGCAATCTTCCTAAAAAAAATCACTTTCAAGAAGGGCAAAAGGGTAATTTCCACCCTTGACACTATTCATATGGGCCGGCACTATTCACTTGGGCCTTGTACTAGTCACGTGGGCTTGGCTCGAATTTTTACGGGCCCAACGGGCTTAAAATTCAATGAGTTCTTCAATTTGGGCCAAAACGGGCCAACGAGGGCAAAATGGTAATTTTCCAATTTGGCACTATTCATTCGACACTATTCATGGCCCGCACTACTCAAGTGGGCTTGCCACTGTTCACATGGGCTCGGGTTTGAATTTGACGGCCCAATGAGCTAAAAACCCAATAGGTTCTTAAAATGGGCCAAAAATGGGCTTCGGGGGTAAAATGGTAATTTTCCATTATGGGCCCTCTTGAAATCCGAAAATAAAAGAAATTAGGCCCGGCGGTTCGTGCCCAGCCTAAAACGTCTCTTCTACGAAAAATTAGGGTTTTTCTGCAAAAGTTGAAGTTGTTTCTGTTGACCTAAAACGACAACGTTTGAAGCGCGCCGAATCCTTTAAATATAAATTTTGGCGCTTTGATTTCGCCACTCGCGCCTTGCCCGAGTGGTATCCGGGAATGAAACTAATGGTCCGATCCTGGGTTCGAAACTTGGAGGCAGCGACTTCGGTTGCCCCTCCTCCATTACTCACGCGCCGTTTCCATTAAATAAAACTTTTGGCGCTTCTGTCTCACCGTTCGAACTTTAGTCGAGTGGTAAGAGACGGCACAGTCCGAAGTTCCGAATTCGAAACTCACAGACGACGGATTCGGTTGATTCTCCTCCGTTATTCGTGTGCCGTATACTTTAAATAAAACCTTTGGCGTTGTTATCCCAAAAGTCGTGCCTTAGCCGAGTGGCAGGCGCACAAGACGCGCACGAGACAGCGGAGGTCCTTGGTTCGAAACCCGTGGACGACGGCCTCTGTTTCCATTCTCTTCTTTCTTTTTCTCTTTTGCAAATTGTTCTAAAAGAAATAATTTCGACGATCGTCCTTCGATTATTTCATACTGTCGAAATTCAGAATATTACAGTATTCCACATCGTCGAAATTCGGGATATCACACCTCCTCCATTACTCACGCGCCATTTCCATTAAATAAAACTTTTGGCGCTTCTGTCTCACCGTTCGAACTTCAGTCGAGTGGTAAGAGACAGCACAGTCCGAAGTCCCGAGTTCGAAACTCATAGACGACGGCTTCGGTTGATTCTCCTCCGTTATTCGTGTGCCGTATTCTTTAATTAAAATCTTTGGCATTGATATCCTAGAAGTCGTGCCTTAGCCGAGTGGCAGGCGCACGAGACGCACACGAGACAGCGAAGGTCCTTGGTTCGAAACCCGTGGACGACGACCTCTGTTTCCATTCTCTTCTTTCTTTTCCCCTTTTGCAAATTGTTCTAAAAGAAATAATTTTGACGGTCGTCCTTCGATTATTTCATACTGTCGAAAATTCAGAATATTACAGTATTCCACATCGTCGAAATTCGGGATATCACAATAAGCCTACCCATCATCAAAGCAAGCCCAAGTCCATCCAAGAAGGCTCGCTGGATCTATCAAAATTCAAAGCTCGCAAAAGTTGACAGCTATCATGACCATTGAATTCATCACACTCCCCATGGAATAGGCATAATTAGAGCCATCAAATGGGTGGGTCGGGTCAGGTCGGGTCGGGTTTGGGTTGGATCGAAAATGGTCCAACCCAAATTGACATATTTAACCCGTTTTGACCCATTTTTACTAAGCACAAATTTAGCGACTCATACACGACCTGACCCGACCTATATATTTAAAACACATTCATATTAATCAATTTAAGAAAATTTATTTCTTATAATTTTTGAAAAATATATATTCCTAAATATTATGGATAATTTTTATAATTTTAAAAAATATATTTCTAAAATATTATGGATAATTTTTATAATTTTTTTAAAATAATTTTTATAATTTTTATAATTTTTTATTTTTTATTTTTTCTCCTTCCTCCGCCCTCCGCCAACTGCTCTTGCTCCACCGGTCGTCGACGGCCTTGCAACCAGCCACAGAGGCGAGCGACCTCGAGGCTTGCCAGATCAGCGAGCTGCGAGGCTCCGCCGATCCCGACGAGCTCGAGGCTTGCCAAATTGGCGAGCTGCGAGGCTCCACCGAGGCCGGCGACCTTGAGACTCGCCAGATCTGTGAGCTGCGAGGCTCCGCCGAGGCCGGCGACCTCAAGGCTCGCCAAATCGCGACCTCAAGCTCGGCCGACCTCGGGTGAGCGAACTCGAGGCTCGGCCGATCTCGGCGTGCTCGAGCTCGCCCGAGTCCGGCAAGCTCCGAGGCTCCACTGAGGCTGGCGACCGCGAGGCTCCGCCGAGGCCGGCGAGCTCGAGGCTCGCCAGGCGGTCGCCAGCCAGTCGCGGCGAAGGCCATAGGTAAGAAGAAGAAGCCGCCGGAGGTAGGAGGAAGGAGCCGTCGGAGGTGAGGGGAAGAAGATAGAAAAAAGAAAAAGAAAATAAAAAAATATTATTCTTTCTTTTTTGACTTATCCAAACCCAACTAAGGGCTTTTTTAATTTTTAAATAGATCGAAAATGGGTTCAACTGTGGATCCATTTTTGTGATATCCCGAATTTCGACAATGTGGAATACTGTAATATCCTGAATTTTCGACAGTAAGAAATAATCGAAGGACGACCGTCGAAATTATTTCTTTTAGAACAATTTGCAAAAGGGGAAAAGAAAGAAGAGAATGGAAACAGAGGCCGTCGTCCACGGGTTTCGAACCAAGGACCTCCGCTGTCTCGTGCGTGTCTCGTGTGCCTGCCACTCGGCTAAGGCACAACTTCTGGGATATCAACGCCAAAAGTTTTAATTAAAGAATACGGCACACGAATAACGGAGGAGAATCAACCGAAGCCGTCATCTGTGAGTTTCGAACTCGGGACTTCGAATTGTGCCGTCTCTTACCACTCGACTGAAGTTTGAACGATGAGACAGAAGCGCCAAAAGTTTTATTTAATGGAAACGGCGCGTGAGTAATGGAGGAGGGGCAACCGAAGTCGCCGCCTCCAAGTTTCGAACCCAGGATCGGACCATTAGTTTCATTCCCGAATACCACTCGGCCGAGGCGCGAGTGGTGAAATCAAAGCGCCAGAATTTATATTTAAAGGAATCGGCGCGCTTTAAACGTCGTCGTTTTAGGTCAACAGAAACGACTTCAACTTCTGCAGAAAAACCCTAATTTTTCACAAAAGAGACGTTTTTGGCTGGGCACGAACCGCTGGGCCTAATTTCTTTTATTTTCGGATTTCAAGAGGGCCCATAATGGAAAATTACCATTTTACCCCCGAAGCCCATTTTTGGCCCATTTTAAGAACCTATTGGGTTTTTAGCCCATTGGGCCGTCAAATTCAAACCCGAGCCCATGTGAGCAGTGTCAAGCCCACTTGAGTAGTGCGGGCCGTGAATAGTGCCGAATGAATAGTGCCAAATTGGAAAATTATCATTTTGCCCTCTTTGGCCCGTTTTGGCCCAAAATGAAGAACTCATTGAATTTTAAGCCCGTTGGGCCCGTAAAAATTCGAGTCAAGCCCACGTGAATAGTACAAGGCCCACGTGAATAGTGCCGGCCCGTACGAATAGTGCCAAGGGTGGAAATTACCCTTTTGCCCTTCTTGAAAGTGAAATTTTTGGAAGTTTGCATTTAATGAGTTAAGACAAAGTTAATTAAGACTTTGGACTTGCTTTTCTTCTTGGTCTCCCCCCCCCTTGGCCGAAATTTGAGGTCCCCCCCCTTGCCTCATCTTATCTCACCTTGTCTTGTCTTCTTTAATTTAATTTAATTCAAGAGGCCTTGAATTATTGGAAGCCATAGAATGGTGTCTTGAAAATTTTCAAGACAACTCTCTCTCTTTCACTCTTCATCCTTTCATTTTCTTCTTGCAACTTTGCTCTCTTTCTCTCCTTTTCCCTTGCACCATTCGGCCACACCACCACCTCACCGCCGCCCCCTTCGCCGGCCACCAAACCTCCACCGAGCCGGCCACCAAGCCTCCACCAAACCGCCGTGCCCTTGCCGCCGTGCCGAGCCATCCACCACCGTGAGCCGCCCCCTTGCCGTCCAACTTGTCGCCGGCCAACAAGCGAGCCACCACCGTCACCGTCTTCGCGTCGTCGCCGCCGTCGTCACCGTGGTAGTCTCGCCGTTAAACGGTGAGTTTACCCCCTAATCCTTGATTAGGCTACTAATTGCACTTAGGGTTAGTTAAGATGCAATTATACTTTTAACTATAGTTAATTTGGCTAAACTATAGTTAGGTTAAGTTAATCTTGGTTAAGGTAAATAACCTTGGTTAGGTTATGCTAATCTTGGTTAAGATAGTTAACCTTGGTTAGGTTATGCTAATCTTGATTAGGATAGTTAACCTTGGTTAGGTTACACTAATCTCGGTTAGGTTAATTAACCATGGTTAGGTTAATTAACCCTAGTTAGGTTAATTAACCATGGTTGGGTTAATTAACCCGAGTTGAGTTAATGCTTATAATTTTATGCTGATTATGCTGGGCACGTTTATAATGAGATTGGCTGTAGAATTTACCTTCCATGTGCCTAAAAATATTTTAGTAGTAAATAATGTATTTTTAATGTGGCATTGGTAATTGATGTGGTGATATGCTCGAATGCTGAATTATATGTGATCGAATAATCCAATAGGCTTGAAATGTGAGGCATGCAGAGTTTGGCATGAAAAGCACGTCGATGTGATCACGTGCGAATTTTATCGTGAAAATGGCCTGAGGCGTGTTTACGTGGGGTTAAGGATTATTACCCTGAGGCGTGTTTACGCGGGGTTAAGAATGATTATCCTGAGCCGTGTTTACGCGGGGTTAAGAATCGAGCCTGAGGCGTGAACTTTACGCGGGCTACCCTGAGGCGTGTTGACGCGGGGTATAGTTGAGCCTGACGAGGCCAACTGTCGCACACCTGAGGCGTGAACCTTATGCGGGTCGTGGCGACGTCGCACACCTGAGGCGTGAACCTTATGCGGGTTGTGACGACGAGTTACGGCATGAGCACGTTTTATGAGTGCTGTGATTAAACAAAAAGAAGAAATGAAATTGTATGTGATTACCTGCCGTGACTGCTGCTTCGTTGTAGAATGTGATTATAACTGATAACCTGCAGGGCGTGTGCATGTACCAAGGCAAGGTAAGAATGCCTGTGAATTGTTATTTACTCGATGGGTGAATTGGTGTCCTACGCGAGGTTTAGGCGGTCGACTTATTGAGATTTTATCTCATTAGTTGTTGTTAACTATTTTCAGACCGTTAAGATATATGCCAAGATAGTGTGTTTCGGGGTTCCTATGGATCAGAGCCTCGAAATTAAATTGCATATGATCCCTGGTAAGGACTACCATTACGAGCTTCACATTACGACCATCTGGGTCGATGAGGGAATAACGCACTTGGTCCCCCACCGGTTCAAGGCGTGGTTCCTCCGGCATGGTGATGCCTTTTGTGGCCCGCTGAGGGGCTTTGACGGTCTTAACGAAGGTGGACATGGAGGAGCGGCTTGGGATTCGTCTGATGGAGCGATTCCGGATGGTACTGTGGAGGACCCGAATACTGACCCTAATGCGGAGAGTGATCCCGAGACCCCTCCTGGATACCACTAGTTTAGGTCGGGCTTGGGAAAGCCGGCCTCTTTTTGCTAACCCTGTTGTATAGCGGAGATGAGTTAACCCGACCCCAGGTATCTTTTTGTCGGTCCGATAGGAAGTGGCCCAAGTGTAAGGGCTTGTAAATATAGACTTCCTAGGGTTAACATGTTGATAAATAAAAAGGTGTGTTTTGGTATTGATGTTTGTTCTGTTATTGGTACAGCTGTTTTTCCTACTATCCCCACTGTCAGGGGTTGTTTATGTTTCCACATGCGCTAATTGAAAGATAAAATGAATGGGCCGTCGACGCGTCCTGGGACGTCGAAATTTTATTGACCATTGGACAAGTGACAGGGATGGTCGCGCGCTCGAGGGTTCGGGGCGTGACAATTTTCGACCCATTTTATTCAACCTTATTTTTCTGGACCCATATTCACCCGGCCCTTTAAAAGCTTTGGACTCGTATTCGACCCAATTGCACCAAATATGAGTCATAAAATGGGTCATGGACCCATTTTGACACCTCTAGGCATAATGCATATCTTCCGATAAATCATATATTACGCATCATATCATAATCCATACAATATAGTATAGCCAGCAAATGTCAAAGTCATTTGATCCCTAATGTCAAGAAAACCCTTTGCTTATGCTTTGTCAGGTTAAGCCTTGAAAATCACATTGGCTGTGATTAAGCCTCGAAACAGGGATGATGTGTGTACATGTATATCATATCATGTCTCAATTGTTGGGTCGACAATGACCATTAAATCTGTATCACAATACCCCATGCTAGCACATATATCACTACTATAAATAACATTCCATTTACAAAATGTTTGCAGACAACAGTGACTTATGGTTAAAAAAATTCAATATTTTGTCCAATTTTCAGAAGGAGCCACGAAATAACTTGTTTTCTGCCATGCCACAATATGACTCTTTCTCGATAAATCTAGTCATGCAATTTTTGTAAAATGAAGAAGTGGTAAAAATCACTTACCTGCCAAAGCCACGTATTTCCTTGGACCCTAACACAATTTATGTACCTTATTAGAGGTTGCACTCTTTAGATGTAGCAGCTAGACTCGCTTGGGCCCAAAAGTCTGTTCTGTAAGAAATAATGAAAATGTCTTTGAAGAGCCTAATTTCGGGTCTATGGCCCCTCTATCATGCACCTCAATTGCCAAAAAGTTACTTAATGCCATATATTAACGGAACTACTCAATTCTGTAGAAAATACAGTATTTTTCTAAATAGAAAATAAAAGTAAAATTATTCTAAATGTCGATCGTGCTAGTCTATTTTCTTCAATAACCTTGTTGGACCTTTGAAAGATTTCGAATTACTACCAATATATATTTAAACAGACCAGATCACTTATAGAATTTTCGGATGTCTAGAAAACCATTTTCCATCATTTTCACAAATTCGTAACTTCTGGAATATAACAGAAGACTCAGACGTTTTCGAAAATTATGAAAATTTCCACGGATTGTACAATTTTCTGTGCTGGTTCCAATAATGAAAATGACATCGCGCTCTAAGGTCGAGGTGGATCGTACAAGCCGTCAGAGCCGGCTGTGTGCGCGGACTACACCTCTGCGTTGCTAGAGAGATGTAAATCTTACGTCTGTTGAAATGATTAATTCCCTCGAGTACAAGAAGGCTATATATCAAATTCAAGGAGGAGACTTTCGATTCAGACATGGAATTGGCTCTGCAATAGGAGATCCTTCGGCTCGAGCCTTTGCGCCCTCCTCTCAACGCAATCACACAATTTTGAAAATGCAGGCAGAGGATGCGAGTGACACCGACTTGGAATTCCATGGAAAAGTATCAAAAAAGTCTTAAACTTATTGCATTAGTACTAATTCAGTTCTAAACCTTTCAATTGGACCAATTTAGTCCTAAATCTTTTCACATTGGTACCAATTCAGTCCATTTGGCCAAAATTGGCTAGAAATCGCTAACAAGGTTGCCGAATCGCTAAGTTGACAATTTTTAATAATTTTAAAATTTTTTAAATAATTTTCCCTTCCCTCCCCCTTTTTTTTTCCTTTTGTTTTTTCTTTCTTCTTCTTGGCCTTGGCCGGCGACCGGCCACAGGCGCCGGTGAGGGCCCCCCTGGCAGCCGCGAGTCCTCCAGCATCCACGTCAGCGATTTCCGGCCAATTTTAGCCGGATGGACTGAATTGGTATTAATATGAAAAGGTTTAGGACTAAATTGGTCCAATTGAAAGGTTTATGACTAAATTGGTACCAATGCAATAGATTTAGGACTTTTTTTGTACTTTCCCCGGAATTCCATTAATTAAGAAGTAAAGCGTGATTACACGATGCTACCTTAGTTGAATAAACACCATGGCGTCTACCACAAATTGTCTTCAACCTCAGTGTGCATGCACGTCTAAATGGTGCTCAATTTTACAGGATGAATAAACATTGTACGGAAACAGTTTGTTGAGATGTGCTTCCACAAACAAAGCCACGCGACGCTCGGGCAGCAAACTAGTGAATTAAGGAACTGCGAAAAACAATCGAATAAGTGAAGATGCAGATGGCTCTAAGACAAATGGTTTAGAAACTCAATGCCGCTATTTCAGTGTTCTTGAACAACTTAGAGCCGAGACTTCATTTCGCACTATTACAATTACGAAAAGCATGGAAGGTAAAGCACATACTATATGTCGCAGAACAAAGATCATAAAAACAAAACCCAAAAGCTGAGCTTGTAGAAGACAATGTTGATCAAGATTTAGCATATCTCCAATGAGAGAGAAGGAGAAGGAGGGAAGGAGTAGTAAGGAGTTGAATCATACTCGCTTCCACTCCAATTGCTCCTGCTGCTAGGATGCTGCCCAAGCATTTGGTTTACGATCATTGTAACCACTTCTGACATCTTGGGTCGGACAGATGGATGGCCATCCGCGCACAACAACGCCAATCGGACTAGCTGCTCTGCTTCTTCTTCCACGTAGTTCCCCTGCAAATTGGGATCAATCACCCTTCCCAACTCGTTCTTGTTCATAAAATCGCCAATCCATTCCTCCAACCTGAGATTTTCGTTATTCGCGGACACTTGAAGTTCTCCAAGTGGCTGTCCCGAGATGAGCTCAAGAAGCATTCTCCCGTATGCAAAGACGTCATTCTTCAGTGTGCACTTTCCTGTGTATAAGTACTCGGGGGCACTAAACGCAACTCTGCCGTGGACGGGGGGTGTCGACATAAACATCTTGATAGCGATGAAAGGATGGAGAATCGGAGCCAGACTCAGCTGAATTTTCTTCTACCGGTGATGAGAATGAGACTCTCGTGCCCCGTCTTGGCATCAACATGGGCAACTCAATACTCCCTTCCTCTACATTTCCCTCATGCATGATCATGGCAAGCGAAAGTCCTCCTATCACGGCCTCAAAATGCGCATTCAGCAGTATACTTGACGGGCAGATGCCGCGATGCATGATCTTGATGTTACCTTGATTGTGAAGGTGTGCAAGCCCCTTCGCTGCTCCCAAGGCTATCCGCTTGCGAGTATTCCAATTGAGAGGTCGGGCAAACCGATCCGGTCTCCCTCGAAGATTGTAAGATAGGCTATTGTTGATCATCAAGGGATACACTAGTAAGAGCTCTTTCTTGGTCCTGCAAAAGCCCCTCAGGCATAGCACGTTTGGGTGCGTTGAAACTGTGCTTCCCACTTGCATTTCTGCTTCAAACTCCTCTTCCATCTGTTGATTGACATAGCGCGCTCTCTTTACTGCCACCAGAGAACCATCGGCCAAGCACCCCCGGTAAACCTTGCCAAATCCACCTTGGGCAAAGAAGTTGTCTTCGCTAAAGTTGTGTGTCGCGACTCGGAGCTCCTTTAGAGAGAAGCTTTTAGGAGGTGTCGGATCGTCTTCAACGGACTCGGTAAAACTGAAGGTTCTGAGATTGAACACCATGGTTAAGTGGGGAAAAAGGTAGATTCTTCTCAAGCACAAATGGATCGATTGGTAGTGATTGGTTTGGGAATACCTTGTGCTCATCCAAAGAGGCTTGCTTGTACACACGGTTTTTATAACTCTAGTCAGGATTGCGCCTGCCTCACCCACGACTGCTTTTGGTCGGTGTGAATGAATGAAATGGTAAGGAAAAGTCGTTGGATTGTAGTGTAGGCTGATGTCAATGTGTGGGGCCATCTCACTCCAAAGCCTTCCAGTGAGCAGCTTCGTGGAAGGAGAGAAAACGTGCAACTCATATAAAGCAATTTTTGCATAATTCTCAATTGTATTATTGTATTCCTACGCATTGAAAAATCCAAATGTGGAGAGCACTAGTCCTTTTTTCTTTACCACGTGGGCTGTGATGGAGAAGCTTTTAAATTTCGCGTATCCTTGAAGATCCATGCTTCTAATTGCTAATATTTGGAACACTTGCTTTATATCTGGATTGATCATATTGCAATTTAATTGGAAAATTTTCTATATCAGTAGAAATACTAGTATTTATTTCGATCATTATTCTTTTCTCTATGTTCCATTTTTTATTGATAATTTTTGGAAAACAGAAACAAGTGCATTAACAATAAGTAGATTTTTCTACTATGATATAGTATAGACATAAAGCATATAATCAGTCAATACTACGAATAAATAAAAATGGGGATTTATTTCCGTTAGATCTTCCTCGAGTTAGTGTTGACCAAATAGTGGAAGAGATAAAAGTACTTGATATGAGTTCATCTTCCTTGTAGTTGTAACCTCCCTGCATATTGCGATTGTCATAATTGATTTTGTCAAATCTTGGGACTTAAAAACTAATAATGTTGTCGTGCACCCTTTATAAAATACTTTCTGAAGGAACTTAGAAAGTTCGTGTGACTAATTTATGCATGTGCTAGCCTAGTAGCCCATGCTATGCATGGGATCCACGCGGATTCCATTCATTGTTCTTTAAATTGAGTATAAAATATACAGAGCCAAAAATGTTACCATAGTAAGGTACCAATAGAATAATTTTGTCAAAAAGGTACTAAAAATAGCTATCACCGCTTTCTATATGAGAAGTTTGTCAAAAATGTCTTTGTACACAATATTTTTGGCATGTGCATCATCCCCCTCATCTTCATTTAACAAAAGAATCTCAAATCCATCTCTCTTTGTTTTTTGTTTTGGTCAAAAAACAAAAAACAAAGAGAGATGGATTTGAGATTCTTTTGTTAAATCCATCTCTCTTTGTTGCAGTGCAAATTGCAACATAAAGCTGTCCGTGGCTAAAAACTGGCGTAGGGAGAAATAAGCCAACCCAACTTCTAAGTGGCCAATGAGACTTAGTGGGTAACGTAACTTTTCGAGGAATGAGCACTTTGAGAAACTAAATTAGATCCTGTAATGATCTAGGCTTAAACTACCCTAATACGGCCATCCTCCACTCACATATAACCAATATTAACTGTTATTAAAATATATATCTCCATCTCTATATCTGATAAACGGTAAGGACCCGAGGGCTACTACTGTATAATAATGTCCACTTTGGGCCCACTAGCCCTCCTAACTTTAAAAGGCATTACACAGAGTAGAAAACCTCAAACCTTATCAACTAGCCTAGGACTGCCCCCCTCGGTGATGTCCCCTTGGTGATGTGGGACAAGAGATATGCGCTTAGCCTCGCCCCGCGCATGTCCAAGATAGAGGCACAGCCTCCCCTACCATTGCTCCTCCTGCGCCCGCCGCTAGGGCCTGGGTTGTCACATTCTCCACCCCTTACAAGCACAGCGCCCTCGATGTGGCCCTACACACGGTTGGGAGTCGGCTCTACCACTTGTAAGGACCTGGGGCTATCACTGTGTAATATTGTCCGCTTTTAGCCCATTGGCCCTTACGGCTTTAAGGCACATTACACAGAGTAGAGAACACAAAGTCTTATCAATTAGCCCATGACTCCCCCCTTCGGCGATGTGGGACAAGAGATATATGCTTAACCTCGCCTCGCACACGTTCTGGATAGAGGCGTAGCCTCCCCTGCCATCCCTCCTCTTGTGCCTGCCGCTAAGGTCTGGGTCCTCACATAAAAAATAACTTTGTTATGGGATCAGAGTTCTAAAATCATCATAAGAATATATACTTTTCCAAATTAACAAATTAAATCTAAAAAATTATCATTTCAGAGATATATCCAACTATCTCAACTCATACCCAATATTATAACTATAAAACTCAAGTAAATAATCAACTTAACTAAGGCTGACACGCTATTTCAAAGGAAAAATGTTCACTACGGGTCGACAAAAGATTTGGAGAACGGTCAATCACAACGAATAACCACTATTGTGAACAACCACTTGTGCAATGAACGTCCACTGCGTGACAAAATGTCTCGCCCCTTATGTCTTTCTACCGAACTCAAATTCAAGTGGGTTTACTGTGAAAAGATAATCACTTTTGAAGTACTAAAAGATCTTAAACTTCACCGACTCAAAAAGATGGCCAGAGATGAGCGAAAACCATTGAAAAAAACAGAAATTCGGAACTAGGCAGCAATGCGCTCGAAACTTTAAACATTTATTTAGACCAAATCATATCTCATAATCGGCTTATGTAAAATTCCATAGCTCTATAACACCCTAAACTATTGTTTCTACTTAATTTCATAGCTTAACAGCCCCCAAATTGGGTCCAAAAACTCAAATTTCACATGGATATGAATTTATGACTTTAATTTCGAAAATTTCTCTAACTAGATGACCAAATGGCTTGGATCCTTATCGGGCACTGCAAAACGAAGTTAATCCGATTTGTCCGGGTGTCCAAAGTACACGCGAATTCCCCTGTCTCTTCTTTCTTTCGTTTTTGTTTTTTAAAATGATTAATTCCTCGAGGACAACAAGACTACATATCAAATTCAAGGAGTTGCCTTTTGATGCAGACATGGAATTGGCTCTGCAAGTAGAGAGTCTCCGGCTTGAGCCACTGTGCACAAGAAATGGATCTAGCTCAGGAATGCAAGGAGGAAGGTGATCCGCTTTTATTTCTTAATTTTACTATTCCCCCACTTTTAGTCATCCCATCTCTGAGAAATGTCTTGGAAGCTTCATACGAGTTCCCTCGTTGCAAAGGAAGTCAAAACCAACTAGTCAAATTATATCCTCCTCTAAAAGCAGAGACACAGATTTGAAAATGCAGGCAGAGGATTGGATTGACAGCGACTTGGAATTTCCTTAATTAATAAGATAGCATGATTACGTGATGCTACCATAGTTGTTGATGCCTTAAATCCTGAAAATTAGAGGGAAAAACACTATTTACCACAAAAATGTCTACAACCATATGGTGCATGCACATCTAAATGCTACTCAGTTCTCCGTAGTTGAATAAATAAAGCATATTAATATTTATCTTGGATGATGACGTCAGTAGTCTCCGAGCCTTTTTTTCAAAATTCGGAATTGTACCTTTTACTTTACATCTTTTTTCAAAAGGATCCATAATACTTTTTAAGAGTGTTCACCACGACATGTGTTGTGGTGTCCAACTTGACATTGCAGCAACTAAATTAAGAAAAGGGCTAAAGGTGGACATTTTAAAAAAGTACATGGACCATTTTGAAGCAACAAATAGTAGAGGGATAATTTCGGATGAAAGTATATGGACCACTGATAACATTAAATTCCAAGGTGTAAGAGTAATTTATGCTAATAAATGTAGAAAGAGATAGCAAGATTGATGCACACACGGAAAAATGCCGCTCATAACCGGCCACAAGCAACAAAAAGAAGTTAAGAGGGGATATATGGACTCCTATCTGGTTCTTGATAAAAAAGAATTTAACGCCAAAGTGGTTGAGTAGATAACAGATGGACGATTCCTTTCTTCAAAACTTAAGCGTGTACTAAAAATGTCACTGTCTCATGGGATGTGTATCAAGAAGTGAATTAGAGAGAGCTATCAAATGAATTTTTGTTGTACAAATGAAGTGGGCTTTCTCTTTACAGAAGCCTGTCCCGTGATTTATCTACTAATTCGTTTTGTCAGTCCAATTTCCACTAATGCAGTTCCAATAAGGACTGATCGAGGCTGCTGCTATCGTTCTCCTCTTGTAAAGCAATGCTAGTGATGTGTAACTCCTACTTGGAGCCTTCCAATTTGATTTGTGTTTTAGAACATGTATGGATACCACGACTAACTACTTGAGTTTATACAAATTATGGAAGAATGCTTGCCAGATAAATTGTTGCTATATTCTGCAGTAAATTATCTCTCTTTCAGAGATAACGGGGAACTCCTCTTTTCCCTCTGTCGCCTTGTCACTTTTAGATTTGCTTCTGCCTCAACAAATGAAAGGGCTTTAGGTCCACTTAGTTCAAATCTTATATCTTGATGACTTAACATTAACGCAGATGCTTATGGTTTGATTAACAAAGGATTTTAGAAAGCTAACGCGCAGTTTTCCCACGTTTATTAGACTTCCGAACTCTAAATTTAGAGGCCGTATATCATTCGTTGGAAGTCATCATTCAGTCTCACCCCTTAATCATCCTGTTCCAAATGAATATATAGAACTGACATTGCTAATGATACTGACATCACGAAGGAAGTCAGAAACATGCACTAATGACCTACAACAATGAGCAGCAGATGTAGATCATTGATTAAACGTCACTAAGAAGGAGGTCGGTAATAAGTATACGCAGCAAAGAAAGACTGAATGGCTGACAGAGCAAGAAGTATCACTGCTGCTACAGCTGATATGAGAGACCACCGCGTTTTGAAGTAGGTGTTCTTGAAGCTGGCCCAATGTACTCGCAAGTCCTTCTCGCAATACGTGTTCACATCCTGGAACACTTGGCATAAATAGTTCTTGCGGATGTCGAACACGACATCTTTCCCGATGTTGCTGAAGAAATGGGCAATTTTCTCATCCGTTCCAAAATATCTCTCGATGATCTTGCGGTTGCACAGGAACTCGGCATCTGCTGGTGTGTTAAGGAGGCAAGCCATGAAAGTGGCATAAGTTGTGACATGCTTGGAGGAGTCCCTGTGGCATTGCTCAAATGCGATGAAATTGAGGAACAGAAAACTCAAGAAGTCATCAAATTTTAGTACCGGAATTTCCAAGACACCGTTGCTGAATTTGATATCCATGAAGCTTTCGCAATGGGCCGGCTTGAATTTAATGCCTGCCTGGTGGAGTTTATTCGCGGGCTGGATCAGGCGAAGGAACTTATGTTGTCTTTGCTTTATTTCTGGTGAATCCAGTATGTAAGTCAAACGGAGGAAATTAAGTAGATGTTCTCCTTCCTGGTTGGAGTACTTCTTCAAGACATCCTCTGGTCTTTGAAGCATGCGGTTGAAGAAACCCAAGGCGAGATCAGATAGAGACGGATGGCTCTCATTCGAGGACCCCAACGTCAGATCGAACAGACGTTTAAGAATGAACCATGGAATCTGGTTCTCAAGTTTGGCGAGATCCCGCATTAGGAAAGGCAACACCCAGGGCTCGGTCAACAAGGGGTCATGCCTTGCATCGATGTGGCTTTTCAATTTGCAGTACTTGCAGAATAACTCAATTATGAAGCAACCATCAAGTACCATCATCTGGACGAGCTCATCGCTGTTGAAATCTAAGTCCTCGGAATAACACTTTCTTATCTCCTCCTCCATTGGTTTTAAAGCCTCGGTGAAGTGCTTTAGCTTCTCCCTCCTTTGACTCGTCCGATTGAGCAGATCGATGGAGAATCGCTGCTTGTGCTCTTGAATCTTTTCAAACTGTGGGTTTTTGTGGTGGTAGGGGCCGATCGGGATCGTGTTAGGCTGGTACGCCATCTGATTGATCTCGGACAGACTTTGAGGCACTCTATAGATGCAGAAACCTATACCGCTTGCTGATCCTAGGCTCCTACCATGAGTCGATTCAACATCGACCACATGATGAGAAGAACTATCGCTCCTGGCGGTTTGGCTGCGGCGAGAATCCGACTCTCTGGGCATTGGTGTTTGCTGAAAAATTTTCTGCGATCGGCACTTGGCAGATGGTCTGATTTTTTATAGTACTCTTCGCAACTGTAAAAAATGAAGAGAGGTGATGCCTGAAAGTACCAGGAAATTGGCATCACTCTTTTTTTTATTTCTGCCAAACGACTTGATGCCTTGACTTGACACTATTAATAATTGATGGTGGGGTCGCCTTGCCTTTAGTTTTGATGAGAGAGAGAAATGGGAAAAGCCCAAAGAGCGGGCAGTGAAGATGCCGGGAATATCAGTATTGGCTAGGTCGGTGCCACTTGAGTTTCTTTATTGATCGCTGATGTAGCATTGGCTTATTTGATTTTTTTTTTTTATCTTTTGGGTCCACCGTGGTTGTTGCGCAGCACTCTCCACCTTTCAATACCATGAAAAGTTTAGAAGCTAGCAGCAAGAAACATTATCCAAAAAGTTATAAATATATTGTACGATTGTCAATTCAGTCCTAAACTTTTTAATTTAACAAATGTAGTCTCAAATCTTTTAACGATTTTCCATTGTAATCCATCCGGTCAATTTAGGCTAGAAAATTCCAACATGGAAGTCTAGTCAACCGGGTAGTTCTATGTGGCATGCCCGCTATATGACAATTACAACTTCACTAAAAAAGAGGTCAATGTCAGTATTTTTATTTTTTTTTTCAGATTTTTCAGATTTTTCAGATTTTTCTTTTTGTTCTTTTTTCTTTTATTGCCTCACGTACTGTTCATCCGTCATTATCGCCTTCTCCACCGCTGCCATGCCCTACGTCTCCCCACCGCTCGACTTCAACCCCCGTGACACCCAACAACAACTTGCCCCTAGATCTAGATGGCTCGACGACATCAAGCTCAGACCTGGTTCTCGAGGAGCTTCAAGAGCAAGTCCTTGGCTCTTTCGGCAAAAGCATCTTCCACAGAAGTTTCGGTACGAAGTCTGTTGCTTTTGGGAAATGATGATCCACCATGTTGGAGTTGGAAAGCTCTAGCGAGCATTTTTTTTGTTGTTGGTCAAAACACTCAAAGCTTTCATTAGAGATCGGAATAAGAAACATAAGAGTTCCCACAATCATAACATAACAGTGATCAAAGGGAATGCAGCGAGGGGGGGTTCTAGATAGCTAGGAGTGTACATGGTTCGGGTTGGTCCGGTCCCCGTATGGAACCGGGGATCAGACCAATAGTCCCGATCCCAAATTTTCGGGACCGGACCCAGACCATCGGTCTCGGTTCGGTCCGGTCCCAATAGGACCAACAAAAGAGGCCATAATCGATGTCCCGCCTAGCTATGTCCGTACCGACCAAGATCATCCATTCGTGTGTGATGACTATGGAACTTCGTTGCTTCAAGTACCAATCATTTACATGAACAAGCTTTTGTCAAGCAATCACCATATGGTGGAGCTCATGCAAAGATTGGGGCTTTCTATGAGGATTACTTCAAGAATTCGACTTTTGAAGTTCATCGATCCCTTTTTGTGCACCTAGTTGATAAATCATGGGGTGAGTTGTTCATTAGTGGAGGAGGTGAGGTTGGGAATACAGGAATTCTTCAATCTTCCAATGGAGGAAAAGAGAAAGTTTTGGCAAGAAGAATGAGATGTGGAGGGTTTTGGGCAGATGTTTGTTGGGTCGGGAGAGCAGAAGCTTGATTGAGGCGACCTTTTTTTATGGTGTCCCTCCCAAGACATTTAAGAAAGATGGGATGATTGGACAAAAAGAAGGGGGAGGAGAAGAGAAAAGAGGAGAGAGAGAGAGAGAGAGAGAGAGAGAGAGAGGACAAGAGTCAAAAGGAAGGGGGCAGAGGAGAATAGGTATATATATATTTTGGGATTGGTTCGGTCTAAGAGGTTCGGTCCGGTCCTGTCCCCCCTTGGACCAAGGACCGGATTGCCCAGCCACCGGTCCTATTTATTGGGATCGGGGACCGGACCAACCCGGTCGGTCCAATCTGGTCTTGGTCCGATCCGGGCGGTCCCGAGTAACTTTGCTCACCCCTATAGATACCCAATGAGGACCTAGAGAATTCTAAAGATGGGTCTTCACCACCCAATCTGCAAATTGATTGGCGGTCCTAGGACAATAGGCTAGAGAAGCTCTGGGAAGATGGGCAACAAGCTCCTACAGTCTTCCACAATAGACATCACGGTCCATGGGCTTTCCTCCTGGCCCAGCACCCACCGAATGCATGATAGGCAGTTTGACTCCACATCCACATGCAGATCACCAACTTCATAGTACAGATCACTTCCTTCCCCCGAACTATGTTGTGTCTACTTCATGAGCGACAAGCCTTCTCACAGAGCTAGGGTTTTTGCGACTATGGCTGATAGCACAAAGAGTTCCTTTGCGAAGCCAGAAATCAGGAGCCCTTTATGGTCGTGAAGCACCCCAGCAACTACTGCCTGTCTCAATTCGCTGCACCACGTCACATCAATGTTTAATTTCAAGTAGCCCTGATAACACGAAGAGTTCCTTCGCGAAGCCAGAAATTAGGAGCCCTTTATGGTCACAAAGCACCCTAGCAATTGCTGCCTGTCTCGATTCACTGTACCATGTCATGTCGATGTTTAATTTCAAGGAGCCCTGATGACGCAAAGAGTTCCTTCGCGAAGCCAGAAATCAAGAGCCCTTTATGGTCACGAAGCACCCCAGCAACTGTTGCCTGTCTCGATTCACTGCACCACGTCTTGTTGATGTTTAATTTCAAGCAGCCCTGAGCCGGCAGAACCCACCGATCTGGTAAGGTCATCAGTACTTTGGCTTGAGCACTGAAATACGACTTCAGCTAGAGAGAGAGAGAGAGAGAGAGAGAGGCTTTGATAAACATGCTGGTTCGCAAGTTTGATCCTATTATGGGCCTGGCCCAATGGGCTTCAAGTGAAGCCTAGCTTCTACACAGTAAGTTCGGATCTGCAATGCCTTCATTTTGCCCTCCTTTGCAATGATTTCGCCTGTTGATTTCTTCCTTAATGATGAGAAAGCTCGTCCAAAATACAAATATAGGAACCTCGACCCATGAAATACCCAATTAACTCATGAACGAGGTGGTATGCGAGCCTAACAGTGGCTCCCGCTGCGACCCACGCCTCGTTTACCGATACATGCCCGTTCCTCATTTACTAAGTTAACCCGATAAGGTTGACATACCCAACTTTTCATGCAGTAAAAGAGTTACCCACTTTGAGGATACACATAAGCATATACCGTAAGAAATGAAACAAAAAAAAAAAGAATAAAAGAAAAACAGGTTCTCAGGTAGATCCTAAAACCAGACCGGAAAAACAGGTAGATTCCAAAACCGATTCTAGGGCAAACATAGTAGGTTCCATGTTCTAAAAATTAGGAACCAATTTTAACATCAGGGACCGATCACCACTGATGATCACGACCAAGCCAAAATTTTCCATCACGGCCCCCAAATGTGGAGGCAACATACTTGATGCACAAATGTCACGATGCATGATGTGAACCTTACCTTAATCGGGTAGGTGCGCAACCCCTTTTGTTGCTCCCAACGCTATAAACTTGTGAGTCGCCTAATTGACATGTGGGGTCAATCGATCCGGTCTCTCTCTAAGATTATAAGCTAGGCTGTTAGTGACCATCGGGAGATAGACCTCTTCCTCTGTACTGCAAAAGCCCTTCGGGCTTAGCACGTTTGGATGCACATAAACCATGCTTGGAACTTCCATTTCTCTTTTGGAACTGCTTCTCAGCATGTTGTAAGAGATTCCTTGCTCTTTTTACTGCCACTAGGGAGCCATCGTCCAACCGTCCCCTGTAGACCGTGCCGAATCCACCTTTTCCCAAGACGTTGCCCCTCTAAATTTTGTGTCACGACTTGAAGTTCTTGTAGAGGGAAACTTTGGGGAAGTGTTGGATCGTCTTCCACAGGGATTGGAGTCGATTCCGCTATAAGATAGTGGATCATGCAAGATTGATGATTTTCTTCTTAGTGCTGATTGATTCTGAGGTAACTTTTAAAAAGTGACTTTAGACTTCCATTGAGATATTTATACTGTACTATAAAACTGCTCGATCTTTCAACTCCAAGTAATTATTATGAACTTTACCAATTTTATTATCGTGTAGAGTTCACCATCTTAACTAATGAGAACTTGCAGTTTCAATGTCGTTCACCTATTATTGTTTGGTCGAGGCCCCATTCAGTCTTGGCGATCAATGCAGTCGACTTGAAGTAGCATTAGCCCAACATTCACTGAATATACCCAAACCAAATGCCACTGAGAAGCAAAGCCTTGACCAAATCGTGGAGATCTTAATGCCGCGATTCCTTTCAAACCCGTAGACATTATTATCATAGTGCAATAATGCTTGCTAATGAAGGAAAAATCCAAACGCAAACCAGAAGTTATGAAAGTGAAGTCATGAAATTGGCTTTCAGTCAGTGTCCTGGAAACCTTGCTTCCATGCATGGGATCAGTGATGCAGGGTCGGTCACGAATGGAATCGCTCCCGTGTTGGATCTGTTGACACGAACTTTTTGAAACCAACAAAATTCGCTTCGCACTTATTCTAAGTTAACTACCTGATTCGATACCGTTTAGAACTTACATAACATCAACAACATGGATTCAACATCTTCTTTGGGTGAGACTTTGCTTCTAGACCTAATTGAAAATCGATATCTGACCTGTGAACTCTTGTGCTTCTTACACCAAAGTCTGAATCCAATTTTTTTTCTGACAAAACTCTCAGTTTCTTCCGATGATAGATTGATGACTTTAGATAATCGAGAAGTGATGGACTCAAAAAATTTATGCCCTATTGGTTATGAGCTGAACATGAAATTCAAGCCTTTTCTAACACCTGCTTAAGACTTTGAATGACTGTAAGCTGCTTGAGATACTAAAAACTTTGATCATGAATCATGACAGCTCCTACTTTAGCTATTTCAGCATCTCTCATGTAACTTTTGTAGTGTTTTTGGTTACAAAGAAATTATACCGAGTGGTTCACCGTCAATCGTTATTGAAATTACTGGTGATATATTACATTCTCAATTGATGACAGTGATGACAACAACACATTGAAAAAGTTCTAGAGAAAATGGAAACGCAAGTTTCTCCACTAGTGCTTGACTATTACATATATATATATATATACGCTAAGGCTGCTCGCTTGCAGGACAAAGACATCATCTCGGTCCTGATATCTCCAGTGGATCAAGATGAGATGCAAGTCAGTGGAGGTGCTACGAGATTGAGAACTAGTTTGCCAGATATCAATTACTATCTCCTCTTTTTCGCTTACCCATCATTCATCTACGCAGCTTCAATTGAGAGTTCGGACTACCTCCCACATCGTGGGTCGTTCTGTTGGTGAAGATTGGATGCACAAGAGAGCCAATTTGACTAATTTCTTAGCCTCGTTCTCATCATAGTCTCCCCTCAAGCTCGGATCAACCAGACCTCCAAACTCGTCTTGTTCCAAAAGATACTTCACCCAGGCAAATTCATTGATTCCCTTTTTGGCTCGATCCAACAAAAGATCAAGAGGCTTGAAACCAGAGATGAGCTCGAGGAGCACCATCCCGAATGCGAAGACATCATTCTTCGCCGAGAGTTCCCCTCGCCTCACGTACTCTGGAGGCATGTATCCATATGTACCACATAGTCGAAAGGTACTGCATAACTCTGCTGATCTTTCTAGAGCCGAAAAGGGCCTCTCGTGGTTGTTCACCGCTTCAGTTCCAGCCATTTGGTGTGGTGCCCCGGCACTTTTCGACTTCTGGAGCCGCTGGTTCGAACCTTTACTATTCATGAATTTTGCCGAGCCAAAGTCGCCAATGAGAGGTTCAAAGTTCTCGTCCAACAAAATGTTTGAAGACTTTATGTCACGGTGAATTATCTGAACACTGCAACCCTCGTGAAGATACAAGAGCCCCCTCGCTACTCCTAAGGCGATGTGCATCCGGGTGGGCCAATCGAGAGGGGGCTGCCATGGAGGGCGCTCCCCCAAATGGGAAGTCACATCTCCATTGACGGCTAATTGATATACCAGCAAGTATTCTCCTAGTTCTGTTGTTGCCTTCGAATCGCAAAAGCCGAGCATTTGGATAACATTCTGGTGCCTGGCCATATTCCCAACCTGCACTTCGGCATGGCCAAATGGGCGTGCACATCTTTTTATTGCCACCAGAGATCCATCAAGCAAACGTCCTCTGTAGACCTTACCAGATCCACACAGGCCCAGAACATTCTCTTCACTGAAATTGCCTGTCGCGACTATCAGTTCATGGTGAGTAAATTCTCGAAGCTTTACCTGAGGCCAAAGTAATCGGAGATCCAAGTCGCCTGAGGATTCCTCCTGCCTCCGACAAGGAACCTCGATGGCAGGGGCAGTGAACCCAAGAGAACTGCCTTCAGTGACTCTGCCAGGGGCTGTGATAGCTCTGGTGAAGCTCCTGCCAAGTGGCAAGCAACCGGTGGACGACGGCGAAGTAGGCCGCGAAAGCTGAATGGAAACATTGTCATCCTCGGAGAGATCAGGGTTAGAAAGATTGAAAACCATCTTTTTTTATGATCTCTGTATCAGACTTCACGCTCTGAAAGGGTGAAGATTTGATCTTAATGGAGCACATGCCCCCAGTTTGACTTCATATCGGGTTGTTTCTGGGTAACATCCCGGATGGTGCCCGGAAGTTTCTCAGGATTTTTATAACAATCGAATCAAAATCCAGTCTCAATTTAAGTGGTAGTGTGACTCAGCTTGAGGACGAAATCGTTTCCTATAGGTTAATTCATTTGGAAAACATACATATTAACTCAAGATTGACCATTATATTTTGTATACTAAACAACGTAATAGATTTTGGGTAAGCGTTTGATTCGGCGCACTTGTTGAATTACCTACTTCCAACTTGTAATATTTATATCAAATTTGTAAGTTAATCTTAGTCTTTCAACTTGACTCAGAATAATAAAAGAACAGGATTTTTAATTGGACAAGAGAACATGTTAGTGCGCCAAATTTATTGATAAATGACTTCACGAATTTTAATGAATGTTCGAATATGGTTTTTCTAATTACTCTATCATAACCTGCTCTTTCCCTGGCCAAAAGAAGACGTGCTCTGTTCTTTCCTATGAATTGACTAATATATTTTCTTATTTCATGTAGCGAAAGGGTGGCCTTAAATCAACCTCAAAATGGTTGTTTACACACCTCATGAAATTAAAAAGGGTTCGCGCTTTTTCCACTCCCACTATGGCTGGCATATTCCCTCAAAAAGTGTTTTGACTATAGCATCCCTCGTGAATCCCACCTTTTTAGCACTTCAATTGTTAACGTGAGCCCCATTTTGTGTTTACTTTTTTCTTTCTCTCTCTCTCTTTCTCTCTCTCTCTCTCTCTGCCTTCTTCACCCATGTCCTCCACCGCGCCTCCAACCCCAAAGGCTCCATTGGCCACACCGTTCGCTTGCTTCTCTGTATCGCCGCCCCTCGCAATCTCGATCTGCCACCCATTGGAGTGGCTAAGTTCAAGCCGAGCACAATGAGAAAAACAAAGACACGGTCACACAGACATCAAGAACAAGAAACAAGGAAACATCCTCGGATTTGAAGTGCTTACAATGCCAAGGTTTCTATGAGGATCGCACTTCTATATCTCCACATACTTGCCTTGGATAAATAGGAACCTCAAATGGCAATACTCGTGCCTGATCGAGTTGATGCCTAGATGATAAACCCACCCAAAAAACTCAAAGATCTCTCTTTTCCCTCCTTCTCTATCGCTCTCCGACCCCTCCCTCTCCATCGACAATCTATTGATACTAGTGCCGCCCACTTTCTTGTGCATCGCTGCCACTACCGTCTTCTCTATCTCCAATCCTAACTCCCAAGATTCAATCATCTTGAGCTACGAGAAAAACAAGAAAGCAATGGAAAAGCTAAAGAAATCAACCCAAAGAGGGAGGTCTCTAGGGAGGGAAAGAGGAAGAGGAAGAGGAAGAGGAAGAGGAAGATGGTAATACAGAGGGGATGGGTACACATTATGCTATTTGACTTCGTCCTCAAATTTACCAAGCGAAAGAGTGAAAAACAAGCTAAAGAATTGCGATGGACAATAACCCCTAAGCTTTCAAATTCAAGGTAAATTCGGTTGGGTCTTTGTCCTCAAATTCATTTAGGCACACAGTGGGGTCGAGTGATGCCTCGCCAATTTTGTGCCCCTTCACGGCAAAGTAGACGATCATTGGGAAGGTCTCGATGACGGCAGGTAAAGGCTACAAGGGACGGCGACGCAGAGAAGTGAGCGAAGGGCACGAGCCTTCAAGGACGGAGGCGCGGTGGAGGACATGGGTGAAGAACAAGGAACGCACAAAGCGAGAGAAGAGAGAGATAGGGAAGAAAAAGACCAAAAATAAAGTAAGCATAAAATGGGGCCCATGTTTGATGTGCTAAAAAAGTGGGACCCACAAGGGATATTAAAGTCAAAGCATTATTTCAAGGAGTGTATTAACCATAGTGGAAGTAGTTGTCCTTGCCCTTGGCCGAGCTATTGCCAATGGCGACGCAGAAATTGAATCCAAGTGGTTAACCGCCAATTAGTGAGTATGGATTGGACTTGGCTACTTCTTCTGATTCAGCTAAAGTTTTTCTCGGCTTGAGTGTGAAAAAGAGAATGGTGATGAGTATATTTCTATGTTGAGAAGAGGGAAGGGGGTGGGTCAACGTCAATTTTGCAGCTAAAGTTCATCTTGTCCACTATGAACCAAACTTGAACTCAGGCCAGAGGTTTCTAGACCTTTTGATTGTGAATGAGTTAAATTATTTGCGAAGCATGGTGGCACGGCTTGGAACTCGAAACACGGAGGAGTGGTGGATGAGGTATAGTTGCACGCAAGTTGCAGGGGAAGAGATGCAGCGGAGCTTATGAGTAAAATGTGGACTTCAAAAAAAAAAAAAAAGGAAGAAGTCAACATTGCCACAGTGAACTACTCGGTTCACTGTAGCTACCGAGACTAAACAAAACGCAGGGGAAACAGAACAGAAAACAGAACAGAAAGGAAAGGAGAGAAAGAAAGAAAAGAATGGAAAAGAAAGAAGAAGAAGAAGAAAGAGAAAAGGGAGTCGTCTGAGCCACCGAGACCTCGCCATGCCGATCTATCTCCGATTTGCAACGTTCGGTAAGCGTTCATGCCTCTCGTTCATCCTATCCGAATGATTTTTGGATTTAGGTCTAAAATTCGGAATTATGTGGAATTTGAGCTGCGAAATTCGATTTTGGAGCTGTTAAGTTGATTTTTTTTGGGAGAATGATAGTTAAGGGTGTTGTAGAGCTATGGGATTTTACGGATCTTAATTTGGACTTACGGTTTGCAAGAAACGAATTTTTGAAGTTGTCTGCGTGCAGTGAACAGTGCGGGAACAGCAGCTTTCAGGTCTTTTTCCGTCGGTTTCTGGCTAGTTTTGGGTTGGCGAAGCTAATGGTGTTGTAGTACGTCAAAAGATGTTTCTTTTGACTGTAAGCTCACTTGAATTGAAGTTCGATGGAAAGAGTTATGGCTCGAGAAAGTTTGTCGCTTGATCGATCGTGTTTCGCGTTAATAAGTTTTCTCCACGGTTAGCTTTCTTGAGGTATTTTTGTCGAACCGTAGTGAGCGTGTTGATTAGACAATAGCGTAGTTTAGTCAAGTCGTTAGTTAAAGTGGTATTTTACTCGGTTTTGACGTCGATTCTCGTTTAATTGATAGGATTACGAGATCGTCGAGTCGTCTAGCTACGCGTTGCTTGATTTTAGGCTTTCCAGGTGAGTGGTGCTATTTCTTCTTCGAATTTGCAAATTCATATTTTGAAAACGAATATGGATTATATGGTATGAGTTACTGAATGGCATGATTATTGCATAAAAATCTAGATCGGGCAATTACTACCATTTGTGTATTGGAGAACGATGCGAGAAACATTTTGTGAAATGTAT
>BCNH02000011.1:10795666-10810657 GCA_001662345.2 Metrosideros polymorpha var. glaberrima | reverse complement strand
GAATGGCATGATTATTGTATAAAAATCTGGATCGGGCAATTACTACCATTTGTGTATTGGAGAACGATGTGAGAAACATTTTGTGAAATGTATTTCGTTTGTTAAACGGAAGATTATACGTTTGGTTTATGAGATTGAATTCTGATATTGGATTTTTTTATGCTCAATATGACTGTGAACCCGAGTAAGGGTTTCTGGGGTATGCATACCAGTTTAGGATATCCTTCTGGGCCGAACCACCAGCTTTGTAGGTGGAGACCTTGCCAAGGAAGGAATCTTGGTCGCCTTGTCACAAGGTATTGTGTCGTGACCATGATAGTATATTGAGCAATAGATTAGTTGATGGAATGGACCATCGACGTGTTATTGATGAGATTAGTCAATGGAATGGACCATTGACGTTGTTATAATTGAGATTAATCAATGGGTTTGACCATTGATATTTTGTTTTGTTATATGCATAGTGGTTGCTCGATCTGCTTAGAAGAAATGCGCTACTCACTGAGCTGTGGTTGCTCACCCCTCTCATCTTACATGTTTTCAGGTTCCTCGGTTAGCCGCAAGTAGGACGAGAGCGCTTCCTACAGGGGCTTCTGGTAGTAGGAGTTTGGGATATGAGCTTAGCTAGTTTTGTTTTTTGAAAGCGATACGTGTTGGGTTAGCTGAGTTCTAAGTTGTATATATTCTTTTGATAGATGATAGAAACTCTGATATTGTAACCACCTGTTGACTCATTATATATATCTACAGTTTGGACATATATATGTTGTTAACAGGTTTGTTGGTTATGTTTGTGGCTGCGTTCTTTGTGTGGAAGGACGGCCGTGTCGTCCCCATTTTCTTGTGAATATGGGGTGTGACATTATGAGTTTGAGGGTCAGACTAGCTGAAGAAAGAGGAAAAGTGTATTTCCGTCGATCCAAAGTTCTAGATCCAAGGCCGCACCAACCGTTGTTGCAGTGTCCCCCGCCAGCATACTCATTGTCCTCCCGCAAGACTCATCAAGGCCGTGGCTGCTACACAGAAAGGGACTCACCGGCAGGCAAGAGGTTTCGCATCACTGCCTCACGGCACCTTTACGCCTTTACTCGGTTTAGAGGGAATCTCAAGGGACTAATCGTGGATGAAAATGGGCTGGATGTTCTGTCGCACCCAACCTCTACGCGTATAGGAGAAATGATATGGTCGATCTTAAATCCAAAGAAGGCAGTCTAAAAAACAATCCAACATCAATCTGCTATCACAAAAATATCAATCTATATATCTGATAAAATAGGAAATTAGTTATAGGATGAGAATTCCACTCAAAAAAAAAAAAAAACAAGAGTAAAGGACACCAGAAGTGCCAAAACTTGTATACGATGCTCACTTTAGTACCAAAACTTTTTTTCATCACTTAAGTGCCAAAACTTTTTTTCGGATTACTTAAGTACCAAAAAAAAAAAAATTCGGATCACTTAAGTGCCAAATTCAAAGAAAAACGATCACTTAAGTGTCAAATTTTTTTTCGCTTTTGACACTTCACTGATCCGAAAAAAAATAAATTTGGCACTTAGCAACTAAACCCAACAAATATCATCTCAAACATATATGACTATCTCAACTCATACTCAAAATCTAACTATCAAAATTTCTCATCGATTCATTCTCATCATGTTTGACACTAGCTGAAAAACATTTTAAAAAATTGACATGAATGGTTTACATGATTTTGAATTTTGAGGCTTAGTAGCGTCTTATAAGTTTTTCTTAACACAAATTTGGTGTTCGGAGAAATGGTTTACTGAATCAATCTACCATGAACAAGTGCATGCTAATTACTAGCCTCTTTGCCAAAAAAACACAAAAGAGGACTTGTGCTCGCGATTGTGATCATAATGCAATGCTCAAATACTAAGTTAACCCAACATATACAAAAAATTAAACTGTCGCGTGGATGTTTTCTTCCCCAGAATAAGAATAGCCCCGGTCTCTAGCCGAAAGAAGGGAATAACTCATGAATTGACATGTATATTCCATTAAAAAAAATTATTCTTAATCAATTCTTTCGAATTCACCAGCTCTTTGTCAAACACGTTTCTGTGTTTTTTTCTTATTTTAAAACGGTTTTGTTTGTGACATTTTCTGAAGAATAACCCGCCCAAAAGAAAAGAACCCACCCTGAGTGATGTTACTCCGCGTGGATTTCTCGCACGATGTCATTTTTATAAGGGTTAATACTAAGAAAAACCTCAAACTAGTATACCTGTGACAAATTTATCCTAAACCATTTTTTTGATCACGAAAAACCCTAAATTGATACATCTGTGATAAATTTACCCTAAATTGGTACACTTATAATAATTTTACCCTCCGTCAAATTGCTGAGTTTAATGACGCGTGACAATTAACGAGGTGTACTAGTTTGGAGTTTTACCCTCCGTTTGTTTTAGGTGTGCCAGTTTGAGATTTTCCATGATATTAACTAAATTTAACAGAAACTAACGGAGGGTAAATTTGTTACAGATGTACCAATTTTGGGGTAAATTTGTTATAAATGTACTAGTTTGGGATTTTTTGTGATCAAAAAAATAGTTTGTAATAAATTTGTCACAGACATATCAGTTTAAGGTTTTTTTGTGATATTAACCCTTTTTATAATATCTATACATTAGCTCACATCATCAATTTGATCGATATTTCTAAATTCCAATCGCAGAGGATTGAATTGAGGATCACATTGAACACCGATTATGTAATATTTGGATTTTGATCAAGTCAAAGGTAAAAAAAAAGGTCAAAAAGGCAACAACAAAAAAAAACAAAGAAAAGAAAACTGACCTGGTCAATAAAAAGGGAAAGGGAACGCTCGGTTAAGATAGAGAAGGCCAAGACACGCACAGGAAAGAGAAGGAAAAAAGAAGAGAAAAGAAAGAAAGGGAAAAAGGGAAATAGGTTTTCGTGCGTGCACGCCACGGATAACTCTCCAAGCTGGAGTTACTTTGATTTGCAATGTCTAGTAAGCATTCAAACATCTGCCACGAGCCATTTCTCTTGCCATTTCGGAATTTATTTCATAAATTAGGCTCGCAAATCAGTATATACATAGATCACTTTCCACAATACATTTCCTAAAACATTTCCTAAACCATTCTCAAATACCAAAACGTAGTAAATGCTCGATTCAAATTTTTATGCAACAAATATGCTTTGAGTTATTCAAATCTTTATCACTTTCAATGTATAAGTTTACAAATTCATAGAAGAGATATCATCACTCACCTAGGAATGCCCAAAAACCAAACAACAAAGCTCACTCGAACCAATGGTCACCTAATCCTATCAATTGAACGAGAATCAATTTTAAAATCGAGTTAAACACTACTTTCACTAACAACTTGACAAAACTAAAGTCAACTACTACCAAAACAACCCCCACGCACCCACAAATCGCTCGTCCAATGTGACATCCCAAATTTCGACCAATATACTAAATTGGATTTCGATAGATTGTAAACACAATTTTGAATCCGATCAGAAGTATTGGAAGTCAGTTATCAATATTTCAAAGTTTATTGGTAAACAATACATTGTCGGAAAAGAGACGGTAAGCCGAAAATTAAGGATGGAAGAGACGTTTCGGACATGGCACGAAACAGGCCTATTTTCTATTATTTTCGAATTTCAAGAAGGCCTATAATGGGAAATGACTTTTTTGTCCCCGAAGGCCCATTTTAGGCCCAAACAAAGAGCCTTTGGATTTCAAGCCCATTAGGCCCATCAAATTCAAGCCCAAGCCCATGTGAATAGTGTCAAGCCACGTGAATAGTGCAGCCCGTGAATAGTGCCAAATTGGGAAAAGACCATTTTGCCCCTTCTAGAAAATTAGATATTTTGAAGGTGCATTTATGATCTTAAGACAAGATCATTAAAGGATTGCAAGTGGCTTCTTCTCCTTCTTCTTTCTTCTTGTCTTTTTCTTTCTTTGATCAATTATTGCTCTAGTTGTCTTGATTTTTCAAGAAGACAAGATAAGATATTTTTGGAGTTGCATTAATGAGGGAAATAATGCAAAGACTTTCAAGACAACTCTCTCTCACTTTCTCTCTTTCTCACTTTCACTCACTCACTCTCACTCTTACTTTCTCTCTTTCCTTTCCTCTCAAATTCGTAGCTCCCCCCCCCTCTCCTCCATTTCACCCTTTTTCCTTCTTGTTTCACACCCCTCACCTTGCCGTCATGCTACCTAAGACATGCCTTGAAGCCGTGCCCTTGCCGCCGACGTTTAGGCCGTCGTCGCCAAGCTGTGCTGCCGCGCCGAGCTCGTACCGAACCGCCGTCCACATGCCGCGCCGCGCGGAGCCGAGTCAAGCCGCCGTTAATACCCATTTTCCATCTACGCACCGTCGCCGAACCACCACCATCACCATCTTCGCGTCGTCACCACCGTTGTCGCCGTAGTCGCCATCGCTGTTAAACGGTGAGTTAACTCCCTAATCCTTGATTAGGTTGTTGATTGCACTTAGGGTTAGTTTAAGGTGCAAATTAGACTTTTAACTATGGTTAAATGGATTAACTATGGTTAGTTTAGTTAAACCATGGTTGGGTTAAGTTAACATTGGTTAGGTTAGTTGACCTTGGTTAGGTTAGTTGACATTGGTTAGGTTAATTAACCATGGTTGGGTTTTTTTTTTTACATATGTTTTAGTAGGTTTTTAAGTTGATGTTTGCCTTGGATAAATATTGGTATCATGAATTGAGAGTTTATAGTGGAAAAGAATGCATTTTGGCATGAAAATGGAAATTGATGTGGTGCCGTGCTTAAATGCTGAGTTTTATGCTTTGAAACCATTTATTTGACTTGAAAAGTGAGGCACGTGGAGTTTGGTATGAAAAGCATTTTCATGTGATCAAGTGTGATTTATGTATTGCATTTTTTGTGGGAAAATGGCAATGAGCTTGACATATGGCATGAGCACGTATCGTGAATGCATTGACAAAAAAAGAAAGAAAGAAATGAGATTTAAATGCCTGTGTGCTCGTGTGATCACAAAGTGTACGGATCCTCAATGGTGATTGGATACGATGCCCAATTTTATCGCTGATATTATTGGACGCCTGGTGGGGGTTCGGATGACGGATCACGGTGCCCTTTGAGGCCGGACCGATTCTCCTTTATGGAATGCCATCTGCCTGCGGGGGAGGTCGGGGTAGAGCCGCACCTCGATCGACCAGGAGGAGATGTTGCCGTGCCCGATGGAGCGAGACAATGCCCAGTCATGCTGGAAGACCGCCAACCTTTAGGTTGTGCCGTGCTCGAGAGTGGGCGTAATCATTAGGCATAAAATTGGACTACACTTGGAAACATTGCATGTGTGAGATGATGATATGCGTGTCCTGATTGCCTTGTTTGATACATTGTTTATATAATGATGTGATTGATAACATGCAGGGCGTGTGCATGTGTCAAGGCAAGATAAGAATGTCTGTGAATTGTCTATTGATTGGTGAGAGTCACCGAACCTGATATAGATTGTTTAGAGCGAGAGTCACTCGCTATTGATCTGCCATCGACGTCGAGTTGCATGTTTAGGGAATGCTCTGAGTGAATTGGCACCCTGCGCGAGGCTTAGGTTGTTAACTTGTTGAGATTTTTATCTCACTCGTTGTTGTTAATCATTTTCAGGACCATAGATCGGATAGTTGGTAGGTGCGATTCGAGGTGCTCTCGCGTAGAGAAGTTTAAGTTAACCCGACCCCCGGTATCTTTTGTTGGTCGTGAAGGAAGTAGCCCGAGAGTGAGGGCTTGTAACATATACTTCCTAGGGTTAACGTGTTTATAAATAAATGAAAGAGTGTTTTGGTGTTGTTGTATGATATGTTGTTTTCCTTCTATCCCTATTGTGTTTGTCGGGCGTTTGTTTCTCGTTTCCGTATGCGCGATTCAAAAGATAAAATGAATGAGTCGCCAATGCGTCCTAAGACGTCGCATTTATTATTAACCCAAAGGATAAGTGTATCCGGATGGTCACGTGCCCGAGGGCTCAGGGCGTGACATCCAAAGTGATTATTCAAAGCCGTCCGCAACACGGAACTCGCATGTCGAACTTGGTTGCATCATAACTCTCTCCACTAAACTTCATTTCAAGCGAACTTATAGTCAAAAGAAAACCCTTTCAGAGTACTAGAAGACCCATAACTTGGCCAACCCCAAAATTCGAGCCGGCAATCTACGAAATTCGGCTCAAAAGCTGTTGGTTGAGTACTATTCATCACCCATGCCTGACTTCAAAATTTTGTTTCAGGCAAACCCCAAGCTCACATCAAGTTCCGTAACATTTTACAGCTCCACAATATCCAAACTCTCATTGTGAAATGCTTTATGAAATGCATTATATTAGATAAATTGAGTTATGAAAAGTGATTTGATTCTATTGGTGAAACTTAGTTTATAAAATGGATTCTGAAACGTATTCTGATTTATGAAAGGGTTACTACCATGAAAAAACCCCAAACTAGTATACTTGTGACAAATTTATCTCAAACTAATTTTTTAACATAAAAAACCCTAAACCGGTACAACTATAACAAATTTACCACAAATTAATTTTTTGACCACAAAAAATTTCAAACCAGTACATCTATGACAAATTTACCCCAAATTGATACACCTGTGATAAATTTACCTTATGTTAGTTCTCATTAAATAGGGTTAATACCACAAAAAATCTCAAATCGGCACACCTGTGACAAACGGAGGGTAAAACCCTAAATTGGTATACCCCGTCAACTGTCACGTGTCATCAATCTCAACAATTTAATGGTAAAATTTGACGAAAACTAACGGAGGGTAAATTTGTCACAAGTGTACTAGTTTGGGGTAAATTTGTTATAGATGTATCAGTTTGGGGTTTTTTGTGGTCAAAAAATTAATTTGGGGCAAATTTAGTTTAGAGTTTTTGTGTATTAACCCTTTATGAAATGATTTGAGAAATACTTTACAAAAAGTATTTCGGGCGGATGAGCTATATTGCGGAAAGGTTATTTGTTTGGTTTGTGATATGTATCCTGGTTTATGAGATTGATTGTGAATTGGATTTCTGATATAGGAGGATGATGGTTTGATGTTCAATATCGCTGTCAACCTGGTTAAGGGTATCTAAGTATGCATACTGCTTTGAGGATATCCTTTTAGGCCTAACCACCATATGATAATAGAGGGAGACCCTGCCAAGGGAAAAATCTTAGTCGCCTTGTCATCAGGCGTTGTGTCGTGACCATGGTTTGATGTGATTAGTCGATGAAATGGACCATTAACGTGTGATTTGACATGAGATTGATCAATGGAATTTACCATTGATGTATGGTATGAGATTGATCAATGGAATAGACCATTGATATGTGAATTGATGAGATTATTCGATGGACTAGACCATTGATGTATGATTTGATGTTATTGATTTAAATGAGGATTTTCGATGCGTATAAAAATTTGTTGAAAGGATATAACTTAGTTTTGGTATTGTACGTATATTATGTACTAGATTTGAGAAATGAGTCCATGATATTGCTTAGCAAATATGCATAATGGGTGCTCGATCTGCTTAGAAAAGATACGCACTACTCATTGAAATGTGGTTACTCACCCATTTCCTTCTCAATATTTTCAGGTTCCTCGGTTAGCGGCCAATAGAGTGAGAGCGATATCGACAGGGACTTTTGGGAGTTGAATTTTTTGTATGGTTTGAGGCTGCGTCCTTCGGATGGAAGGACGACCATGTCATTCCCCTTGTCTGCTAAGAATCATGGTGTAAGAGATTAAATTTATGGGAGTTAATTTTGCAAACTAAAAGTTTCAAAACTTGATTACACAATTCATGTAAGTTGTAGGATAACAATGGAATTACCCCCATTTATTGATAGTTTTATATAAGACTGAATGAATCGTGTGGCACTTAAATGTAACACTTTGGTCCAGTTCACTGGTCAACGCATGAAACTTATGATGAGCTTCTCTAAGAATTGGGTAGTTAAGATGCTACCTCGAGGATGGGCCAAAGGCCTCTTGACCAAGCCTTGGTTCCATTTATACAACCTAAAGTACCAATTACATATACAGAGTATAACGCTCGGGGTCCCATTTGCACGATATTGTTCGCTTTGGGCCCACTGGCCCGCACGGTTTTGTTCTTCTAGGCTTCGCCCAGAAAATGCCTCATGCAAGTTAAAGAGTCCCCAACACCTTGTAAACTAGCCCAGGACTCCCCCTTAAGCAATGTGGGACAAGAGACATGCGCTTAGCCTCGCCCCGCGCACGTCCAAAGTAGAGGTGCAGCCTCCCCTACCATCCCTCATCCTGCGGCCGTCACTGGGGTCTGGGTCGTCGGAGAGAGAGAGAGAGAGAGATCATGTATTCTAAGCAAAAAAATGAATAATGCTAAATTCTTAATAATGATATACAAGAGGAGGAGGCGTCTGGCTTCGAAAGTTTGCAACTTGAATCTACTTGCGTTGTGTTTTTCCATCACTATTTGGCCTGTGGCGTTTGAATCAACATCTTCTTTGAGTGAAACTTAGCTTCTAGACCCAATCGATAATTGATATTTAGCTTGTAGACTCTTGTGCTTCTTACATTATAGTCTGCAAATCCCCTTTTTTCGACAAAAGATGTAATATTTCCCTTTTTTTTATCTCTTTAAAAGGAAAAGAAAATGAAAGTGGACTTCATCCCTTAAAAAGGAAAGCTGCACGCTTGAACAGAAGATAAAAGGGAAAGAAAGGAAAGGAAAAAAAAGGGAAAGAAGGGTTTCACGTTCACGTCACGGAGTTTCGTCAAACCAGATTTACTTCAATTCACAACACCCGATAAGTGCTCCCATCATTCGTTCATCTAATCAAAGAGATTTTTTCAAAGATAAGAAATAATAATTTATGGTGTTATGAAGCTATAGGATTTTACAAAAATTGATTTGGACTTACGGTTTGCCTTAAACGAATTTTCGAAGTTACGTGCACGTGATGAACAAACTTGATCAGCAGCTTTTCGGCCAACTTTCGTCTGTTGCTGACTAGGTTTTGGATCGAACAAGCTATGAATCTTCTAGTACTTCAAAAGATCTTCCTTTTTGACTATAAGCTCACTTGAAACAGAGTTCAGTGGAGAGAGTTATGGCGCGAGAAAGTTTGTCGCACGAGTGGCCATTCGTCGTACAAGTGGTCGTTCTTCGTATTAGTAGTTTTTCACCTCAGTTGACCATTCTCGAGGTCTTTTGTCAACCTGTAGTGAGCATTCATAGTTTAAGCGAGTCGATTTGAAGCAACGATTTAGTCGGCGCGAAATTCCAAAGTTTCGTGCTCACGCTCCACTTTGCGGATAGCTCTAAATATTAGGTTTGGACGATAGTTTTGTTAGCGCGTAGGAATCATTTTGTTAGCAAGTAAGCTTGATTTAGCCAATTCGTGGTTGAGGTAGCGTTTTACTCATGACCTTATTTCTCACTTATTTGATAGGATTGCGAGTTCAACAGTTCAAGTAATTTTTGTTGTTTGGTCGTAGGCGTTCCCAAGTGAGCGGTGCCATCTCTTCTCGAGTTTGTGACCTCATATTTTGAAAGTGATATATTATGAGTTGTGAAATAACATTTTTATTGCATAAAAATCTAGATTGGGCATTTACTACTCCTTGGTCATTTGAGAATGGTTCGAGAAATGTGTTGTGAAAGGTGTTGTAAAAATTTATATATATTTATTATGTTGTGAACTAATTTATAGAATGAGTTCTAAGATGATTTGAGAAACGTTTTATGAAAAAGTTATGAAAGGTATATATCTATATATCAATTTGTGAATTTGGTTCATAAAGAATTCTGAAATGATTTGAGAAATACTTTACAAATAGTATTTCTAGCTGTTGAGTTTAGTTGCGAAAGGTTATCTATTTGGTATTGAGAAAACGATTTGATGATACGGATTTTGATTTGATTTTGTGAGAAGAATTAATTTGTGAAAGACTATATGTTTTGATTTGTGAAACCAATTGTGATATGGATTTCTTACTAGAGTTGAATGCCTAGAGTAGAGAGAAAGGTATCAACTATAATGAGTGAGTCTCATAATCCTACTTCACCAAATACTATAAATGCCCCCGTTTTCCTTTCTCCCCCATCAGAACTCAGGTGCCTCTAATGTTTCTAAGATCAACTACCTTTACGAGGTTTCTTATCTCAATGAGGATAGTAAGATTTCAGAAACTTACATCCCCCTCATAAACCCATATTCTTCATTTGCTAAACCATCATCATTCTCACACATCCGTACTATTAGACAACTCGTCAAACATACTCCTTGAGAGGTTGAGAAGTATGTCTAGTCCTTTAAATTTGATCAATACCCGATCCCTATATCCCAGCAAGAGCACTTCATCACCTTGCAAATCCATTCTAATTTTCCTCGCCAGTGGAAATAATAAGTATATACGCACCTCCATTTTGGCGTTATATGCCTTGCTTTGTCTTTCCACGTTAGAAAAGGCCTCTTGATTGTTGCTCGTATGGCACTCCTTGATACTCGTTTTCTTGAATATCAACATGCTTGTATTGGGACAATACAGGCTACCCTTAATGCTGGAAATGTGTTTGTAACGTTGTTTCCAAATTTTAACACGGCCCTTTCAAACCCTTGTTTGCTTTCTAGCCTTAAGGTTCAGCTGCAATATACTAGAGCTCCTCATACTCTAGATTCAATTGCTTCTACTTTACATTATCAAATGGTCTACCGAGTTTCAAACCATGCCATTGATCTCAACTTCCCTGGAATAAAATGCTTTGTTCATTTCTGTTGATAATGATCAGACCTCTTGTGTTCATGTCCCCAGACAAATTCCTCAAGATCAACTAGTTAAGTTACTCCCTGATACATAGGTAACTAACTATGAGAAGTTTCATAAGAAATCCAAACCAATCCAGTCAATGAAATCTCAATTCATTAAGAAGAGAGATGGCATTGTTGTTATTAAATTTAGTAAGGAAAAGGAAGAGACTTCTTCTACCATTTTCCCTGCTATGCAACCGTGTGTTGTTGATGGCCCCCTTGGAGAGGGAGACTTTGATCCGAAGACTTTGATAGAATCCTTCGACTGAGATAGACGGCCAATCCGTTATTATCAAGATCCTCGAACTAGACATTGCTTTTGAGATCTTGACTATCAATGTTCCCTTGTATAGATCCTCCAGAAGAGCATGATAGATCGTCTAGGCAAAAAGGGAAACGGTCAAAAGACAAACTTTACCGGAGGGATCTCGATGGAGATCCAACCATTGGACCTCTTGGTGAAGACGGAGGAAAATACCGGTTCACGGTATCATATGGGCCTCCTAGACCACAAAAACCTTCATTTCCTCCTGAACCATGCCGGTCATTTTCTCCACCACCATCAACCCCCCCCCCCTCCCCTCCCTATGAAGAAACCTTCTTCACCACTTATACCCCGAAAATCAATTGTTTCCCCAGTCGGTTTAAGCCACTAGGAGCATAGAAGTGCATTTTCATAGAACAACTGAAAGCATGTTAACCTGATCCAGAATTGCATAATACCATCTTGTTCTATAGGCCATGGATATTTGTTCGACCCAATGGTGACATGTGCAAAACTCTTGCAAAAGTTGGATTCACTACATATAAACCCCAGACAATCCCATAGAAAATTTTCAAAACTCTCTATTGCAAGATCGTAGCATATCCTCGAGAACATTAAGAGCTCTAGAGGATATTATGCCAATACAATCGAGTGATTCCACAAGCAATTTGGCCAACAAAAGCTGACAATATTTCTTGGGATCATTCAACTGATTATGGCAAAACCCAACCCCCAATTGATATTGCATTACAAGCATATTACAACATTGACATGCAAGGTGACATGGATAAGGCATCAACAGAAATAGAAAGGGCAACAGCACATCATTCTCTAGAGCAATATGCTTTGTCGTCGCAAGATCTATGGGGAGGTCCATTATCACTAGATTCTTATGACCATAATGGGTTACAGCTAGCACTTAGCCTTGGGCTTAGCAAAGATGCACCTTCGTTTCAACCAGAGAATTGGCCCCCTCCAGCTATGTCAAGCTATCAAGCGACCAGCTCCACAAATGCCACATCAAGTTCACAACGGTCTCCTCCCAAAAAGCAAAAGTCATTAGAAATCTTATTAGAAATTTACCTTGAGATTCTAGAAATGGAAAGGCTTATGAAGGAATATAGAAGGCAGAAAGATGGAGACAACTTAAACAACTCAGATGATGGGACAATACTGAGGAACTGTTCCATAAATATAATATGTAATGATACTCCATGTGATGTTGTCAGAACTAAATAATTGGCCACTATCGACCACAAGTCCGTATAATTTGTGTGAGATGAGTCATAGGCTATTGTCGGCTAGGAGTCTATAAGGATTGGACATATCCACAAGATCACTAATTATTATGGTTTTGTCTGTTTCTCTTCCAAAATGCCTATTTAAGGCAGTATTGTAATTGGTTGAAGACAGAGAACTTCCCTTGCAGAAATAAATAGTGTGTTGTGTTTACCATGAATCCTTAAAATTCTTTCCTCCTTCCTTTCTGTCACACCCCAAATCCACAAGAAAATAGGAACAACACGACCGTCCTTCCACACGAAGGACGCATCCACAACATAACAAACAAACCTGTTAACAACATATATACGTCTAAACTGTAGATATATATAATGAGCCAGCAGGTGGTTACAACATCAGAGTTTCTATCATCCATCAAAAGAATATGTACAACTTAGAACTCAGCTAACCCAACAAGTATCACCTCCAAAAAATAAAACTAGCTAAGCTCATACCCCAAACTCCTACTACCAAAAGCCCCCTGTCAATAGCACTCTCGTCCTACTTGCGGCTAATCGAGGAACTTGAAATCATGTAAGATGAGAGGGGTGAGCAACCACAGCTCAGTGAGTAGCGCATTTCTTCTAAGCAGATCGAGCAACCACTATGCATATAACAAAGCAAAATATCAAGGGTCAAATCCATTGATTGATCTCATTCATAATAACGTCAGTGGTCCATTCCATTGACTAATCTCATTAATAACACGTTGATGGTCTATTCCATCAACTAATCTATTGCTCAATATCTAACCATGGTCACAACACAACGCCTTGTGACAAGGCGACCAAGATTCTCCCTTTGGCAAAGTCTCCACCTACAAAGCCGGTGGCTCGGCCCAAAAGGATATCCTAAACCGATATGCATACCCCAGAAACCCCTACTTGGGTTCACAGTCATATTGAGCATCAAACAATCCTCATCAAATATCAGAATTCAGTTTAGAATCAATCTCATAAACCAAACGTATAATCTCTCGTTCAACAAACGGAATACATTTCACAAAACGTTTCTCGCATCGTTCTCAAATACAGAAATGGTAGTAATTGCCCGATCCAGATTTTATGTAATAATCATGCCATTCCGTAACTCATACCATATAATCCATATTCTTTTTCAAAATATGAATTTGCCAATTCAAAGAAGAACTAGCACCACTCACCTGGAATGCCTAAAATCAAGCAATGCGTAGCTAGGCGACTCGACAATCTCATAATCCTATCAATTAAACTAGAATCGACGTCAAAACCGAGTAAAATACTACTTTAGCTAACGACTTGACTAAACTATGCTATTTCCTAGTTAACACATTCACTACCGTTCGACAAAAGACCTCAAGAAAGGTTAACCGCGGAGAAAACTTATTAATGCGAAAAACAACCGATTAAGCGGTAAACTTTCTCGAGCTATAACTCTCTTCATTGAACTCCAATTCAAGCGAGCTTATAGTCAAAAGAAACATATTTTAACGTACTATAACACCGTTAGCTTCGCCAACCCAAAACTAGCTGGAAACTGACGAAAAAAGACCTGGAAGGCTGCTGGTCAGGCAATGTTCACTGCACGTGGACAACTTCAAAAATTCGTTTCTTGCAAACCGTAAGTCCAAATCAAGATCCGTAAAATCACACAGCTCCACAACATCCTTAACTATCATTCTCCCAAAAATAATCAACTTAACGGCTCCAAAATCGGACTTCGCGGCTCAAGTTTCACATAATTCCGAATTTCAACCCTAAATCCAAAAATTATTCGGATAGGATGAACAAGAGACATAAGCGCTTACCAAGCATTGCAAATCAGAGTGGAATCGGTTAGACGAGGTCCCGGTGACACGGATGAGACTTTCTTTTCCCTTCTCTCTTTCTCTTCTCTTTTTCCTTTTTTCTTTCCCCTGTTTTCCTCTCTGTTTCGTTTAGGTGAGCTCTCGGGAAAAAAGAAGAAGCTGAAGCCACTTTAATGAACGTGCGGCCACTATTCTGCTTTGCTTTTTCTTTGTTGACTTTTTCAACTTTTTTTTTTTTTGGCTTTTGAAGCCCATATTTTACACCTTCTGACATGATTCTTTAATAAATAATACATGTTCTAGTTAATCATGATAGTATGCTCTACACTTGCATATATGTGGAACATGTGCATCAAAATTCTGCTATTATGAAGTGTTTCTATGGTGTGAATCAAAATCCTAAGAAGAGTTTGGTGGTCCGAAGGTAGTCCCTATTGAAGGCTTGGAGAGCCCCATGTGTGGGATAGCATACCTACCACGAAATTTATCATCCTATTCCCTGATTCACATCATAGGTGCCCTTTTTTATATCAGAGCCAAGGTCAGTGGATCCGAGTATATGTTAAGCCCATGCGGAAGGAAGTCACACATCGCTTGGGGGAAGCCAACCCACTCTATATATAACCTCCGGGGCTATCCTCCCACTATCAGATGCATCTTTCGGCAATGAGAACCTTAGTCTAAGTGCTACAAGGTAACGCAAGTCTCGTGGGGGCCACCTCTAGGGCCTTGTACTTTTGACATTTGTTAGTCAAGGGATAAATGCTATGCGGTGGTGTGAGTATTGTGGGAGCCACTTCTAGGGCCTTGT
>BCNH02000011.1:10749563-10781912 GCA_001662345.2 Metrosideros polymorpha var. glaberrima | reverse complement strand
ATTATTATTATTATTGTACTTGTATATCTATACCGGATGCACTAAACTTTTATTGCGCAGTTCACCTCCAAAATGTTTCCGTGAACTCATCTTTCTCCTCTGTCACCTGGTCACTTCTAGATTTCCTTCTGCCTCAAAAGATGAAAGGGCTTTAGGTCCAATAAGTTCAAATCTTATATCTTGACGACTTTAACATTGACTCGGATATATATATTGTTTGATTGTCAAAGGATCAAAGAAAGCTAAGGCTGAGTTTTCCCAACTGCATACGAATACATTGAAGTAATTACTCAAATTATGCTATTCATTCCAGAAACTGCATGCTTACTTTGCTTGGTGATGTAAATGTAAGTTATTGAGCTGCAACTCATTCTAGTCTCATAAACTCTAAGCATTATAAGTAGTATGTCATTCATTGGAAGCCAAAACTCAGTTTCACCCCTCATACATCTTGTTCAAAATGAATATACAGGGTTGACATTACTAATGATTGAAACCATGGAGGTCAGATATATGCACTAACGACCAACAACTATGAGCAGCAGATGTAGATCCTACACTAAACGTCACTAATGTTTGGAATTTGAAGGAGGTTGAGGATGGTAATAAGTATACACAGCAAAGAAAGACTGAATCGCCGCGAGAGCAAGAAGTATGAATGCTGCTACAGCTGATATGAGAGACCACCGCGTGTTGAAGTAGGTGTTCTTGAAGCTGGCCCAATGCACTCGCCAGTCCTTCTCGATATAGGTGTTCACATCCTGGAACACCTGGCATAAATAGTTCTTGTGGATGTCGAACACAACATCTTTCCCGATGTTGCTGAAAAAATGGGCAATTTTCTCATCCGTTCCAAAATATCTCTCGATGATCTTGCGGTCGCACAGTAACCCGGCATCTGCCGGTGTGTTAAGAAGGCAAGCCATGAAAGTGGCATAAGTTGTGACATGCTTGGAGGAGCCCCTGTGGCAATGCTCAAATGCAACGAAATTAAGGAATAGAGAACTCATGAAGTCATCGAATTTTAGTACTGGGATTTGCAGGACACCGTTGCTGAATTTTACGTCCATGAAGCTTCCACAATGGGTCGGCTTGAACTTAATACCTGCCTGGTGGAGCTTATTCGCGGGCTGGATTAGGCGAAGAAATTTATTTGGTCTCTGTTTTGTTTCTAGAGAATCCGGATTGTTAGTCAAACGGAGGAAATTAAGCAAATGTTCTCCTTCCCAATCGGAGTACTTTTTCAAGACATCATCTGGTCTTTGAACCATGCGGTTGAAGAAACTCAAGACGAGATCAGATAGAGAAGGATGTCTCTCGTTCCAAGACCCCAGAGTCAGATCGAACAGATGTTTAAGAACAAACCAAGGAATCTGGTTCTCAAGTTTGGCGAGATCCCGCATGAGGAAAGGCAACACCCAGGGCTCGGTCAATAAGGGGTCATGCCCCGGATTGGTGTAGCCAACCAATTTACGGTAGTATTTGCAGAACAGCTCAATGATGAAGCAACCATCAAGTATCATCATCTCGATGAGCTCGTGGCTGTTGAAAGCTAAGGTTTCCGAATAACACTTTCTTATCTTCTCCTCCATTGGTTTTAAAGCCTCAGCGAAGTGCTTTAGCTTGTCCCTTCTTTGGTTTGTTCGATTGAGCAGATCGATGGAGAATCGTCGCTTGTGCTCTTGAATCTTTTGAAACTGTGGCTTTCCGTGGTGGTAGGGGCCGATCGGGACCGTGTTAGGCTGGTACGCCATCAGATTGATCTCGGACAGGCTTTGAGGCACTCTAAAGATGCAAAGACCTATCTCATCGGCTGATCCTGCGCTGCTTCCATCGGTCATTTCAACATTGACCACATGATGAGAAGAACTGCCGCTCCTGGCGGGTTGGCTGTGGCGAGAATCCAACTTTCTGGGCATTCTTGTTTTTGTTTTTCTGTATAATTTGCTGAAGATTTTTCTGTGATTTGCACCTTGCAGATGGTCTGAATTTTTATAGTACTCTTCCCAACTGAAAAAATGAAGAGAGGGGATGCCCGAAATTACCAGGAAGTTGGCATCGATCTTCTTTGTTTCTGCCAAACGACTTGCTGTCTTGACTTGACTCTATCAATAATTGATGTTGGGGTCGTCTTGGTTTTAGTCTTGATCAGAAAAAGGGAAATGAGAAAAGTAAGAGCAGCCAATGGAGATCACCAGGAAGTATTGGCTAGGTCAATAATTGACTTAAATGAACTTCACTGAAGTAGCGTCGGCTTATTGGACCAATCTTCTACGTGGTTGAGAGAGTTTGTTTCTTCTGGGTCCACCACGGTTGTTGTGTTGCATTTTGCACCTTTCAATTCCATGAAAAGTTTAGAAGCTAGCAGTTGCCATGACCAGAGATAAGGGCACAAGCAAGGGAAGAACTGAAGCGCGATGTGCCTATGTGGATCGACATGGAACAATGTAATTCATCTTTCCTTTCTCTGTCATTTCTATATGGTTGGAATAGTGTAATTTAAAGTTCAACAGGATCGATTTTTAGAGTGTGTTTTCCTTTCTTTTTTTTCCAATTATTATCAACGGCTACTAATTAAAGCTCACCGCTAAATTCTTTTTTCCAGCAAACCATGGAATCCGAGTTCTGATGCTAATCCACTCAGTGGGTAAGTGCAACTGATGAAATCCATATCCACTCGTTTTAAATTATAAAAGCATATAGAGGACCAAAGTTTATACGGCGATTAGCAATTATGATGATTGGTAAAGCAACAAGAAGCTCTGTGAAATGGCAAATCTTTTGGAGAAACAGATCCCGAATGTCATCAGAGATCCTGATAAACATGTAAAGGACAGTAACAGATAGATAATAAGGAGGAGAGAATCCAGCGATATCATATATCAGTCTCTGATGCGGAGGAGACGACGCAGGAACAGCTAGTAGGTGGTTGAGCCGGAACCACTCCTAGAATTCTGTCTGTCACTTGGGTCCGGGGAGCATAAGAGCGAGTAGTAGGGGGTTGAGCCGGAACCACTCCTAGAATTCTGTCTGTCACTTGGGTCCGGGGAGCATACTACCTGCTGAAGCGTCTTCACCACCTCCGACATGCCGGCGACATGGTCCGGGTAATTAACTGCACAGCGAAATGCCAATTGGGCAAGTTGCTCTGCTTCTTCCTTCACATAATTCGATGGCGATCTGAGGGTGATCATCGCCGCACAGCATTTCGGATTCATCCCAACAAGCGTAATCAACTCCAACAGAAAGGACCGTGTCACGCCCCAAGCCCTCGAGCGCACGACCATCCCTGTCACTTATCCATTGGGTCAATAAAAATTCGACGTCCCAGGACGCGTCGACGACCCCTTCATTTTATCTTTCAATTGGCGCATGTGGAAACGTAAAACAACCCCTGACAGTGGGGATAGCAGGAAAAACAGCGTCACCAATAACAGAACCAACAGCATTACCAAAACACACTTTTTTATTTATCAACATGTTAACCCTAAGAAGTTTATATTTACAAGCCCTCACTATCGGGCCACTTCCTACACGACCAACACAAAGAGGTACCGGGGTCGGGGTTAACCTATCTCCTCTATACAAGGGTACCTTGAACCGTACCCGTCGACTTTCCGTTCTACGGACCTGAAAAATGGTTAACAACAACTAATGAGATAAAATCTCAGTAAGTTAACCGCCTAAACCTCGCATAGGATACCAATTCACCCCAAGCATCCTTAAGCATGCCATCTAATACAGGTTCGAGCAAATCACTCACCGAGTAATTAACAATTCACAGGCACTCTTACCTTGCCTTGGTACATGCACACGCCCTGCATGTTATCAGTTATAATCGCATTCTACAACGAAGCAGCAGTCACGGCAGGTAATCACATACAATTTCATTTCTTCTTTTTGTTTAATCACAGCACTCATAAAACGTGCTCATGCCGTAACTCGTCGTCACAACCCGTATAAGGTTCACGCCTCAGGTGTGCGACGTCGCCACGACCCGCGTAAGGTTCACGCCTCAGGTGTGCGACTGTTAGCCTCGTCAGACTCAACTATACCCCGCGTCAACACGCCTCAAGGTAGCCCGCGTAAAGTTCACGCCTCAGGCTCGATTCTTAACCCCGCGTAAACACGCCTTAGGGTAATCCTTCTTAACCCCGCATAAACACGCCTCAGGGTAATAATCCTTAACTCCGCGTAAACACGCCTCAGGGTTGATTTTATCAAACAATCATGGAAATACCACATTTTCTGCACTCATGCCACGATCATGCTCACACATCAATTAATGCCATTTTCACGATAAAATTCGCACGTGATCACATCGACGTGCTTTTCATGCCAAACTCTGCATGCCTCACATTTCAAGCCTAGTGGATTATTCGATCACATAAAATTCAGCATTCGAGCATATCGCCACATCAATTACCAATGCCACATTAAAAATACATTATTTACTACTAAAATATTTTTAGGCACATGGAAGATAAATTCTACGGCCAATCTCATTATAAACGTGCCCAGCATAATCAGCATAAAATTCTAAGCATCAACTCAACTCGGGTTAATTAACCCAACCATGGTTAATTAACCTAACCATGGTTAATTAACCTAATCATGGTTAACTAACCTAATCAAGGTTAATTAACCTAACCAAGGTTAACTTAACCTAACCAAAGTTAACTATCCTAACCAAGGTTAACTATCCTAACCAAGGTTAATCCAACCCAACTATAGTTTAACCAAACTAACTATAGTTAAAAGTCTAATTGCATCTTAACTAATCCTAAGTGCAATTAGTAGCCTAATCAAGGATTAGGGGGTAAACTCACCGTTTAACGGCGAGACTACTACGGCGACGACGGCGGTGACGGCGTGAAGACGGTGATGGTGGTGGCTCGGCTACGGCGCGTAGATGGAAAATGGGTCTTGACGGCGGCTCGACTCGGTTCGGCACGGCGCGGCTACTCGGTGATGTACGGCGGCAACGGCGCCCCGAACGGCCCCAAGAGCGTGGCTTGAGCTTGGCAAAGATGTGGTATGGCTTGGGAGGTTTGGCGGCAAGATGTGGGAGCCGAAACAAGAAGGAAAAGTGGAGAAAATGGAGGGGAGAGAGAGAGCTCCGAATTTGAGAGGAAAAATAGAGAAATGAAGAGTGAAAGAGAGAGAGTGAGAGTTGTCTTGCAAATCTTATCCAACTTGCATTATTGCACTCAAATAATGCAACTTGTCCTCTTGAATTCAAGACAACTTTCAAGCCAAAATTATTGGACAAGAAAGAAATGGACAAGGAGAGAGAGAGTGGTCTTGCAACTTCATTAAACCTAGGTTGCAATGATGCAACCTTTTTCCAAAATATCTCACTTGTTGTCTTGAATTTTCAAGACAACATTCAAGTCCATTTAATTGAGACAAGGATGGAAAGCAATGGAGAGAGAGAGAGAGAGAGAGAGAGAGATAGGTTTGGCCAAAGGGGAGTGCATGAAGAAAAACAAGACCAAACCTTAATTAGCTTTGTCTTGCTTCATTTAAATGCAATCTTCCAAAAACTTCACTTTCAAGAAGGGCAAAAGGGTAATTTCCACCCTTGACACTATTCGTACGGGCCGGCACTATTCACGTGGGCCTTGTACTATTCACGTGGGCTTGACTCGAATTTTTACGGGCCCAACGGGCTTAAGATTCAATGGGTTCTTCATTTTGGGCCAAAACGGACCAACGGGGGCAAAATGGTAATTTTCCAATTTGGCACTATTCATTCGGCACTATTCACGGCCCGCACTACTCAAGTGGGCTTGACACTATTCACATGGCTCGGGTTTGAATTTGACAGGCCCAATGGGCTAAAAACCCAATAGGCTCTTAAAATGGGCCAAAAATGGGCTTCGGGGGTAAAATGGTAATTTTCCATTATGGGCGCTCTTGAAATCCGAAAATAAAAGAAATTAGGCCCGACGGTTCGTGCCCAGCCCAAAACGTCTCTTCTGCGAAAAATTAGGGTTTTTCTGCAAAAGTTGAAGTCGTTTCTGTTGACCTAAAATGACGACGTCTGAAGCGCGCCGATTCCTTTAAATATAAATTTTGGCGCTTTGATTTCGCCACTCGCGCCTTGCCCGAGTGGTATCCGGGAATGAAACTAATGGTCCGATCCTAGGTTCGAAACTTGGAGGCGGCGACTTCGATTGCCCCTCCTCCATTACTCGCGCGCCGTTTCCATTAAATAAAACTTTTGGCGCTTCTGTCTCACCGTTCGAACTTCAGTCGAGTGGTAAGAGACGGCATAGTCCGAAGTCCCGAGTTCGAAACTCACAGACGACGGTTTCGGTTGATTCTCCTCCGTTATCGTGTGGCGTATACTTTAAATAAAACCTTTGGCATTGTTATCCCAATAGTCGTGCCTTAGCCGAGTGGCAGGCGCACGAGATGCGCACGAGACAACGGAGGTCCACGGTTCGAAACCCGTGGACGACGGCCTCTGTTTCCATTCTCTTCTTTCTTTTCCTTTTTGCAAATTGTTTTAAAATAATTAATTTCGACTATCGTCCTTCGATTATTTCATACTGTCGAAAATTCAGAATAGTACAGTATTCCACATCGTCGAAAATCGGGATATCACAGACCGCTCTTCCCCAGTGATGAGCTGGAGAAGCATGACTCCATACTCATGAACATAGCCCTCCCCATGAAGTTGAGGATATCCCCTGAACGAGCCAAAAACTCCCAGGATTGCCGCAAATTCGTTGCCAGCGCGAACCAGCAGTATGCTTTGAATTTTGAACCTCAAGTTGACCCGCATGTGAGCAAGCCCCCTCGCAACTCCGAGCGCAACTCGTTTACGTGACAGCCAGTCTCCAAGTTCAAACAGATCGGTGTCATCAACAATGCTGTCACTCATGAAGGGACAGACTAGAAACCAAGCCTTCTCCGAACAGCAGCGGCCGTTCAGGCGAAGCAGAGAGGACCTTAAAGATAGGCACTCCTCCTGGATGAGATCAGATTGGACGGCTGCCGGCTCTTCGGATCGTCCTGAACTGGAGAAGCTGGAGGTACGGAAGTTGAAAACCATTTCTTTACGGTATGATCTGTGCTTGCTATGGGAAAGTGTCACACCCCAAAACCAACAAAAATGGGGGATGACACGGCCGTCCTTGGACGCAGCCTCAAACAAACAATAAAAAATATTTTCTTCAAAAGACCATACCTAAAATCAAACTTTCCAAAAGCCTCGTCGATGTCACTCTCGCTCTATTGGCCAAAACTCAAGGAACCTGAAAAGATTTGTAAGATGAGGGATGAGCAACCACCGCCCAGTAAGTAGTACATATCTTCTAAGCAGATCGAGCACCCACTATGCATATTTATGTAATCATAGCAAAACTCAACAATCTCAAATTCAGCTGATAATATATATACCATTTCAAATATATATGTAAAATGTGGACTTTAAAAGCAAAAAAAAAAAAAATTGACCGAGTCAACATTGCTATAGTGAACCGCTCGGTTCACTGTAGCTACCGAGAGCAAGTAAAACGCAGGGGAAGGGAAGAAAAACAGAACAGAAAGGAAAAGAGAGAATGAAAGAAAAGAAAGGAAAAGAAAGAAGAAAGAGAAAAGGGGTGCGCCTGAGCCGTGAGGACCTAGCCGTGCCTATCCATCTCAGATTTGCAATGTTCGGTAAGCTCTTGCACCGCTCATTCATCCTATCCGAACAATTTTTGGAATTAGGGCTGAAATTCGAAATTATGTGAGATTTGAGCCGTGAAGTCCAATTTTGGAGCCTTTAAGTTGATTTTTTTTTGTGAGAATGATAGTTAAGGATGTTATGGAGCTGTGGGATTTTACAGATCTTGATTTGGACTTACGGTTTGCAAGAAACGGATTTTTGAAGTTTGACGCGCGCAGTGAACAGTGCACGACCAGAACCTATTGCATCTGTTTTTATCGATTTTTGGATAGATTCTGAAGGTTTCGTGTTGGGGGTTTTGAAGTACATTAAAAGAGCTTTCTTGGACTGCAAACTCTCTTTAATCGGGGCTCGGAGGAGGGAGTTATAACGTGTTAAAGTTCGACGCGCAAGTTACGCGTTGTGGATGGCTTAAGTAATCGCTTTGGGTGTGCGATTCGTTAGCATGTATGAGTTGTTTTGTTAGCGTCTAGACGTCGTCTAGTCGTTTTGTAGTTGTTGTAGTATTTTACTCAATTTTTGACGTCGATTCTCGTTTAATTGATAAAAATACGAGATCGTCAAGTCATCTAGCTTGCCGTAGTTTGATTTTAAGCATCTCAGGTGAATGGTGCTATTTCTTTTTCGATTTTGTGAAATCCATGTCTTGAAATAATAATGTTTCGATAAATATATGTATCGAACTAAGAAGAGCATTTTTGTTGCATAAAGTCGGATCAAGCATTTTCTACCATTTTGTATTTGGAAATGGTTTTAGGAAATGTATCATGAAGAGACGTATTGCCTTGTGAACTAAATTGTGAAACGAGTTCAGATATGACTTGATGAATGCTTTCCGAAGGATAATACAGGCATACGAGCTGTGTTGTGGAAATATTATATGTTTGATTTGTGATATTTATTCTAGATTGGTTTTGTGGGTTGTGGATGATGGTGTTGATACTCAATATCGCTGTGAGCCCGTTGCGGGGCTTGTGAGTATGCATACTAGTTTAGGATATCCTTGTGTGCCAGCTACCGGCGATATAGGTAGAGATCTCGCCAAGGGGGGAGCTTGGTCGCCTTGTCACGGGGCGTTATACGTGACCATGGTTTGACATTCGAGCAATGAGATTAGCTAATGGATAGACCATTGGCGTGTGTTTTTATAAGATTAATCAATGGATTGGATCGTTGATATTTTATCTTACTATTATTGGGAATTGCATATTTCTCCTGAAATCAAATAAATCATATTTGATTCGATATGTATATGGATTATGGGTTGTGGTATTGCTTTGTTATATGCTTAGTAGGTGCTCGATTTGCTTAGAAGAAATGTACTCCTCACTGGGCTGTGGTTGCTCATCCTTCTCATCTTTCATGTTTTCAGGTTCCTTGGTTAGTGGCCGTTAGTACGAGGGCGCTCGACGAGGACTTTTGGTTCTATTTTTGGGTATGACTTAAGGAAGTTGTACTTTTTGTTGTTGTTAGTTGTGGGTTGGATGAGTTCTAGATTGTATATATTCTTTTGTTGGTTATAGAAACTCTGTTGTAACCGAACCTGCTGGTTTATCATATATATATAGTTGGAGATGTATATTTTGATAACAGGTTCTTTGGTTATGTTTTGAGGCTACGTCCTTCGTGTGGAAGGGCGGCCGTGTCATTCCTCTTTTCATGTAGATTTGGGATGTGACAATATATAACTTGTTTCCTTTCAGGAAAAGTATCCGTTTCTCAATAATGGCAAAATAAAATATCAACGGTCCAGTCCATTGATTAATCTCATAAAACGCTTACCAATGGTCTATTCCATTAGCCAATCTCGTAAAAACACACGCCAATGGTCTATCCATTAGCCAATCTCGTAAAAACACACCAATGGTCTATCCATTGATAAATCTCATATCACACATCGATTGTCTATTCCATCAACCAATCTATTGCTCAATATCAACCATGGTCACGCATAACGCCGTGACTAGGTGACCAAGCTCCCCCCTTGGCGAGGTCTCTACCTATATAGCCGGCACACAAGGTTATCCTAACTAGTATGCATACCCACAAGCACCCCTCAATGAGCTCACAGCGACATTGAGCATCAACACCAACATTCTCCAAATATCAGAATTCAATTCAGAATCAACCTCATAAACTAGACGTATAATCTTCCGTTCAACAAACGGAATACATTTCACAAAACATTTATCGCATCGTTTTCAAATACAAAATAATAGTAATTGCCCGATCCAGATTTTATGCAATAACCATGCTTTAATTACTCATGTGATACTTAAACCTTTATTACTTTCAAGACATGAGTTTATAAATTCATAAAAGATATAGCACCACTCACCTAGGAACGCCCACGACCAAATAACGCGTGGCTTAATGAATCAACGACCTCGTAATCCTATCAATTAAACAAGAATCGACGTCAAAACTGGGTAAAACTCTACAATAACTACAAATCGGCAAAACGTCACCTAAACGCTAACAAAACAACTCATACGCGCTAACAAATCGCACATCCAAAGCGATTATTCATAGTCGTCCGCAACGCATAACTTGCGCGTCAAACTTTGTCATGTCATAACTTTCTCCACCAAACTCTATATCAAGCGAACTTATAGTCAAAAGAAAGATCGTTCGACGTACGACAAAACCCATGGCTTGGACAATCCAAAAACAAGCCAGAAATCAACAAAAAAAAACCACGTGGAAGGCTGCTGGTCGCACTGTTTACCGCGTATGCAACTTCAAAAATTCGTTTCTTTCAAACCGTAAGTCCAAATCAAGATCCGTAAAATCCCACAGCTCCACAATACCCTTAACTATCATTCTCCCAAAAAAATAACTTAACGGCACCAAAATCAGACATCGCGGCTCAAATTTCATATAATTCCGAATTTCAACCCTAAATCTAAAAACTACTCCGATTAGACGAACGAGGGTTGCAAGCACTTACCAGGCGTTGCGATACGTAGTAAATCCGGCTTGGCGACGCGTCCGTGGTATGTACCGTGAAAATCCTCTTTTCCCTCTCTTTTCCTCTTCTTCTTTCCCTTCTTTTCTCTTCTCTGCGTTGGAGAGCTCTCGGGTTTAAGAGAACCGAGCGTCCCCCACTGTTCCCCTAATCTGCTTTCCTCTTGTTGACTTTGTCAACTTTCTTTTCTTTTTCTTTTTTTTTAAGAGGTGGGTCCCACCACCTTTGCTAAATCCAAAATATTACAGAAAGTTTCTCCGATATTCTGTTTTCACCTCCCTTTGGAAACCAGGAAAAAAAAAAAAGTCAGTGAAAAGAGCTCTGGACTACTTCCTAAACTTTTGTTTTTGTCGCAATTGCTACCGGTACATGGACTTACTCAAGTTTTGACCAAACTAACGTCTACTACACGTGGTCAATGAAATCAAGAAAAGATAGAGAGGTTGTATAGATAGCGAAGTTAAGAAAATTTAATAAATGTCACTATGGTAAAGAAAGAATGAGTCCATTTTCAGGCGGCACGTAAGGGTCACACAGACATAAAAACATGCTAGCAACAAAAATCAAAGTTCTAAGGATAATCTGCAAGGGAGCCACAACTTTTCAGAGCTCAGGAGCAATTATGTAGCAGCGTCGAAATTTCTGAGTGTTGTTATTTCAACGGAAAATAAGGGATGGGTGATGGCGGGAGAGAGTCTACCTCTCGAGTTGGAAGAAGCAACTGGGCAATTTCACAGAAACTTTGCAAGAAGCTACGGACTTCCCTTCTCGGATATTGACTTTGAGTATAAGTCCTAAAGCATCCCAGATCGTAATTCAATTGTCCAAATTTTGATGAGTCGTGTGGTTTCTAGTTACACCGCGTTCGTGTCATGTTAAATTCAGATATAATTTAGTGATTGCATAGCAATTCTTGTGTCAAGTTGGAAATTTTCACCCCAATCTTGTGTATTTCTTGAAGACATAAACATCAAATAAGTCCAATTAAATATTGCAAAAGGCTGGTAACAAAGTCTTTTATGATAGATATTCAAATATCGAGAATGTTCTATGCACCTACTACTACTGTCCTCTGAATGAGTATAGGCACAAAAATACGGTAAGTTCCCCTCTAATCACAAAACTTATGTGGCGTTTGAATTTAGCTATTTAGGCTTCATTTGTTTCGCAAAAAATGAGTTATTTGAAAAATATTTTTCAAAAAATAATCGCTTATACACGTCATCATATTTAAGAAAATATGTTTCAAATCGCCAATTTTCTGCGAAATATACACGGGCCTTGGCTTTAATTTCGATTTCTCCATGGAGTACTTTGATCGAAATCCAAAGAATCTTCAGGCCAAGTACTGATGTGGTGGACACGTGGTGCTAACCGGCATCTTCTATGGCATCACGTTAGCCCTAACTAAACAGAACTAAGACAACAACAAAAATTAAGAAGTACAGTCTGTGCTTCTAAACCCGATCGATAATCGATGTCTGACTCGTAGACTCTTGTGCTTCTTACAGTACAGTCTGTGAATCCAATTTGTCTGTTTCTTCCGACGATAAATTAAATGACTTCAAATAATTCGAGAAGTGATGGGCTCAAAAAAGTTATGCCCTATCAGTTATGAACTGAACGTGATTATCCAAGCCTTTCCTAGCACCTGGTTATGTCTTTGAATGACCATAAGCTGCTCGAGCTCCTAAAGACTTTGGTCATGAATCATGATGGCTCCTATCTTAGCATCTCTCGTGTAACTTTTCTCTGTATCTGTGGTTACGAAGAAACTATACCAAGTGGTTCACTGTCATTGAAATGAATGATGATCTTATAAAATCTCAATTAATGATAGTGATGACAACAGCACATCGAAAGAATTCTAGAGAAAAAGGAAGCGCATGTTTCTCGACCAGCTCATGACTACAATAAAATTTATAATGCTAAGGCTGCTCGCTTCCAGAACAAAGACATCATCTCGGTCCTGATAGCTCCTCTGGAGACGCACCGCCAGTGAGGGCGCCGCCAGATTGAAAACTAGATGCAGAGTCGGTGAGGGTGCTGCCAGATTGACAACTATCTCGCCAGAAGTCAAGTACTATCTCCCCTTTTTCTCTCTCCCATCTGTCGTCTAAGCTGCTTCCTTTGAGAATTTGGACCGCCTCCGACATTGTGGGTCGTTTTGTTGGTGAATCTTGGATGCACAAGAGAATCAGTTTGACTAATTTCTTAGCCTCGTTCTCATCGTAGTCTCCCCTCAAGTTCGGATCGATCAGACATCCCAACTCGTTATGTTCCAGAATATCTTTCACATGCTTAATATCAGTGATTCCTATTGTGGCTCGATGCTCTAAAAAATCATGAACCCTCAAACCAGAGATGAGCTCGAGGAGCACCACCCCAAATGCAAAGACATCGTTCTTTGCTGAGAAATGCCCATGCAACGCGTACTCTGGAGGCATATATGCAAGTGTACCACATACTCGATTGGTACTGTACAACTCTGCTGATCTTTCCAGAGCCAAAAAGGGCCTTTCATGGTTGTTCACCGCTTCACTTTCTGCCATTTGGTGAGGTGGCCCGGAGCTCTTCGACTTCTGAAGCTGCTGGTTCGAATCTTTGTGATTCATGAATTTTGCCAAGCCGAAGTCCCCAATGAGAGGATTGAAGTTCTCGTCCAACAAAATGTTTGAAGGCTTTATGTCGCGGTGAATTATCTGAAGACTGCAACCCTCGTGAAGATACGAGAGCCCTCTCGCTACTCCTAAGGCAATGTGCATCCGGGTAGGCCAATCGAGAGGGGGTTGCAATGCAGTGCACTCCCTCAAATGGGAAGCCACATTTCCGTTGACCGCCAATGGATATACTAGCAGGTACCCTACCGGTTCTGTTCTTGCCTTTCTTTTCTTGACAGGTTTTTGTGGTTCCGTTGAATCGCAAAAGCCGAGTATTTGGATCAGATTCCGGTGTTTGGCTATACTCCCAGCCTGCACTTCAGCATGAACCTGCTCGTCAGCAGCGTGAGATCTCTCGGCACATATTTTTATCGCCACCAGAGATCCATCGAGCAAAATTCCTCTGTAGACCTTACCAAACCCACCTAGGCCCAAAACATTATCTTCGCTGAAATTGCCAGTCGCGACTTTCAGTTCATGGTAACTAAATTTTCGAAGCTGTACCTGAGGCCAAAGTAATTGGAGATTCGAGTCGTCTGAGGATTTCTTCGGCCTCCAACAAGAAACCTCGACGGCAGGGGCAGTGAACCCAAGAGAAACGCCTTCAGCAACTCTGCCCGCAACCGCCATAGCTCGGGTGAAGCTCTTGCCAAGTGGAAGGCAAACGGTGGACGACGGAGAAGCAGGCGGCATAAACAGAGTGGCAACATCGACATCCTCGGTGAGATCAACCGTATAAAATTTGAAAACCATCCTTATGATACAACAGTATTGCTGGTATGTGCTTGTATGGTTCACGCTCTGAAAGATTGAAGATTTGATTTAAACGGAGCCTATGCCCCCGGTCGGACGTCAACTGGGTTGTTTCTAGGTAACATCCTGGAAGGTACCTGCTGAACTTGATAGCCCCGGAAGTATCGCTGCAATTTTCTTTCTCCGCGTTGTAACAAGTCAAACAAAATCCTGTTGCAATTTATCCCTTTAACAAAATAAGAAGAATCACAATTTCTTGATCAATAAACGCCAATTCTTTTGACAAAAAAGATCATTCATTTTTTTTAGAATTTGATGGCCCAATGGGGCCTAGATTATTATTTATTTTATTTTATTGGTAAATATAAGGTACAAGACTAGTTAAATTAAAGTCTAAAGTCTACGATCCCAACTTTATCACCAAATAAAACATGAGATAGTTCTCTAGGAGGCAGCGGCAGTCAGTGTCAGGCAGCGGTAGTGGAGGTGGCGATGGTGGCGGCTGGTGGTGGAGGTTGCTGGTGGTGGCGGTGGCCGACTTCAGGCGGCAACCGTGGTGGCCGGTGGCGAGAGGCGACAGCGGGCGGTGGAAAGAGTGGCAAGAAAGAGTGAGTGTGAGAGGAATAAGTTGATTCTCTTTTTTTTTGTTCCAAGGAACAAGAAGCAACTTTTTTTTAATCTTGTTTCTTCTGCTCCAAATCTATTCCCGAGAACAAAAAGTTACTAAACAGATTTTTGTTCCGAAACTGTTCCCGAAAACAAAAGAATCAAGAATTAGAGAATTTAGAGCATTACCAAATAGGCCCACGAGAATATTTTGCGGTTTCCTATTATCAAGCAACATTTATCTAAAGAGCTTAAATATCTGAAATTATTGTTGCTAGGCCATTACACGTCGATATCGATAATTTCACCCAAATAATCGATGTTTGTTGTCGATAGTTTCCTTGGCGAGTTGTTGATGCTCTTTAAGTTGTCAAAAGAGCTTACAAATTTGAAACTATGGCTACTTGACAATTACTAGTTGATGTCCGTTGACTTCAAACTTACATATCCGAAAATATCGCTACTTGATAGTTACACATCAATGCAATGACTTGCTCTTCAAATTATCAACTATTCTTTTCATTGATGACTTTGCTATTCACCAAACTCTGCTAACGCATGTCTATTATAACCAAAAGTTGATCATTTTTTTATGTCAACAATTACCATGCTTCAATCATTCATCAGGAAAATCCCAAGAAGTTGCCCCTTTCGTCGTCAGCATGCTTTTCCACGTTGTTCCACCATCTGTTTCAAGAAGAGTATATGGATGGACTAGTTAGTTTTGACTTTCTAGAAAGCTAGGAAGCTCATAGGAAGCTCATAGGAAGCTTCGGGGAAATTTCTTGGTGATCTCAGCCCATTGATGGTCAAAAGAAAATAGTTTGAACATATTCTTGTATATATTGGGACTTGTAAGATATGAGAACACAAAGCAAAACACCATTCTCTTAAGTCCCCAAAGTTCCTAGACCTACCTGAGCCATATCATCTTCTAATTTGCAATCCTTCGACCTAAAGAATCTCCTCAAACAGCGAGACAATTCGATTATCTAACTCCAAATCTACTATACTCCTCTGTTAGTGTCGTTGAGTTAGCCAAAGACTTGATCTTGAGTCCTTGGGGATTGATAAAGTTTCCAAACGTCATTTATTTCGGTCCCCCTTGTGATGCCAAAAGGTGGTTTGAGCTCGTGGCCCAGCAATCAGCACGGACAGGTCAGATTTGTGGTGGGATAAGAAGAAGAAGAGTTTAACAAGTTCTTACGGAGATGGTATTCAATCTCCGCACGTTCAGTTTCTCCAGTCTTAGTCAAGAAATTCCTCCAACGGATCTCTTCAGTAATCAGCTGAGGAGGTTCTCTCTAGATGAGCTTCGAGTTGCAACCAGAAACTTTAGCCCCAAAAGTGTGTTGGGTGAAGGCGCGTTCGGACCGGTTTACCGAGGATGCTTGCCCGATGGTTCCATAGTTGCGATAAAACGACAGAGGAAACTTTCTGAAGATTCGTTAAAACAGTTTTGGACTGAAGTGGAAGTGGCAGGCATCGTTCCACACCTGAATTCGTTAAGCCTGGTTGGGTTTTGCGATACGAAGCGAGAGCACTTGTTGGTCTATCCCTTCATGGTTAATGGTAGTCTAAACCTCCACTTAGGACGGCAAGTCATCCGGCCGATTAATTGGTCGACCCGGATGAGAATAGCATTAGGAGTTGCAAGGGCGCTAGCGCACTTGCATGATCAATGTCATCCAAGCATCATCCACCGTGACGTGAGTTGTTCAAACATATTGTTGAATGAGGAATTCGAGCCCGTTTTAGGAGACTTTGGGTTGGCCAGAGTCGTGCATGAGAGGGATATTGTGGTGGGAAACGTGGAATGGTCCGTTGACTGCAGATCTATCGAATGGTCCACTGACCGCAGATCTGTCGAACGGTCCATTAGACAAACGCCTATATCCCCACAACACTACCATGATACTTACGTTAACACCGCCGTGCGTGCACATACACGGTATGTAGCTCCGGAGTACTTGACTACAGGCAAATGTACGTGGAGGGTTGATGTATATGCATATGGGAATATGCTTCTCGAGCTCATCACAGGAAAGCAGCTTTTTAATCATGGAATTGGAGGTCTTCACCCAGCTGAATGGATGAGAGAATATGCAGAAGACAACATCTTGCAAACAGTCGTTGATCCCAAATTGCAGGGTAGCTACTTGAAAGATGAAGCAGAGTCCGTTCTCCAATTGGCATTGCTCTGTGTACGTATGAATCCGGCAAAACGACCAAAGATGTCCGAGGTGGTCAGCATACTCGAGAACTTGTGTCATGATACGAGGATTCTCAATGAAGCTGATTCTCAGTTGGATTATAATTGGAATCTATGTGAGACCGACTCTAGCACTCCCTATCACTCCTTCCCGCCTTCTCCATCTTCATCAGAGATTGCTTAACGTCACCTCACTCACTTTTGCTGTAAGAGTTAGCTTCCAGATTTCAGTTATCATTCCCCTTGTACCTTCATCAGGGTCTTGGAACTTCTAAGACCCCAAATCATGTTTGTCTGAGTCATTATGCCTGTTGCCTCCATTACTCGCATTGTGCGCTTAAAATCTTTGTTATCGCGCTTCTGCTCATAGAGCAACATTTATTGACATTACATATTTATCTGGGTTATACTTGGAGTTCAGTTGGCAAATTCCTCAGCAGAGTTAATGTGTGTGGAATAGGATCTTTGAGACAAAATGAACTCTAATCGTGCTCAATCAGGAAAAAAACTGTTGCTACTGATCTAGAAATGATATCTCCTAATCATCATCTGGCCATGAATAAAGGAGTTTCGATATTCCAGGAGATAATACAATGTGGGTGCTTCAGCGAATTCCAGATTCTGGGGACTGATGTGAAACATAGCTTGCCAACGCTATAACAATATTAGCTTCAATTCAGTCATTGTATGATCGGAGGCTTTTTCAGGTGGTCCTTGGTTTGAAATCAGAATAACACCAGAACACAGCAATAGTGAAAGGGTCGACTAATGGAATTGTGGAGTCTGATAGAGAAGAGTACTGTTAAAGCTTAAGCCCAAAACTCGCCGGTCCAACTCGGTGGTGAGTTGGCAGTGGGTGCACGGAGAAACACCCACCCACCCGTACGTGGGGGCTCAGGGGGCTATACCCCCGAGATGAATTTATAAATAAGGGGAACAAAGTTAGGAACATTGTACATGATTGAAAGCACTTGAGAAATGATAGCAACCGGTGACTCTGAAGCTGATTCCAAACTGCGGCACAAAGGCTTGGACACATGAGCCAAAAAGGATAAAGATGTTAGCATCAAAGAGAAAACTGCCTAATCTGAAGTCCATAGATAAATTAGTCTATGTGAGGAAACGGGCAAGTAAAAAAGTTTTACATTTTCGAAAGAACCAAAGAAAGGGAAAGTTGGAGTTGGTGCATTCAAATTCTGGGGGGACAGCCCCTGTGCATTCCCTTAGAGGCTCACACTATCACGTCACGTTCATTGACGACTCCATCAAGAAGGAAGCTCATGAGCAATGCAGTCCCAATTGCAATCTTTATTGTTCAGTCTGGTGAAAGATATCGAGGATGAAGATGTAATATGAACGACTAATTATCATAATTCGCTCATAACTCATCAATTTATGCTTTTGAATGAAGGTGGGTCAAATTGATGATAGGCTTAAACTTGGGCTCTCTGTTGGAAATCTCCCTTACGAAGGTATTGACCTCTGTTGCGTAAGACCGAACTAAGTGGTATCAGAGTCGATGATTAATTAGTGGCCCCTCCTCATGTGTATTAGTGTCGGGTGGCTATCCAAGAAAGGAAAATCTCGAATGTGACTCAATATCTCGAATGTGACTCCCTAAATGGTGTTCCCCTACTTCCCACCAAGTTTGGTTGGGCCAAGATGATTAAGCGACGTCTAAATATATGAAGGAAGGAAAATCTCGAATATAACTCCCTAATTGAGGTGACGGATGTTGTCCCCCAGCTTCTAGCCAAGCTTGGCTAAGTCAAGGCGATTGAGGTTGAGTCTAAATATCTCAAGAAAGAAATCTCGAATATGATTATCTAATTGAGGTTGTGGATGGTGTCCTTCGTGTTAAAATTATGTTTCGAGTTTAAGCTCGTATGCGAGATTCGACACATATGTGGAGCATTTATTGCTCAAAGCCAGGCAAAAATATTGCAATGTTGAGCGGGGCAAACATTAAATGAAAGAGCAAATAAGACGGTTTGGTGTGATCTTGGCTGCAAGTGAAGACTCTCCCAAGCTGCTTAATAAATGAAGGGAGGACTTTGTGTGGATTTGATTTAGTTTTGCAAATATTGAGTATTGAGCTTTCAGCATCCTCAAGATCAGAATTTAGTCGAAAGCTATTTGTCTATTACCTTAATATTTTCTCAAAGAATTTTGAAGGCCAAAAGCTCTTTGAGAATGTTGAATCAAATCAGCCTTTAACTCCCCTGGTCTCCTAGCACATAATGTGGAAATCTTGAAGATAAGTCATTGGAATTTGTATTTTTTTTTTACTTCGCAAGGCCACAAATTTATTATTCCCACGTCCATTTTTCTCCCTCATTTTTAATGCATGCACGTGGCCATGTACACGCATGCCCGTGAAAATTGGAGGGCGCCGCTCTGCTTCGGAGATTTGTCTTGTGGGTATCACTGTTGCCATTTAATGATTCATAAAATGAGTTCATTTTGTCTTGTTCATTTCCCTTTCTCCTATAAAAGGGAAGATGGTCTAAAGACGAAGATGGGCCGAAGCTCAGAGAGCCCAAGAGACATGAGGCAAGAGCTCGGAGAGATTTGTGCGTCGAGTCAAGCCCATCAAGTTACGTTGTTAAACACTGTGAGTATTGAGTTTAAACTAGGGTTAGAAAACACTTGAGCATGAGTGATTGTAAATTCTATAATTCTCTGATTTATTAGTGAATTATTTGCTGGCTTCCCTTGTGGACATAGATTTCAACATTCGGACCGAACCACGTAAATTTCTAGTATCTTTTTATTGTTCCTCGTTTTATTTCTCTATCAATTTCTATTGCTCCCGATTTAATTGCAAAGTTTCGATCTACTTCCATTGCGTTGCTAATAATTTCAACACCTCGGCTTCTTGCCAAGCTTGGCTAGGCCAAGGCAATTGAGGTGGTGTATGAAGGGTAGACGTTGGCGAGGACAACACCTTGCCAAACTTGGCCAACCAAAGTGAAGATTCTCGAGTCCATATAATGTTGGCACATAAGGATACCTAGATTAGAGGGGAGTGGGCCTATTGCAAGTTGATGCAAGGCAAAGTGGAGTGGTTAATGTGACATCGCCGGTTTAACTCACTCGAGATATTGTCCACTTTGACTTGTCTTATATCGAGCCTCACAATTTTGTCTTTTGGCATACAAGTAGGCATTTTCCTAAGAGGCCATCCATCCTAATAGTGTTCTATCCTAAACACGTTTAATTTTGGAGAAGCAAAGCTCATTGTTACGTCAAAAGACACATTCGTAAGTCAATTCTAGTTTTCACAAATATATCCCAGACACACTCTCCGCATGTTTGATGTGCAATTCGATTTATTCTCACCCCCTTCACTATCCTAAAAGCCTGTTAAGAGCTGCTCCTCGCTTGAGCCCTCTAGCCCCGATGACCACTTCCCACCCTCATCAAACTGGATCGTTACAAGCCCACCAATTTCCACGTGCTTTATTCCCAAACCACGCACCTACTAAAGGGGGTCCCGCTATGATACCAACAAATATTACACCTCGAATCCTATAAGAAATGAGGGAATGACACGGACATTCTTCTACTCAAAGAACGCACTCTCAAACACAAACCCTATATATATCCAAAACGAAACTACCTAAAGCTCCCCACCAATAGCGCTCCCATCTTGTTTGTCACTAGCTAAAGAACCTGAAAAGATTGGGATGAATGGCGTGAGCAACCACAACTTAGTAAGTAGTGCATATCTCTTCTAAGTAGATCGAGCACCCACTATGAAACCATACCAAAACTCATTTACTTCAAATCCAACGTATAGCATATGTATGAGATCAAAAATGAGTTTTATCTTTTTAACAAAGCTTTATACATATAAAAAAAATACTCATTTCATCAATAATATCAAAGCAAATATTAATAGTCTGATCCATTGATCAATCTCATCAATTCACGTATCAGTGGTTTATTCCATTTATCAATCTCATACCACACATTAATAGTCTATTCCATTTATCCATCTTATCAAATCACATGTCAATAGTCAATTTCATTGACCAATCTATTGTTCAATCTCAAATTACAATCATGACACAATACATGGTAACAAGGTAACCAAGACCCTCTCTTGGCAAGGTCTCCACTTATTATCAGCCGATAGCTCGGCTTAGAAGGATATCATAAAACCAATATGCATACCCAGAAACCTCTAACCATATTCACAATGATAATAAGCATCAAACCATCATCCTCCAATAATTCACAAAACCAAATCCACAATTCAATCTCATTAATCAAGTTCACAACCCAAATCAAAATAAACATTCACAATTCGGTTCATCAAGTAGAATATGTTTCATAAAGCATTTCTCAAATTAACAAGAATCGACGTCAAAACCAAATAAAACACTGCTTTAACTAATGACTTGACTAAACTACACTTATTCGACAACAAAACGACTTCGACACGCCAACGAAAATCTCCCCCGAAGCAAACCTCTTAATGTTCTCCACTATAGCACAAATCTTGCGCGTCAAACTTGGTCGTGCCACAACTCTCTCCACCAAACTCCATTTCAAGCGAGCTTACTTTCAAAAGAAAACTCTTTCAAAGTACTAGAAGACTCAAAGCTTAGCTAACCAAAATCTAGCTGGCAATCGACAAAATTCAGTATCAAAAGCTGCTGGTCAAGTTACTATTTAGCACGCGCGAGAAACTTTGACAATTCGTTTCGGGCAAACGATAAGCCTGAATCGAGTTTTGTAAAATCCTATCGCAACACCATAAACTATCAATCCCCATAATTTCTTAGCTTAACAACTTCTAAATTTAACCACTAGGTCAGAGTTTCTAAGGATCCAAGATTAGGGCTCGGTTTCGAAAATTCCTCCAATTAGATGAACGAAATGTGCAAACACTTATCAAGCTTTGCAAAACGAAGTAAATCCAAATTGGCGAGACCCTTGTGACGTGTACTCGCAAAAGCCCTCTTTTAGTTTTTACTTTCCTTTTTCTTCCCTTCTTTCCATTTCTTTCTTTTCCTTTATGATCGTGTGTGGGCTCCTTAACCCTTTATAACAAGCCAAGCACTTTTTCCTTCTTTGTTGACTAGTCAAATTTTTTTTGAAAAAATTTCAAATAAGAACATGAAGTATTCTCATTTTTTTCAAATAAGGATTCGAATTGAACATTGTTTCAAATAAAAGCCTGAGTGCATTCGTTTTCTTAAATAAGGGCATGAAGTAGACCTTGTTTCAATTAAGACTTGAAGTGCCATCATTTTCTCAAATAATAGTCTAACTTCAATGGCATTTTCGTATTTTTACTTTTTTGATTAAATAAAATAAAAAAAATATTTGAAAAACACACAAAAAAAAAACATGAGGGCCCACCACCGCCCCTGTCACCTAAAAGGGATGGCGGGGGCTTGGCCAGGGCCGGCGGGGGTCACCGAACCTCGCCTCTAGTCAGTAGGGGTCGTCGGCCCTGGCCGAGTCTTGAGCAACCCTCGCAACCCTTGATGTGCCCCTGCCAGCCCTTTCCAGCGACGGGGGCGACGGTAGCAAGGGCATGCCGCCCTTACCTTGCTTTTTTCTATGTTTTTTAAATATTTTTTAATTTTATTTGATTAAGAGTTTTTAAAAATAAAAAAATAAAATGACGAAAATACTTTTGAAGTTAGGCCTTTATTTAAAAAAACAATGGCACTTCAGGCCATTAACCCTTATTTAAGTAAATGATGGTACTTCGAATCTTTATTTGAAATAAGATTCACTTTAAATTCTTATTTGAAAAAATACGGTATTTCATTTTTTTATTTGAAATTTTCTCGTAAATATTTTACCTTTTGAATAAAATATTTACTCATGACTTCAGAAGCAGCTCGCCCCTCGAAAGTGAACGTGGAGCCATTTCTCTGCGACAGTGAACTCCACACATCTCCTGGAAGTGGAGGTTCTCATCGGTCTCCTTCCTCTCCCATTTCGCTATTCAAATGCATTTGAGCTTTCGAAGGATCGCCTCCTCCTCCAATGTCCGACTCTCACTGATCCACCGCCGCACCACACACAGACTCAACTCCACTTCATCTCCGTCCCCGGACCCCACAGAGCCCGTAACGCGGCCTCAGCTCAAGACCCTCGTTCTCAGCCGCTACACCAAGAATGGCAAGTTCTCCGGCCTCGTCCGCCACGTCCTGGCTTCGCCCTCCGTCCTCCTCGCCGCCTGCCGGAACCTCGCTGCCCCGAGCCCTCCCGAGGCGGCTCCCCTGCCTCCGCCTCCTTCTCTGCTCGAGTCGGTGTCGAGGCGCTTCTCGCTCTCCGAAATGGGCCGTGAGATCGCCGAGGGCCGGTTCGATGTCGCGGCGCACTGCGTCGCGATGGTGCCCTCGAGAAAGAAAGGTGAGTCCTTGGTCCTGCCCTGCTTGAAACTGAAAGTTTTGATCGAGGCCCTTAGGATGGTTCTGGAGGTCATATATGATGAGAGGTTTGCGACTTTCACTTATGGCGGGCGGGTCAGTGTGGGGCGCCACACGGCTGTGCGATACTTGAAAACCTCTGTGCAGAATCCCAGTTGGTGGTTCACTGTGAAATTTGACAGACAGAAGTTTGATTGTGCACATGTGAGCAAATTGTGTAAGGTCATTGAAGAGAAAATCGACGATTCTCTTTTCATTGATTTGATAAGGATGCTGTTTGAGTGCGAAGCCGTGAACATTGAATTGGGCGGGTGTTATTTGGGGAGAGGGTTCCCTCAAGAGAGCGGCTTGTGCACAATTTTGATTAACGTGTACTTCAATGGACTTGACAAGGAAATTCAGGATTTAAGGCTTCGAATGAATAAAGAGAATCTTAAGTTTGAGTCTAATGAGAATGTTTCAGATTCGACATCAAATGTGTTTTACAAGCCCGTGAAGGTGTACGCAGTTAGGTACTTGGATGAGATGCTGTTTATAACTTCAGGGTCAAAAATTTTGACACTGGATTTGAAGAATAACTTTGTGAAGTATATAGAAGAGAAGTTGGAATTGAAGGTAGATAGAGTGAGAACTGCAATTCACAGCCCAACGATGGAAAAGATTGAGTTCTTAGGGATGGAACTTCAGGCAGTCCCGCCTTCTGTTTTGCATCCCCCATTGTCAGAAAAAGCCATTAGGGCTAGGAAAAAGTACCTAAGACAGAAGGAAGTGAAATCTTTAGAAATGAGAAATGCTAGGGAGAGGAATAGGAAGAAACTGGGATTGAAGATTTTGAATCATGTTTTCAAGAAGTTGAAACGAACAAATGGGTTCAAATCTGAAATCCAAATTGACAATGAGGTCAACGAGATTTTCAGAACATGGGCAGATGAAGTGGTGCAGGACTTCTTAGGATCTCTGGAGGAGCGGTATAATTGGCATCGGGTGCTCTCCGCTGGAAGTTTTCTTTCTTTACAACGCATAAGAGACCAATTGCCTCAGGAACTTGTCTTTGCTTATGACAATTTCCAAAAGGAAGTAGATAAGCACTTGTCTCCCGTCAAAGCTATGAAGGCATTGAGGGAAGAAGAAAGGAGAGAAGAAGAAGACAAAGAACAAAAGTATGCAGAGATGACAGTTCATGATTTGACGAGATTGTGTGTTAGAGTTGATGCACCCATTGAACTTGTTCGAAAGGCAGTTAAAATGGCTGGATTTACAAACAACATGGGTCGTCCTAGACCGATCAAGCTACTCATTGCTCTAGACGATGCTGATATCATCAAATGGTATGCAGGTGTAGGGAAAAGATGGCTAGATTATTTCTGTTGCTGCCACAACTTCAAGATGGTAAAAACAGTTGTAACTTATCACATGAGGTTCTCTTGCATTTTAACTTTAGCAGAGAAGCACGAATCGACCAAACTTGAAGCAATTAGGCATTACTCCAAGGATTTAAAAGTCTTGGATGCATGTGAAAACGAAATATTGTACTTTCCCACAGAAAAAGAGGTTAAGATGATGGGAGATAGAAACCTTTCAGATCCAAAGCCTGTTGATGGGGTTCTAACTTTGGCGCTGATTAGATTGGCTTTCGATTGTGAGCCACTTCATTCCTGTATTGCTCATTTCTGTGACCGAACCGATGTAGTTTATTATCGGATACGATTACTCCAAAACAGATTAAATGTAAACCCACTGAACGAGGAGAAGTGGATCTCGGGGATGGGTGCAATTCATGAGAGTTTGAATCGCAAGTGCCTTCCCGTCTGTCCTGTCCATATAGACGATTTGTACATGGGAAAAATCACGCTTCAAAACATTGATGTTAGTTCATTTGTGGACGTGGATGATCTATGATTGGTTTGATTGGATTCCCAGTTCATCAGTGGCATCATGGTGGATTGAGACCTTCTGAATTGGGGTGAACAGTGTGTACAGGTAAGTGCCCCACTTAAGCGTCAGCTCTCACTTGGGTTTGCTTAGATGTCTATTTTTTCTCTCTAAATGATCTGCTTATTCTTTCTGAGTGGGGTTGCCTGAATTGTGCTCAATATGCATTAACCACGATATAGTCTAGATGTTATAAGTATTCTAGCCACCAGATCAGGTGCTTGTTTTATAGCTGGATCCTTACTTTTTATTGGCCATTGACTTGGTTGTTCCCATATAAACGTGCCAGATTGAATAGAACACCAAAACAGATTTTACTTTTAATTCTATGCTTATTATGTTGATTATTCTACTCAATCAGAATAATGCAGGCACAGTTTCCTAGCTGTCGGAAAATCTGAACTAAAACTACACATAGCATGTTTAATCCAATGGAGACGAGTGATGTGATGGACTTATAGTCCAGCCATAGAACTCAATTTTGACCTCAAGCATCTTACCCTTAATGGTGATTATTTTGCTGCCTTCACTAATACTGTACTAAATAGAATTACTGGGGTGTATCTGCATCTGACTAGCTCTATGTTTGCTCAAACAAGTTAATTGGTTTTAGCTGTAATGTCTGCAAGCACTGCAACAATTACAAATGACTTGTGTGCCTTCTTGCCTTTCTATTAAAGATTTTTTGTGTGCTCATTTGCAGGTTCGTACCTGCCAGCCTAGATGTAAATGTCCCTACTCCCATCCCATCCAGTGCCAGTAAGCCAAATGCCAAGGACACCTTCTTGCTTCTCCATTTGCAATACCAAGATGACTTTTCCCAATGATGGGATATGCACCTCTCTCCTTAGATTGTCAGGTAACATACTGGATATGCCTTTGGTCTTGAACTTTGACCAAGTCTTATGTATTAGCTTCATCATCTCTTGCTGCAGATTTTATAGGACAAGTTGAAAATAAGCGGTAGGATTTGGCCTACCTCAAACTAACCTGACATCTTAGATATACTGAACTAGATGAGAACCATAATAATCAACCCAAGTGAGTGAGTGGTACACTCACGTGGGGATGATTATAGGCACAGGGGAAGGATTCATCATAATTCATGCTTACACTGCAAAGAAGAGAAGCATTAGCCTGACTGCACCAGAAATGGGTGAGGGGTGTTGCTTGGAACATCATCAAAGCTGAGTATGTGCACTCGTCTCCTGGTTGTTGTTTTTTTTTCCTTTGCCGGTTTACTTTTGAACATCTCTTGCTTACCACCTTTGATTTGTGTTTTGCAACCTAGATCCCGATGATTTGCTGTTCAAGGTCAAGCGTAACTGTTTCCTAAGGTGGTGATCCCTCCAAAGCTAATTCTGTTATTGAACATTGCGTATGGCAGATGATACATTTCATTTGATGCTGCAGCTAGCAGGAATTTTGACTCTCCGATTTCTTGGTTGTATTTGCCGAGGAACACAGACGCATGACAGAGCTCGTTTATGAGTTGCCCAACCCTGATGTCAGGCCTCTCTGCTTACTCTGCAACGTGTATGGAATGTAGAAAATGAAGAAAACGTTCCAAAAGCATCATCTCGGACCAGAAAACACTTCTGGAGCGAGATGAGATGTCAAGTCAGAGACGATGCCATTAAAATTAGGGTCCGTGTCCAGTCTGATCAGAGCCACATCCTCTTTTCTTCCTCTCCTATCTTTCATCCACGCTGTTCCCTTCAAGAATTTGGACTACCTCTCACATGTAGGATCATATCTTAAGGGAAAATTGGGTGCACATGAGAGTAGATGATACATTTCATTTGATGCTGCGGCTAGCAGGAATTTTGACTCTGATTTCTTGGTTGTATTTGCCGAGGAACACAAACGCATGACAGAGCTCGGTTATGGGTTGCTCAACCCTGGTGTCAGCCATCTCTGCTTTCTCTGCAACGGGTAATGAATGTAGAAAATGAAGGAATTTGATTTTTGCGAAGGCCCTTTTTTCCTATTCAAGATCACTGGGCATGGCCATGGATCATCTGTGTAGCTGCCACATTTCGGTTTGACTTTTTTTGCCCACCAATCTCCCACTCTGTTTTGGCAAATTTTTCAAAAAATTAGAGACATCACAACACAAGAGACACCATTTTATTGACATGGTTGAAAGACTATGAGCCGATAACAATTGACCAGCCATTCATTAATCAAAGGTTGTGGTTCGAACTTGGAAGAGGTCGAACTTTAATAATTCCCATTGTGCACTCAACTCAGATTCTGAAAATTACTTCACAATCATCCATATTCTCAATAACCTCTGAAACAGCGGCCAAAGGGAAAGAAAAATGAAGGGACTCTGTAGACGGACTTGTGACCACTCCAGCTGGAGACTTGTGACCACTTCAGTACCAATTCTGATGCTGCTATTTCTTTGAATACTGGTGTTTGGCCTGAAGGCTAGAGCCAGAGAAGAAGAATTGGTTCGGCCCTAATCCATTTATGCTCATACAATTGGCAAATTCTTATTCTAAACGAACTCAAAAGGACAGTTATCTAACAGCAGCTAGGATCGGACAGTTTTTCTGTCTTAAGCGTGTGATATATGCTCTGAAATTAATCCAGACGAGGAAGACTGATTGGCACAAACTAGTGCGGATTAATTCTTGCATTTCTTGACACCGCTTTATTGTTTGGTTGACTGTCACTGAAGGTCAGGTGAGAGAACAATTGAGTTTTGTTGTACTCATGCCAGAAACATCTGGAGCAGAAGCTTTTTTTCAGATTAAACTTTGATAGGCATGTAGGAAGATTGGAACCGTGAGTTTCGAGGAAGCAAAAGAAGAATTGGACACCATGAAGCCCTCAATGTTCTGGCTACTGCGGATGCCAGAACATTAAAGACCACTTGGTCGGGACACCGATTTAATTTGCCTTTGCCTTTCCATACATTAGATGAAATATATGTCGACCAGATGAAAATGAAACGAACTTGTTCATAGCTGTCGAATTATAAAGTTCATTACATGAAGAAAGTGTTGCGCTGGTCAGGCACTACAACACTTGTGACAACAGCGGTTTCCTCTCTTAAATTGGAAAACATAAAACTAGAAAGCGAAGAAAGCATTCGAAACTAGGGTGGCTATCATCCAGTCTTGTGAGCGCCGCATCCTCTTTCTTCCTCGCCCAGCTTTCACTCATGCTGTCGCCTTCGAGAACTCAGAGCTACCTATGACATGTAGGGTCATTCTTCGGAAGTATATTGGGTACACAAGAATCAAAATAGGATAATCTAGGAACAGCTATGTTGGTGTGATGCAAAATCCAAGCAGGCGACATAGGTTGCTTCCTCATAAGTGTCCCTGAACTATGGAAAATCCACCCCTACCTGGGATGGAACTTAGGATGACAGTCATGAGTTCTATCTCATGAAGAGAAAAACCTTTTGACTAAGTCCCAGATGATTTTGCAGATGCTCTTCTTCCTGAGCCATCCACCAAGTGTCCTTTATGAACTCAGTGATTCACCTGTAACTAGAAGATGCAAAAAAATAATTTAGAAGAAAAAGAATGAGGGGAGTCTGTCAGACAGCCGTGTGACCATCCCAGCCGGAAATTCCAGCTGAGAACGATCCTCTACAGCTTTGATGGATCCAAGTAGGATCCAGCAGAACCGTTACTCACGCTCTGATCACACGGCCATGTTTCATCCACCAGACTATGGTTCCTGTCTCCTTAGGTCTCAAGGACACAGAGGTACGAGCCTATAGAACAGATCCTGTTCAAGTAAGGTCGTGACTTCTCCTCCTCACTCCCTCCGTTAAATACCGACCATCCTTGAAGCAATCTCTCCATGTGGGACTTTGGGAGGTCGCACGTGTTAAGTGCACTCAATCACAACTTCTCCGCTTCCTGTTCATTGTTGGGTTTAGCTTAGCTTGGGGCGATTCGTAGTTTATTTTAATACGCAAGCTCTTCACGTCCAACAGAGGATGCGACTCCCTGAATATAATAGTGAACGGTGCTTGCTGTTACAGCCCAAAGACTAATAGGAGTCGCCCTTGTTCTTGAGCGGAGAAGAGATAACATGTAAAGCTGATAATTTAATGGCTGCCGACTGGGCTTCGTTGAAACCCAGCACAGTTCTCAAAGCCCACTTGAGAGATAAATTAATGGCTGCCGATTGTGCTTCCTTGCAAAAGCCAATTATTTGGAGCAGATTCCGATGAGAAGTTGCTCTCTGGACCAGTAATTCTGCTCGAAACTTACTCACAGACGAAGCAGGAGGCTTGCACTCTTCGCGTCTTCCGACTGCCACAAGAGATCCATCAGCTAACTGGCCTTTATAGACCTTAGCATATATCCACCTCTGCCCATCAAGGTTTTTTCTCACTGAAAATTGCAGGTTGCAACTTGCAGTTCATGATAAGTAAACTTTCTTAGCTCTGTCAGAGAAGTTTTAGGATTTAATTCTTCGGCAGGGTTCTCTGGAAACTCCAAGGATCCCTTTCTGATTCCATTAAGAAATCTCAACTGCGGAGGCAGCACCATTCGGCAAATCGTTCCGTGACTGCAAGAACTCTAACGCAATGATTCCTCAATGCAAGGCAAATTGTGGACAGGGGAGAAGTAGGCGGAGAGAACAGCGTGGACACGTCAATGTTTTCCGTGAGATCGACGGTGGAGAACTTGAAAGTTTTCCGTGAGATCGATCGGTGAATGAAGTATTTTAGGGAACGTCAGCATAAGAAAAACTGTCAGATGCAAATCATAGTTTCAAGCAATCTGATAAACTGGGCAATGACATTTCCTAGCGGCAAGCAGGTTTCGAAGACAAGATTTTACGACTTCCTTCTAAGACTAGAAAATGTTATATTGGCCGATACTTCTCTGAGACTAGGTATGTTCAGTTCTTTTATGTTTTTTGATGGACAAGGTTGAGAATGAAGAGGAAGGGCATTGAATCTCCATATAGGCGATTTTCTGTAATAACTATCCGTGGCATCAAGTTAACTATAAATATGTCAAGCTAGTCTGTATTATGAAAAAGTTGTCGTCTGTCATTGGAATTCTTTTGTAGTTTAGAGTGGTCTTCCATGCTTAAAATGCCTTCGGATCAAAACCAAGCCTCTGAATCACGAATCGATGCACGTGTACCACCATAGTATGAAGTTTCTAGTCTTTGAGTTAGATGTCCTGAGTTCTTGAATTGCTAACAGATCTGTCATGGTCAATCAGCATCAGAACAAGGAAACGAAAACATAGACAATCAAGAGAGGATTCTTTTTTTTTTTTATCTTGGGGAAGCTAAGTACAAGCCAAAAACGAACCACGACCATTCATTTTCTGTCCATGTACCCAGAAATTTGATCGCTATCTCTGAAACAACACGATAAAAAACATGTCACTTTGTTGAAATCAGCAATCACCAACTCTTGTTCGTCGGTCACTGTCCACCATCAAATTAGGCAGAAAGCTTGATGCAATAAGCAAGACAGACATGCTGTAAATGCCAAGCCTGAATTCAATTGTCCAGACAATCGTTTTGGTTATGATAGTTAGCAGAAACAGCCTTATAAACATAAGTTTCCATTGGTTATCTTTACCAATTTATTGAGCAGTCTGTTGTCAGTAACAAGCATCAAAGACCACAAATCTTCCCTCCTTAAAGATGTGAAATATGAATACACCAAAATATGCAGACACTGACAGCCAGTTCAATTGAGTCATTCTACACTGAAGTTATAAGCGTTCCCTTCAACTATCCTGACCACTTGCGACATATCGGGGCGTCTCCATGGGAACCTCTATGTACACGCCAAGGCTAATTTAATCAACTTCAGCATCTCTTGTTCCACGTACTTCCCTTGCAAAGAGCAGTCAAATTAGCACATCCAGATTCCTTTCATCAAAAGCACACCCAGATTCCCATCGTCGGCGACCTTTCTCAACCATTCAAACACGTTCTGTTTATTCACGACTGGACGGAGATCGAAAATACTCCTTCCAGCCATGACTTCAAGAAGCATGACCCCGTATGCACGTACCTCGGTCCTTGTTTACCATCTCCACGTGATAAAGTACATCAACATGCCAACAGGTTCTAACCACGTGACTTACGAACTCAGCAGCCAGTCCAAAATCAACAAAGGCTACTCGCAGTAACTCACCTGTAACTAAAAGATGCAAAAAGTTAAGAGGGAAGAAAAAGATTAGGGGGCAGTCTGTCAGACAGCCGTGTGACCATCCCAGCCAGAAACTCTGGCTGAGAACGATCCTCTACAGCTTTGATGGATCCAAGCAGGACCCAGCAGAGCCGTTAATCACGCTCTGATCACATGGCCATTTTTCATCCACCAGACTTCGGTTCCTGTCTCCTTAGGTCTCAAGGACACAGAGGTACGAGCCTATAGAACAGATCCTGTTCAAGTAAGGTCGTGACATCTTCTCCTCACTCCCTCCGTTAAATACCGACTATCCTTCAAGCAATCTCTCGATGTGGGACTTTGGGAGGTCGCACGTCTTAAGCGCACTCAACCACAACTTCCCCACTTCCTGTTCATCGTTGGGTTAGCTTAGCTTTGGGGGCGATTCGTAGTTTATTTTTAACACGCAAGTTCTTCACGTCCAACAGAGGATGCGACTCCCTGACTACAAAAGTGAACGATGCTTTGCTGTTACAGCCCGAAGACTAAGAGAGTCGTCCTTGTTCTTGAGCGGGGAAGAGACAACATGTAAAGCTGATAATTTAATGGCTGCCGACTGGGCTTCGGTGAAATCCAGCACAGTTCTCAAAGCCCACTTGAGAGAGAAAGTGATGCAAGTACACAAAATATGACATGCGGGCCTTTCAATTGTCCACCGAGTACTAACTCTACTTTTTAATTTATTTTATTTTGTTTTTTTGTGTCCTTTTTGGGCCTTTGCCTCTATTTATTATTCTTTATTGCACACTCTCTCGTTTATCTTCTCTCTCCTTCTCAATTTTGCCTTTTATTTTCTGGGTATGAAAAGGTTTAAGAAGAGAGGTGAGTACCCCATGCGGTGGTGTGATGAGAGTTTGAACCTTACCGGTTGAGCTAACTACTATGTCTCAAAGAGGATTGTAGAACACACGTCACGTCCTCCCTCCTTTCCTCCTCTCTTTTTTTTTTTTTTTTTTTT
>BCNH02000011.1:10725582-10748927 GCA_001662345.2 Metrosideros polymorpha var. glaberrima | reverse complement strand
GTCGCTTTTTCTTAGGCTTTTATATTCTATTTTAAAATAAATGATTTATACCAAAAAAAAAATTGTTAATACGGTCACAAAAGATCATAGAAACAATTTCTCATTTGAAATTTTACAAACATAAAACAAATGAGAAAAATGATGGTTTATTTTGTATCAAAAGCAAATCATTAAATGCGTTCAAATAATTTAAAAGAATTAATATTGAGAAAAATATTCACATTTGTGTGTGTGTAGACATATATAAGTTTTGTATCTCAAGGAAATCATCAAATCTCTACAAGTAATTTAGAAGAATTAATTTCAAGGGAAAGATTCCCATTTTTTAAGTGCTATGGATATGTGGGTGTGTGTGTGTTAAATCATGGTTCATTTTCTATTTAAAGGAAATCATAAATTTTCCACAAGTAATTTAAAAGAATAAATCTCAAGGGAAATATTCACACTTCACATTATCTATTATGCATCTAAGCATGGTAGCAATGATATCACTCCATCTCATTTTTAAAAATATATATTTACACTTCACATCATCTTACTTAGACCACACTAACAAAGAGATGCATTAAAGTTGAGTATTTTTAGGAGATAATAGTATATATATGAAAATAATACTTTCATTATTGGTCAACTGTAACAACATTAATCTATAATAGCCAACAAAATTCTGTGCGAAGCACTGCCAACAAGACTAGTGAAATTAATGAAAATGCAGATAGTCAACGATGATGCAAATTTCATATTCATGCCGGTGAACAGCATACGAAGTTTTAATTACTTTGACGATTATCCAGCCTTGGAGTGAGATGGTTTTAGTACTTGTGTTTGGCTTCGATTATTGGCTTTTGATTGAAAGGCCAAGCTTCCTCATATATGGTTATTCGCTCCCATCTAATCTAATCTAATCTATTTTGTGTAGTCAAAGTCGAAGCTGAGAGAACAACTGCTCCAATGCTTTACCACATGGCAAGTTATGTTAGCGCCATGACTGTCGGCACCGACCATGCCACTTATAATGGCTGGCATTCATGTCAGTGATTTCTGGCTAAAATTGGCCGAATGGATTATATTGGCAAATTTTCAAAAGGTTTAGAAATAAATTGGCTAAATTAAAATTTTTAGGAATGAATTAGCACAACTACAATAGGTTTAAGTTTTTTTGGTAATTTTCCCAATATTTTTTATATTTTATTTAAATTGAGTTTAAATGTTAGAAAATGGATAAAAAATATATATCAAGATTTTCTCTTATTAAGTTTAAACTTAAAAAAGGATAAACTAGAGAAAATATTTTAAATTATACTCTCCACTAACATGATTTATTTTCAATGTAATAAATATTTTAGTGCTCGGTTTTGATTTGCAAGCATAATTCTCCAATCAAATTAGGATATGTATTCATGGTAGAACAATTAAACTTGAACGACAATATCGGTTAATTGGGTAAGCTATCAGATTAGCATATATCCACATCAAATTAAAAATTGATTCGATATTTGTTTAAAACACTAAATTTGGTCTAATCTTTCAGAAGCAATGGGAATTTCGAACCATTGACCATGACTATTTCACATTATTTGAATCTCAATATTTAAGAGGAGTTATCACTTTGCTTGTATCGACAAGTATATATATAAATGATCAGTAATCAAACGATGATATATAAGATGGAGCTTAGATGGAGAAAATGGACTCCACCATAGTCCAAATGACCTAAAGGCCAGACTCAAAACCCAAAAGGTATAAATGTTAGAAATGGACTCTGTGATGCCCAAATGCAAGTCCAGTCCAGTGGTGGAGATCCTCTGATACAATTAATTGTGTTCTGAGTCTGACCCAAAAGAAAAACAAAGAAATTTGAACTTATTCCAAGATTCATTCATTGTTGCCATGTACTATCTTGATGATTGCATTGAGCTCTTCTTGAGCTTCCATCGATAAATGTACTGTCTCGAAACAATGCGCAAGCCAGTTTCTAAGAAGAAAAACGCATATTGTAACACGTTCACCTTGGGATGGCCAAAACAGCAGACATGTTCTTCTAATGACAACAAGTTTTATAATGGCCCAACATTCCAATGCATTTACATGCAGTGTCGGTGGAATGTAGGTTGGCTTTAAAACTTTATGGGCAATAATTGATCCAAAGACCATCCAGTTCGTCGGCTCTTTCATTTCATTCCCGACATATACAAGGGATCGAACCAAGAAGAGCCACATCAACTCCAGATAGATTCAATGAACTTGGAGCCCATGGGAGTAAGCACCGCTCTCGGGTTGAACGAGGAACCAGACTAAACCGGACCAAATTGACCGATTATGTGGTTTTCGCTAATATTGGTCCAGTTCTTGATTCTAGGGGCAGGGCTGGACTGGATTGACGAACTGGCCAGAGTATTTTATTTTTTTATATTTTATTCAACAAACTCACAAGGGAAAAAAAAACACTGCCAATTCCCCAATGGACCCTGGAACGAGCCCAAATCAGTCAATCCAAGACAGGCTAGTTCTCAAGCCGACTGGGTTGATTCTCGATTTCAAGTTCTAAGGTGGAAATCGACTCACCTTGAAACCGATCATCCTCTTTGCAAACTCAAAATCCATTAATTCAAGAAGACAACAAAAGATAGTACTAAAAATAGATGATAAATCGTCTTAAATAGTTGTAGTTTGAATATTGTGTTATCAGAATTCGCTCATTAGACATGCATAGGTGAAACGGGCCATTAAATTCAAATGAAAAAGCGAATGGATAAAATTATCGAAATCTTATATTTTAAGAAATTTGATGTTTCATAGTAGTCGTATCTTATCGTGAAAAAAAAAAAAAAACTTGTCAAACTTCAATCTTACGCCAACCTAGAAAGCAAATAAAAAAAAAGATAAAAAAAGAAAACAAGCAAATCTTTTATAAGATGTGTGAAGTTGTCACTTGTCGGACCATCTAACAAAAAAATTTCCCGAGCACCGCAAGCAGACAAGAATGGGAACCGTTGAATGTGTCAAAAAGTCCAAGAAAGAGTTGAAAGGAAGCTGATTTGACAAGACAACCCCACTCTCTGTCGGCCTCGTTTTACTAATTATTTTCTCTTTCGCCCTTAAAGTTTTGTCCCACCATTATTATATCAAAGCTTTCTTTTTGCTAAATTGCCCCCACGATGATCGATTTTGCAGGTGGGGGCCTCTGGCTCTGGTGATGGATTGTGGACCTTGGCGGTTGACCCTTCCTTTGCCTCCTTTCATCTCCATACCTTTCTCCTAGCTTTGCGGCTATTGTCTGTTACATGATGAGCTCTCTCCCTTCGTTCTTGCCTTATCATTTTTGTGCTTGTTTGGCCAAAAGTCTTGTGTACAGGAGCTGGTTCCCATCTTATTTTAAATGCTTATGATGCGCCAATATTAGACAAAAACAAAAACAAACAAAAGCAGAATTATAGTGTAGTGTGTAAATTGTTATTGGTGGGGTGTGCGTAAGTTGTCTACATGCATAATTTGGTGAAGTTCTTCAGGACAGACACTGAGCAAAAGTGATATACTGAAGAGACTTGGGATGGGAAGCATGCATGTATATGTCTTGCTTTCTACACTTAAATGCTGAAAAAAATCACTTTGGGGTAAGCGCATATTCATCAATTTGATCATCTTCCCCCTTCACATTGGACACAGATATTTGTATTTGATCATAGAATGCGATGAGCTCACAAACAAGCATAACACATTTTGCATTGAGATTATGTGTCTAGCTTTAGCCTGATTCATGCAAACTCGATTCTAGTAATGATGAAATGGCCCAAAAGAGCAAAGAAACATAGATAGAAAAGGAATAGGCATCTTGCTGCGAATTGTACTATATCTTTGCATGTTTTAAGCTCTCCTAATTAAATTAGATAAAATGATTATAATGAGATTCAGTAGTCAACAGGATTTGAGAGTCTTTATTAGATTAGACTGAACTTCCATGAGAATCGCCGTAAATGGAGATTGTCTACAAGTTAATTAGATGTACTAAAGTACAGCTCTTCTCATGAATGTAGGTCATATTGATTAGAACACACGCCAGTACACTCTATTTCGTTACAATTGGAATTAAAGTTAGGTTCAAAAGTCAAGCAATATTAATAGTGACAAAGCAAGTACTTCTGAGCACACAAGTAACATCACTTCATGATCAACTATATAACTCTACCAAACAGTCGTGAAGTGTTGCTGCATGTATTCTATAATACCTTTTAAGCAAAGTGAGGTAGCTGTTGTAAGTAACCATTATAGAAGCACAGTATTTGCCAAATACCTCACAAAAGTTGCGGCATCTCTTTTTCATAACTGAAACTGCTTAGAGAAAATTATACCAAACAGTCTCTTCGCAACACCAACTGTAACATTACAATTCGACCATAATTATGATAAACGGGCTCCGAATTAGGCACAGCTTCTCCCAATTGCTAATTTGATAACTGATCATCCGCTTTCCACCTTTTCTATTTTTGCGGACATCTTTAATGTCTCTTTTGGGGCATAATAATCCCCCCCAAAAAAAATGCCAAGTTAAGCTCGTCCGATGGGGCCCAAGAATCCTGCCCCGTACGTGAGAAAATCTGGTCATCGTGGGATCTCAATCTCATGCACCTGCATCAGGATGCATGTGATGTGCTGCCACAAAAATTTGATTTTTTTAAAAATTTCGAAACCAAATGATTATTCCCAGGGGAATAGTTTTCATCTTTAATTTGCTCCACATATGGCATCTCCCCCAATTGGTCTTGGTCTTTGCTAAGCAAAACCAGAAAGTGATAATTATGACGTCACGACATTGGTTGGTTGCTTATCTTAAGATGAGTTTTATCATGTCATCTCACAGTCAAACGGAGCACGAATGGTGCCAAACCAACAGAACCATGTTGAAAATATACAAAACTCCTCTGTGGCCACCAGAAAACAAAAAACTACAAAATCCCTCTGTAAATCTTCCTTTGTTCTTTTCTTCTTCTCTGTCTCGACAACAGCGACAGTTCACAGAGCGAAAACTGCAGTTGAACAAGAAAGACTCCACGGCGAGAGAGAGAGAGAGAGAGAGAAATTGATTGATTGATGGATCGATCGATCGATCGATCGATGACAAGCAGATTAGAGAGGACAAAAGGAATGAGAGAGACGTGAAAGAAGAGACCTCAGATCCTTGCAGCCGTTACTGTTGGGCTAACGAATTAATCTTTTGCTTTAAAGGGAAAATTCATAAATAAAAAAAATCCCATTATACTTCCAAGTTATACTCGTCTGGCTTCGACTTTCGATAATTACATATTAATCCTTCAAACATTCTTTTATCGTCCGCTATAATTTTTATTATTATTATTATGCGCGGCACACTTGATTTAAAGGGAGTAAAATTGACTTCCGTAGCATTGCTTTTTAAAGAAATGCACTTTTCGCTCTCAATTACAGCTTAAAAATATACACAAAGAAGAGATAACTAAATTAGTTAAAACCAACAACATGTTGGTATAGATGGTAATGGAGTTTTCTCCTCTCCATGTGCTCATGTGTTCAAGTTTTGCATGAAAGCACTTTTGAAATAAAATCTTGAATGCACCATCATTAAGATCCCTTCAGGAGGTGGCTCCAAACCCTAAACCCCCCACACCCCCTTTTGTTCTAAGTTACACCAGGATCTTGTCGAGTTTAGGAGAAAAGTGCAAAATCATTATAAGAAAATCATTATTTAAAAATTTGCTTAAATTGTGCTCTTGAAGCTCTCACTCGATAAAAAAAAATCATTATAAAAAGGGCTAATATCATGAAAAACCTACAATTGGTATACATGTAAAATTAATTTGACCACAAAAATTTCTAAACTAATATATCTGTTATTAATTTACCTTATGTTAATTTCTATCGAATTTTACAGTCAAATTAGCGAGTTGGATGACATGTGGCAATTGACATGGTGTACCAGCTTGGGGTTTTACCTTTTGTTTGTCACTTGTGTGCCAGTTTGAAATTTTTCGTAATATTAACCCAATTTAATGAAAGTTAAAAAAGAGTAAATTTATCGCAGATATACTAGTTTATGAATTTTCATGGTAAAAAGCATTGTTAATTTGTAAATGTGTTATATATCTATCCCACATGACTTAAATGAATTAAAAATGACATTACTTTGGCTAAAAAATCATCTGACAGAATATTGATATAAGGTAAATGTGTTATATAGATAACAAGTTTGAGGTTTTTTATGTCATAAGAAAAAGTTTAATATAAATGTGTTATAGTGAACATAGTTTGAGATTTTGATGTCATAAAAAAAAGTTCATAATAAATATATTACAATGAGCATATCCATTACTTATATTTTCGAGAAAACAAAAAGCACCCCGTTTGTTTTTCCGTCAATGTCCAAAATATAATTTGAATTTTGAAAGTACGTTGTGGAAGTTTCAAATTGCATGGGCTAAGAAAAAATCATAACGCGTGATAATCAAGTAAAAAGTCAAAATTTATCCATACATGTCCCCAATCATCTTAAAGTAACTACACAAGATGCAGTCTATATTTTACGTTTATATCTCTTATCGTTAAGCCTTATTCGAAATAAATATTTATGTCGAGAATGACAGGGACTGAATCTATGGAAAAGATTTTTTTTTTCCAAAACGAGACAGAGAGGCAGGCGGGGAAGGGGGCGTGGGAATCAGAGCCCACCATGGCACGCGACGGTGGGACAGATAAAGTACTCTGAGGCGTAGTAAATCCACCACGTGTCGAGGGGGGCGGGGAGCGCAGAGGCGAAAGGGGGACCCGTTTCGGGTTCGGACATCGGCTCGTACCGTTTTGTTTTGGTTCGGGCCTCCCGTTCACGAGAGCAGTTTGGCAAAAGAGATTCGTGCCATGAAAACACGGTACCCTTTGTCCGATCCTCGCTGTTCCCTTCTCGTCTCGTCAAATCAATGTTAATTTGGACTTGCGAAACGGCAGCGTCTGATCGCATAACGAAGAACAATCTCTCTCTCTCTCTCTCTCTTTGATTAATTCATATGATCTTATGAAATCATCAGAACCATCTCCCCGTGATTACAAAGTGCTTTCAATTGCAGATATTCGATTTGGTCTTTCGGTATTTTTGCGCATTCTAATCCTTGAGATAGATGAAATTTCATCTCCATCGGTCCCTTTTGTCAAAATTATGAATGGAATTGCTGATGCGGTTCTCGAGCTGTTCAATGCCGACGTCGTGTCCTATGTGACATTTACAAGAATAGTGACTACATAATAAAGACATATTGAAAAACGGTATGACTGTTAAAAAGTTGAGAAATGAGGAATTTCGAAAGTTAGAAAAAGGGGGCGACAAGGGAGGGAGGTGAGTGGTGATGGCTAGAAAGAGGTGTGCGAGTCCGTAGACGCACCCGATGTTCGAGCTGGGAAATTGTCATCGTCGATGAGAGATGACGAATTAGGGCTATGTTCATAAATTTTTTTTTGTGTGTATTAATATTCAATTAGCCATGATCGAAATACATGGTAAAAACCAAATATACGACCATATCATGAATAATTATATTCCAAAAGAAATAAAGATGAATGCGTCCTTACTAGGTAAGACCTTTTATCAATTTTTTTTTTTGGGGTAAAGAAACGTTTTACTTATTATAAAATTATGAAAAAAGTTAAATCGATTAAGATTTTAATAAGTAGTTTTGTCCAAATGTTCAAGGATTCAACATAACGTAAAAGATCAATTTCAAATTTTAAAAGTGAAAACGAAAATCCCAAATGCAAGAACCATAAAAAGCATTGTTCATTTGTATTTAAGTACTAGTATCGACTGTATAATAAAAGAGCATAACATTGACAAAGATCGAAAAATAATAATAAATATATTATTGCAACAATTTATTTGTCTTCTTTCTTTTGGCCACGAATTATATCATAATTATTGTCTTCGGTTATGTGCAAATGCTCTTTTTTCGTTTTGGATTATTCTTTTTCATTTTTTCAATTGTATTGAGTTGGGGGCCGTGGCTTTTATGTGGTGCCACATCAGCATCATTTGTGTGTCGAAAGTGATCACATCAGCTTACGGCTGGAATTTGATCAAATTTCCATCACAGCATAACAATTTTTTTTAAGAGTGAGTTTGTTTCACGAAAAGACTTAAAATTTGAAAAATATTTTTTCAAAAATAATCGCATGTATCGCTTATAAAAATAAATGAATGAAAAATATTTTCCTCACCCACTAAAATAATTAAGTATAAATTGTTATTGATAATGAAAAATTTTTTATTGACTCATTTTTCTAATCGGTATAACCAATCATTTTTCGAAAATATTTTCTAAATATTGAGTTCTGTTTGAAACAAACGCATCTCAAAAAAATCAATAAAAATGAAGTTATTGAGACCTAAATTTTTTGGCTAAAGGTCTTTCTTCCAATATTAGAAAATTTGGATTTAGTTCCCTACCAATATTTCTCTTTATCGCGCGTCGCATTCGTGCATTTCGTGTTTGGTATTACTGACCATTTATGTGGTGTTTCATACATAGAATTGAGTCTAGGGAGATTTTAGTCATCTGGGTCTTTCTGCATATTGCACATAAAAGAAAAAAAATGGGTGAGCAGACAAATAAGCATTGCTAGTTACTTTCTGAGTTGTTTCACTCTTGTCTTAGGTTCGTTCGTTTTGCAGAAAATAAATGATTTGAAAAAATGATTACTTATATCACTTACAAAAATGAATGAACGAAAAATGTTTTCATCGTCCACAAAAATGTTTGGACATAAATTCTTATCGACAATGAAAACATTTTTTATTGGCTAATTATTTTAAGTGATAGAAGCGACCATTTTTAGGAAAATGTTTTTCAAATTATTCATTTTTCACAAAAAAAAAATGAAGCCTTGGTTAATTTAGACTTAATTTTGCAAGTTTATAAAAATCTGAATATAGGTGTCCAACTTGCTTTGTGGAAAAAGGATGAAAATTAAAGGATTTTATTAGTATAACAATCTTTGAGTGATTGTGAGAATAACAATATGTTGTGAGTCACAAATTTTTGAAAGAGTGAATCCCATAACAATTTTTAATTATTTTTTAATTATTTTTTATGGCCCAAAAGAGATGGTTATTTTTCCAATCACCCAAACACTGTTACATAATTGATTCTCAAAATTAAAAAGTACTTATTTATGATTTGTGGTGACCTTTAATTCACGATCCACTCGGTGCGTGATCTGCTTGGTTTATTGAATCGACTTGAATAGCGTTCTCCATCCATGCTTAGGTTACTGTTCAGTTTGTCCATTTAATCCTTCTTTTGTTTTGTTTAGAGACCATTTAGTATTTATTTCTATTTTAAGTTTTCAATAACCTTAACAGGTTCTGTATATATTCCTAACTTTCTCTTTGACATTGGAAACAAAGCTCAATTTAACAGAAAAGTTATCAAAAAAGTCCTGAAGCTGTAAATTCAATCTTAAACTTTTCAATTTGACCAACTTAGGCTGGCTTTGGTTCATCATTTCCAAAGAGTTTTCGGCTTCCAAAACTTATTGAAGAAATGCTAAGTGTTTGGCAAGCAGCTTTCAACCAAATTTTGGCTTTGGAAATGCTGAAAGTCCAATGCTGAAGAGACTAGCATTGAGTTTTTAGTATTTACAAAGCTGAACCAAACCCACATTTAGTCCTAAACCTTTTAACCATTTGCCAATAAAATCCTTCTAGTCAATATTGGCAAAAATTCGATGATGTGGGCATCGACTGTTCTACGTGGTGCCGAGGGTCGTTGGCCATTGGGTGAGGGCCGCGAAGCCCTCACCAGCCTGGAGTTGACAAAGAAAAAGAAAAAATAATTAAAAATTTTCAAAAGAATTTGTAAAATATGTCCACGCCAACGTTGGCTTTGCCACTTAAGATGAATCACATCTATGTCATTGATTTTTTTTTTTTATCAAAATTGGCTGGAAGGAATACTTTGAGGTTTATGTTTAGTTTAGGATTGAATTGTCCATTACGTTTAAGAGTTTTTTTTTTCTATGTATAATTTTTCCTCACTATTACACATCCCGTGGAAATCTTCACAAGCACGAGACTGCTCGGTTCATCATTGTCTTGTTTGAATTTTGCAAATTCCCTCTTTCCCCCATTGATTGTTGACTCACCACCACCACCACACATCCAATCGGACCACAGTCATTATCCAATGCACCTTCGTTCTAAGGTCCGCAACCATCTCGCGACAGTAATACTATACTAGCACCCGCACCTTATCACGTTTGTTTGTCCCCGAACTAGACCGATCCACTGCCAGTTGCAAGCCGGCAGGTCTCCAAGAATTGTGTCCGCTGCCCTCGTTGCTAAGAGCTTTGATTTTCACCGTCCCGTAGCGAGCCGTCAACTAGATTCGGCCCCTGATGGCACCACCAGCGTGAGCCGTCGTGTCCCTCCTTTCGACATGGCTTCAAACCCTTAGGTATAATTCTTGTCCAGCTTTGTGGAGGACATTAAGACTAGGATGAATGATGATTAAATTCATTTGGGGTCAGAATTAAGAAAAATCCTAACATGCTAGGTGCTCGACTTTGCCTGATTGCATTACACATTGAAATTGACATCCGGGGGATTGGATATACATGCTGGAATTTCACCAAGGAATGTTATTGTAAGTCTAGGGTGCTTTTGTTTTGCGAAAAATGAATGATTTAGAAAACATTTTCCTAAATATGATCGCTCATTTCGCTTACAAAATGAATTAACAAAAAATATTTTCATTATCCAGGAAAATATTTAGACATATAATTGTCGTTGATAATGAAAAAAAAAATTATTGACTAATTATTTCAAGGGAAACAAATGATCATTTTTAGGAAAACATTTTTCAAACCATTCATTTTTTGCGAAATAAACACACCACTAATTGTTGATTTAACTGCTTGATTTTGTATCCTAAATGAGAACTATGCAAGTATGAGCTTTAATCTATGAGCATTAATTGGTGATTGCTCCTCAAATTAATCGTTATGAAGAGACAATGGATTCTTTGGTATGCTTGAATTTTGGATTTGCATGTTAACTTTGGCTAATTTCATAGCATAATTCATAATTTGGCCATAAACCTTGTATCACTTTTAATTTTCACAAAATTTATACATGGCATGTTTATGCTATCGAAATTGGTTGTACTCTAGATTTGCACATCAGGTTTATGTTAATAAAGTCACGTGTTTAGATTAATTAGTTACTTTTCACTTTGGAATTTGCATCTTGAGTACTTGCATGTATAGAAAATTTTCATATTCGCGTATCCAAGTGTATTCACATTTTCATATTTGGACCCATCTAAGACGTCTCTCATCTTTTCATACTAAGATAGGATTTTGCATTATCAAATAATGCTCATAGCAATTTTAGAAATACTAGAATTTTCCATGAATAAGTGTTTTATTGTACAATTGATCCATTTAGATTGCATTATTAATTGCCACGTTTGCACATTTATTTCTGTAAATCGCATGTCAAAACATGAAATAATATTTTCTTAATATTAGTCTCCTTAGTTTGCAATAATATAAAAAAATCTCAAAAAATATGTGCAGGGATGCATTTAGGAAAATTCATATTTACATGCAATTTAAATCAAATAGATAGATTTATATATTTCTATATCTAGCATATTTTAGGAAACGTTTAGTAAGAATCATAAAAAAATTGCATATTAGACTAAGGATTGGATTTCATTTTAGATTGCATTATGTTAAAAAATTTATTCTCGTGTTTAGTAGCTCATTATAGGCGAGTAATTTCTTTAAGAATATTTTTGCACTGCTACGCATTTGCATGTTTATTTTCTTTTTGATGCGTTAGTCTATTTCAGGAAATTTGTAGAATATTCTCAAACTGTTCATTCATCGCTCAAACTCTTAACTTTTCTTCAATGCACTACTACACATTACTTTCTGTGATTTAATAATGCAACCTACGGCACCAAATGATAAAAAATAAGGAGCTTTATATTTCCTTCTAATGACATGCGATTTACTAAGATAAAAGTGCAAATATGGCAATTAAATAATGACACAATCTAAATTGCCTACATGAGCAGTTAAAATACTTAGGGTCCGTTTGTTTCACCAAAAATGAATAATTTGAAAAATATTTTTCAAAAAATGATCACTTGTAATGCTTATAAAAATAAATGAACGAAAAATATTTTCATAATCCTCGAAAATGTTTAGACATGAATTGTCGTTGACCATGAAATTTTTTTTATTAACTAATTATTTCAAGTGATATAAATGATCATTTTTGAAAAAATATTTTTCAAATAATTTATTTTTCACAAAATAAACAAAGCTTTATTCATGGAAAATTGTAATTTTTCTTGAAGTGTTATAAACCATGATGCGTAATCATGTCCTAATAGTAATATGTAAAGACATGCAATATCTTAGCTATGTCGAAACATTCAAGCATGAACACCCCTAGACATGGAAATATGAATATTGTTAGATATGCAAATACTCAAGATGAATTTTCTTTTAAGTGCAGAATAACTAATTAATCTTAAAATACGTATTTATTAAACATCCCATATTATGCAAATCTAAAATTTAATCAATGTCTACAACATAACCATGTAATGAATGGCTTCTATGAAAATTAAATGCGATGCTATGGGAAAAAGTGTAAGAAAAGTCCTAAACTTATTACATTGGTGTCAGTTTAGTTATAAACCTTTTAATGGTGCCAATTTAGTTATAAACCTTTTAACCTATAGCCAATTCAGTCGTTTCGGCTAATTTTGGTCGGATATTACTGACATGGACGCCAGTTGACCTACATGGCACGGTCGATGCTGACTTGGACATTGTTAAAATAATATCTTAATTATTTTCTATTTTTTTCCTTTCTATTTTTTTTTTCTCTTTGTTTTCCTCCTTTGCTCCTGCGGTGGCCAACAAGGGATGGCCTTGCTTGAGCGAGGGAACCCTCACCACCACAACCTCATCGGGCATCACCTGGGCAACGGGTGGCCTTGTAGGTGACCCCTGACGAGGCCAACCCTCGCCCAGGTGACGCTCGGCGAGGTCGACCTCACTTGTGGTTGTGAGGGCCACCCTCGTGTAGGCAAGGCCAGCCCTCGCCAGCCACCGAAAGAGTAAAGGAGGAAAACAAAGAGAAAGAAAAGAAATGAAAAAAAATAAAAAATGAAAATTATTAAAATATTATTAAAAATATGTCCACATCAGCAATATCTGGCCAAAATTAGCTGGAATGACTGAATTGGCTCTAGGTCAAAAGGTTTAAGACTAAATTGACATCATTAAAAGATTTAGGACTAAATTGACACAAATGCAATAGGTTGAGGACTTTCCTGACAATTTCTCCTGATGCTATGTCTATGACCTAATTAATAATTGTCCTGAAATTAGCCTAAAATAACATGCAAATAATAAATTCCATCATACCCTAATATCCTATGTCGCTTTGTTACGAACAATTTGAGGTGCAGTCAACGATCATAGGCTTAATAATTAGACCTACACGATAACATCCCAAATAAAAAAAAATCCAGCACTAGCACCCAACCGCCCAAATGTTAATTTTGATGAAAAATCGCAATTGGTCAAACTCGATCACTGCTCGGATGATTTGCGTGTAAATCGAGTAATGAACGAAAGATCGTAGATTCACATCGACCGATATAACTAGCAAATTTTAATGCGATAGACTTGGAATTTTTCGGGTGTGCACATATAACATTTGCCACACATCATGAGTCGAAAGCTATTCATCTACCGCAAGACCTAATTGGGTAATACGGCACGCAATGGTGGCATAGTGCATATGGCAAAGTCGATCTCCTTCACTAACGCTTGTGTCACCTTTTGAGTCAATCCCATCACCAAAGTCAAAATGCTCGTGGCCGACCTTCTAGTCCTCAAGGCATTGCCACTGAGAGCCTTCATTTGCGGGTAAATACATGTTTAGTGATTCCAGCCCAAACATCACCAACCGCACCACCATGTCCATCGAAACGACAAAGGGGAAAAAAGAATTTAGTGATTTTTTGTTGTTTGACCCCCTATACACCCTCCACAAAACACTTATGATTTCGATTCTCATCCACTCTACATGCATCTCCATCTCAACCATTGCTGAAGTTGATTCGGGTGGCATTGGAAGGGACCTACAAATGATGAAACATCGCATCCACTAAGGAAATCTCTCCCCAAGAGTCAACTTAGATATTTTGTCATTCCAATCGTTAGTGTTGGACTATTATGTGTCCATTGGAGATAATATCATGTGCGAAATGACATTTGATTGGTTATACATATCGCGTCATGGCATGGATTACTATCATGGCCAGAGGTCTAAATTTCATGGCCAACTCTCAATAAAGTTGCGTCATGTCAATGGCGAGCCAATTTTGTTGTAAATTAAAACGTGCCTTTCACAGTTAATGAGTGATGTAAGATTGAGATGACAGATTTAAGATGACTTCAACAGTGTGTGAAAGGCTTGCACAAAAGTAATTGATGGATAAGGTTTCTTATGTAAGGATTTGTCTATTTAATTTCTCTATAAGATTTTTATCTGGATTCAGGCGTCGATCTTGAGAAAAGTGTTGTTCATGTGCCTCTCCTCCGATTTGCTACTCCAAGGTTTGCAAATGGTAAAAACATGCGCAATTACAGTCTGCCCCTGCTTGACCCGATCCTGCTTTACCATGATGGACGCCCAATCATATAAGAGCGAGGCGACCTAAAAGGAATCTAAAATTTTAACGAGGGTAATTGTAAAAGCACTTTACAAGTTTAACTTTGATATCAATTTGCATTCTCAAAACTTACAATTAATGTCTTAAATCTTAAACCCTAGATTAAAGGACCAAAATATTCTCCCTCACAGAAGAGCCAAGAAAAAAGCCTACTAGCTCTAACAGGACATCACCCCCACAGAACCAGCCACTTCACGTAGCACTAGATGCCGCCACCCACCCACCGCCTGTGACCGCCATCGCCCGCTCCAGAACCGGCGTCAGCATCATTTTGCCGCCCTTCTCTCTCTCTCTCTCACACACATGCGCGCTCGGAGTGTCACAAAAATATGAATCATCAAGCTTACCTCACGTCCATCTCATGTGGCTGCCATCCATCTACAATTGAAGTCCACTTGTGCCACCACAAACCCACCACCGCACCATTATTAGGTCGGGTTGGTTCAACGCAGGCACTGAATCTAACCGGCCTTATTCGACCGGTTCCAAGTCAAACCGAATAGTTTCCTGGGTAAAAATCAAAGATCCGGCCTTGACTATTTCAATTCCCTATGTTTAGCTTTTCTTTCTTTCTTTTTTGGAGATGGGTTTTGAATCTAAAAAGGTTAGGAAATCCATCAGTGACTTAACCACTATGCCAAATATTGTGTACATCGTAGATTTTCCTTCAATAATATACTTAAGTTTCCTAATAGGCAAGCCTAGTTCTCCGGTCAACCATGCAACCTATTTGGTTCATGATTCCAAAAACTGGCAATCAACTCTAACAAGGTAGGTCTAGGTTATTGGCTTGAAACTTACTCACCCTAAAATTGATCACCCCTAACTACTTCGTCGAGACTTTAGATTTCGATACCTTGGACGACCTTGGCCAGCTCAGCTTCAAATCGAGGTTGCCATGACATTGGCAACCTCAATATGAAATCTTTAACGGCTAAGGCAACATTGCGCGGCGGTAAGAGAATGACGACCAATAGAAAGGAGAGAGAGAACTAAAAGTAGAAGTGAGGGAGAGCATACTAACATGATAATCCAAATTTTATATGCTATTCTGATCACCTGATGTTCATTCAAATTCCTTCACTTTCATATCAAATTTTTCATTTCGACTGATCAAATGAGGCGTAAGGAATTTTAATCCCTAACAATTAATTACCTTGCAAGCATCATTTATGGATCCAATAGTAGATACAGTTCAAAGATAATATATTATTGCGCTCATTGTAGATAGAATCTCAAGTGATTGACTCGATTTAGAACTTCAAGATCAAGAAGTGCATGGCCTTCTCTAGTTATCGAATATGCTTAAACCACTTCTCTTCTATCCGGTTTTATAAGATCGGAAAGTGAATGCCGAGTCCCCTATTGATGTACTTAATGTATATCCATCCCCACGATTGCAAAATCTTCCTCCTTAAATTTGGAAAATCGTCCAAGTTTTTTTAGTCTCTTTGCCTTTAAATGCTTTGCCAGGAGTTTTGACACGTTCTTACGAAACCAAGTTAAAGAAGAGGCTTGTAGTACAGGCCCAAAAAGCTTCACGTCCGTGTTGGAGTCGAGTCAATTTGAGTTCAATTCCAGAGAGAGAGAGAGAGAGAGAGAAATGGGTGTCGATAGTGAAAAGACAAGTCAAAAGTCCAACATGAGGGCCGGAATTCATAAGACATGAAACAGTGTGGTTGATGTGTAGTGTTGTCCATCAGCGCGATATTTTTTTCCCCCTCCTTTATAAAGCGATGAGAAAGGGGAAGTTTTCATGGGCAAAACAACAGCGGCCTCACACGTCAAAAGTCATCACCATCTTGTATCTCCCGATGTAATGTTACCATTCCGGCAATTACTCGCTCAGTCTTCTCACGTGCCAATATGAGGCTTGTCCTAGAGCCAACGCGAGAATTTTTAATATTGTCTGAAAATTAGTGATATCAAGTGAATCTCACATTAAAGAAAACACGAAAAGAGACGATCAATTTATAAAAGTTACAAAACCGGCAATGGCCAGTGACTCTCGCCCAACCACAGGCAAGGGCTAGCAAGATCTTATGTTCTTGATCCCGACCTAACCCACCACCATGTCAACCACTGTCCCTCCCCTCCACACCACCTCTTCCAGCATTTTTTATTTTATTTTTTCAATTACAGATCGGAGGTGGGATATAAGATTGAGGATCTGAGGCAACCAAAGATTGACTTGGGATCTCAGGACAGCAAAGGGACATGTCTTAGTTATAAGATTGTTATCGGTGAATTTTGAACAAGCTCAATCAGGCGGAAAGTTACCCGGCCCTAGCAGCCAAGTTGGGGGAGGGACAAGTATATATCATGCCTCATTTCCTCAGGATTTCCTGTTTTAAATAGCTCCACATCTCTCTCTCTCTCTCTCTCTCTCTCTAGCCCCAGAACACACCTTACCATCACCATTCCAAAGGGGGAGAGAGAGAGAGACAGAGCGGAGAGAATCTCCCCCACCCAAGCGAAATTAACAGTACATCACCATCCTCCTCACCCCAGCACACTTCACCCTCAAACACAACGAGATCAACTCCTCTCTCTCTCTCTCTCTCTCTCTCTCTCACCCCACTTCACAACTGTTCATAAGCAAGAACCCTTCTTCTTTTTTCCATTTCTCCGATAATGACCCCGGAAGACTCCCTGAGATCTCTTTCCTTAGACTACCTCAACCTCCTCATCAACGGCGAGGCTTTCAGCGACGTCACCTTCACCGTCGAGGGCCGCCTCGTCCACGCCCACCGCTGCATCCTTGCCGCCCGCAGCCTCTTCTTCCGCAAGTTCTTCTGCGGCCCCGACCCGCCCTCCGCCCTCCTCGACCCCGTAGGCTGCTGCAGCCCCCGTGGTGCCAACCCTCAGGCGGCGGCGCACCACCCGTCGAGGCCACCGCCTCCGCCGGGGGTGATCCCGGTAAGCTCGGTCGGGTACGAGGTCTTCTTGCTGGTGCTGCAGTTCCTGTACAGCGGGCAGGTCTCGATCGTGCCGCAGAAGCATGAGCCGAGGCCTAATTGCGGCAACAGAGGGTGCTGGCACACGCATTGCACCTCCGCCGTCGATCTCGCCCTCGACACGCTCGCCGCCGCGCGATCCTTCGGCGTCGAACAGCTCGCACTGCTCACTCAGGTTTCCGATATGTTTTACATGGATGTCTCCCAGCAGTAACATGTCTATAGTGTTCATGGGATTTCTTTTGCTTTTGCTTGCTGGGGACATTGCTTTGGATTTGGGGTTTTGCATAGTTACGAAGGGATTTCTTTTTTTCTTTTCTTTTTGATTTTGGCGGTGGAATTGTTTATTAAGTGCCATTACTATTAGTCTTTTCTTGGTAGATATTTTAAATAAATTATGGATCCATTATGGAGTGGGTGACGCTAGGTGTGTTAAAAAACAAATCTAGGCCGATCGAGTTCTATTCTTTTCCCCTCAAAATATCAGAAGACCACATCGCATCTTCTTGCAAATAATTCTTTTTATTTTAATCTCACCGGTCTCTCAAACTCAATTCGCTCTCTTCTTTGTTCATGGCATGGCTGTGTTGCTCTTAGCAGTTCAAAATCTTCCTTGACCAATTTGGTTCCACCGTAAACCTAGAAGCTAGAGAGATGTAACGGGGTTGATTTCATGCAGAACTTGCAGCTCCCTGAAATGGTTAGATCTACCTTTTAGGCAGTAACTCTCGAGAGCTTTCCACATTTAGCTATGGCGATGATCAGTCTTGTCTTCCACTTCACAAAAGTTCCCAAATTTTTCCCGACATTCACTTTCCTCATTTAGAGGTTTTGCTAATGGGGGAACAAAAAGAAAAAAGACATTGTAAGCACCGTATTTGTGAAAACACATTCCCATCAATTTGCACTTCGAAGAGGTTCAAATTTACTACAATGATGCCACGCGAAATCACACTTCGATGACCAATGCTTTCTTGTTGTTATGGCTTGTCATTTGGCAGAAGCAATTGGCAAGCATGGTAGAGAAGGCCTCGATAGAAGATGTAATGAAAGTGCTAATTGCCTCAAGAAAGCAGGAGATGCATCAGCTTTGGACTACTTGCTCCCACCTCATTGCGAAATCTGGCCTCCCTCCGGAAGTCTTGGCTAAACATCTCCCGATCGACGTCGTGGCCAAGATCGAAGACCTCAGGCTAAAGTCGTCGATGGCTAGGCGATCCATAATGCCGCACCACAGCCACCATCCCCATGACCTCAGCACGGCTGCCGAGCTCGAGGACCAAAAGATCCGGCGGATGAGAAGAGCCCTCGACTCTTCCGATGTTGAGCTCGTGAAGCTCATGGTCATGGGCGAGGGCCTAAATCTAGATGAAGCGCTAGCACTACATTATGCGGTTGAGAATTGTAGCCGGGAAGTCGTCAAGGCATTGCTCGAGCTCGGGGCGGCAGACGTTAACCACCGAGCAGGGCCCAGTGGCAAGACCTCGCTCCACCTTGCCGCCGAGATGGTCTCCCCCGACATGGTGGCAGTCCTACTCGACCACCACGCAGATCCCACGGTCCGCACAGCTGATGGCGTCACACCTCTTGACGTTCTCCGAACCCTAACCTCTGATTTCCTCTTCAAAGGGGCGGTTCCGGGTTTAGCCCACATTGAGCCGAACAAGCTTAGGCTATGCCTCGAGCTTGTCCAATCGGCAGCCCTAGTGATCTCACGAGAAGAAGCCGGGAACGCCAACGCCCACACAAACGCTTCTTCCAGTACCTCGACTATCTACCCTCTGATGTGCAGCGATGATCATAGTAGTGGCAGTAGTGGAAACAACATGGGCAACATCAACCTCGATTCGAGAGCGTACCTAAATCTCGGTACACAAATGGGGTCAAGAATGGATGAAGATGATCAAAGTAGCCGAAATAGCCAGAGGGAAACCATGAATTTGTATGGTTCTCAAGGTTTGTATCGTCACTCGCACGAGTTCTAGCTAGGCTCAGGCTCAAGCTCAAGCTCACCTATCTACACGTATGATAGGAGTTAAGTAAATTCTCATCTCTTGTTCTCCTCCATTTCTCGATCTTCTTCTCTTTAGGGTGGTTTTTTCTTTTCGGCCTTGTGCCATGTCTGCTTGCATAGGTCTTTCAATGATCATCGCATGATGAAGTTTTAGTTTTTCTTCTTTTTGGTTGGAGATGATGTGAGAGATCTCTCCTGGAATGAGACCAGAGGAATCTGAGTATTTTGGCTACTCTCTTTTGGCAGTGATGGAGGAGACGCAGGTCAATCTTTTCAATCCCAGGCCTGTCAACTAGATCTTTTGTATTTATTGAATATATATCACTTAATTGGTACATATATTATATTTATCATATCCTATATATCTATTTTGACCTTTATATTTTCTTGTCCCCTCACCTACCAATTATACACACACATGCTTTTTTTAGTGGAGATGCATAATAAGCAACAAAGGTCCCATTTTAAGAGACTTGAAGATTTCTTTTCTTCAATTGGTGGGTCTGCCCTTAATTTTTATAACATGATGGACATATTTGGACTTGTTTGGACATGGGTGACTTTTATTATATAATGAGGTAAATGAGCTGTCTCTTTCTCTATTCTCATTTCTTTTCTTGCCTCCCGCTGGGCTTTATGGGAAATGCTGATTGGCCATGGATATTATTTTTTTAAGTAAATGTTCAGAGAAATCATATGGCCATTGACAAATTGATCGTGACCACACGCCCCAAGACAATATCAAGAATAATAATATTGATATTAAGATAAATACGGGAGATTGATTTATAAAATCATATGATAAAGATTTATTGGGTATGCTTATATAGTATAGTGCATTATTTGAATGTCTGTCCTGACATTATATTTACTTCTATATTACACGTGGATTCCCTCCTTATAATCCTATATGTTGTCTTAAGGGCTGAACCCTAGGTGCTTGGATATGTAGTTATACCCTGGAACTTTTTCTAGCTAGACTATAGTTAATGGATGCATGTATTCTCCTTATTATATGATCATTCTTTTATTTTCGTTTTCATTTTTTTTTTCCGGAAAAGTATAATGTTAATTCTTGAGAAGCTACATCTTTTGTTGCATTTTCGTGTTTCCCATGCATCCTTCACAAAACTCTATGCCCTAAAGCCAAAGCTACATCAAAGTTGCTGCATGTATCTAGCTCTCTAGGCGCTATGTTTGCTGTTAAGAGCTTCTGTCATTAACAAAAGAAAGATGTCAAGACTAATGTCCAGATGTCCACGCTTGGAAAACACAGAATTTCTAGAGTTGCTTGGTGCTTATATTACTTGTCTTGGCGTTCTCTTCAACAAGACCCTAATGTGTAATTCGAAAATGCAATGGTGACTTTCCTATTCACGGGGAGGCAATTCTTGGGAAAAGCCAATTATCTTCAAATAAAAGATGCTGAAAATAAGGAAATAGTTGAATAATCTCCAAAGCTCTGGTGACTATTACTTCCTATTTTTCATGACTAGTAGTTACTGTTACTGTATGAACCTAGAGAGAGATCAACTTCATCTCTGTTGCTGTGTGCACTTTCCTTTCAAAAGGAACGACTGACTAGAGTTGTTAGGGCATCTGTACTTTATTAGGGTTTACTGCATATTTTTGGTCAAATATTTATTGCATGTCCTTAAATATCTCTTGGACAAATCTCCTCTGAGAACCGAACAATTCTCTTCATGTGCCGAATCTTCACTACTTTATTTATGTCTGAGAAGTTTGATATAAGTTTCACATGCGCACACAAAGACAGGTTAGATTATGCGAAGAAACTGACAAGAATCTGCAGAAAAAATTGAAGAACCCAATGCAACGTTATTTGCTTGTATAAAAGTCGATTAAATAATTAAAAAAAAGATAGTGCAAAAAGGATTTGTTTATAGCCAAACGAAATCATAAAAGATCCTATATGCAACACCACGAATCTAGACAACAACTGGACCACGTACAAAACACGAATATCATCCTATATATTTCAAATTTGCAGGTATTACAACGCATGTTCATACACTATCCGTAAGGAATCTTTAACATTAACGATGATTTATTTACTAAACTACATATTAATTGAGGGTGGAGATAAGTAGAAGATCACTTAAAGGTAATAATCACTTTGCAATATTCACTGCTTGTGTAAATAGAAACATACGGTTGAGACTTGAAAGCGATATGCTTTGGAAGGCGCTTATCTGTGTTCTTCTGTGATAGCGTTTGGTTAAATCTTTTGAAAAATAACAAGCAACTTTTTGTCCTGCCAAAAATTAAAATAACAAGTTTCGCAAAAACTATGACAATATTGTATGTGAATCTATCGGTCAATATTAGTATATTATAAGAGTTTCGAGTGTTTTTGGTTTAAGGGAAAAGTCAAAATGCATCTATTGCAAAATTTAGATTAAGTAAAAAGTAAAATGTGAAAATCTATCCACACACTCCAAATTTTTTAGAGCTTGAAAGATCAAATCACGATATAATCAAATATCCACATATTATGTGTTTCGATTTGCAAAAAGACAGATTATACCTACGGGAGAGCCTGATACGCTCGACATACATAATTAATTTATATTTGGATAGTTTACAATTTTGGGATAAATGATAACCTCAAAATGAATAAATAAATAAAATAAAATAATTTGAATTCCAGAGGTTTTTCAGGAGATAATCGTATTTGTCTTCCTCGATCAGGTTTGTGCTTGATTTCTTTTTTCTTTTCTTTTTTCTTTTTGGTTGGGCCTTGATTTGAACGACAGCACTTCTGCAATATCTTGGGGCCACCGCCAGACACATTGGTATTGGCTATGTGCTCCAAAAATTATTGGGTAAACGTGCATGTTCTGTTAGTGATATACGGATCGAAATTACACGGTGCCGAGATTATGTATCCTGATTATGTTAAAAAAAGGCAAAAATCCTAAACTATGTTTACTGTGACATATTTACCTAAACTTTTTTCTTGTAACAACAAAAATCTCAAGCTTGTACCTAGGTAATATATTTATATATCTATCTTTGTCTAAATTCTGTTAATGTGAATTATTAAAAATCTGCCCATAGTAACGTCAGAAAGTAAACAGTATTGACATGGTCCCCACGTGATTTTTGTTTTTTTTTTGTTGAAGCCCACGTGACTTAAATAAGATAAAAACGACATTGTTTTGACTAAAAAATTATATAACGGAACTTTGAAGAAAGGTAAATGTGTTATACATATACAAGTTCGGAGGTTTTTTATGTCACAAAAAAAAAGTTTAGCGCAAGTAAGTGGTGGTTGGGTGTTTAGGGTCTATTTGGTAACGATTCTGATTCTCTGATTCTGCTGTCCGGAGCAGAATCTTGTTTGGTAAAAAAAATGATTCTAACTCGAAAAAATGATTCTGATCCCAAAAAGTGTTCCCAAAATCAGTTTTGAAGTCTAAATAAGAATCATAAAAAAGATAATTCTCTGTTCCAGAATCACTTTTAAGAAACAAAGGAAAAATTGTCAGAAAAACCTAAACATATTTCATTTTTGCCAATTCAATCTTTTTGGCTGGCGGACACTGATGTGGATAATTTTTAATAATATTT
>BCNH02000011.1:10673143-10718487 GCA_001662345.2 Metrosideros polymorpha var. glaberrima | reverse complement strand
GATGTTAAATTAGACAATTTTTAATAATATTTAATATTTTTTTCACATTTTTTGTATTAATTTTTATTTTTTTTTCTTCTCATTGTGGCCGGCGAGGGTCGCCGAAACTCACTGGCCATTGGGCGAGAGCCACAAAGCCCTCACTCGGCCTTGCCCAAACCTAGGCTAGGCCATTATGTCTGTAGGCAAGGTCGCCTCTTTTAGATTTGGGCAAGGCCATGACCGCCTTCGTTCGCGGCCGCGCCTTGCGATGGTTTGGGTTCACAAGGCGTGGTAGCGGGCGAGGTCACCTCTCCAGGGCCTTGCCAGCTGCGAGCAAAGGCGGCCATAGCCTCACCCACATCTAGGCGAGGCGGCTTCTCCTATAGTCGTGATGGCCTTGCCGATTGCTAGCGAGGGCTTTGCGGCCCTCACCTAGTGGTTGGAGCTCGTCGGCCACAGTGGGGAGAAACAAAAAAGAAATAGAAAGAAAAGAAAAACTAAAATAAATATTATTAAAAAATTTGCACGTTAGAGCTGACTGACCAGTTAAATTGATTGAATTGGCACAAACTGAAAAGGTTTAAGACTAAATTGGCAAAAAAGAAAAAAACTTTAGGACTTAGTTGACACAATTGCAATAGATTTAGGACTTTTTTGATAATTTTTCCATAGCCCCTGAAAAACCTAAAAAATTGACTCCCTCTAAGGGAGATAAATAATATGGGGTCTCTTTTAGGGGAAATTGTCCAATTAGTCCTAATTTTATTGTATGGATAAGTTCTAAATTTTTAAATTTTGCCAATATAGTCCTAAATCTTTGTACAAAATTCCAATATGATCATTCCGGTCAATTTTCGCTGAATATCGCTGACGTGGTAGTGTATCACGTAAGACGAACGGCAATGATTGGATTGCCACATAACGATTTTCAGTGAAAATTGTTTGAAATGATTACATTGGAAATCACGCGAAAGTTCAAGACTAAATTGCAAAATTGAAAAGTTTAAAATTGAATTAACATTCATATAGTAGGTTTAGGACCGACTGGGTAATCTTCCACTCTCTTCAAATCATTATACATAGTACGGTAATGACCTATCCTTGGCCATGCTTTCTGAAAGGAACATCACAGTTCTTTTATAAGCGACTAAATATCCAACATGTCCACGTAGCCTTCAGCAAGTGAACCCGTGAAGGCAGGATGCGAAATGTCATTTCTTGCTACATGAAACCCTAATCGGTCCACCATTCAGTGGCGATAAAAGTAATATTAGGTATGTGAAGTTGCTATGCTAAATGCCGTTTTATGATTTAATTGGGTGTTTAAAGAAGTGAATTAGGAGCATCCCACGGCGGACTTAATTATCTGTCGAATCCCGCGATCCATGCGCGTCGACAACTCCCCGAAAAATTGCCATTGTTCACACTCCTCAGAACTTCCACAAGCCATGCCTTTTGGCATTGGCCTACAGGTGAAGAATCCATGCACAGTTATTAATCTCAAACTTCTGAGTAGATTGAGCTCCCACTTCATTGATCTGCAGATGCTATAGGCAATTGGAGAATTCTTCCTAAAATATGCTTTTGCTTCTAATAATCCCTCTTTTCATTGGACACAATTCGATAGACCGATTCTGTTCTCCACTCGGAGCCTTGCTCTTCTCAATCGGATCTTCAAAGAGCATCCGCGTGCACCTGATGAGACAACCTAAATTTTGTAGACATAATGTACTATCAACCCTCCCTATACATTGTCGGCTATAGAGACAAGCAAGAAAAACATCACTCTTTCGGTTTCAGCTACATTTAGCAAAACACAAAGGGCAGCGAGAGGCACAAGCTACTTTGTTCCCGGTCTCTCTTTTTCTCAAATGCCTGAATCCGGAGCACAACAGCGCCCACCTCCTCCAGGTTTTTTTTTTCCAACCCTGTTCTTGTTAACCTTGATCGATGGATTGATCCATCGGAGTGACGAAAGTTAAGGCACATTTGAAAGCTTAAGCTTTTCACCTCCTTTTGTTTAAGGGTACCCGACAGACAACCTGCCACACGTCGGGAAAAGGAAGTTCTTATGCTGTGGCGGCACCAAGGAGAAAGGAGAGATAGGCTTCATAGAAGGATGGTAAGCTGACGAGAATCGCCTTCTTTTTTTAGCTTCGACTGAAGATATGCATCAATGAGCAAAAGTTCCAATCTCAAGAGATTTTGAAAGCAACTGAATCACCATTCACTGTCGCTCGTCTCTCTTCTATTATTCTAAGTTTTCAGACTGTTCTCTGATAACTTGTCTTTGTGGTTCTTGACATATCAGCCTGCTTGCTATATGCTGCTGCTGGCTCTGTAAGGAATGTTGTGACTAGTGAGCGATAGCTTCGCAGGAGAATTCACCAATCTTTTACTCGGTGTTTATGTGTATCAGAGAGTGTAATAGTTCGCTATGGTCAGTATGATGCAAGTCTTCTGCAGATACAGTACATCACTACGATGCACAAGCAGGTCTCTCTTAAGTGTTTCATGCACATTTTAGCAAACGAAAGCTAGGAAACAACAGGCAAGAAAGAGGTTAGAGACAACAGGTCAAGGACTCACCTGATTAGAGTGATTCTTGGGGGGAAGCCAGAAACTAAAGCAAACAGTGAAAGACATTACATGGAAATCAAACCGAACAAGGAATATATTATTCTGCTTTTACTCCTCTTCATCAAGCACTGGCATCAGGTTCAGATGATATCCGTTGAGAATCTTATCGCGTGTGGCCCAAGATGGTATCAGCTACAAAATATTCACATCGATGTTTTCCGTGATCTCAAGCTCAATTCGCTTGCTAGCACCAAAATGTTCATACTAAGCACTAGGTTTAGTTTCTAATCCCAAAGAGTACCAAGAACACAATTGAGCACTTACCACCGGCATGAGCTAGAAGAATCAATAGAAGACAGTGCACGTGCATTATTTTCACTTAACTTACTTCTGCTAAGAAAAGATCATATGCTCATGGGTTGGCATGCACTCAGCAAGCATAAAAGTGCCAGCAATATGCATTAGATGCTGGAATTCCATGAGGCTTTGTCATCCTCGCTCACGACACGTCATCGCTTCAGTGTCCAAAACACGACCAATCAGAAACATGTACACCTAGTTGATGACCTTGATAATCTTCTGTAACAACATCGCAGCACCTAATCCCAACAATGACTAGCTATTTCTGTTCTTAAGAAATTGCAATCGTTTTGGCTGAGAGATATTGTAACAAATGAGGCAAGAAGAAATACAAGTTCCAGAGTGATTATCCAAACCCTGATCTTTTAGCACATGATTCTACCCTCAGCCTACTTTCCCCATCGCATTTCTCATATTTTTTGCTGCAGCTGGTGTTAAATAAAAGAATGATGAGAAGAAATAGGAGGGAGAGAGAGAGAGAGAGAAGAGAGAGAGAGAGAGAAAGAGAGAGAGAGAGAGAAGGTAGGAGAAAAGAAAGAAGGAGGAAAAATTACAAGAGAGAAAGGAAGGGCTTCAGTTCATGCAATCCATGGACATCTTGACACGCCTAATTAATATTGTTTCAAATCGCTCAGTAAGAATTCCAAGCTTTGCCTATAAGAGAGAATTTTTTAGTAAAGCTGCAATTTATGATTGTTTTGAATTCTGAATTGCCAGGTTCGATATACAGGTTTTTGGACTATGAAATCATGTTGTAAAGAAACTTTAAGGCACCGTAGACCTTTAGAATTTTATAAGAGTCGATTCGAGTTACGGTTTGATCGGAGTGAAAATTTGAAGTTTACTGTGCACTATTGAAACAGTTTTGATCCTGTGTCTTCGGCATCGGATTTCTCCCATCTCGGGCGGTCATTTGGGTCAAAGGTGACCGCACCCTTTAAGTACATTGCGTTCGATTTCCAATGAATCCGCGCACTTGAAACTGGCTTTGGTAGAGTTCAAGCTAATGGTTTTAAATTCGGCAGGCAAGCTGTCATTGTACAGTGGAAGCAAGCGTTCGTCTCTTTTGAGCGAGTTTTCGATGGCGCATCGAAGTTGTTATGCTACCAATAAGCTTAGTTTAGTCACGTTTTAGTTAAGATAGTTTTGTACTTGATTTTGATATTCGTTTCTCACCTCATTGATGGAATCCCGAGTTTTTGGATCGAGGTATTTTTTCGTTCTTTCATGTTAGTATCACAGGGTTGAATGGTAATTATATCTTCTATCCTTTAGATACCCATGTCTTGAAAATGATGGAAATTATGTGTTATGAGTTATGAAAGAGGCATTGCATGGCATATTTGCTTATGGAAAAGGAATAGTGGTATTTAAAGCAGCTTAGTTTAGTCACATTTTACTTAAGGTAGCTTTCTACTCAATTTTGATACTTGTTTCTCGCCTCATTGATAGAATTCCGAGTCTTCTATTCGCGGTACCTTTCGTTCTTTCATTTAGTATCACAGGGTTAAGCAATAATAATATCCTCTATAATTTAGATAGCCATGTCTTGAAAATGATAGGATTAGATGTGTTATAATTAATGAAAGAGGCATATGTTGCTTATTAAAAAGGAAAAGTACATAAAGCTGAATTGAGCTTTTACTACTCTTATGATTATATGAAATTATGTAGTAAAGCACTTGTTGAAATAGTTTGTGAGTTAGATTATTTGTGAAATGGTTCAAGAAATGCTCCGCGAAATATATTCTACTTGATTGAAGCCTTGAAGGGATTAGGGAAGGTTATACATATTGATTTGTCAATCTAGTTGATGGAATTCATTCTGATTTGGTTTTGTGACAGGTCGGAAGATGTGTTGATGGTATTATGCTCCTGTTGCTATAATCTAAATCCATTGAGGGGAGGAGTACGCATATTTCTCTCAAGACGTCTTGTTTGAGCTGAGCGATTATTCATCGGTTAATTAATAAGTGTGCTTTGTTTTGGATTGTTTATACATATGCATAACTATGATCAATTTGCTTAGAAGAGATTCGAACTATTCACTGAGCGATAGTCTTAAAATCTATAGATACCAGCAAGGAGGACAGGAATGATCATTTGGAGTTTGATTTTTGGCATAGTTAAAGATAATTGTGCATATGATATACAGTACTCCTGTCAAGTTTAGTTTTGTTAGTCACTGAAAACTCTTGTTGGTTACTGGAGATATATTGCATTGGTGGATCTTCTGAATTTTTTAGTTAGCTGGTGAGATGCATATATTGTAACCAGCTTGCTATTTTATTAGATATATACATATTCTTATGATGGGTATGTATTGTTTATGTGTGAGGCTGCATCCTTCGAGCGGAAGGAAAACTGCGTCACTTCCCTTATACTTTTAGAGTTGGGGTGCGACGGGCATGATTCATCCACAATCAATCTGCTCAACCTAAGCGAAAGAAAATGAGCTGCAGGGACGTCTGCATTCTAAAAGCAGAAAATCCCTGCCGACTTAGGTAGTTGGACCTCGCAGCTCTTGATAGTGTATAACTTGAAAGAAATTAAAGACTACAGGCAAGTTGAACCCCAAGCTGTACCTATAGCTAATCTTCCTTTATACCAGACAAATATCAAGCAGAAGGATTGCAATGAAACTAAATAGATTCTGACAGCTGAAAAAATAACCTTTAGAAAAGCCTAGCCTAAAATGAAACCGGTATTCAAGTCAAAATCAGAGGAACAGCCAAGCTCACCCTCTCGAGCTACTTACTCTAAAGTGATAAGCATACGTTGTGGGCTGAAAAGTTGAAGGCGGAATTAGGAAGGGGAAAGTTCACGGCCACGCTTAGCAGCAGCAACGACCGCATTCATCAAAATCCCTCGAAATCCACCCTTTTCCAGTTCATGAATACCAGCAATTGTAGTACCCCCAGGTGATGCAACATCGTCCTTGAGCTGACCTGGATGCTTACCCATTTTAGAAGCCATAGATGCTGCACCCAGCACCTGAAAATGTCGCAGCAAAAAATTGAACCTTCAAAAAGAATGAGAGCCTGTGCAAGCCACTGATAATTCAAGCAAACATTCATACAGGAAGCATGGCAATCTCTCCATGCTAAGCTTCTGAAGTTGAATTTGGCAGACTTGTTAAAATGATTAAGGTATCTAACCTAGCAAAAGTTGTTAAGTTAGGAATAAAATAGTGAGGTCCATAATCCAGTATTAATGTTACTTCTGTCAACTCTTCCGCCAGAGTGTATGAACTGCTGCTGAACTCTAGATAAGTATAGGGGTCAAGGCATAAAGAACAGACATGATAACCTATCTACACTGGCTTTTGTAAGGATGGCACTATTTCGACATCCAAAATAGCTAAAAACATGACCTTTTTGTTGAATGGACCAAAATAGCCTTCAATTTAAACAAGCCCATCTCCACACCGAATTTCTACCAAGCACCAATGGCAATCACAAGCACGTCCATGAATTAAGTAAGAAGTTGATCAAATAGTTGCCAATCATATTGGCCGAGCTCCAATTGCTAGAGAAAGATTAACTATCTAGTCAAAGGATGTAGAAAGGGATAATGACATAAATGGTCCTTGAACTTTAGCCCAATATGCAATGTGGTCCCTAAACATTCAATTTGACACAAATGGTTACTGAATTTTAGCTCTATGTTCAATGTGGTCCATGAACTTTTAATTTGACACAACTGGTCCCTAAATTGCACATTGAACATTTTCATATAGTCCAGGGACTAGTTTGAACATGTACCAAAAGTTCAGGAACCACTTGTGTCAAATTGCACATTGGGCCAAATTTTAGGAACCATGTGTGTCATTTGCCCATGTAGAAAGCCTTCACATTTGGGTTTTGTGGAAATAAAATGAGTATATGGCAAGGATAATAATTTTCTGTGGAATACATTCAGAGTCAAGAGCAATGATGACTGAAGAGAGAGGAAGTAGAGGTGACAAGAATGTAATCGACCGTTGTGCAATATGAATCAAATTACTAAATTGACAATAAGATAGAAGTATGTTTCAAAACCCTAAAATACACCACCCATACTTCACTTTGTAGATGAGTAAAGAGCTTAGTTTCTTTCTTAATTGGGTTTGCATAATGGACTATTAGATGTCCATTGTGTTTGTCCAAATTTATTGTTGGACAATCAGATATATTATATACCATTCCAAAAAATTTGCATTTCAATCTTCTTTTTTTCTTGTTTTTCAGCTCATTAGAACATCCATCTATGTTGAGAGAGTTTTCAATTTAAGAGCTATCCATGGAAAATGACAAGTAAGAAATATATGAAGATAAAAGTGGCAGTGGCACTTTTAGACTGAATACAACTTGCAAATGATTTTAAACTTAAGTAAGCCAGGGTGTAGAGAGAGAGGGACTGGAATGGGAGATAGATACCTGCGTTTGAAAAAGGGAATCTCTTTCTTCTGGGCCTTTTGGTAAGCTAAGTTCAAAAGGCTGTATACTAAGTTATTCTCAGTGTGGATTTAGACCCACATTTTTTTTTAACTAATTATTGCAGTAGCCAGAGCATTCCACATGTGTAACCCACAAACATAGTCTTCTATTTGTTTCCCTTCATAAATACTAGTTAATGAAAGCAGAGAAGATCAAATATGAAATCACGTCGTGCAACACAAAAAAGCCGCCCTTCCAGGGAAAAAGGCAAAAACCTACGAGAAAGCAATTCTATGAGTCAATCCTCATTTTCATGGTCAATAACAAAATAAGATCTATTAGGATGATGATTCCATCTTAAATGAAGGTCCAATGAGGATTTCTTGAGGACTTCCTCATAGCCAAAGCACAGGCTGCATGAGAACATCTGACTATAACTCTGGAGGTGTCACAATCTCTCGTTAGCAAAACAATAATGAGCTTTTATGCACGATGACCTACCGTTTGAGAAGCTAGACCTAAAGCAAGTTCTCTTGGAAGACCTGCGGCAACTCCTCCATCAGCCAAAGCTTCTATTGCCAGAAAGACATATGCTGGACCACTACCACTGCATATATACATAGAAAGGAAAACTCTAAGTCAAACTAAAATCTCATCACACTTTTAAACAAAACCTTCACAGAACTATAAGGGAACTGATGCTTTAAAAGCTATTGCACATACCTCAGGGCAGTAATTGCATCGAAATATTTTTCATCAGCTCTCCAAATCTTGCCTATAGATCCGAATAAAGTAGCAATGAGTTCTGCATCCTCTTCTTCTACTGCTCCTCCCAGACTCATAACTATTCAACATGAAGGACATTAGAGAATCTCATTGTAATTCAATCTTATGAAATCAGGTGTCAATTATAACACAGTTGAATCCGACAGATCACTTTGGAAATTAAACTTACAAAATAATAAAATGAAAATCCATATGGTATCGGAGCAACCTCCACTTTATAATAAAGTGATACAATGAAAGGGAAGAACTCCACTTGCATTAACTATACTGCCATAGTATCACAAGAACAGATAACAGAAAGAGCGATGCATCCTGACCACATCATGACAGTGCCATGAATTATATCTTAGCATTGCAAGAATCATGGACACCTGATGACTACATCCTCTTCTTTCCTGATGATTGATGAGAGGATAGTATCCAAATAATTCTCACGACACTTGAAACCTCAAAATCCAAACAGATATTCATCTATTTTGCACATTTTCATATTAAGAAACTATGGTAATTTGAAAATAACTTAGCCAAGCAACGTTAACTCAACTAAGGAAGCCCTTCACTTTACATTATTACAATTGATTGCAGATACTCAGGATAGGAACTCAATATTACGAAATCCAGCTTGTGGAACTTGACAACAAATAACATCAACTCATGAGGGTTCAATGCTTTATTCAACTCTCTGCAGCTAAAGGGAAGCAACTAAGTCTTGGACTGGATAAGAAGATGATGGAAGAAAATCAACAATTTGCAATGTAAAAGGAATTTCAATGTTCTGATGAAGCAACACAATCTGTGAACAGAAAGCATGTATCATCCAAAGAGACATGTATGGTAAAAAAGTCAAACTTCTATATGAGACGTCCAAAGGCCAAAACAACATTGGCTTTCCATGCATACAAGTTAAAGATCAGCAAACAACTAGTATAAACATTACCAGATGCAGCCTCGCCAACAGCAGCAGGAGTATTTGGCATTACACGGATAAATCGATCATGGCCAGCCCAACCCTAGAAAAAAGAAAAGCATACTCACTATGGACAGTTCAAAAACAGACAATTCTCAAAATTCGATAAAATAGGAACAGACAGCGAACACCCTGATTATGAAATTCAATTCAAAATGACAATTAATAGAAAAGGCTCCATAAATAAGAATTCATCAAAGAGTCAAAGTTTCATTAGAAAAAGTTTACTATCACAGCAATCAGCTGTCCATCTGGAAAACTGCTATACATTAACATAACACACCTGAACGTTTTGTTTCTTTACCTAGCATCATTTTTATACTTTACTTAAGAAGCCGCACAGAATTTTACACAGAAAATTCCATCCCATTATAGAGGTATTCCTAAGCAATGTTAATCAAAATCATGATTAGCGATAAAAAAATATTAATCCATGGTTCAAGTTGCACCCCCTAAATTCACAAAAATGGCTCCACAGGACATAGATTAGATTGCTTAAATGAGAAATTGACCCCTGGACAGCATATTGAATGAGGACAACAAATTGTAGAAACGCCATTCCAAGAGCACGAAAAAATGGCAGTGGAGGAAATAAGGACGGCAGAGATGCAGTTTTCAGGGATTTAGTGATGTGAATTGGGTAAGAGCCTCTAGTCCTCAATAGCATTGTATAAGATATTCCCATACCATGAGACTTGAGACAAGAACCAAAAACTTGGGGGCAAATACCTGCATATCCTTCAAATTTACTCCGGCAACTACTGAGACCAAAAGCTGCTTCTTTGATAGTAGTGGCCTCAACTGGGAGACAACACCTTTAACTAGAGACAGAACAGCAAAAGTTAATCACAAAGTATCCCAAATAATTTCTATTAGAAGTAACATTCTCGGCAATGAGGAAGATTCAAGATGCACGACCTCTAGAACCAAAATCCATTCTACCTTTGAAATTGAATATCAATTGGAACATCCTCCTCCAGATTTAATCATCACTCAGTAAAAATACAGAATAAAATCCTCATCCTTAATTTCTGTGGACCATTGACAGTCATCAACAGAATTTAATCATCCGTTTATGGTGAGAATATGTTGTAGAAAAGCATGAGATCATCACTGCAAAAGTTATGATAAACAAAAGTGAAGGCCAATTCATCCAAAATCTGCTGAAAACTGCGATGAACTAGCATGTTTAATCACATGTTACATGTTTGGCTGATACCGTCTCAAAGCTGAAGTAAATTAGTTGCTTGTGGTCATATTGATTAAAACTGTGCTGTCATCCCATTCTGGAATTTGTGAAAATGAAAAGACAAGCAAAGTGGCAAACTGAGCAAAAGAGTACAAGTTCAAGTGCTACATACCAACTTGGGGTTTCACTGAGAAGATGACCACATCACTGTCTTGAACTACCTGCTTTCACGAAATGTTTGAGTTTCTCTTATCTAGAAAGAGAGGGAAAAGGGGAACAAGCTTATCAAGATTAAACTCATCAAAGAAACTCCAGGAGGTAGAATAACTTGCAATTGTTCATCCACTCATTTCTCACATCCACAAACAAGAACAAAAAGAAAACTAGTTGGTCTACTGAACTGCAAGTTATATAATAACTAAACCAACTTTCTCGCTCTCATTTTATTGAGAAGAAGAGCAACATAAAATCCAAGAAGAGATTTCTCTGCCTGAAAGACCTGGGCAAGATATTGGATTGGCTCAAGAACTTGTTCGAGCCGACAAGACACATAAATTGTCATTTTCCACCCAATTAACTTACACCAACCAATGCCGGCAACTTAAAGGATAAAGCAATGGCCTGAATTTCGTCGTGAGCAAATACAAAAACCCTGAGGCAGAGCTAGGACAGCGAATACTCATACACTTGTAAAAGATTTGAGCTGTTCAGTATTGAACAGCAATGTCGTTCCAACAACTAAACTAAGCCCTGTAATCACAACACACCGAGGCAGAGCCGGGGCAGCAAAAATTATATATGTCATGGCAAACGTAAAGCTCGAACCTTCCCACCTATTTCATAAAAACTGAAACTTGACACTAATTGCTTCGACTACATTTTCATCAGGTGGTCCGAAGATCCGATTATTCACATTCCATTACTGCTTTCCATGAGAGAGAGAGAGAGAGGGGGGGGATACGCAACAGCTTGATTGTCGGAGAGGACTTGGACGCCGAAGGATTCGAAGGCGGCGCGTCGGCTCTGATTGGTATGAGCGGCGGTGCGAATCCTGGAAGGAGGCAAGACGCCGGATTTGACCACTCCTCTCGCGATGGACTCCGCCATCTTGCCGGCTCCGATAAACCCGAGCTTGTACGTCTCCGCCGGTATCGGCGGCGCCACCATCTCCATTGTCTCCGACGACTTTGCGCTCCCAAAACAGAGGGACTCACCGGGTCGAACTGTGAGCGCCGACTGCTGCGAGAGTGACCACCGTCGGAGCGAGTTTTCGTTCGAGCAGACGACGACGAGGGGACTCGTCGCGCTTCTCTGCTCCGAAGCAGATTCCACCGGGCCGAGCTTCATGGACACTGTCCATTGGACAGTGGGCATCCTGTTTTGATGGGTTGGACTGAAGCTAGCCTTCCTGTTCTGGCCCAAACCGTCCTCCTTCCTTCATATCAAGAAAGAAAAATGACAAGAACGGTCATGAACTTTGGCTCCACATGCATTGTGGTCCATGAACTTTCAATTTTTTCAATATGGACCATGAAATTTTAATTTGTTTAATATGGTCATTGAAGTTTTGGTACATATTCAAACTAGTCCTTAGACTATATGAAATTCTTCGATCTTGTCATTTCATTAATTTAAGTTCGAGACAACACTGAGCATTTTCATATAGTTCACGAACTAGTTTGAACACGTAACAAAAGTTCAGGGACCACATTGCACATTGAGCTCTAAAGTTCAAGAACCACATTGAATAAATTGATAGTTCAGAGAACACACTTTACATCGAGTTAAAGTTCAAGAACCAGTTTGAACATGTAACAAAAGTTTAGGGATCACATTGCATATTATGCTAAAGTTCATGAATCATATTGGACAAATTGAAAGTTCAGAAAATACATTATACATTAAGCTAAAGTTCATGAATCATTTGTGTCATTATCCCTGAAAAAAACAAGGAGATGGTAGTTGTTGTCAAATTATGTCGGTGAATTTGCAAGTAGCATCCTTCATAATTTCGTGACTCTCTCTCTCTCTCTCACATGTATCCGCGTGCGCGCATATGATCAACCTTTATTCTCTCTTCTCACTTTTCGCATCCCTATGCGGGTGCGCCTGCTCTTCTATACTGACTTTTGATAGACTGGAGCCCCATTTTTACAGATGCGACATTGCGAGGCAGCCTTTCCGAACCGTGGGTCTGTCTCGTTCTTCTTCCGAGCCTCTCGACGTTGGAATCGGCCTTTCCCCACTTCGCTGCTTGGAATGAGCCACATCAAGGGCTCGTTTCTTACCGCTACTGGGTTCTTGTGCAAAATTGATGTAATCAAGAACTCTATTATATCTTCAATTTCGTCAGTCTAATTTGATCGAACGCATACGAAATCATGGACATATCGAAATCGCTTGTTTTCTTTCTCATGGGAACATCGACATACCAATTGCTCATGACCCACACGTCAAATTTCTCTTATTAAGGATAAGTTTGGTTCAGTATTCTCAAGGAGCTTTTAACTTCCAAAATTCCTTAAGAGAATACTGTGGTGTTTGGTAAACAGCTTTTGGCTATATTTTAGCCTGGGGAATACTAAAAATCCAATATTGAACCCTCCAGTATTGGGCTTTTAGCATTCTCAAAACTGAATCAAACTCACTCTAAGTACATAGAAATCAAAACGTCTTTTCTCAAGGACCATAATGACGTTGGCAACCATGCGAGTACAAAAAGAGTGGTGGAACGACGTCAACCATGCGAAATCGTGCGCTACCAACCCATAAAAGATTGGAATAAAATATGTCGACGAAAAACTCAATTTGTGCGCGAAACAATGACTTTCATACCATGTCACCTACGATGTGATTTCTCATCCCAATACGAGAAAACAAGGCCCATAAGAAAAGAGCAGTGGCTTGTGGCATGTTTGGTAGCGCTTCTTGTTTCTCTGATTCCTATTTTTTTGTTCCTAGAAATAGAAAAATAACATAATTATGTTTGGTACAAAATTGTTTTCAGGAATAGATTTGGAATAAAATTATTCCCGGGATCAAATTTGGTACAGAAACAAGAAGAAAAAAAAATACTTCTTTGTTTCTGGGAACATAATTACAAAGAATCAATTCTGCTCAGAAATTATTCCCGAGAATAGAATTGTTACCAAATAGGTCCTTAGCGTGCACATTTTCAACTAGTGACTTTTTGTAGGAAAGATCTATCTGCACTTCTTAATTAACCACTCTCGTTTTTATTATCAAAGGTTGTGTTGGGGCAACCAACGTCAATGATCCCCTCTGAGTGTCACTATAAGGATCTCGCATTGTTATAGTCTTACAGAATGTTCGAATAGAGTCATAAGTGTTCCTCACTATCCATGACCTGAAGGTTCGAGCTCGTACCATAACTCCAACGAAATGCTAGCAGTCGGAAGTTTATGAACAAGAGGTATGTTGCATTTAAATGATGTAGCACGTGCCGTTTAGAGGTTCGCTCACTACGTAAGTCAAAGTTATGGAAGACACATGGTTGAGAAAATTGCTCAAAAAGTCCTAAATTTATTGTATGTTGGCCAATTCAGTCATAAACCTTTCAATTATGCCAATTTAGTCCTAAACATTTTGACAATTTATTCCTAAACCTTTCAATAGTGCCAACTTAGTCTTAAACATTTTGATGATTTGCTCATTTAGTTATTAACCTTTTGATAATTTGTCAATGTAGTCTTTCCGGCCAAACATCCAAATAATAGGTTTAGGACTAAATTGTCAAATCATCAAAAGGTTTATGACTAAATTAGCATAATCGAAAAGTTTATGACTGAATGGGCAAATCATTATAATGTTTAGGACTAAATTGACACAATTGAAAGATTTAAGATTGAATCGGCCTCCATACAATTAGTTTAGGACATTTTGGACAATTATTCCCACGTGACCTTTGCCACTAGGCCAGCCAACCACTTTGGTGATTAGTTGACCACTTTGACTGAAGATTTGCCTTCCTTAAGGTCCTCGGACATTGGTAAATCACACTGAAATACAATAAGGGGAACAAGATTAAGTAGGGTCCCGTCACCGAGTCTCTCTAGTGTACTAATTAAGCACATAAGGTCAAACTCAACTTTCGAAGCACTGATCACACGATAACACGAGACAGTTAATGAATCCGAAAAATGCTAAGTTTCTTACTTAGTTTCTTAACAAGTGTCTTTGGGCACTTGTGACAAAATCCTATTAAGTGTACTAATCATTTCACAAATTCAAATTTGATGTAGCATACGTTGCACTTACAATAAATCACAATATAAAAATTTTGTAGATCGACTTTCAGTTTCAGGCTTCTTACTAACATTTTTTTCATCGGATAACGCATCAGTCATGACATCAAACATTCAAACGAGTACTATCCGTGATTGGCTTATTTAAACACTCGCCGTTCTCACGTCAAAACCAAATAATAAATAAGTTTCGGCGGGCAATAATTATTTTTATACATTTCAGCCAAAAGAAAAAATATTATTTGAATTTTCGAAGAAAGAAATAATGAAAATAAATAGGTGCGAACAGATGTGTCGATATTCTTCGGGAGTTTTTTATTTGAAGAAGTCAAGGTGCGCAGGTTACGAAGATACGATCAATTAAAAAGGTGAACTTTAAAAAATAATTTCAATCAGTAATTCGTATAGCACTTGAAAAAACATTCATTAAATTAAAATATCCTTCTGGCTGCTCAATTTTTTTTACTCGAGGCGATAACAAACGACACGGCAGAAGGAAGCCTACCAGATGCTTCGCAACGGGCGGTCTCGCTCCTATATTTGCGATGCGTATACGGCTGAACAGCTTCTCACACCAAATCTGCACAGCAAAATACCTGCCACAGAGAGAGAGAGAGATGGCAGAGTTGTTCGTGAAGCAAGCCCAGCAATATGCCGCGACCCGCCCGAGTTATCCGCCGCAGCTCTTCCGGTTCATTGCCTCCAAGACGCCCTCCCGCAACCTCGCGTGGGATGTCGGCACCGGAAGCGGCCAAGCCGCCCAATCGGTGAGTTTCCCAAGCTTTGTATAACATAGGCATCAATTCTATTCTTTGATTTGCCGTGTTAGACCATAAGGAGCGGCGTTCATTTTCAGCTTTCGGAGATCTACAGCAATGTTGTAGCCACGGACACGAGCCCGAAGCAACTCGAGTTCGCCCCGAAGCTCCCCAATGTTCGTTACGAGCTCACTTCCCCGGTCATCTCGATGGCCGAGCTGGATCAGAAGGTCTCGGCTCAATCGAGCGTCGATCTTGTGACCGTCGCACAAGCCCTCCACTGGTTGGACCTCCCCACTTTCTACCGGCAGGTGAAGCACGTCCTCAAGAAGCCCCACGGTGTGATCGCTGCGTGGTGCTACACGATCCCGGAAATCGATGGCCCGGTGGACTCGGTGTTCCGCCAGTTTTACTCGGTGGACTCTAAGCCGTATTGGGACCCGGCCCGCAAGTTGGTGGACGCCGAGTACAGGGGCGTCGATTTCCCGTTTGAGCCGGTCGAGGGGATGGAGGACACGGGGCCGTTCCGGTTCATGACGGAGAGAGTCATGAGGGTGGAGGATTTCTTCACGTACATAAGGTCGTGGTCGGCATACCAGACGGCAAAGGAGAAGGGCGTGGAGCTTCTGAACGGCGAGACAGTCGAGAGGTTCGAGCGGGCTTGGACCGAAGACAGCAAGGACGAGAAGGTCGTCAAGTACCCAGTTTTTCTCAAGATTGGAAAGGTGGGCAACGCAAGACGATGATGCTCGACATATTAAGATCGATTTACGAATATAGCATGCGAATTAAATAATGTAATGCTCGAAATCTAGATCCATATGAGGCATATGTTCTGTTTTAATGATAATTAATTTGGCTTGATCAATTGATTAGCGAACATCTATTTTGACCACGGACCACCAATCAAAGCAAATTTGGAACAGATACCATTCGAAATTCGTTTTTGCATCTTCAAGGTCTAGACAAAGAACATGTGACAACGACGTCGTAGTAGACGAATCCGACACGATGATGCTGCTTTCCCAGATGGACCCCTCGCTCGTATAATTGAGGAGTGAGCACGCAGTTGAAATGGGTCCAACTCCATCTCGTTTCCTTCCATCTGCACAAGAGAGACATGGCCGAGTTGTTCGGGAAGCAAGCCCAGCGGTACGCCGATGGTCGGCCGAGCTACCCGCCGCAGCTCTTCCAATTCATCGCGTCCAAAACACCATCTCACGACCTCGCCTGGGACGTCGGCACGGGAAGCGGCCAAGCCGCCCGATCCGTGAGTTCCTCGCAGTTAATTGAGTTCTTTTTCACTGTCGTTTGATGATTCGGACTTGCCGTTTGTAATCAGATGGTTCAAATTTCTTGCATTAATCCCACTAGTAAAGCATGTTCATTTCAGCTTGCAGAAATCTACAAGAATGTCATAGCCACGGATGTGAGTCCGAAGCAGCTCGAGCTCGCACCGAAACTCCCTAACGTCCGCTACGAGGTCACTTCTCCAGTCATGTCGAGGGCCGAACTTCAACAGAAGGTCTCTGCCGAATCGAGCGTCGACTTGGTGACCATCGCAATGGCCCTTCACTGGTTCGACCGGCCCAATTTCTACCGACAAGCGAAGCGTGTGCTCAAGAAGCCGCACGGCGTGATCGCTGCGTGGGGCTACACAATGCCAAGAGTCACGGGACCGGTCGATTCGATCTACGAAAAGTTCTACTCGATGGACTTGAACCCCTATTGGAGCCCGACCCATAAGTTGGTGATCGACGAGTACAGGGACTTGGATTTCCCGTTCGAGCCAGTGGAGGGGATGGAGGACACGGACCCGGTCCGGTTCGTGGCGGAGAGAGCGATGGGGCTGGATGAATTTCTCACGTTCATAAGGTCGACGTCGCCCTACCTGAAGGCAAAGGAGGAGGGCGTGGAGCTTCTGGGCCGCGATGTCGTCGAGAGGTACGAGCAGGCTTGGAACGAGGACGGCGAGGAGGAGAAGGTCGTCAAGTTCCCTGTTTTTCTCAAGATTGGCAAGGTGGGAAATGCGTCCATGGATTAGGATAAAAAGGCCATTCTTGTGCTCATCTCTGCAGCACTAGTGCAGCAAATTTAATCTGTGCTTCTTGACAAAATCTGTTTGATCTGCTTTCAAGTGAATAAAATCGGTATACGAAGTCATTCAGGCCATTATTTGAAATTTTTCCTCCTGAATTGTGCTCCAGTTCAACGAGGCGAGTTTGGTCGGTCACATGAGAAATTGAAAAAAAGACAATTTGAGACTCTACCCATTTGCATTTCTAATGAACTATATACGACAATATGTCGGTAATAAAAGAAATGTCAACTTCAGAACTTGCGGCCTTACGAAATTATCTTAGTGATTGAGAAACGAGCTTTGTCTATATGAATCGGACGCAGAATACATGATTGGTTTCTCATACAATCGAGTGCAAACAACTCTTTTGAGCTATTCCATAGAATTTTTTCACTCGGGTCTTACATGATTCACGAGATTAGTTAAATATGTGTAAGTCGGGAATTCATACTCGCACAAAAAAGACAAGTTGGAAGGTGAGTATGTAAGTATTGACAAGAGTTTCTCAAATGAGACCCTTGGGAGGTTCAGTCAGTGCTCGGCAGGTCACTCTCTTAATTGTACCTTCACTTAGGAAGTCCGAACTTTCCATGTGAACTAAAGAACCAATCTACAAAGAAATCGTAATATTTTGATGGTACGAGTTGCAAATTGCAATGAAAAAAAATTAGAATTTTCTCGAAATTCAAGCTGATTAAAAATCTAGTTATTTTCAAGCGAGATAACTTAATTTTGACAAGAGAAATGTAATTCCTAAGATGTGTATTCTATTTTCTTTAGTTTATAAGCTAACACACAATTGTCCTGTGTTGCGCGACTAACTCGACGATTTTATGCTTGTGAAATATGATTTCACCGATACATTAGGAAAATAATACTTTTTACTGGCTCCCAACCCTACAAGCATTGACACATCAATAATGACTTCTTATGCAAGGTAAAGTGCATGTGAAACATAGAAAAAGAAGCAAATTATACTACATAATCATGAAATCTGAAAAAGAGGTAAAAAGAGAGAGTTATATTTGCAAATAACATCTGTTAATTTCTTTAAGAATGATTTATAGCAATTTCTTTTGGCCCTTATAGCAATTCAAGACCGACAATTATATGTTCATTTTAGGTCTCTTGATTTCGCGAAAGATGAATGATTTGAAAAATATTTCCTTAAGAACAATCGCTTATATTGTTCGGAATAGTTAATGTCAATAAGAAATGTTTTCATTATCGGCTTCAGTTTATGTCTAAATATTTTTGCAAACGATGAAAATATTTTTTGTTCCTTTATTTTTATAAACAATACAAGTTATCTTTTTGAAGAAAACATTTTTCAAATTATTTATTTTTTACGAAATAAATGGAGGGTATGTTTGTTTCGTAAAATAATGAATGATTTGGAAAATATTTTCTTAAAATGATCGCTTGTCAATAAAAAATATTGTCATTGTCGACAATAACTTATATCTAAATATTTTCGTGAGTCATTGAGATATATTCTCGTTCATTATTTTTGTAAAAAATACAAACGATTATTTTTTATAAAATATTTTTTAAATTATTTATTTTTCGTAAAATAAACGTATCAACGTGGATTTCGGCCGATAATATGCGGGCCGGGTCGGGCTTTTCGGGTTACGACCGTCACCGGGGCATATAGGCTTTCTAGTCATCGATGCTCTCAGTAAGACCCTCGCTGAAACAAAACGTTCACCAAAACCCTCTCGCTCGCTCGATCGGAGGTGGAATTGGGATTCCGGCGAGCAACGGTTCGAGTAAGCTCGCTCACTCCTTCTCTCTGGCTGTGTGCGTTCGGAGTTTCTTCTGCCGTCACTGCACCTCTTCGGAAGCAGATTGGTCTGCCCTTCGATTTTAGTCTCTCCTCGCGCGCTTCCTGTTCCCATCCCCGCTGCCGGAAGGAGGTTGAGAATCGCTTCGTCGTTCCGGTCTCAGCTCTTGATATACCGTCGCCTGAAGGAGCGGATGGTTTTGATGGTTGGCTTTTTCTTGAGCACTCGTGTGGGGATTGCGGCGGAGGCTCGTGATGAGTTGTTTCCGGAATCGTGGAGTTTGTTTAGGAGGGACGATGTGTTTAGGGTTTCGATTAGCGTCCGGGAGTCCTGATTTTGGTGAGTTCTCGAGCTTCCAATGACCAAGTGTTCGTTTTTGTTTTGATCAGTTGACTGGAGAGCAGAGCAGAGCGTTGTTTTCCGGAGCTAGGGTCGGTGCCGTTTTCAGACAATGGATGTTGATTCCGGCGCTCGGGATATGGATGTCAAGTCATCTGAAGAGGGCACGCCGATGCCAATGGACACCCTAGACAACACTTCGAGCGCCGAGGTAGGCGATTCTTCAATGTCCCTTTTGTTGTCTAGTTGTAATTTTCATAGTACTGAGAATTGTGTTTGACCCCCAAAAAGAAAAAGGAGCGCGCATTGAGGGCAGAAAATTGCAGTTGCCACTGATTCTCTTTAGTGGTCTGACATGCCATGCTATCCCGTCTTAACAAGTTATTGTTCTTTTGCATTCGCCAGTTTTCATTAAGATGCGTATCGCGAGACTCTTGTTTTCTACATTCGCAGATACTTTCTAGCAACTGGCACGGTAGTTAGCTTGTGCGTTTTCTTTGGCTTAATGTGTCCTTGTTACTTTTGATGCTGTTTGAAGATGAAGGGAAAAGAAAAAGAGGAACTTAATCAGTCAATGGAGAAATTAAACATCGTGGAGTCATCATCCGGGCAGCTAAGAATGCCATTCAAGAGGAAGCCTGTCATCATCATTGTTATTGGCATGGCAGGTAGCTTGTTTAATGTAGCCTTCGGGAAGTCAATGATTCTGCAAATTGTTTCTGTTTCTAGCAAGTACCTTATTGACAATATTAAATTGTGTAGGCAGCGGAAAAACCACATTTCTGCACAGGCTTGTTTGCCACACGCAAGCTTCAAATATCCGGGGGTATGTCATTAACCTTGATCCTGCGGTAATGACCCTCCCATTTGGTGCCAATATCGATATAAGAGACACTGTTAAGTACAAAGAAGTGATGAAGCAATTCAATCTTGGGCCTAATGGCGCCATTCTCACATCACTTAACCTGTTTGCCACAAAGTTTGATGAGGTAAAACTTAGGAAATGAGTAATTGTATTCTATGTTTTGCTTTGTAAAACTTTCCCTCAGTTGTATTGTATTGGTTTGCCATTGTTGCAAGCTGCTTTGCTTTTTTAATTTTTCTTTATTATACTAATGATCTTGTGTCTTCTCTATACAAATATCAGGTCATATCGGTTATTGAGAGGCGAGCAGATCAGCTTGATTATGTTCTGGTGGACACTCCAGGTCAAATTGAGATTTTCACGTGGTCTGCTTCAGGAGCTATTATAACTGAAGCATTTGCTTCCACCTTTCCTACTGTTATTACTTATGTAGTTGACACACCACGATCCGAAAGCCCCGTTACATTTATGAGCAATATGCTCTATGCTTGTAGTATCCTCTACAAAACCAGGTTGCCTTTGGTGTTGGCATTTAATAAGACTGATGTGGCTAAACACCAATTTGCTTTGGAGGTAAGGTCTCTTGTGTTTTTTTCCTGTAATAATTTAGACTTTGAGCTTGAAACTGCCTTACTTGAAAAAATGCCTCGCTAATTGTTAATTCATTGTTCAATTGCTTGATTCGCTTGAATGATGTTTACCCCGAAATGTGGGGCTATTAAGTTTTTTTTATTGCTGTCCATTAGGGCCATCTACCTGCTGGGAGATTTGAGTGGCAAAGTATTATCAAGATGGATAACCTGATATTTCTGGTTATGTCCATCAGATTGAAATCACAGATTAAGCTGTGAAATGATCCCGAATTGAAAACTTGGATCACTCGAATAGTTAGGGAATTGAAATGAGAGAGTGTGAAGGAAAATTTCTAGGAAGAGATAGGAGCAATTAGTGTCACCCTCTGTTCCAATCTTGTCATACTTTGCGAAGTTTTGAATCACGTGGTTGCAAACTTTTGAATTACGTGTTGTGCCGATATTTTCCTTCTTCTGTTTGGCTCTTTGTACATGTGTCATAGATGTCCACTGTAAAGTACACTGCATATCTGATAGTTCATAAGATTCTAGATTTTGATTGTGAGAAATTTGGAATAAGAATCAGTGTACCATATAAGCTGCTGTTCCCTTTTCAAAGAGGACAAGTTGGTGAACTAGTAAAGAATGCAAATCTTTTTTGGTGTTGTAGTGGATGGAAGATTTTGAGGTATTTCAAACGGCGCTAGATTCAGATCACTCATACACATCAACATTAACTCGAAGTCTTTCGCTTGTGCTGGATGAGTTCTATAAGAACTTGAAATCTGTTGGAGTTTCTGCTATTTCTGGTGCTGGTATGGCTGAATTCTTTAAGACCATTGAGGCTAGTGCTGAGGAGTACATGGAGAACTACAAGTATGGTCTTTAATACTAACTTTCAGTTTTTGTTGCTTTCCTTGATATGCTTCCCAGTATGACCATTTATATCTAATTGTGTAGGGCTGAACTTGACAAGAGACGAGCAGAGAAACAGCGGTTGGAAGAAGAACGCCGGAGACAGAACATGGAAAAGCTGCGGAAGGATATGGAGAAAACTGGGGGAGAAACTGTAGTTTTGAGCACGGGGTTGAAGGATAAAGAAGGAAAGAACAAGGATTTGATGGATGAGGAATGTGAAGACGAAGAGGAGGAAGATGTAGACGGTTTTGATAGATTCGCTGAGGAGGATGAAGATGTAATAGATGAGGACGAAGATGAGGAAGTTGGGAGATTCACCTTTTAGCACCAAATCCCTCTTGATGAAAATTTTTACCATTTGACTATATGTATAGGATTTCCGGGAGCTATTGATCCCCCTCATCTACAGGGTAACAGACTTCGCATTTTCACATTGTCACGGTGTAGGCGCGTTAAGTCTTTTGGTCTTAGCTGTGTATATCTGACAGACGATACCTTTGAACTGTTGTCGGCAGCAGATGCATGTAATTTCTATCTGTGCATTTTTATGCTGGGGTAATCAAAGTGACAATGTTTGTGTTCTGATGACTCCTAAGTGAGTAGATTGTGGAGCAAGCAGAGGCAGTATCATCCTGGAGTTGATTTTAAATCCAAAATGTGGTCTCTGTATGCATTTGCAGTTTTTGCGAATGCCGCTCCCTCGTTAGCATGTTTATATCCTGCAGCAACGTTGATAAGGCTGTAGGAAATGAATTAACAATGAATGATAGCAGAGTTTCGATTTCCTACAAGCAACAGATCTTCGTCCCCTCATGACTTATGAGGTGACTTTTACATATCCAACTATGTTTTCAGCTGATAAAGAGGATGGCCATATGCAACTCTCATCTGTCATCGGGAACTCAGAATGTAGACTCTAGACCATCTGTAACAGTATCGCTGTCTCTACAGATTTTGTCAAAAGTTCTGCCGATTGCGAAGAGAATGGAGAATCCCCGTTAAGATTGTTCTTCACAACCATTGGATTTAGCGCTGTGTACTCGTCTGCTGCTTATGAGATTTTACAGTCCTCGGGCGTTGAGTCTTATGACTCGCCGCCTGCTTTGGGAGATGGTGCAAGTCCAAAAGTTGTACCGCCCGCAGCTTCTTGGCTGTCCAGGAAAAAACCAGACTTACTGCATGATTCCGAAGATTCGAGGGTACATGGAAACCCTTCAAATCCTCCATTTCTAGTAACCATTAATCCCTAGACTAGCTTCTGTACAGCAGTGTTCAATCATTTGCCAAAACGATATACGTTTTCTAAGCAGAATTCTCTTCTTTTCGTGACCAAACAGGTGCGGGATGGTACTCATTTCTTTTCTAACTAAGGAAGACTGAAACTAATCCTTGCTGAAGGATGATAGTAAAGTAACAACTGCTAAATAAGCAGTGTAATCGCCAGATTTATTTGCTGTAATCACTAACCTTTTGCTTCTCGCCGATATCTTTGTTGGATCTTCCTCTTGGCCGCTTCGAATTTCATTTCTATTGCAACCTCCTGCAACTACTTGAGCTTCTGAGTAAACAGAGATCCATCATTAGTTTCTCGCTGCAAGGATAACCCGAAACTCAAAGACTTCCGTTCCTACATACGTCCTTTTGACTGGTGAGTTGTCTGTTGCGCACTGCGACTTCGTTCGGCTTATCAGACTTCTCCACCACAATCTTGTTGGAAGGGGTAGTCCTCGAGTCAGTTTTTAAGGACCTGTTGGGCTTCACAACCCCTAGCTACTGCTTCGGTTTCTGGATCGCAAAGTTCTTTTCTGTAATGTCGCAAGGATCTGCACAAAAAAGTTCAGCTCACAGCGGAGGGGTAGCAAGCAGCGGCAGACTGAAAAAGCCGTGTGCTCTGAAACACTGCTTACTTCCATCATAATCCACCATAGCCTTCCATTGTCTGCAACGAAAAGAATCGAGAAGTGATTACATATCTGTTTCTTGTCCAGTAGAAGGATCAAATTGGATATACTTTAAAGAATCCAAACTCTTATGCGTCGAATAAAATGACGTTGCTAAAGCATTTGGTATGCAAAACATGGGTGTTTCTAACTCGGATTATACAAGAACCAGACCGAATTATTTACGGTCGCTGAGAGATAATCATCAATTATCAGTGCAAACTGATTCCAAAGATTCTGATGTTCAACAATGGAAAATATGTGCTTGATTATCTATGTCACTGAGAAATAATCGTCTATGTCATGTTTTTTCAGAAGCTAATTCGGCCTCGTACGCGTGATGATAATGATAAGGAACACCATACCGTGTTATGCTGTGCGCAAGCAGAGCAATTAAGATTGTCTAGGTCTGTATGCTGAATTAAGATTGTGTGTGACCCTTAACAGTCTATGCGCATTGTCTGTAGCTGAGAATTTACGTGTACTTGAAATCGATGACGAAAAACGAACAAGGAATCAATAAGAACGGATCATCATGCGAAAAGATGGTACTGATCCGGAGTTATATAGGCTATTGACCTCGCGTGGGCTATTGTCCAAGACCTGCTTGATCCTCAGAACTTCACCAACGACCCGAGACTGCTCGTCAATCTCATCGGCGAATGCCTCAGCTTCTCCGAAACTGTGTCAGCTTTCCCTGTCCATGTCCACCTCGTCCTGCTCAACGTTGCCCCTACCATTGCTGCCGCTCACCGTGCTTTCTTTACTGGCGGCATCGCACAACCCGACCTGATCGCATGCCATGTGCCGCCCCGTCTTGCACAAGTACAAACGTTCGATGATGCAGCCTCTTGGAGACCGAAAGTCATCCGGGCAGTCGAGGGCGGCCACCACGATCACACTGTCGATAAATTCGAAAACATCGGAATTCGTCCTTCGGAAGAAGTCTCGCCAGTCATCCAGCGACTCGGGCATCGTGGCAGCCACGAGCTTCCGATAGCGTGATCGGAGCAAGAAGCTATGAAGAAGGAAGGTTTATAAGAGACCGACTGTGGTACAGACGTATTGAAAGAGAGACTTAAATGACCTCCCTAGTTCGATCAACGTGGACATGGATTTCCAATCCAAGCCATATCCATCTTTCATAGTTTTAAATTCTTGTGAAAGGAAAAACATCATCGGATTGTTCATATCCAAACCCTTATCTTGATTCTATGTTGAGACTTGTTTCCTTAATTAATGTCACACTTATTTCAGATGAAATGTGAGAAAATGTTGGATAGGTTTTTAGATAATTTTTGGAGCACATAATCAACGTTCATCCGAGTCAATTATCGTATTTGAAAAGGCTTGTCACATTTGAGACACACGATTGACTTGGATTTGAATATGGTTCTGCGGAAATAACTAGAATTTCAATTGATTTTTCATTCTATATTGACATAAAATAAAAGTGAATTTCGAGTTCGTGTTTACTTTTTTGAGTAAATATAATAGTGAAAAAAAAAGCGAGGTTGAATGGAGTTTGGAGTGGAGCCACGTTACCTCCCACATCTTTTTATTTCCAAATGTTTGATGGTCGGCTCTGTTTGTTTCACAGAAAACGAATAATTTTAATTTTTTTTAACTAAAAATAATTGCTTGTATCGCCCGTAAAATTGAACAGACTATATTTATGGGCCGTTTCGATTTTATGGAAATTTATCCTGTTGGAGTCGGTTTCAATTTCATGGAATAAGGAACCCGAACCGGTTTCAATGTTTGATGGTATTGTCCGTCTTTTATTTTTTAATTCAGAATATTATTTTGTACTTGCAAAGTAAAAAATGCCAATATAAAAATTAAATATAAGACCAAATAAACTACTCCTAACATATGAAAGCAGAAAACTGCTTGAGTTTTAAGAGATTTAGTTTTGGTTTGGAAATGATTCGAAACTAATTTTACCCGCTTTAATCGATTCGAAATCAGTTCTACCGAGAACCGGCCCGGTAGAACCGACACTTCTGGGATAGAACAGGCTTGGTTCCCAAATTTTTTACTCAAAAACTGAATTAGTATTCACGTGAAATGATCCAAAACCGATCGATTAAGGCCAATTAAGGCCAGTTCGGTTCGGTTTCTAGATTGAGCCGACCTAGTTGCTCACCCCTAACGATCACAACAATCCTTGATCTCGAGCTGGCTCGGCCCGGCCCGGCCCGGTCAGGTCCCACCAAAAATAGAACATCCGGGATGGGGCGCTCGGGCTCAGCCCGGCCCGTGAAACGATGTAACCCCACGTCTCGCCCTCGTTTCCTTAGCACCGGCCTCTCTTCTTCTCCAAGGAAACCAGAAGCTAAAACCCATCCCTCTATCTCTGTCTCTCTCTCTCTCTCTCTCTCTGTTTCTTGCTGTGCATTCGGTTCGTGGCTCACTGTGAAGAAGTTCGAAAATGGAAGCGAAGATCGGGCAGTTCTTCGATTCGATAGGCGGCTTCTTCAAGGGCGACGATCTGATCCCCTGGTGCGACCGCGACATCATCGTCGTAAGCAATTCTTCTGTACCCTTTTGATGAGTCGCGCTCATTTTTCCTCCTGATTTCGATCATTCGCAAGTCATTGTGTGTTGATTTCGTCCGTTGATTTCGTTTCGTTAACGACGTCTCCGTGCGTGTCTCCCATTCATTCGAACTGGAGAGAGGAATGGTGTTTCCATGGATTCGTGTTGACTTTGGGGCTGTTTGATTCCGGGTATATCAAATGGCTGTTGATAGAATTGAGGGGAAGTCAACTCGGGTAATTCGAGAAGTCTAGTAAATACTTACCCGTGGTTAAGATACATCACCACCAGATGGCATCGAGGCTAACTTCCTAATGGGGCTCCTGCTCGACATTTTCGGAAGATTCGTGACGCGGTTGTAGGTAGGTAGGTGCGATGAAGAATCCGTGATCTGATGAGGCTTTATGAATTCATAGTGCCTTCAATCATAAGACCAAAGCAACACCATCTAACTAATAGTCACGGTCAGGGCGAACCCGATTTGTTGGATTGACTGGTGGCAGTGAACCAGCTTTTACAGGAAAAGATCAATATATGGCACGGCACCGAAGTGTGGATTTTCTAAATTTTTCCCTGCAGTACCTTAGAAAGGAAAGGATCTTCAATGCCTCGTCAGGCCTATTCTGGCCACAGGAGAAAGTCTGTTTGGCTTATTTTACGTACTTGTGCCTCAAATTTTGTACACTATTAAAGAAAAATTCTAGATGACTATACATTTCAATACTTGTATATTTAAAAGGTTTCAGGCATTTGACTGTGAATCTAAGTCCAATTTCAAATGCTTCAAGAAAAGAAGAAAGGGAAAAGTAAAAAGTGAAGCCACTCCCTGTTCTGGAAATTGATTTTCCAATTGATGGTTGTTTTTTCTGGAAGAAAATAGAAATTGTAACACATCATTTACTCATTGTTGGTAAACTAGTCGTGCTGCAAAAATAAACCAAAAAACTAGTGTGTGTGCCTTTCTTTTGTCGAGAAATCTAGTATTTACTATTACTGTCGCTGATTTTGTTGTATGTACTGAATTTGGTGAAGCCTTCTACTATCTTATCCAGTGAAGGTTCTTGGATGGTAATATTCGTATAAGTTGGTGATTCTCTTGGTCTTTGTGGTGACTTTCCAACTAGTCGTAGAAATAAGGAGAATAACTATCTCATGCTGAAAATTACTGCTCACTGACTAAAACATAGAAATCTACTTATTCAAAAACTTGGCTAGTAGGATGATTCACTATTTATGATATAGCTCTTGGAAGATTTTTTTGAGGAAACCTCATTGGAACTTCTATCGTGCTATTACATAGAGGTTCCTTCTCTGCTAACTAATTCGAAATTGATGATGGAAGTGGGAATTTCAGCATTTGGTTGATCAGAGAATTTGGTCGATATCCCAAGCCTTCGTGGTTTACTATTTTGCTCGGGTATCTTGTTAAACAAATGCACACTATATCATTGGTGTATCACAGGGGAACAAGTTCTTTGGATTATTTTCCGCAAAAAAGCTTCCTTGGTCCTTTTTTTTTATTTTTTTGTTTTGGCTACAGGGAGCCAAGGCGCTTGTATAAGTGATTATGGATTTGCCTCCTTCTCTCGGTTCCACATATGTTGGGGATGGTTTTCCTTGCAAGTTTACTTTCATCTTGTAAGAATCGTCATTGAGATCCACAACTTGTCTTTACTTTTTCATCCTAATTGTCTGACTAAAAAATGCTTCGCCCGAGCAATTTGTTTGTCACCTAATTGACTATCATGGCCTTTTATAGTGATTGTGCATCTTCTTGTTCTCTGTGTGGCTTGGTAGATCGTGAAACCTACCCCTTAAAGGCAAACCCAAACTCACTTTGCTTCCACACTCCCAATTGTATGATTGATCTTATTGCGCATCTCAGCTTTTCTATTGGGAGTCAATTTATTATACACTGGCAGGGCTGTGAGAGAGATGTTGCAGAAGCTGCCGATGGTGGTTCAGATGAGAAAAAAAGTGAAAGCATAATGAGGTTATCATGGGCCCTTGTTCATTCTAGACAACAAGAAGACGTGCAGCGAGGGATAGCCATGCTTGAAGGTAGTTATCTGTCTTTGCTGTTTCAGTTTTTTTGTGTTTTTTTAGCTCAATGTTGTCAACATTGTATTTTTTTATGCAGCAGTAACTGTTTAGTGTGATAGTCAAGGGACTAGATTATCTGTTCTAACTTCTGTTTTATTAATTTGTTGCTCTATAATATCTTTTATTTGTTAGCTCACTTATGGCACATGGCATTTTACTATTTATCTTGTTCCTTTTCGGTATTTCAGTATAGAAATAATCAGCACATGCTGAAGCACCTCTGGCTAACCAACATCTTTCATGAGTCTTTATGCAAAATTTATCTAATCATGTGCACCATGACTGTCTTTTCTGTTTTATCTTGTTATCATAATTTGTTTCCTGGAAGTCACTGCAAATTGCGCAAGAATTTCATCTTTCCAGATTATTTAACAGGACTAGATCAGCCCAAGAATTTACCGTGTTCTTTGCATGATCTCTGGTTGAATATGGCAAAGAAACTTCCAATCATATCTCTTTATCAGAACTCTTTCCTCTGGCGGTCTGGCCTTTTCCTCCCTGTAGGACCATGTCATGTGTCTTAGGTTGCATTTTATAAGCTATCTTGATGGTTTATTTATTGAGATCTGCACCGATTTATGTCTGCATTCACCTCATGAATTTTGTTTAAATAAGGGATAAAAATTAACAATTCCTTGAAAGAGGAAGCCTTGGCTGGTGGGGCTGAGATATATAATAGTGATTCCTGTAACCTGTGACCTTGATGTTGGTTGAATCTGCCTATCTTTTATAAGCTACTTCCAAACTTGGGAAGATGTTAGAAAATAAATTAGCCTTATACAAAATGTTTGCCTTTTTAAATGCTGAATTGGGTGATATCCCATTTTCAGCTTCCTTAACCAACACAAACACCCCTTTACAACAGAGGGAGAAGCTGTATCTTCTGGCGGTTGGATATTACAGAAGTGGTGAGTATTCCAAAAGCTTGCAGCTTGTACAGCGATGTTTGGAGGTTAGTTAACCATTTGCTTCAGCTATTTGCGTTTCTTGTCTTCTGTACCAAGTATGTTTTATGTTTTCTGTTCAATAGAAGCTGCTTTTTTGTCGCTTATTGGAAGTTTTAGTTATGATCACATTTTACTATGGGAGGTCTAAACATTTCTGAGATAGAGATTACGAGATATGGATGACTTCAACTATCATTATAAATCTGTCAATTAATAGCTAATACTCATAATCATTTTGTCAATTATCATTACTGAAAGCCTGTTTGAAGGATTTCGCTGTTGGGCTTTTCCTTGAAAAAGTGACTTGACTCACTTAAACAGCAAACCTGTTTACTCAAAATTTCTATTCCGTGGTACACAACTTTCCCCTATCATTTTTTGTTTTTTTGATGGAGAAATTTTTATGTGGATTGTTCAAGTGTTACTGGTGCTTAACAGTCGAGGGTTTTTAGCTTCATATTGATTTGGGATGGTCACTGCACTTCTCCTTCAGACGATCAGCTGTCAAGTGCTCCTCCTTCTTTGACAAAGTTATATTTACATGCTTCTTTTCTTGTCCTGATTTCTTTATATGTTTGAGTATGTAGATTGCACCTGATTGGAGGCAAGCGTTGACACTCAAAAAGACAGTTGAAAGCCGAATCACTAAGGGTATGAATTAAGAATTTACCTGGTCCTGATAATTGTTCTAATGCATCAAACTATCGGAAGTTTTGTTGATAACTTCTATCGGAATACAGATGGTGTAATCGGGATAGGCATCACGGCAACTGCCGTTGGACTTGTAGCTGGCGGTATTGCAGCAGCATTGGCTCGCAAGAAATGATAAATCCAATTTATCTGTGGAACCTTCGGCCAGGAAAAAAGTCTCTTAATCACCTGGATTCTGAAACTGGGTTATTGTTGCTCTTTTTAAGTTTTTTACCGAAGCATTATGAAACGAGACTTGGATGCTCCATAGTTTGTATGTATGCTCCAAAACCTTCTTGCAAGAGGGTCTCAGTCTCCATTGTTAAGAGTTACTTGAAGTAATTAATAACTGCTTTTGTGAAAAGCCTCAATCAAGCAGAAAATTTGAGAAGAGTCGGCACTTGTTGCAGATGCAAGAGAATTAGGGGTCTCAGTCGTATGTATGTATGCGCAACTACCGTAGTTTTTAGATTTTCAGAAGAGTTAGCGCTTGAAAGTGGTCTCTCGATATGAACAGTTTGTATGTCTGCCCCAAAATCTATCCGTCCCAAGGGGATTCCTAGCATAATCCTTCAGGCATCTTAAAAAGTGGCTTAGGTAGAAATTGACAAAAATCACATTCCTACCTTGTTACCTTTTCTTTAGTTGAGCTCACTCTTCTGCTAGTAAACTGAGTTTAATGAACGCTGCAAAGAAAGCACAAATCGGGATGTATTGTGATTTGCTGGAGCGAACACGATGGTCTCCAAAATACTTCTCTAATGGCAAATCGAGCTTAGCTCAGACACAGCTGAGTCTGCTAAAGACATGCAATGACCAATATTTTACCAAAATTTATGCGTTCGTCGTAGCATATGCTCTAGGCAAAGAAAATTGGTCAAGCTGGCAAGAAGAGATAAGAAACATGAAAGAGAAGTAACATTGAAGGGATGAGCAGCTTCGCGAGAGCCGTCACACAACCTATATGTGTCACGATTTCATCATGCTTTGTTTTGAGTAATCTAAATCTAATGGTCGGCTTGGCTGAGGAGGGCGTGTTACCGCATGACCACAGGAGTGCCATCCATCGATTCCTAAACCTGAGCAAACAAAGATAGTATAGAGTTGCAATTGGACAGGGAGGGCCAAGATCTAGACTCTCATGCTTCGGAAAAGTCCTCGTCCGCTAGATCAATATCATTCTGTACAGAACCAGACCTCTTCATTTTCATTTTCCAGTGAAGATCGAGGAGCAGAGAATAGATAAGCTCCTTTTGACAATGAGACTTGTCAGCGACAACAAACACATGAAACATATTCCCCACCTCAATCCAACTACAACCCGGCTGCTTCTTCAACCCCTCCTCCTTCATTTCCAACCTCACCTTTGCAGCGTCTCTCCATTTCCCCGTCGATGCATATATATTAGACAACAGCAAATATGTGCCGGCATTTTCTGGTTCCAACTCGAAAAGCTTCTCTGCAGCCACCTTGCCAATTTCCGCATTCCCGTGATAGTTGCATCCCGCTAAAAGGGCTCCCCAAAGACATGCAGATGGCTTGTCCACAACCTGCTCAATCCAATTAAAAGCTTCCTCCAGCCTACCAGCTCGGCCGCACAGGTCAATCAAACATGCAAAGTGATCTTCTTTCAACCGCACGGATTTGTCCCGCACAAGTCTGCTGAAGTACTCTAGGCCCTCCTCCACTAAACCGGCATGGCTACATGCAGCTAGCAACCCCACAAAAGTGGAGTCATCGGGTTTAAAACCTAATCCTGCCATTTGGTTGAACAAAGCGATCGCCTCTCTTCCACATCCATGATGAGCATAAGCTGCTATCATACAATTCCACGATATTAAATCCCTATGGCTCCACAAACCATTGTCAAACATCTTCCTCGCAGTGACTAACTCCCCACATTTTGAATACATGTTTATGAGAGCCGATGCCACAAACATATCATCATGATATGGTGTCTTACAAATTACCTGATGAATTTGCTTTCCTTCCCCAAGACCCGCCGAGTCACTGCAAGCGCCCAAAACGCTCACGAAGGTTGCTTGATTAGGCTTTATCTCATCATCAGCCATCATTTTCAAAAAGATCTTCAGCGCCTCTTCATTTTGCCCATCCTGAACATACCCTGTGATCATGGTAGTCCAAGAGACAACATTCCTCCTTGGCATCTCATTGAACAAATCCCTGGCCCTCTCTATGTCTCCATTGTGAATAAGCCCTGTGATCATCGTATTCCATGATGGAACATCCCTCTCTGGCATTCTCTCAAATAAATCAAGAGCATCCTTTGACCTCTTATTCTGTGCATAACCAGTGATCATTGCATTCCATGAGACGACATTACGTTCTGGCATTTTATCAAACAACTCTCTTGCCTTATCGATCATCCCACTTTTAGACAAACCTGCCACCATCGCCGTCCAGGAAATTACATCCCTTCTCGGCATCTGATCAAAAAGCGTCTTTGCTTCCTCAATCCTCCCACGCTGTGCCAAAGCAGTGATAATCGTATTCCATGAAACCACATTCCTCCCCAGCATGCTCTCAAACAACTTCAGCGCTGAGTCAACTTGATCATTTTGTGCGTACCCATCAATCATGGTGTTCCATGAGACAGCATTTCTATGGGGCATCTCATCAAACAAAGTCTCCGCTTCCCGTATCTTACCCAACTTCACGTATCCACCAAGCATGGCCGTCCAAGTCACAACATTTTTCTTGGCATCTACCCTATCAAACAGCCTGCGTGCCTCTTCAATCAAGCCACACTTGATATAAGCAGATATCAGGGTGGTCCACGCTATCTCGTCTCTCACAGCCATTCCGTCGAACACCTTACGTGCTTCCCCAATCCTCCCTTCCTTACCGAGCTTTGTCATCAGCCAAGTAGACCGAGCGATGTCCGATTTTGCACCACTAAAATCACCATTCGGCAAACGAACTCTGAGACCGGCAGGACCGCTCGTGGAGTGATGAACCCTGGAAACAACACCCAGAACAGGGACGATTCTCCTCGCGGCCTTGGTGGAGCAGAGCGACGATCTCCATAACCCCAACATTTCCAAGCCCTTCCAAGGTCCGAGCAACAACTCGACCAACACCAAGGGGATCACATTTCGACAGAGACCATGGGTTCCTTCAACTATCAGACTAATCTACAACACGCGAGCGAGCCGGGGGTGATAGTGACAAAGCTTTAGTTCTCCAACCAGATCATGGGTGTGCGAATTCTCCACGTGAACTTCATAGGCAACAAAGCTTCGGGTTGTTCTCTTCATTCAGTTTAGGACTGAAAGTTCATGTCTTGCTCAACCGAAAATCCTCTTGCGTTTGATGAGTTGCAGAGAGGAGAAACTTTTGATGAGTAAATTTACTTGCCATTCACAGAAAAAAAGAAATTGAATGTGGGAGGACTAAATACCCCACTACAAGCCCTTCTGTAGTATATCTACATCCATCATGAGCTATATAAGCAACATGTCATAGCTATAGCCTATTTGAGCTTATGCACCAGCTTCATGAACAAAGACTCCTATCAAACAGTCATAGCTAGCTAATAATGCGCGACATGTCCAGAGGTAATAAACACAGATTTTCGCGCGCGAAGAATCAAGTAACGGCTGCATTCGGCTTTGGAACTTTGGTCTTCAATCAAAACAACGAGATCCGGCTCCGTGACTTTGCCATCTGGCTAAGAGCTTTTCCGATTCTTGCACGCCGACCCGGACACTGGTGGCTTGTTGGTTGCTTTGGGAGAGCAGGTAAAGCCAGCACTATCCGCTGCCTCTTGGCTATCAAAAAGAATGAACCGAGTGATTGCTTGCTACGTATTAGGTCTAAGAAACAGCCCAACTTCCGCCAAAAGCAACTAACCTGTTTCTGCTTGTCGATCATGTTCTTGTAATATTCTCTTGGAGGCCCCGGATTTCTTTTCTGCTGCAACTTCATCCGAGCAGTTGATCTTCCGATTGACCCAAATGACCAAGTCAGCTATTGGTTGGAATGATCATATGAAATTAAATAGCTTTGGTACTTACATCCCGTCGACCGGTGAAAAGTCTTTTGCCGCCCCCCATGGTTCCGTTTGAATTTTGAAGCCTTCTTTCCTTCCCAAACTTGCACGTCGCAGTCTCGCTTGGTGGAATTGTCCTCGAGTTGATGCTGGAGGACGTATTGGGCTTCACAGTGGCTTGGTGCTTGTTCATATTTGGCCTCTGGTTCCTGTTAGCAATTAAACCGGCCTCGTTGGAGTGTTTCTGTTGGTGCAGTTTTGTGATGTTCTGGTTCTTCACTGACGATGTTGGTCTATCGGTATAACCCGTCTCTCCGAGTTTGCGTAGATCCACAGAAGAATTTTTTGCTGACAAGTTCAGAAAACTGAGAATGAAAACCCACAGATAAAGAACAACCAAGTCACAAGAACGTTTGCATAGCAATGGTATTACCAGCTATATCCTTTGTGCTGCAGCAGATATCTTCTATCATGGCCTTCCATCTGCTGCAATGAGAAAAAATAACCCGATTCGTGACTAGGATGACCGAGAATCTTTATAAAATAGGTGAAGTCGCTAAGCGCCCAGACCTATGCTACAAATAAGAGATATGCAAAAAGGGTGTCATTGCTTGGATTATGCAAGAAGCAGGCATGGCAGGTTGAAGTGTCTCTACTTGTATTCAAAGATCCAGTCTTTTCATAAACTTATATCTAATCAAAGTTTGAAGTGCTTGGAAAGTTGGCATAAGTAGTTGCTGAGAAAAACTTGTATAGTTGCTTCATGTTGCAGCACACAGACATTAAGTGCAAGTGTCCTATTCTTTTAAGAAGCCATGGAATCAATGAGGATTGATAGAACTGAAATATATCACGCCATACATAATGATGTTGTGTGCAAGTTGAGCTATCTGCGTCGATACACCTTTCCTCCGGAGACTGTTGACAGTTATCCCAATCTTAGTTTTCTGCAAGAAGCCGGTGGAATTAGATAAATTAAAGAATCCTATCGGCATTGTCTTTCAAGAACTTTAATGAAGTTAGATGAATCAAACCTCTAATATATCCTTAGATATAGTCATCAACTGGAGTTTCCTCAGTGATTCATAGAGCGCAGAATCAAACTGCTATACCAAAAAAGGAGCCGGTTATATTTGGACAACAAACAGAACCAAAGCCAACAACACATCTATCGCCAAAACTACTGAAATTCGATCAATGGACAATCACAGTTAGGATATTCACCTCGTGTTGACTGTTGTCCAAAACCTGCTTGATCCTTAGAACTTCACCAACAACTCGAGACTGTTCATCAATCTCATCACTGAATGCCTCAGCGCCTCCATAATCCTGATAGCTTTCCGGGTTCATGTCCACCACGTCGCGCTCGGCGTTACCCCTACTGTTGTCTCTGATCCTTTTGCTTTCTTTACCTGCGCGTACGCACTTATCTCCACCGTCGCGAGACGCGGGCCGCGTCTCACCGCACCCTGGGCGCCGACTCTGAATCGTCGCGGTCGAGAACAGCCGCTCAGCGATGCGGTCTCTTTGTAGCCGAAAATCTCTCGGGCGATCCAATGCGGCTATGGTGATCGCGGTGTCGATGAATTCGAATATTTCCGTATCCGTCGTTCTAAAGAATTCTCTCCAATCATCCAGCGATTCCCCCATGGTGGCAATGACTTCGAACAGGAGTGCTTGGTGCCCAAGAAACTGTCAAGAAACTGCAGCAAAGATCTTTTTGGTTTTCGGAACAGATTGTATCATGCCACAAGACCAACCCGTTTGGAAACTCAATGCAGTATGAGTGGAACAACTGAGGAGTCGATGAGAAAATTGAGACTAACCTGAGAAATCCTCACTTCGGCGATGATGGAACAGAGCTGTCTCGGTGTCACTGGGCTCGTCTTGTACCTGAGGTTTGTATGTGATACAAACGTTTGTTTAAGAGGGAAAATAACTAGGTTGTCTTTTTTTTTATACTTTTGAATTTTATGACTGCGTTCTCACGCTTGCTTAATTATTTAATACAGGAACTCCCAAAAAAAGGAGAAAAGGAAAAAAAGATATGAGGAATTTCTTGGATACCAGCTTAGAGCAATTTTCTTTATCTTGTATTTTTTGCTTTTAACGTGAGCAAATATTTCTTTTTTTTTATTTTCTCGCTCCAGATTTAAAAGGATAACCAAATCTCTTTAAATTTCAAAGAATTTTTTTTGTCAATATCTATATCTTGTAAAATTTTTAGATGGTTCGAATTAAAAAAAAAGAAAAGAAAGTCAAAACCTCCCTGAGCTGCAAAATTTAATAACCGTAAAAAGTTTTAAGGCAAGAGCTGCTCTACGCGAACCCTTATGTACTGTTTGAAGAGAAGAATACGCATCGCTATGTTTTGAGAGGTAAATTGGAAACATATTTATCCAGAGAAATCACTTTTATTGATTATCAACATATTTATGTTTTGGCCTATTAATAATTTCTACCAATGTAGAAAGATGTAGGCATTTGGAGCACATAGGTTTTCGGAGAGAGATCAAAATTGCTAGATTGGACTAAATCAAGATAGTTTTAGAAGAATGAGAACTTTTTTTATTTATCAATCTATTGATTTGGTTTTATTTGTTTTACGAAGCGAAAATCAATAAATTTGACCGAACCAAACTGATAACTTGATATCCACAAACGAAAAACTAATAGATTTATCTGTAAACTGAGTAGTTCTATTACAAAACTATCTGCTTTAACATCAATTTATGTTTTATCTGACCCAAGAAAAAAAAAAAACATCAATTTATGTTTTATATGAAATCGGACGTGTTGGATGTGGAAAGAAACTCTAGAAAAGAATTAAAAAAAAAAAAGCGAAAGAAACCAAAGAAAAATAGTATTCGCACACATTGGTGAGAGAGAGAGAGAGAGAGAGAGAACATCAGTAGAGATAATAACAGTTTATTATCCTATTGTAATGTAGTCTTAATAGTTATAATACTCTATTCATTATATCGGACTATGTGAAGGATACATGGCAAGTCAAATTTAAATATTCTATTACTTTTGCATTCTTGAAATTAAAATATATCAATATTTTGAATTTAAGTTATTGGTGACTTATAGATTATCTCTCAAAGAAATTAAGTATGACTAATTTATATTAAAATTGAACCTTATCACTAGGGCTTTTTAAGTTAATTAGCTAAATTTTTTCCAGTGGATAGCAATATCCCAAATTTTTTATTCAACTCATCAATATCCCAAACTTTTTATTTGTCTCACTAATATCCCAAACTTGTACAAGTAACCCAAAAGTAATTTCCTTTACAGTTCCATCCATATGACCATTAAAAGTCTAGCGTCGCATCAATTATGGACGAAGCTGTAATGAAAAGTATTTTTGGTAACTAATATAAGTTTGAAGGACCTGGTGAGAAGGAAAAAAGCTTTAAGTTATTGGTGTTACAAGGGACAAAGAAGTCTTCACACACATTATATATACACACACGGCGAGATAATATCATCGTTGTAAATAGTCTTAATAATTAGGGATAAGTGCACTAGAATAACCTAAAACTTCTCAAATTGGCGCAATCAAGTCCATTCGTCACCATCGTCCAATTTGACTAATGAAAAATGAAGATGTTTTTTTTTTTTTATATCATTTTTTGAGTCAAGTGGTGTCGATGTGGTGCCTATCAAGCTATCCGTCAGAAAAAAAAAATGTTTAAAAAGTATTGAGTAGCATTTTACTTTATCAGTATACTTTGCCACGTGGCAATTTATGTGGTATGATTTTATCATTCGGCCCATATTCGATTAGTAAGCTTTCGGATTGTTGATTTGTCATTTCCAACTTTTATTGTTTCTTGAGTTCAAATTTCACAAGATATGAGAGAGAGGGGAGCAAATCCGAGGATGGAGGAGACGAGAGAGCAACAGTAGTGACATGAGGAGGCAGGTGGAGTTAGGGGTAAGCATGGTTTCAAGGTAGAACTTGGAACCTAAGAACCTGTTCGATGGGAATTTGTTGGTTCCAAGTTCCGAGGAATATAGGGTAGGTTTTAGATTTAAAAAATTGGGAAACCTGTTTCAACGGATAAGTTCCAAGTTCTAGATAGGTGAAACTTGGAACAAATTTTTGTATTTTTCTTGATTTAGTATATAGTCTGGAATCACTAGTCCAAGCTTCCATTGCCAACGATATTTATGATTGGAGCTTTTATTTTGTTAATATTTCATATTTTTCGTGTGTTTAAATATAAATTGTGGTCAATAGATTGTAACGACAAATGGTGGCCATTAAAGGTGATGATTCACTACAATCATTCAATTAAGAATGCAGACAGAACTTGGATAGACCTTAAAACCTATAGGTTCTAAGTTCCAGGTTCCAAAAAGTGAGAAATTTGTTTCGACCGGTAGGTTTCGAGTTCCGAATGGAACCTGAAACTGCTCACCCCTAAGTGGAGTTGACAGTAACTCTACAGGACTAACGGCAGCGATGTGGTCGACGGTGGCAGTGGCTTGTGGATAGAGGTGGCAAAATTGGTTTAGAACCCATATTTTAATGATGTAGATCAAAAATGGATTGTCTTAAGTTTTAAAAACAAATTTAAATAGGTCATAAATGAGTTAATAAATAACTTAATGGGTCTTAAATGGGTTTCAATGGATCATAAATGGGTTAGTTATCTACTATGTTTAAGTGAATAAACAAGTCATTTTTCTATTTTTTTTTAAATTTTATGATGAATCACACTTTTTTCTTTCTTTTCCTTTTTTTTTTTTCTAGAAAATCTGGCAAGGGCCAGTGGTCGCCAGAAGCTGCCGATCGTCACCAGTCCCCACCAGTTGCCGGTTGCCACCACCAGTCACTAGTTGTCGCTGGTTAGGCGATTATCGGTCATCGTTGGCCGTCAGCAGTCAATGGTCGCTAGACGCTACCGGTCGTTGGTCATCGCCGGTCTGACCAACCCTCACCGAACGTAGAAGAAAAAAAAGAAAGAAATATAAAAAAAAAATCATAATTTTTTTAAATTATAAAAATTGTCCACAATGTTTTTAGCAATATATATTTTTAAAAATTATAAGAAATTTTTTTCTAAATTGAATTCAATATTGAAGTGTTTTAGCAATATGAATCGGGTCAGGTATGTATCTCTAGATTTGTATTGTACGAAAATGATTCAAAACGTGTTAAAATAGGCCAATATGGGTCAGACTATTTTCAACCCGACCCAACCCACCCGTTTGACAAGTCTACGTATGGGTGGTGGTCGGGTGGGGAACATGCTGTGTACTCTGTGAGAGAGAGAGATGGTTTGCTATTGGGTCGGTGGCTCGTGAGAAAAACGCTTCCTTAGGTATAGCGACTTAAAAAAAATAACCGGCTAATGAGAGCCACTTAAAAAGTTTCTTCTAATCCTTGAACATGAATAAACACAGAAGCACGATTCAACTAGGAAACTTCTATTGGCTTTCATTTTCGGGCAAAAGTAATTTATCTTTGGCACCCCATGAACAACGGTGAATGATGCACTCGTTTTGCGAAAGTTGGCCTACAATCGTTTAGTACACGACGGCTTTAGTGATTCAAGGTTTAATAAAAGAATCCCCAACCAGTTTATGACTTATTGAAAGAAGGAGCTTTTATTGTCTATTTCCACCCTATCGTTAGTCCCGCTCGACATGAGCGGTCACGTTACGTGATCCCACATGATCTGTCGGCTAATTTGATCTAACGACTCATGGGAAGTGAGCTAACAAAAGTGAAAAAATGCCTAATAGTTTCAAAAGCATTTATCCCCGTATTTCGGGAAAGCCCTTATCAACTACCTTAGAAGAAGGATATTCTATTGCGTATATTTCTGTCTGATCAACTGGAGAGACAAATAAAGGAGTCAGGACATCTGCTGGTAAGGACGACGCCCTCGTAGATAACAAATCCTCTTGCACATATTTAGAAATTGTCTTGCGAAAAGTAGTGTCGGAAACATACTACAAACACCGGAAGTTGTGTGCCCTCTTCGCTGATGCGAGAGTAGTAGAGAGAAGCATTGCTATTGTCATTGGACCAACTCCCCCTGGAACAGGAGCAATAGCTGATGCCACTTTACACGCCTCCTCATTGCAGACATCTCCAACTAGCTTGTAACCTCGAGAGCTTTTTGAATTCCTGTTACAAGCACCAAAGACATAGGTCAGCAAACATGAAAGCTCGAAAGTATGTCCAATATGAGACGTAACTATGCACCCATTACAGTACGGAGTTCCATGACAAGTCGGCTTTCCAAATGATAACCCAGTCATAATACGCGTCATAGCTATTGTCTATGCAATTCAACATTTATCTTTACCACCACATGAATCCATACAGACTGATCAAGCCAACAGCAGCTTCCATACTAATCCTCTTCACATGATTGACAGAAATAAGCTGCAATAGTCATCTTGTAAATGGTAAACGTGGCATAATTTCATGATGAAAATACAATTACCTCGACTGGAGAACATAAATCACCAGACACAGCGGTACGTAACATGCATGCCAGTTATGTCACCACTGTAGATGACTTTTACTACCTGACCCTTCTCGAGTCCGTAATATTTAGCGATTGCATCATTCTTCAGCATTCTCGGAAGCTGGTGAGAAACAAAATTACCACACACCATCAGCACGATCTCCAATTCCCAGACTGAAGAGAGTACACAAGCTTTCCTATATAACCACACAAATATAAAAGCAGACATGCTGCTGATTCCAGATAAGAAAATTCATTCTAGAATTGGTACTACGAGCCACAGTCCAAGCTTGTAACTCCATCCGGACAAGCTTGGATCATGTAACTTGAATGAAAGTAATGGATGCAGAAACTATGTAATCTAAATAAAGCACACAATTCATAGGACGATACAGTGTACCGGCCAACTTCTAAAAAGTTGACAGAGAGTTACTTGGATCATGCCATTTTCCATTAATAGTTATGTGGCGTGTGACCAATGACTAGCAAATTCATGACCTCAGATGGAAACTCATTAGGATACTTAGTATACTCAAAATGACAGGTACAAAGAAAAAATCCGAAACTGTTTCATCTATGACATTGATCTCTTGATGATCTACATCTGTGGAGCACAGCGAAATAACCTATAAGGCCATATAACAGAGTTAATCAAATTATGCATCGGTTATAATGCGCTTTCATGGATTAACTTAATGGAATATCATTCACCAACTAATGGCTACTCTAATGCTTTGCAGCTATCAAAATTTCAAACCATAAGAGCTTAAAAAAATAAAAAAAATAGACCAAATCCTATCCAAACTGACGCATCAATGCATCTTCTCAGCATCTATGTGCACATAAATGTACATCCTTAATTTCTCTCTTTCCCAGTCTCCAATTTATGAAAACTAAAGAAGCAAGAAAATCACCACTACTATAGAGTTAATAAAAGAGGGCATCCTCCCTGTACAGCTTGATGAATTTACCTAAAATTCGCATATCACCACATTCACATGCATATATTTAGTTTTCTTAAGTACCTTAAGACTAAACTATGATCATTTGGAGTGTGAGGAAATACCATAAGAGTATTCTTTTCAAGGAAGTAACTTTATGCAATGGAACCGAATATTACTGCCTAAAAGTCAATATGAAGCAAGATTTTTACTATGCTAAATTGGTAGAGTATAATAGTCCACTAACCTGCTTCTCCTGTATACTGTACTTCTTTAAAAGCCTTTGCTTTTCTTGATCAGTCAGAACACGATGTTTAGGCTTGAGAACATGCTTAGTTATGTTGACAAGCAAGGCAGTTATCTGACACGATACCAGTTAAATAATGAAAGGAGCATCAAACGACAAACTAGTTAGAATACACATAAGAATGAAACATGAGTCTCACATTAGAAAATGATACAGCACCAGATAACAGAACTCGTGATTGTAAAGCAGATTTATAAGATTGAGATTAGATACTAATGCCCCCACAAAGCATGAATCCATAAAAGGACAGCATAAATCCACAGAATACTGGATTGAAAGGAGAATAAGTTCATGAGATAAATCTTTATGTCATGCCAACATCAGGAATTGATAGGAAAATGCTTCAAGTGAGCGTGAGAGCAAGCAAACGCAGACGACATAAGTGACACTATATAAAGGAGAGGGAAAAGTTATGCAAGCATAAGCAGTCGAAAAGTTATTCGAGTAGAAAAGAAGAAGATTATGTCTATTCTGTAGAGTCTTCTACTCTCCCCTCTTTACAACTTCACTTCGCACACCAATTTAACCATCTAATACCTTCACTTATATACCAGAATACTATTTTACTTCTTTTTATCAAGCTCGACCAGCAGCGAAAGCAAAAATAACCTTCTCGTCCTATCATAAGTCGGCCACATTGGTTCTCATTCACCATATACCCTGCAACTATTCTCATCTATGTCTTCTCAGCCTTCCCATCCCCTCTCAATTATAGCCATCTCTATCAGTGTTTTTAAAAGCATCAAGAGCCCTCAAGATGCGGACACTCCCCCAATGCCTAAGGCACTAGGCGCTTGCATGAGCGAAGGGAGGCACTAACGTAAAAGTTCGTGAGCGAAGGGAGGTGCTAATATAAAAGAGGCTTAAAAAGTTAAATCTGGTTCTGACAGCACAAACCATCGTTTGTCACTTTTTATTGCTTCTTATAAAGACATTTCTCCTTCTTCTTTTTTCCAAAATATCTTCCCATACTTGTACTACCTTAATATAGATAGGGATATGCAAGTAATAGACTAAGACAAAACTAAATTTATGCTAAAGTGCTGCCACGCGCCATGAGTTGCTCAAGTAAGGGATGGCTAGGTGAGGTCACCTTGCCTTAGACAAGGCGAGGTGCCAAAGCTTTGCATAACAGGCAAGGCGCCAAAGCTTCAGGTACAAGGCAAGGAAAAATCTCATTGCTTCTTATATCTTATAACCAAATATTACACTGCACCATTCCAATAGGCACCTGCACTTCTTCCTTACTCCATCTTTCTCCTTTTAATAATCATATTCCTCCCCTTTCAATATGAATGTCCCTAAATATCATGATTAATAAATGTCTTGACTTACTCGATAGAACACACACAACTGCATACATTATGTGAGGGAAGAAGTTCTCATAAAGTGAGTTGCCAAATTTTATGCTTTGGTAACTCAAAGCCTTCACATCTTACTCCAACAAGTAACATAAAGAGGCTTCAAGTAAATTTGGGCTAAATTTGGATTTCGCATAATTACTTCAACCAAAAATGATCCTTCTTTCGCAACAACCACCTCAAGCACTGACAAGATTTAGTGATTTGTGTAGCACCTTTACCTCTAAAAAGAACCGACGCATACATTTAATCAACATCAGAAAAAGAATAAAAAAATTGGTTCCAATCAAGTGAAACTAATAGCTGTAGCCAGCATATGATCCACAGTCTAACACACAGTAACGAGGGGGCAAAAGAAGTGACTAGAACAACTAGATACCTGGAACACTTCAACTTTAAACGAGAAAAGATCCAGTGCTTTAAGAGCCTGATTGGTCATTTCACCTTGCAAGACCAAAATCAACCCGCTCAAGCCATCTTTGTTAGCAATTTGCGCACTAATATAACGGATACTATTGACTTTTACAGGACCAGGATTGCAAAAATATGCCAATACCTGCAGTCGGAGCACTTTTCAATTCAGCGAAACAACAATTCGCTTATAAATAAGTACATGAAAAGTAGAAGAAATCAAGAATGCCAACTGAAAGAGCAAAAGAAGCTACCATATGCCACAATACAACGATTTCAGTTTCATAGAAAAGGGAAAATGTTAGCTTTAGACGCATTTCTACTTCCAAAGCGAGCTGTCAATTTCTGATGGTTCCCAAGACTGAAGCAGAAATGCTCGAGGGACAAGGCTTTCGACACAACTAGGAACACTACACTATGCCCGAGAACTTTAAAGTACAATGCAGATCAACTTGAACAGCGACATCACGAAAACTACAAGATGACCCCTCCCCGAAAAAGTACGAGAAAAAGGGTACAACAAGAGATGGTGGTAAATGTCAATAAGACCAACCAACAAGGAGGCTTCTTAAGCAAAGGCAAATTAATTAGTCACACCACACGCGAAAAGGATGCAGAACAAAGAACCAGCCTCTCAATTTTCTGCTAAATTTAAAAGGGCAAGCAAGCAAAGACTTTAATCTGTCTGAATTGAAAAGGCAACATGCAAAGAATTTCATTACGAAAAGCTTTCAAATTTGACAATCAAGACGACGCCCGATCGAACCCTGTCGCAGCAACTGTAAAATTATCTCCCACACTCAGCACTTGATAAAGCAGACTCATCAAAAGAAGGGCGTGATCAAAGGCTTACTCGCTTGGAAGGATCGGAGCGGAGAGAGTTGGAAATGCGGAGGCGGTCAATGTCGGGGCTCTGGCCGTGGGCGGCGCGGAACTCGGCAAGAGAGAGGTCGATCTCGGTGGAGGCAATCGCGTAGCCCCTGTCCCGGAGCATCTCCAGGAGGGTCCTCCGGGCCAGGTAGTAGCGGTGGCTCTCGGTGCTGCCCTCGTCGACGTAACTGCTCATGCACCGCGGCCTCGGCTGTCCGTTCGCCGCCGACGCCATGCCCGGGCCGTCGACCTCCATTGCGCTTGCGGCCATGCTCTCCCTCCGTAGTAGAACAAGAAGCTCTCTGCGTCGAATTTCGCGTGCGAGTGTGACTTGGGGAATAGTGATAGTCAGTCTGAACGGTGAAGCGTCCCTCGGTTTCTCTAAGGAGTTGCAAGGACAGATTGGCGGGCCGAACCGACCCTAAGTGGGCCGAGAAGGGCCCGGACATTAATGGGCCAGCAAGGGCCCGGACATTAATGGGCCGGCAAGGGCCCGGACATTAACGGGCCGAAAGAATCTGCCCCGATTGGAATTTCCCGAGGATCTGGCTTGAGGTTGATTCTAAAAGCAATATTTAGAACTGCCCCCATCATGTGACCGACCCGAACCGTGTTTTCGGGTGGGTTCTGCTCGGCTCGGCTAGAGTCACAATAAACATACATTTTCTTGTTTGGGCCGGGTCGGGTATTAGCGAGAACCCTATCCAATCCGAACCGTTAACGGCCCTACTATTAAATGACCTTGTGGTTGTGACCAGATCATCCGTCCGCCTCCAGAATACAAGAGGGCCTGCCAAATTGGACTACACTATACATTAATTATTAGCTAAGCAGTGTCACCAAATGAAAAAAAAAAAAAAA